>OY728133.1:591323497-592010023 GCA_963277665.1 Viscum album
GCTATATTTGATATTCCAAATTAAAAAATGATGTCTATTTTAACAAATTAATAACATATAAGTTTCATTAATTAATTTTATAATTAAATCCCACTGTCAAATCAAATAGCGTGTTTTTAAAAAAACAATATCAATCAAAAGATTGACACTGGTTTATGTCCATTCTCATTGTGATATTAATATCAATGACCATCATTAGATTAAATGGTAAAAATTTATTCTAATTTAACTTAAAAATAAATTCAAAAGATAATCCAATCATATAAATAAATTATATTTAAAAGAGGTTTTGAATTAAAATACAACATTTTTCACTATTCATAAAAAAATGATGTTTATCGGACAAATACCAAAAATTTACACAATGTAAATTTTTATGTCATGATTCTAAAGAAGAATTTTATTTTGTCATATATAACACATAAAATTGTCAAAAATTGCATTTAAAAGAGGTTCTCCATTAAAAGGCGTTTAATCGACCTTTTAAAGAATATTAGAATGTTTACGCTTAAAATTTGGATTCATTCACATTTTAAATCCTCTAACACATATTGTAAAAAGTAAAAATATTTGACAAACAAATATAATCATTTTGTAGTTAGTTCTGTTCATTCCTGTCATCACAATGGCTAGGTGTTAACTACTATTTAAAATAAAATTATTTTATTAATAGAGTGCAATGTAAGATTTCAAAGGAACTCGTTGTTGTGTATTGGGTCCACCATCGAGAATAGTGTTCCCTTTAAATTAATATTAACATTTTATTAACAAATAAGGATAAATATAAAAATATCATATTCTTTATATACCGAGGGTGTTACATCCTTCCCCCCTTTTAGGAATTGAGTCCTCACAATTTTAAAATGGTCTCGGAAACATCATTGAAAGCCCCAGATCAGAAAAAGAGTAAATTAAACTATCACTTTAAAAGATAGAAAGGGAAGTACAAAGGTTACCCGAGTTAACCCATACTAGGATTAAATGTTTGAAAACATGGATATGGAAGAAAAAACAAAGGGTTATGTTCTGAGGGAGTGTTATATAAAACATGTTTAGGAGAAAGTTAATCACCAGAAAATCACAGACTTGTGATGGGTTAAATGGTATTGTATACCCCAGTAGGGAAAGTTAACAGAAAACAATTATTTTTAGTTACTTTTTATTGCGGAATTTATTTTTTAGCTTAACTAAATCATAAGGAAACATACTTACTTTACATGTTGACTTTCAACTTTTACTATATTTCTTACACAAACTCATATTTCCTCTAAAAGATGAGTATTTAGGATGACTTGTTTACATTAAGAGCACAATAATCAACTTTTAGTGAATCACCAAATCCAAAAAAGTGAACTATATATTTCGCATGTCTTTAGACCTTAACCAAAACCAAAATTGTTAGAACAAGATCAGATAATCCCCAAAAAGGATAATCCTTTATTAAAATAAACACTACTCTTAATCTCAAAAATTTGTCAGACATTATCCAAAGTTCAAAAAAGACCATTCAATAAATAGTTGTCCATATAATTATTCAATGTAGACCAAACTAAGATTGAAACCCAAATATTTGATGGATTTAATCACATAGTCTTCCAAGGTACAAATTAACATTTATCTGAAAATAACATCAGTTGCTCTTAAAGTCTCATATTGAAAAGTAATTAACCTAATCACATATCCTCCATGATTGGTTAATAATTTCCATAGATAACCCAAAATCAACTTACTCTTAATTAATAAAATCATCTAAATAAAAATGATTATTCAATCTAACTAGGGACTTCACGTATTCCAGTGGTAAGTCATAAATACCATTCACACTTTGTTTGTGGGTTCGATTCCCGCAGTTTTGTCCGACACGACAGGTTGTCACACGGTCTGCATGTTGTCCTTTTTCCAAACTATATAATTCTCAATTCATTCCCCAAATAGAGATAAAATAATCAAAAATAACCATAACATAATTTAACTTCAATTTTAACTCATGCCTTTCATTTTTCATCATGACATATAGTAACCCATAATTACCTCAAATGTAAGAATCATATAAACCCATATGATTCTTTATAACTATGTCCACAAAAGAACAGATAACTATTCCTTGAATAAAATTTTCATATATCAAACATCAGGGTTGAAAATACTATAAAGTCTTCTAATGTAACCCCATCATCAAAAGATACTTAATACTCTTAGTAATTTCACCATAACTCTTGAAGCCCTTATATGTTGACTTCTTACTCATTCAACATTATTCATGATCCATTAACCATTCATTTCCAACTTATTCTAAAATACATTTTTCCTACAAACAAAATCATTAATCATATCCTAAGATTCGAAAATAGGAAAACAAAAGATAAGAAATAATCCATACCTTTAATTGGTCATTATCAGTTTCTTCATCCTCAATCAGAATGGAATTAGGTATTGGTAAACGAATATTTGTACGATCTTAGTGATCCCATTCCCGAAACATCTTCATAGCACATGTGTTTGCATAATTACCATGCACATCACATTTATAACATTCAATTGGTCCCTCAGAAAGAACTTCATTAACCTTCCCCGAGTCATCTAGATGCTTCCTTTTTCCATGGCAGGTTCTTGCTTTATGACCTTCATTTCCACATCTATAGAATATTTATTTCCCTTTGAAACATTTTACGAGGTGTTTATTTCCACATATTTGACACATAGGTTTCTGAATACACATACCTTTATGATTATTACCTGTAGTTTCGTAGGGATTTTTTTCTCGCATATATGATGCCTTATAGAAGTCACCAAGGATTTGGTGGTCAATCACGACTCCAGATAGTTGGTTGAGGATAAACACAAGAGTTCTCATTGCAGATCCCATATCAATCAGTTGCTCTCTCAGAAAACTGTCACAGTTTCCTTCGCATCCATTATTACTTTGGTGCCTGATATATCCAGCAATTTACTAAAACCAAAAAGTTCACTGTGAGTATATCAACAAAACCATCATGTACTATTGAGGAAGATAAACACTATGATATACGTACTCATTAACTATATCTAAAACTAGGACTCTTTCTGAAATCCTAACCATTATGGTAATGTCACTTATGCTTAAGGAATACCCTAACCTCTAAAGTTATCTAAACTGACCTCTGATACCAACTATAAGGCCCCGACCTTAAACATTACTTAATCATGAATTAAATGAATAATTCATTTAGAGGATATTTTTAGGTGTAGAGTTTTAGTTAATTAGATCATAACTATTACATCTCAAAAGATTACATAGTATACACTTCTACTAAGTTTCCATAAAATAAAAAAACACATAAATAGAAACATGTCTTGTTCCATATTTCAGATAGAATGTGTTTCCTTGATCCTATCCTTGACTTTATTCATCTTTAAGTCCTGTGGAAAACATTTCAAAAACTTGGGATTAGAATAAAAATCCCAGTAAAGGATACACAAAGAAGAAAAACTATTAGTTTTTCAAAAACAAAAAATAAACCATGAGTACTTTACCAAAGTAATACTTTTCACCTTTATGATGTAGTAAAAACTCTTCACTTAATAAAATACCATTACTTACCCTTTTGTAACCAAAAGTTTACCATAAAACCCTTATAAAGAACACATAACATATAAAGGTAACTTCGGACATAAACATACTTAAATTGAATAACCATTCGGTCAACTTCCACAAATACTTAATGGAATATCCATACGGTCGACTTCCACACATACTTAATGGAATAGCCATACGACCGACTTCCATACCCAATGCATTGGAGGTTATAACATAACAACCCGTACTGGTATTCATGGCACCACCCGTCATACGGTTTATCACGTAACCACCCGTAAAATGTCGAAGTACCATCATTACACATAAAATATTGAAAATATAAACATTTCAATATCAACATTTCATTTTAAATCATAATAAGTAATTCCATGATATATAATTAATCAATCCATTTTCAAAAACAATTTAAAAGAGATTTTTGAATCAAAGTGTCACATACCACTTTGAAGATTTTAATGGAATTATAATTTTATAACATTAATGTCCATATAAATAAATACTGAAAACCATTTTGAAAACATGGACATTAAAGATAAAGATTTAGAATAATGAATCTTTAAAACATTTAAAACGATATTTTTGTTAAACAGTTTTTAACAAAATGACGGAATCTTGAATACAAATAATTGTGGAATAACATTTAATCTGAACATTATAATATCATGAGAATAAAGGGATTCATGATATAATATGTCAAAATATAGTATCCACACCATATAATAGTGAATTGGTGCATAACAACAATGAAGTTTCACTGAAAATGTAAATTGAGATGAAATACATTATAAAGATGGTATCCTTAAATTAAGGATAAATCTATCACATAATTATGTGTGAGAAATATAAATACACCCAATATAAGTGGATATTTAGTGTGAAAAAATCATAGGTCATTCACACATATTCATAGGATGACATGTTCAATAAGTACAAGTTGAACCCAATGAAATCGAAATTGGGTTAAGACGTGCCCTTGTAATAATTTGACAGCCTAACATCGTCACTTCAAAATTCAGAAAATTAGTCGATGAGAGAGTGAATGGTATCTCATAACATGGACATAATCTTTACATGAATAAGGACATAGAAGAACATATACCAAAATAATAAGATGCAAATTAAAAGATATAACAAAATAATACTTTTAAAAAGAGGAGGGTGAAAGGTTCCCTTGTCGACTTGGGTAACTTTAGAAACGTACAACCCATGAAATAATGACAATACACAATTGATGTAAATACTCATAAACGAATGTATATTACAAAAAGAGTAAAATAATGGGCAGTAAACACACCACTAAAAGGAAATTGTGGCAAATGTAGCATAAATCTCACGGGAATAAAAGTGAGATGAAAAATCCCTTACGAAAACTTGGCAGCCTAACGATGCCACTTAAATCATCCAAAAATGTATTTATGAGATCAAATAGGGTCCCTCATAATATTAACATTAAATTTACAGTATGATGAATATAAAATTACATCCCCAATCATAATAAAGATGTGATTTAAATAAATGACATAAAATAGAGTACTTAAAAAGAAAGAGAGAGGTTGGATCCCTTACCTCGTGTCTGACTTGAATCGATCGTTCTTTAGTCTCCTAAATAATAAACTTGAGTTAATTTCTACTTGCTTAATAACCTTTTTAAATATCATTATTACTTTTATATCACTTATTACCTTGTTATTCACATTATGTAATTGTTTTTGTTAATAACGGTCGTTTTGTCGATACTTGGTACTTGAGTCCAAAATAAACTCTTTATAATCACAAGTTTGTTCATGGGGTGAAATATAAATTATATCCAGAATTATATTAATTTTGTAGATATCATATATATCATGTATATCCATTATATACATTCATTTATAATATTACATAATCATTTATAGGTAAGAAATGAAATGCATCATTCATGGAGACAGTAAATCGTACGTACGCATGAACGCGACATCCATTTCTATTTCATATTTAATGGAATTAAAACATAATGATACATAATATTATTATAATTCCAGTATGGTATCATATATAATATCATTAATTATATCCTTTATACGTACCACATATGGTATTAATGAATCAAATCAATTTGAGGGGGCGGTAGTCGCACTTCCTAAAATGAAGATATCACGTTTACCCATAATGGAAACCATAATGGTATGCCATAAATGAAAAATACAGAAGATTAAGGAAAACATAAACGTATAATATATCATATATAAATATGGTGACATCTTAACGGCCATCTTTTAAGGTGTTAAAAGAATATTGAACAATCATCGTTTCGTGAGGCATAAATTCACCATCCACAAAAATAGTATGTTCTTTAACCATTAGATGTAGGTGTGTGTAAGTGTAAATAGAATAATTCTTATAGAAAAAACCTACTATATAGAAGATACTGGTATTGTTACAAAGGAAATGAATAAAATAGTTTAGGGGGGTTGGAAAAGATAAATAAAACAAAAGAGCACAAGTGAATACGTTACCTTAAAATCGGGTAACTCCCTTTGGCTTGAACCAAAAGGGTTTCTTGAAGAGATTCCTGCCTAAGGTAAGGCATCTAGGATGAGGAGAGGGATATGTAGAGACAAAATGATCAGAGTCCGGCCAATCCAAAGGCCTGAGTGGTTTGGGTATGGTGGTAGGGGTGGGGGCCTTTTATAAGAGGAGAGGAGGGGCACTTTTAGAAAGTCAAGAAAGTCTACAATATTTTCAAACGAGTTTCAGATTTTAAATGTCCCACATTGATATATTTAGAGGATAAGGTGATAAGGGTTCCAAATCCACCCATCCAATAGGTTTTTGACATTTTTTGGTCTTATATTTTACATTATCTTTCCATTTTATTTATATCGTTAAATAATGAGGTAATCACTACATCATCATGATGTCATAAATAATTTAATTTAATTAATGAATAAAAATTATAAAACAACTATGATGTAATTAATATTTTTATATTTATCGTGATTCTTTATAGTCAAAAATCTGACTCATATAACCCCATGTAAAAATTGTTTTATTAAAATAATACATTTTTTTCATTTTTACTTTTACTTTAAATAAAAGGCATTGATGTCATTATCTTACCCAAGTGGCTCCATGGGGTCCCAAATATCGACCCATGGGTTGTCTTGGTCAGCCATGACTCATCTAATAGGGTTAGGACAAGTGTCAAGATATTTTTATTTTATTATAATATCATTTTTACCTAAAATCACACTAATTACCTTTAATCGCGATTAATAAAACTTTAAAGTTAGTTTTCATCAAAAATTATTTTTATCCCATTGAACCACATTTTAATTAATAATAAAAATAAATTAAATTGGATTTTTATGAAATTATAATCAGAGAAGTGGTAAATTTCCAATTAAACAAAAAATCCGTTTTTTAACTACCACTTTTTGGTTTCACTATTCATAAAAAATGATGGTTTTTTTTTGAAAAATACCAAAAATTCACCCTAATCTATATTTGATATTCCGAATTCAAAAATGATGTCTATTTTACAAAATTAATAACATAGAAGTTGCATTAATTAATTTTATTATTAAATCCCGGTGTAAAATCAAATAGCTTGTTTTTAAGAAACAATATCTATCAAAATATTGACACTCGTTAATATACAATATCAATGTGATATTAATTTCAATGACCACAATTGGATTAAATGGTATAAATATATTCTAATTTCACTTTAAAACCAATTAAAAATATAATCTAATCATTTAAATAAATTAGATTAAAAAGAGGTTTTGAATTAAAATACAACATTTTTCACTATTCATTTGAAAATGAACTTTATCGGACAAATACAAAAATTTTACACAACGTAAATTTTGATGTCCCGATTCTAAAGAAGAATTTTATTTTGTCAGATATAACACATAGAATTGTCAAAAAGTGTATTTAAAATAGGTTTTCCATCAAAAGGCAGTTAATCGACCTTTTAACGAATATTTGAATGTTTACCCTTAAAATTTGGATTCATTTGCATTTTTAATCCTCTAACATTTATTGTAAAAAGTAAAAATATTTGAAAAACATATATAATAATTTTGTAGTTTTTTATGATCATTCTCGTCATTACAACGGCTAGGTGTTAACTACCATTTAAAATAAAATTATTTTATTATTAGAGTGCAACGTAAGATTTCAATGGAACTCCTTGTTGTGTATTGGGTAAGTCACCTATCATAGTGTTCCCTTTAAATTAATATTAACATTTTATTCACAAATATGGATAAATATAAAAATGTCATATAATTTATTTACCTGGGGTGTTACATATGAAATTCAACCCACTCTCTTCTCCAATTCACATTAAAATTCATTTTTAAACCAATAGCTTTCCATATATCTTACTTAAGTCACTACATATATCATAGTGGACTTGTTTTTATTATAATTCCGTTTTAGGATTGGGTTATGTATTAATATAAAGAGGTTTTCTTATGAAGAGGAAAAGTTCTTAACTATGAATTTTCATTTTACTTCTTCTTATAAATCTATAAAATAAATTAATTTATGACAAAATAATAATTATAGTATATCTTATATACTGAGATGTTATTATATTAATGGAATAACATGTATATTTCTCCTTGTCCATGAAAATGGAACTGAAACCATCATTCATGTGTAAGGCAACAATGACCTCACGAACGGAGGTAATTCATTTTTAATCAAAAACTATAATATTAAGATATAATTATATATTTTTCTTATTTAGAAACTATTAATGATAACATTATACTTATATAATTATAATATGAGATATATCTTTTTTCCATACAATATTTTGGAAAATAATGACATTGCTCATGCATGCATGTGGACCACCGACTCTATGTAGCGATGTGAATTTTTATCCTATTAATTTAGACATGGGTGGTAAAAGATATATATTTAATGAATATAAATGAAATATTTGATCTTATAATTTGTTTTAAAAGTTGAAAAACTAATTACCTTTTTCAAATTCCTTATATTAGAAACATAGGAACAATATTCATATGTAGTACAATAAATCATCTCCTTGAAAAGTATAACTAACATTCCCTTCACGAAATTATATGGAATGGAAAAAAGAACTCTATAATTATTATATATAACATTTATATCATTCATAAAATAATATAATTTTTTTTAAATCATAATCCAAGTACAAGGTCAGAAACTAAAAAACCAAAACATATTGAAAAATTAAGAAATTATGACATGAAATTATGATTTTAACAATACATTTTATCTAAAAAGAATTATAGACTAAAATGAAAAACTTATATATGGAGTGATAAATATTATTAAATGTTTTCAATATATTTATAACATATATATATTTATTAATCAATATATTTTAACAAGGATGAAATAAATTGGACCGAAGGCCATGCCTTTTAATATCACATTGACATCCGTGAAACATATGTCACATTCACCACTTATTTTTTTTTGATGTATATACTACAACATTTATTTGTTATAATATTAATATATATATATATAAATATATATTATTTAAATATTCATTTAATGTTATTTCCCCCATTGGGTTTATGATTAAACAGTTACTAAAGTGGTAGGTGTTGATTTCACAATCTCTTCACTAATTATGATTAATTTATTTAAAGTCTACCATGGTGGAATTGTCTGATTTTTTGTATTAAAACAAATTCATATTATTATCATATGGTTATTCATGAAATTTTATTGTAATATTACCATTTTAATCTCTTTAGAAATTAATTTGATTGAGAAAACATTTTTTTAGAAAAGATGTAACTATTTCTCTCTCCATTGGAAAATACATTCCCCACCATATCCATAGTTTTAAAAAATAGTATAATTTTTTTTAAATTATACAAATGATTTTTAAGTAAATTTATATCTATGAAACTTTTATTAAAAAAAATTTAATGTATTATTCATTTAGTTTTCTTAAGGAGTCATATTTATACCAATTTATAACAGTGTGAATGAAATATTTTTTAATCTATATGGAATTAACAGAATTACCCACTATCATGACCAACCATTAAAATGATTTTTTTACTTTAGTAATTATAATGGATATTTAATAAAGGGTTTTCATTATATTATATAATTTTTCAGTTTAGTAAAGTCTTTTTTAATGTTAAAAAATATTTTTTACAAAAATGCATTTAAATGAATGTTTATGGTATACATTTTCATAAATAAACCATATTTACATTATTCCCCATTGGTAATAAGTTATAATGATACAATCCTTATCATTTTTCATAATGTTTTATGAGTTTTTTTCTGTAGATGTACTATTTTGATACTATATTTTATGGTACTCTAAATGGATTATGATTATGTTTATATATTTCTGAATATATTAATTTTAATATTCAAAATTTTCAATATGATTGTTTTTTTATATATCACCCCTTTTATATGTGGAATCCATTGGACATATTATGTGTTATATGGGGCCTTCTATATCCCATCAATTCATCAGTAGGTCTCATGAGAAAAACTAGCATGCTCTTTTTATTAAGGCCCTTCCCATTTATATAAGATTTCTTGATGAGGATATGATGATATGGTTATTATGTATAACATTATTCATTCCCTAATTATGAGAAAATTTATTTATTTCAATTTTATTATTAGATTAGTTATAATGTTTATGGATATTTTTACAGCAAATGTGATTATTTTATGGTATTTCTTAATAAAAATGTATTCCTTCCATATTATTTCTCCTTATCAAGTTATTGATTAAATAGAAATTGTTTTAGTAATTTTCCATTTAATATTTTCTATTTCCTAATTATTCATGATATTTTCTATTTTTTAATACCATTAAATAGCATTAGATCTCACCCATTTCTAGAGTTTCCTTTCCCCATAATGCTGTTAATTGTATCATGATTGATATATAGGGATATCCAAAACAGAATTATGATGTACCCAAATAAAATACTATTATTTATTTCATGTTTTCAACTATAATTTCACATTCAAGTACGTATCTCATTTTCCAAGAATACAAAACTATTTAGTCCTTTGGGATACGATGCCTTCTATCTTATAAAAGTTTAATTTTGTAATAATCAACTCTAGGCTACTAATGCTAGGAGAGTTACATAATAATATTATAGATGTTTTAATAATAACCTTGAGAGTTAGATTTATGGATACATATATTATAGAACATAACCATATGAAATACATTGACATTATTTATTCGAATATGATAATATCATAATTTTATGATATGGTATAGATTATGTTGTTTCCCTCATAATACAACCATGTCAATATATTTCAATAGGATGTGGTTTTGGAACAATTGTACCATGGAGTAATTACTCTAAAAGTGTGCATTTGTATTTTGCTCAATCATTACGTTGTGCATGAAATGGGGCCTTACTAAACACATGGTTTGACACTCCCAGGGGTTATTATGGGGATAATTAACATTTTATATACAAATTTTTTTGTATTCCTTGAAAATATTTTTATTTTATGAAACATTTCTCGATGAAAAAATATATATGAAGAGGAGGTAATCTATTCATAAAATATTAACTTTTTTATGAATTTATCTATTTTTTGGTTTATATATTATGTTTCACAATATAATAATAAAATCTATTATATTACATTCTTTCGAAATAGTGGCCAGTGTAATATATGGAAACTATATCAATACACATATTCCATACTGAGATTCCCCTCCATGAAATGATAATGAAGCTGTTGCTGGAGTGGTCGCTAGAACTGATCAAATTATTTCTCTATTAGGTAAGTTTAATCAGGTTATGTCAAATAACCCATCCCTTATAGAGAAACCTAATGATACATGATGTAGTGTAACAATGTTATATTGATTCATGTATAAATAACCTCCATCATTTAATGGGACTAAAAATCAATTTGATGTCAAGAATTGGATAAGTTCTTTAAGGATGGCATTTCATTCTTTGGGATGTAATGAATGGATGACGTTTTTCATGTAATTTTATCATCTCTCATGGTATGAATATCAAATAATGATATTTAATTATAACACTATGTTGGAGGAGAATACAAAAAAGAAGTGGATGTATATTAATGTAATATTATTCGAAAAATATTTTCCTTATGAGAAATAATTGAATATAGGGATAAAATCACAGATTTTATGTCAAAAAAAGAGGAAAATATTCCTATGTATGAATCCAACATTAAATGGATTGTAATTCATGTTCAATACTAACATCATAATATAAGTGGTAAGACTGGTTGATTTATTGAATAGATTAATTCAATCATTAAATATGATCTAATATCAAAAAAATTCTCGTCACATGAGAACACAATATCTGGTGATACTAAGAGAGATAAATAATTCTCCAAGTATTATGAATTTTATACGAAGGAATTGATGACTATTATGATAAATAAATAATGGATAATAGGGAGAATGGAAAGAATTATTTTCACACATGTCATAATTATAGAAATAAACACCATGAAAATTAGTTAAACTGAATGATATTCTATTGCATGTGTAAAGAGAATGACCTTCATGATTATGAATTACAAGGTAAGAAGGAATCCTCTAATGTTCCGTGTTTCAACTATTAGGATATAAGGAACAATACAAATTAAATCTTTAAAAAACTAGGGAATATAACTCAGAATGAATCTAAGGGATAAAGATCAAAATAATTCTATTGAAATAGCTAAAGTGGAATGGGTAATGTTCTCGTAAATTTTGATTTACGAATTATGTTATAGATTTGTTTTACCAATGGTATTTTGGTCATAAGAATCATGAAACATCTAAGGATTTTGTTAATTTTGGTTCCATATATGTATTTATATATGGTTAATATAAGAGTTATGAGTACCATCATGGGTGTATGAGATGGTTTATAATAAATTAAATTTCGTAAACAACCAATTTTTATGATTTATGTAATGATAGTAAATCCATAAAAAGTATACTTTAGAATAAATTTATGGAAATTAAACACATTGGTTAAGTATTCATTTTAGTGAAAAATACATTTAAGGAATAATTAATTTAAATATTGTGGGTAAAATATTAAATATATTGTTACGCTTTAGGGTAAATATGATGGTTGATTTTAAGGTACCAATATTCTATTTATATTATTTTCCTTCATGAAAGAAATAAATTGTATAGGAAAACATTTTAATAAGAATGTTATCTGATGAAAAAAATTTATTTTTGAGGATACAAATTATATTTTATGTATAATTATAGAAATTATATTAATATGGTTTTAAGAAAAGGACAACCCACATTCTGGTCGACAACCCATCAAATCCAGAAATGCTACATGGATACAACCCACAACCAAAGGATGATAAGGGTGAAATAGCTATAACAGAAATACTTGTTGTAGTGGTTTATAGGATATTGTTTTTTGTTAAACTAGTTGACTAATAGATTCTTAGAGAGTTGGCTATGTTTTATTCTTGGTGTTATTATTCAGGTTTAGTGAAAAATTAATTTTTTTGTGCAATTTTTGAAAAACAATCATTTTAGTAAATATTTAGGGACATATTAAAAGGATTTTTATTAATTTTTGGATCATATGATCCATTAAAATTTAATTCTAGTGTTCTAAATCTAAAAAAATCATCTTAGATATTCATTTAATGGTGAAAGAAATGTGTTTAATGTTTATTGAAGCACAACCAAAACATGAAATTTTGATATTGAAATAAAAATGTATTTATTAAATTAATTTTGAAGTGTTTCACATCATCATAGTAACCGAATTTGTAATCTCTAGGAAAAGGATGTTGAAATGAAAATTCTATCGAATTACCCTTATTTCCATCATAGATTTATGGTTTTTTGTTCCATCATTCACTTTCCTCTAGTCAACGATCTCTATGATTCTCCAAAATTATTTACTCTTTTACTCCATGTATATATTTTCATATATAACTAATGTTCTAACATATGTAATTCTAGTTGTGTGTTATTATAGATGAACTTCATACTTCCTTTTCTCTCTTTTGAGGAGGAATTTGTATTAACCCTTTTTATGATGTGGATTTTTAACAAAGGATTGACCTATGATGATAAAATTAGATTAGTGGGGGAACAATTTAATTATGTTTGTTAGATTGTGATGCCTATAGATTTTAAAATAAAAACATTTTTTGCATAACATTATCTGACTATCAAACCTACACATAAATGAAATGTGAAATATATTTCATTAAATTTAATCTCTTATGTAGAATCCATAACACACAACCCCAACTATAAAAGAATAGAAATATAGCACACTGTTATAACATATTCGTGGAATTAGATGCTATGAATAGTAATAAATAAATTAAAATTTTTATTCGGATTAAAAATTTATAAAATAAATTCATTGATTATCTGTTGATTAGACATAAAATAAAAATAATTTTAAAAAAATGTTTTTCAAAATACTATATTGTTCTAAATGGAAATAATTCCATGTGACACACACAAATATTATAAATATATTATAAAAAAATTAATATTTTTTAAATGAACTTCATTTTTGAAATTATAATTTCATAAATATCTTATAGTAATTTTTTAATTTTATAAAAGATTAATTTTTCAATTAATAGTGAAAATATGTGTTTTTATGGAAAATATCCTTTTTTTAATAAATTTAAAGGATAAATTTTATTTAAATTTTGATTTAACATTATTATTATTGAAATTATATTATAATCAATATAATTTATTTCATTGTAAAAAAATTTATTTTTATTTTTGTTATTTTAAATTATTATAATTAGGTAAATTTTCTCTATGGAATACATATTTTTTTCCACATATACTATATTGTAGTATCTAGACCTAATAAAAAATATGGTTTGTTAGTTATCCATTTTGGATCCTTTTGTATGGTGAATATTTTGAGTATCACTCTTTTTCTTTAAAAATTCCAAGTATGTCCTCTCTACTACCTATAATGGTCACCCACTCTATTACACTATTCATACAGAGAAAGAATTTTAATTTATATAATAAATATCAGAATCTCTTCCTTAAATCACTAAACACACCCCATAATAATTTTTTATATCATCAATCATTTCTAGTAATGATTTATGTATAAACTGATAGAGTTTTTCTGAAGAAGTTATAATGTTCTTTTCCATGAGTTTTCATTTTATTTATTTTTGTAACTCCATCAAATCCATTTCATATATATTAAAATACCAAAAATTAATCTCAAATATAATTATATATTAATTTTTCAATGTAATAACCTATATCAATATCCTCTTCCATCAAATGGGGAATGAAACATTCAATCATGTGTGTGGAGGACTACCTCCCCATGAACCGATGCAATTCATTTTCACTCCTCGCCTCTCACATTAGGATATATTGGTGGATTGAAAATATGTAAATTACATTGATGACATTAATATAATTATATAATTAATATATCACATATAACTTCATACCTTTTGATCCATTGGAAAACAATAATGTCGCCCGTGCTTATGTTTGGATTACCGTCCCCATTGTGCGATATGAAATGTTTTTCATTTTATTTTGACATGGATGATAACAAATAAATATTTAATGAATATACCTAAAGTATTTTATATAATATTTGTTTTTATGGTATAATTATTATTATTTTTTATATGTTCCATCTTTTTGAAAATTACATACATCATGCATGTCTACATACGACCCACCATCTCGATGTGTGGTGTAACCCATTTTCCCATCTCTATTTTTTATAAACCGTTATAAATTTATATATAGTTATAGTATACTATATTTATATGATGGTTACAATTATTCATATTATTTTAACATTATCAAAGTATAAGAACTGAAACTACCAAACCAAATCACACATGCGAAAAGAGCAATTATCACTCAAAATAGTGATTTTAACATAGAATTTCTGATAAACGAGACAAAAATACTATTAGTAAGTCATATATAGAATAAAAAATTTATTATAACTCTATAATATATATATTTAGTAAATATATTATCATTATAAGACAGGTTCAAATGTTGATAATGCAAATTAAGCCAATGGTAAGGATTTCTCGTAACACTTTTACACACATGAGATGTATTTCATATTCAACGCTTATTTCTTTAGTGTGGTGTACATGATTCGCCAAATTAACCACTTATATCTTTTGAATCATAATACCCATGAGAGATATAAAATAAAAATAATATTATAAATATCATGAAGTGAAATATAATATTGAAATAAAGTATCAATGTGGAATTATGTACACCACACAAAAGAAGGAAGTCGTTAATATAGAATACAACTCATGAATGTAAAATTTATACAAGAAACAATTAAATTGTGTATGATTTCATTAATAAATATTACATATTCTTATATGTGAAATATATAATTTTTATAAATATATGGAATAACCATATTCTTATATTTATTACAATTTTTGATATACTTGTTTTCTTTTGTGGCATTTTTATTAACAATTCATTGTTAAAATCACTATTACGGGTGATAAATGCTCAATTTTCAAATTTGTTTGTGGTTTTTAGTTTCCTTAATTGTCATTTGATCATGTATTCATCATATATAAAATTTTATAAATTATATAAATATCATGTATAATAATTATTTAATTATCTAATGTAGTCAATAAGATTTAGAGATGGGAAAATGAGTTACACTGTTCACAGAGACCGTAGGCCTTACGTACACGGGAATTTCATTACTATTTTTCCAAAACATGGAATGAAAAAGGTATTTGATTTTAAAATATAGAAAATCAATATTATGTATAATATTTCATGTATATTCATTAAATATATCATTATTTTCATGCATGTCAAAATAAAATGAAAATCATTTCAAATTTCGTTGTGGAGACGGTAACCCACACAAACCCAAGAGTGATGTTATTTTTTTCAAAGGAATAGAAGGAAGAAAGATTATGGATTATTATAATTCAATAAATATATTAATTTAAATAATATAATATTCATATGTTAATACATCATTATATTATACCATGAAAAATGGTGATGGAGAAATAATTTCATCGGTTCCTGAGGAAGGAGTCCATTGTACACATGATCACCATTTTTATTTCCCATTTTAAACAAAAAGAGGTAGATATATGTTATTAAATTATCATTATAAAATATAATTCTGTAGAATAATTTACTGTTAATATTTTAAAATATTTTGAGAATATTTTTGCGATTTTGATGAATTAAAAAAATCTTTATGCTTAGAACTTTACAGCTTCGTAAAAATACCATTATAGGTTTATCCATAAACCCATGAGATATTTTATTTCTGATAAAAAAAAGGAATTTTCTATGTGGAGATGGTTTAAGGAATAAATTTAATCTAGTATTTGATGAAATAAATGGATTTTGGATTATGAAAAAAATAGAGATGGGTGGACTTTTAAAAGTGGGGGAGAGGAAACACATGGGATGTTTTGAAAAACGAAATATCCAAATTTTTTAGAAGACAAAATCATAAAACATTGATCATTATAAAACAATTTTTCAGAAAATTTATATATATAGTCATCCGATAATAATTAGACAAGTTTATAGGTCATGCTAATAAATATGTATTCAGTTTAACCCCTAGTAAACTAGTTTTATCCTTAACCATTATAATTATTTTTAACTGTTTTTTAGCATAAATTATAAAAAAAATTAGATTTAACATACTATATAATATTAAAAATTATTATTCAAAATACTGAATCCAACATTAATAATCAATTAAATGAAGTAGAAGATTTTAATTTAAAATTTAACCAACAAAAGCGATGAAAATGATGGTTTCCAAAGAATGTTTTTCATAAGTATATCAAGTTTTAATATATAAAAATTGAATTTTTTCAAATGAAATAAATTTCATTTATTATAATAAAATTTTACTAATTTTACTCTATATTTTTTAAAATTGAAATGAAATTTTTTTTTGTAAAACATGATGACCATTTTAAAGAAATCCATAAATTTTCACTATACATTGAAATATTAAACTTTTCTGAATATTATCAAAATCAAACACTTAGATTATTTGGAAATAAATAATTATAAAATAAATTCCTTTTTGAAAATACTGTTTCTAATTTTTTTTAATATAAGTGCACAAACTGATATTAGGCCACCTTTTAGAAAAATACAATTCTATTGAAATCATTTATTTTCTTTCATAAGATTCTAATTTTTTTATAATAAAAAAATTATCACACAAAATTTTTAAAAGAATACAATTTCATTTGATAGATATTTCAACATGTATCATCAAGAATAAACAACCCAGAAAATATATTTCTTTAGTTTAATAATTTCAAGAGCTTTTGTAACAAGAAACTATTAGTCTAAATGAACAATAATATAGTATACAACCATAACCTGACCATTAAATTTAAATTTTTGAATACTAATATCAAAATTATGAAATTTATATGGTTAAAAAAATGTAAAAAAATCATTTTGTTTTCTCTTGATTATAAATAAAACCGTAATCATTTAGAAAATTAAATGTCTGAAAGTCTATATTTATTTCTAAAAGATACTTTATTCACGCATTCAACACATTATTTGAAATAATTATTACTATATTTTGAAAATTTATTTTATTAAATTTATATCAATTTTAAAATTATCATATCATAATTATCTTATGTTGAATTATTTTTTATTTTTCTGAAATGTTTAATTTTTTGTGGAAATGTTAATATTATAATTTTTATTTAAAATTTCCTTATCATTTAAATAATAATCAAAGTTAAATTGTATTTTAACATTTTTGAAGGAAAAAATGAAAAATTATATTCCATGTTAACTAATTTAACTAATTTAAAACAATTCCATATTGAATGTTGATATTAAACACTTTTATATTTAAGAAAAGTTTCTCTTTAAAAACACCCTTCTTCATCACATCTATGCATGTATTTTTAAATCAAACTCTGGAACATATATTAATTGAATTTGGTAAAATTAATTTCTTAATTTTAACCATAATAATTTATATTTTCAAGTATGGTCACCTTAATATTTGACCATAATGAAATCTGAAATATTTAAAAATTAATTGACATCATTAAAGTAAAAATGTGTTAAATAAGCATTAAACATAAATGGTATGTGATAAAATGACATAAAAAGATTTCTGAAATATATTATATGTTTATATTTAGACATTATAACTTCAAAATAAAATTAATAATCCATTTTGGACCATTTTACAATTCAAAAATATGTCTACAACTTTTCCTTTTAAAAAAATACAAATGTTCCACCCACCTCACTTATAAAAGGCCGACCACTCTCTTATACTATTCAATCCGTAAAACCTTTTAGATTCATAAAATAACTTCCCAAATAACATGAAATCTTCCAAAAAGACTCATTATATATTCCTTTATTGGTATTAAATCCATTATAGGAATATATTTGGTAAAATCCTATAGAGGTGATCTGAGAAGATGAAAAATTCATACCTATGAGTTTTTATTTTATATATTCTTCCACACCCATAAAATAATCATCATTTATGATTATATGAAAACACTTGTAAATATAATGTAATGAGATGATATTTTTTTTAGTTATAAACTATATCTATCTCCTCTTCCCTCAAATAGGAAATGATGACGTCACCTATGTGGTTGTTGAATTACTACCTCATGAAGTACTATGACATGTTCTTCATCAACACCTATCATAGTTGGGAAGAACGATGGATATATACTATATATATAAATCTTCCAAAATTTTAATACCTATTTATTCATATTATCATATTTTCCTGTTTATATTCAATTTCGTAGGGGATACGATAATTTTGTTCATGTGTACAAGATATTACCTCCTCACGAAGTGATGTGATTTGTTTTTCACTAACGCCTTTCATAGAAAGTAACAAGGATATAATTAATGAATATATTATTTATAAATAATATATTTATGATTTTTATGAAATATGTACCATTCTAATAAAATAATATTTCATTTTCAATCATTAATTTTCATTTACTAAATGATGTAAACATCACTAATTTATTCATGGACTATTGCCTTCATGAAGTGATGCAACTATATTTCCATCCCCACACTACATGGATGATATATATAAATATTTATTACTAAATAATATTATATTTATAATTTTATGATCATTATATACTGATAAAATAATACGTAGATCATTTTGATAATTATTGTCAAAACACCTGATGTAAAATTGATTTAATAAGTTATTTTGAATGAAATTGTATTAAGTGTAATAAAAATAATAATAAAAATTGAATGGATTATTAATAAATTAAAAAAACAAAAGTTTAATTGTTAGTAATATAAATAATATACATGATGATTGGGACTCAAGGTAGGGGACATCATCTAAATTTTATTTTATTAGAGTAAATTTTAATGTTATGATCCAGATTTCCATTATATCATTTATATACTACCTCATTAACATATAATATCATGATTAATCAACAATTAATTTTATTTTTGTGTTTCAATTTCAATTATTTCATACAAGTGGATTTGAAAAAAAATATGAACTTGTAAATAATTTCATAACTTAATTTACACTAATCTAGTTATATTACATATTCATCATCATTAATATTCCATAATTATATGTATAATGAGTTTTTATTATATTATGTTTCATTTTTAATTTTTTATGTGTATTTACATCAGTCAGGAATAAATGAATCATTGATTAATTCTAACTTCAATTGTTTTATCATTTTAACTTTTTATTACAAAATCTCTTTCGTGTCAAGATTATTTATTCTAAAATTTTATTTGAGGAATATTATATAATAATTTTATAATAAAACCATTTAATTTTAACATAAAATTTTTATTCCGTATATTTTAAAGTAATAGTTCCAATTTTTTACTATTTGGTTCATAAAAAAATGAGAACATTTTATTATGAAAGTATGACATTATTTCTCACTTCACAGAGAAATATGTTTTCTTCCAAACCATGTTTTATAATAAATCATTGAGAAATGTTTTTAACATTTCTGAAATGATTTATTATATACATTATAAAAAAATTTTAATTTTTAAAAAATATATTTAAATTAATATTCATGTTTATTTCAAAATAATTCATGATTGGATTTTACAAAAAAAATTAAGGGATCTTTTTAAAAATTATACAGAATGTATGGAATTTCCTATCATCAGGACTACTTAGTGTTTTAAAATACATTTTCTATGTCATAAAAGTTATTTAAAAATAAATTTATCTTCAAAAAAAGTTGTTAAATTATATATAGAATTTTTTTTCAATGTAAAAAACTATTTTTTCCCAATAATTATTTTAATGAAAATTTATGTCATCTGGTTATTATTGGATTTGGGATCATTGGATATGCACTTTGTTAGTGTATTTATGGCATATGTTGTGCTCATTCGTCGTCAGTGGCATGGCATGGTGTTCTTCGTGTTGGTTCGGAAGAAAACGGGGAATGATGGCAAGAGGGGGGGTGAATTGCCTTTTAAAAATTTGATTAACAAATTAAAATCAAAGTAAAAATGCAGCGGAAATAAAAGAGGCAAGACACACAAAATTGATAACGGAGTTCGGCCAAAACCCGGCCTACGTCTCCGCTCCCAACTCAACCGTTGAGAGATTCCTACCGCTTGCTTTTCAATGGTTTTAGCAAGAAACCCACTAGGCTTTGAGGTAGCACTAGGACCTCTTACAGCTTGCTTTTGTGGTTTAGCAAGAACCCACTTGCTTTTGATGGTTTAGCAAGAACCCACTATCCTTCTTACAGGTGAAGGATAGCTCACCTATGTCTCAAGCTATTTAAAGGAAAGCTTGGCAACCTTGTCACACCTTAGTGGTGATGTGAAACCCAAAGAAAAGAGGGGATGACAAAATTGGGAGTTTGTAGGCACAAACTCAAAGTTAAGCTCAAAATAAATAAAACACGAAAAACCGTGATTGGGAAGACTTGGGCGCCAATTGGATGATGGAGTTGATGTAGCGTGCTTTCCCAAGATTCTTGAGTGGTGCTCTTGGATGTGGAAATGGATGGAGCACTTGGGGTTCTCTTGGAACAATCCGCCGGAGCTTCGCCAAAATGATCAACAATGTGTCCGGTGGCTTCGTATATGTTCCGGTGCTTCCTAGGCCTTTATTTATAGGCTAGGAACCTTCAAGTATCCGTTGGAGGGCTTTGGAGCCGTTGGAAAAGGCCTCGGAGCCGTTGGAGGCCAAAAAGGAGTTGACTGGTCAAACCCAACGGCTAGTTTGACTGGTCTACCGGCTGGCCGGTGCAGGGCCACCGGCTGGCCGGTGCCTTGGAGAATGGAAATTTGTTCTGCCCAGGAGCCACCGGCTGGCCGGTGCTGAGGCCATCGGTCGGCCGGTGGTGAGACAGTAGGTCTCACTGTTGAGGCTGGGTGCCACCGGCTGGCCGGTGCTGAGGCCACCGGTCGGCCGGTGGGGAGGCAGTGGCTCAGCCTTGAGTCAGGGTTCCACCGGCTGGCCGGTGGTCAAGCCACCGGCTGACCGGTGGAGCCTGGCAGTGGGCAATGCCTCTGCCAGGTCCACCGGCTGGCCGGTGCTATCACACCGGTTGGCCGGTGGACTGAGTTTCAGTCCACTCCTTGTCCTTTCTTGGGCCAAACTTTTGGCAATCAATTGCCTATCATCCACAACACTTAAAACACAATGTTAGACACATATGAAAGTGATTGTGATCATGAAAATAAAAGAGTGTGGGGTACAACAATCTCCCCCTATTTTGATGATCACAATCACTTATCAAAGCAATGTAAAAACTTAAATGAAAGGCATGCCTAAATGATAAATTGAAAATAAATACTAAGCATGAGAGAAAAGATTCTCCCCCAATCAATCAAGAAATTTCTCCCCCTTTGTGATTATCAAAATAGAATGGGGCATAAAACTTGATTGAGGGATTTTGAAAAACAAGAGAGAGATTTGAAAATCAATTTGAGATTTTTGAAATTGAAATGAAAATTGAATAATAGTTTGAATTGAAAGTTTTGAATCAAAAACCAATTGAAATTTGAAATTTGAATTTTGGATACCAAATGTTTAAATTGAAAGATGGAATCGAAAATTTTGAAATTGAGAATTTAAAATGATAATTTTGAATTGAAAAATTTGATACTAAGAGTTGAAATTGAAAGTTTGAATAAAACAAAAAGGCCTAACTCCCCCTAAATAAAAACAATGAATCACCGGGGAGAGGAAATAAATTTTGGCCCGGAGAGACTCGCTAGAAAGGATTTCTCAATCCATACTTGTCTCATAGCGGGTCTTCTCCTATAGAACTCGTCCGAAAAGAAAAGGCTTTTGGGTTGACCATACCGGGCATTTTTACAATTACATTCATAAATAAGGTGCCCGGATTTCTTACAATAATTGCAAAATTTAAAATCGGAGCTCCCCCTTACAAAAATAGTGGGTGAATGGGAGGAGGAAGCTCGGTTGGTGTATCCTAGCCCTTGGGTGGTTCTAGATATACGTTGGGAACCTAGGAGATTGTTCAAATTTTGTTCCCCTTGGGTGAACTTAGCTAGGGTCTCCCTTAGGTCTTTGATGGTTGATTCCATGGAATCAACATTTGGAAAATTTTGGATTTTGAGGGAGAGTTCCTCCTTCTCTTTGAGAAGTTGGTCTTTTTCGGAGGAAAGCTTTTTGAAATTATTTTTCAAAGCGACAAATTTTGATGAAAGCTCATGAAAAACATTTTCTAATTGATCTCTAGCATGTGAGAGTTCTTCATAAGAAAGATGATTTAAAGAATTTGAATTTGAAGAACATGAGGAAGAGGAATCGGAAGAAGTTACTTCATGGAATGCCATTAGGCATTTTGTACCTTGGTCGCTCGAGGAGGAGGAGGAGGATGATGAAGAGGAGGTGTCACTCCATGTCGCCTTGAGGACCTTTTTCTTTCCTTTTTCCTTGGCCCGTTTTTTGTTGAGTGGGCAATCGGGCTTGTAATGGCCCTTTTCGCCACACCCGTATCATTTTACCTTGGGCTCGGATCTTGCGGTGGGTTCTTGCTTACGCGCCTTGCGGGATCTCTTCTTCTTCTTGTGCTTCTTCATAAACTTGTGCATTTGGCGGGCGAGATTCTCCATTTCCGAGTCGCCGCTTGATGACGAGGAAGATGAGGAAGGAGATGAGGAAGAAGATGAGGAGGAGCTTACTTCCTTTTGAACCTTGAGGGCAATGTTCTTTGGTGTCTTGATAGGGGTGCCCTCCTTTTGTGCTTGCCTCCTCATTGTGATCTCGTACGTCATAAGGGATCCGATGAGCTCCTCTACCGGCATATTTTTGACGTCCGTAGCTTCTTGGATCGCCGTCACCTTTGGTGCCCATGAGCTCGGAAGGACCCATAAGATCTTCTTGACCATTGTCTCGGCTGAAACATCATCACCAAGGGACTTTCTCCCATTGCACACGTCAGTAAATCGTGTAAACATTTCAGAAATTGATTCATTTGGATGCATGGAAAATCTTTCAAAATCTTGCCTATACATGTCTAACCGAGTATCCTTAACTTTGTTAGTGCCCTCATGGGTCACTTCCAATAGTTTCCAAATTTCATGAGATGAGGTGCAAGTGGAAACTCGGTTGAATTCATTTCTATCTAACCCGCAATGAAGAGCGTTCATGGCTTTGCCATCAAGCTCAAAATTCTTAATATCAGCGGGGGTCCATTTGGATTCATCGGGGGAAGACAAAGTATAACCATGCATGACAATTTTATATATGGGATAACCTATGCTTCTAAGGAAAGTAGTCATGCGGGTTTTCCAATAATTATAGTCGGTCCCATCAAAAAAAGGAGCCCGACCCAAAGAGTAGCCCTCGGGGGCGAAAGAGGTAGATGCCATCAAAAAAAAGATCTTAACTTTGAAACCGGGTTAAGGAATTACTCAAAGGTCCCTCTGATACCAATTGTTGGGTCGGAAGAAAACGTGGAATGATGGCAAGAGGGGGGGGGTGAATTGCCTTTTAAAAATTTGATTAACAAATTAAAATCAAAGTAAAAATGCAGCGGAAATAAAAGAGGCAAGACACACAAAATTGATAACAGAGTTCGGCCAAAACCCGGCCTACGTCTCCGCTCCCAACTCAACCGTTGAGAGATTCCTACCGCTTGCTTTTCAATGGTTTTAGCAAGAAACCCACTAGGCTTTGAGGTAGCACTAGGACCTATTACAGCTTGCTTTTGTGGTTTAGCAAGAACCCACTTGCTTTTGATGGTTTAGCAAGAACCCACTATCCTTCTTACAGGTGAAGGATAGCTCACCTATGTCTCAAGCTATTTAAAGGAAAGCTTGGCAACCTTGTCACACCTTAGTGGTGATGTGAAACCCAAAGAAAAGAGGGGATGACAAAATTGGGAGTTTGTAGGCACAAACTCAAAGTTAAGCTCAAAATAAATAAAACAAGAAAAACCGTGATTGGGAAGACTTGGGCGCCAATTGGATGATGGAGTTGATGTAGCGTGCTTTCCCAAGCTTCTTGAGTGGTGCTCTTGGATGTGGAAATGGATGGAGCACTTGGGGTTCTCTTGGAACAATCCGCCGGAGCTTCGCCAAAATGATCAACAATGTGTCCGGTGGATTCGTATATGTTCTGGTGCTTCCTAGGCCTTTATTTATAGGCTAGGAACCTTCAAGTATCCGTTGGAGGGCTTTGGAGCCGTTGGAAAAGGCCTCGCAGCCGTTGGAGGCCAAAAAGGAGTTGACTGGTCAAAGCCAACGGCTAGTTTGACTGGTCTACCGGCTGGCCGGTGCAGGGCCACCGGCTGGCCGATGCCTTGGAGAATGGAAATTTGTTCTGCCCAGGAGCCACCGGCTGGCCGGTGCTGAGGCCACCAGTCGGCCGGTGGTGAGACAGTAGGTCTCACTGTTGAGGCTGGGTGCCACCGGCTGGCCGGTGCTGAGGCCACCGGTCGGCCGGTGGGGAGGCAGTGGCTCAGCCTTGAGTCAGGGTTCCACCGGCTGGCCGGTGGTCAAGCCACCGGCTGACCGGTGGAGCCTGGCAGTGGGCAATGCCTCTGCCAGGTCCACCGGCTGGCCGGTGCTATCACACCGGTTGGCCGGTGGACTGAGTTTCAGTCCACTCCTTGTCCTTTCTTGGGCCAAACTTTTGGCAATCAATTGCCTATCATCCACAACACTTAAAACACAATGTTAGACACATATAAAAGTGATTGTGATCATGAAAATCAAAGAGTGTGGGGTACAACACTTCGGGCGGCTCACAAGTTTTGCATTGACCTTAGGGGAATTTCATGCTTTGTTGGGGGGGGGGGGTTTCAGGAGGGTCTATTTCATGTATTCGTGGGTTTGGGGTGTGGTGATGGTGGAATTTGGGGTGTCTTGTTGGGGGTGCCTATAGATCTCTTGTTTCATCCTTATGATGGCTTCCTCAGTGGAAAAGTGGCTGGACAACAAAGATGATGAGTCAGCAAGATGTTGTAGTGTTACCTTTCTCAGCCACGACATCAGATTTCGGTTAGGTGATGGTGTCATGATATGGTTGTGATATTTACCGTGTTGTTTAGAAAAAATGAGGTTGATGATTCAGGTGGGTGACGATGTGATGATGGGGTATCAATAATGACATTTTTTGTGGATGGTGTTGCCAGTGCCCCACTCAGATGTGATGATAGATACACATGATTTCAGGTACATAGCTTGACATGGTTTTGCGACTTGAGGTGGACGCATATAGTTGGTCATGATTTCACTCGAAAATTTGAATTTTTAAATTTTGAAATGAATTATATAATGATCAGGTACCGATGAGGATTTTTTTGCTTTTAAATATTAGTATTTTTTTGTACGGTTATTTGTAATCCATAACCATGCTTTTTATAAAATTAAAAAAGGATTAGGCACATTTGACATCAAATTTTCAAAATATATAAAATAATTTATCATGGATATGTTTATTTATTAAACTGTGTATCATTTTACATATTTTATTCTACATTAAATTTTAATTTTTACTAGGGAATTAATTATAAATATATATTCTTTACTCAATTCAAATATTATATGACGAGGCAGGTTTTTTATGAAATATATTTATTATTAGATATATAGGGAATGAATTGGAAATGATGTAATGGGTGCAGCCTAGAATTATATATCACCTCCATCAATTGGTTATCTCAAGTGGAAAATTAATAGGCTTTTTTAAAATGGGTTTCTACATATATTTTAAATATTCTATTTAATGATCATGATAGTGGATTTATCAAAATCTTGAGCACATGAAATACAATAATTAAAAATTTCCTTCATTATTAAATAATATATTATCATCCCTAAAAATTATATAATGATATTATCTTTGGATGAATTAAATTACCAGTTTATTTATTAAATGGAATTAATTTCTATTTTACATTCTATATTGAATACACCTTGAATTATTATCAATGATTTTATATTAATGATATTATCAATGGATTGATTTCAATAAAGGATTATTGATTAGATGGAATGTGTTCTTTTTTACCTTCCTATGTTGATTATTCATTATATTATTATTATATTAATGTTATTTAAATGGACTCTCTGTTTGATTATTTACTTTTCTATATTGATTATTCATTATATTTCAGTGGATGTTAAGTTAATTAAATGGTATTTGTGTTTAGTTATTTATCCTTATAAATAGATTATTTTTAATAATTCATTATAGATTGAATTATACTTAACCATATATTAGAATTTGAGCTTACCCTTATTTTCTTCCTTTCGTAGGAATTAAACAGTGGTATAAAGAATGATATAGAATGTTACAGAACCGGGAATAATGATATTCTTTAGAAAAAAATTTATGTTTTAATTATTGTTTTTATATGTAATATAAGAATCTTATATAAATCATGTTTACCAATACAATTAGAATATTATGTCCATAAAGTTATAATTACTAATAAATTACCATAATGAAATATTGTAAGATAGAAAATTTCACATACAATAGTTGAAATAATGGATTTAATATCATAGATATGGCATCAGTTATCATTAAATTAATGAAAAATATTTGTTCTGAAATGTCATGACCCATCACCCGGGGCCCATTCGATTACAACCCCAAGCTCGCCTTCCTTACGCCAGGGACTAGCAAAGAGCACCCAAGGCATAATTCCCTAGAACTTGGAAGGAATTTCCTTTATAACCGATTAACACACAACAAATAACACAACATGATATGAACTGAAGTAAACTGAATAGTAAACAGAGTGAGTACTATATGAAAAATGGTCTAGAATACAAGCCCAACTGGAATGTACAAGGAAAACTACAAAGTACAAGATGACTGATAGGAGAAAAGTAGCTCTTGGATCATCCACCACAATTCCTACTTGAATGGTTGCTAAAGATCACCTCCTCAGCACCCCACATCCACATGTCTCCTCTGCTAACCGAAATATCGTTTGGTCCACCTCCAAGCATCGTCCAGTCCTCGTACCCTCATCCCCAGTTAGCATTGTCCATCGTCTACATCTAACACAACATGGTATAGGCATATCCCGGGAAAGGGTGAGTATATCGATACTCAGTAGGGACCCCGAGAACCTCATGTCTCACAAAATATACCATTGATAAACTACAATGTGTGTCATAAATAGATAACCCTACTTAGGTATGTTCCCATACATATACCTGTGTTTTCAAGTAATCCAACTCAATGATGAATAAATCACATAGGTATTTATTGAGTCAATAAGGTTTCCTAATGAATTTTCCATTGCTTCATATTTTTGGAGATTGTTTAGTCAAAAATCTTTCCTTATTACATCTCCATTACTTCATGTTTTGAAAATAAAAAACACCATATCTTAAGGAAAATTCCATTTTCCCTATGATTTTACATGATAAGGAATATTTTCTTCCCCAAGGAAAATTTTTCCTTACATATTTATCATTTTTCATATTATAACCTAACTCATTTTATTTTCGTGTATAAAATTATGATTTGCATGTAAAACATTGGAATCCACTAAATACATAGATATAGAGAATTCTATTTTCAGGTTCTGAATTCTTATTCTGAATTCTCTGATTTCAGAATCTAAAATTTCTTAGTTTAGACTCTGTACTTCCTAATGATCGGACTCTGAATTCCTTGAATTCATGCTCAGAATTTTCTATGATCAGACTCCGAACATTCTATGTTTATGACACCAAATTATATAGAATTCTGATTCTAAATTGCTAGGATACTGAATCTGAATGTCCTTGTAATATAGCCTCTGAAGGTTAACTTGACTAGACTCTGAATTTATTTTTCCATACATTCCAAAAAATTAATTTGGCTAGAAAACAATATTTTCACTTATTCTTGTTCACATTATAAAATTATTTTGTGCATTATTTTATTTACAAACCATTGTTTACGTGACACATATATAGGTCCCTACGAAATTCAAGGACATATATGAACGTTGGAGGAGGAAGCCGACCATTGATGATGTGCCTATAAATATGATATCATTTGAAAGAGCTGGTGACTTTTTACATTTGAAAAAATCACATGATGACACGATTTATAAGGAGATAGAGGCTCCTTCAACTCTCAGTACTTCATGCGGATTTTCTGAACAACTTGCTTGGGTGTGAAAAACATGTTCAGATTTTCTTTGTGTAGACTTTGATCGTGCTGATCGTGGAATTATTGGTTTGGAAGAAAGAGGTTCTTATTTTATTCTAAATCGAGAGCTTGCGAGGATATAAAGACATATACCGATCTTCGAATTGAGGGCTTACCTGGTTTTGGGTAAGACAGACTTTCTTGAAAGTATAAATCGGGCAACCATTATCCATGGTTGTTAGATACCCTACTCATTGGGTTAAAATATTTCTATACTTGTTTCATATATTGTTTCAAGATTTCTTTCTTCTTTATTTGGTTTTTGATGAATGTATATCTATCATATACTTTCCTACACTTTTACTCAATAAAAATGTTCTATATGCTTTAAGGTAGAATATTTGTTTTATAAAATTTTTGAAGATTCTATTCTGGAACAATATTTCTGGAATCAAGCTAGATTGATGAACTAAAATCATTTCGAGAATCACATTTCTAGAGTCTCATTTTCGAAACCACATTTTCAGAACCAAGAAATTATGTAGAACTTAGAGGCTTCATGAATTTACCTTGTTTTACTTTGTTAAACAATAGAAATGTCTCTAACCAAATTTAAAATTTCCTAATGTTTTTTTAAAGTATACATTTAACCCCCCCCACCTCTTGTATATTGAGAATCTACATCATTATTTAGATAATAAAATCAGTTTCATTTTGATCCCACAATTGGTATTAGATGTTGGTCTTTGAAATAATTATATTCACATTTAAGTTTTCTTTCTCAAGCTTTTCATTATTCTATATTTTCCTTTCTTAAGATATTTTTATCCTTGTTTATAAACTTTTATTACTAACAATTTTGTGTGGAATGACATTTTTTCAATGATGGTAGGAATGAATGTTATTTCAATTGACAATCTTAATCCTACAAGACCACATATTTTTGATTGGAATGATTAGGAATATTGGACAGATCGTATGAATAATTTTTTAATTAACACTGGAGTATAAAACATTGTTATACTTACTGGATACTATAAGATTCTTGATAAGGAAGTCAGAAATTTTACTAATCAAGAGAAGTCAGAATATCAACTTAACTATAAGGTACAAAATACTTTATTGTTTTCCATGACCAGGAATATATATAGCCATATTTTATCTTGTGAGACTGCAAATTGTATTTGAAAAAAGCTCAGTGTTACACATTTTGGAAATTCTAATGTTATTGAAACCAGAAGAGATATGCTTAGAGTTGAGTACCATGGTTTTATTGTTCCTTATAGAGAACCTATATATAAGGTATAATAGGGTTTTATGAAAATTTTCAACAGATTACAATCTATGGGTGAAATATGTTTGGATGATGAGGAACTTGTAGACGAGATTATAAACATCATGCCATCTGAATGAGAATCAAAGGGAACAGCTCTAGATGAGAATAGGAATGTCTCACAGATTACTCTTGATAAACTTTTTGGATATATTATTCAACATGAGACTAGAATGAAGAGACATTCTGAAAATGTTTAGAAGTAGAATGGGAATGGAGGTGTTTCCTTTACAACTAATATGAAACATATGAATGCCAATATTCCTGTGAAAATCAATAGATCAAAATTCAAGAAGGTTGTTGTTTAATCTAAATCTAGTGAAAATGATCATTCTTTAATGAACTAGCTAATCTAGCTTGAAAGATGAACAAGATAGTTGGGAAAAATAAAATTCAATATAGATAAAAAAATAATTATATAAAAGATAATAAAGATGTATATGTGACCTACAATGAATATAGAAGAACTAGTCATATCAGACCAGATTCTCCCTTACATATGAAAAAAGACAAGAAGGACATGAATTATGAGAGAAACAAGAAAAATATCTATAGATCAAAACATAAGAATGTCTTAAATGACAATGATATTTGGAGTGACTGAGGTGGAGATTCTTCTGACGATTCATCATATTATGAATCATATGAGCAAAATAATATTGGTTTAATAATATGAGCTCCATTTCAAAATCAATGTTTTATGGAAACAGTATGAACTGCTGAATCCTTAACAAATATGACATTGAGTGAAAATTTTCCTGATAACGATTTTTCTTCAGATGGAGAGTCTTCTTCATCAGATAATGATAATAATTTTCCTTCCTATGAGGAAGTTTTTTGATTTGCTAAGTTTCTAGAGATATGAAATTGTAACATTTCTAAGAAACTCAAAAATGAAAATTCTAGAGAATTTATTCTATCAAAATAAATTTTCTTTCTTACCAAAGATATTGATAATAAAAATGATGTTTTAGAAAATCTTTTTTAAAAACATATGGAAGCAAATTCTGAGAAGGATAAGCATTTTAGGGATCATTAAATATTATTTTTAGAAAAAGATGTTTCGGAAGATAAACATAACTATAGGTCTATTATTCGATAGGATAGGAATTTAGTCCTTTGACTAAAGTCTGAAATTTTTCATTGAAGAATATTCTAGCAAATTTTACATCAGGAAATGGAAATTTTAACATGATGTTTTCTCAGATCCGACCTCATGGTAATAATAAAGGGTTAGATATTCTCATGAAATCATGTTTTTTTAGAAACATTAATTTTGTTCCTCCTATAGCCCCCTTTTTTACAAAATATCAAAGTGGTAGGAATTATATGAAGAATCCTTCTATAAATAATATTCAATCCCTTGGGTTTCATAAAGATACTTTTCTAAAAAAATGTGGATACCCAAGATTTTATTGTCTAACCATTCGGGATCCAAGAATGTTTGGATTCCGAATGACTAACTCTCTTATTTACAGCAAAACAAATAAATTACCAATAACAATACATGTTACATGGATATTTTATGATCCCGACATATGACTGGTAACAAAATCTTCTTTGAAAAGATTATCAAGACAAAAAGAGGAATAATATCTTTCGGAGACAATGAAAAGGGAGAAATTATTGGTAGAGGTAACATTGTTCATATTGGAAAAACATCGATTTCAAATGTTTTATTTGTTAAGGGTCTTAAGAACAACCTCATTAGCATAATTCAATTACGTGATGAAGGTTACCTTGTGAATTTTAGAAATGATAAGTTCTTAGTACACAATTCGATGGAAGAGTACATTATTTCTTCCCTTAGGCAACAGATTTTTGAAACAGTAAACATAGAAGACCTTATGAGCCAAGATCTAACTTGTCATAGAGAAATGGAATATCATTATTGGTTTTGGAATAGAAGGATAGGAAATTGCATCATTAGAAACCTATGAAAATTCTCTACGAAAAAGACTAGTTCTGGATCTAATTGAGCTTAGATTTGATTCTTCAAAAGTTTGTGATCCTTGTCAATACAGAAAGAAACATAAATCATGTTTCAAATTAGTTGTTGAAGTATCAACCACTGATGCATTACAGTTACTGTATATGAATCTTTTTGGTCTAACACAAACTGAAAGCATTGGATGCAAATATTATGTATATGTCTTCGTTGATGATTAAACTAGATTTACATCGGTCTATTTTGTAGCAATGAAATATGAATCTTTTTCTTATTTTAAATGTTTTAAATCTCAAGTTAAAAAAGAAAAAATCTTTCCTTTGATAACTATTCATTGTGATCATAGAGGAGAATTTCAAAATTCTGATTCCGAAACATTTTTTAGTAGATATGGAATTACTCGTAACTTCTCATCACTAAGAACACCACAACAAAATCCTGTTGTTGAAAGAATAAATAGAATTATTAAAGAGATAACATGAACCATGTTGAGTGAATATTCGGTAGCCAAACATTTCTGGTATGAAGATATAATTACAGCTTTTTATACTATAATTGGTGTTTTCATTAGACCTTTTCTAAATAAAACTCTCTATGTGTTATTGAATGGTTGAAAACCAAGACTTTCCCGCTTCACGGTTTTTGGTTGCAAGGTATTCATTTAGAATAATAAAGATAATCTACACAAATTGACACTAAAATCTGATGATGGAAATTTCTTTAAGCTACTCCACAACTTCAAAGGCTTATAGTGTTTTCCATAAAAATACTAGTACTGTTGAAGAAACAGTACATGCCAAATTTTATAAAACTGATCCTTTTTTAAACATCTTCAACCTACATCTTTGGATGTGTTTTCAAATACTGATTATCAACCCTTGATATATGATCCTTCTGATAAAGAATATGTTCATGAAAGTATTTCAGAAGCATTTATCCCAGAAGACATCCTACCCTATGTTGATGAACAGGTTTTAAAGAACACAAATTAGTTGTTTCTAAAGAATCATCCTAGTGATAGTATCATTGGTGTTGCAAATAAACCTGTAAGGAATAGAAGTTCCTCAAGAAATGAAGTAGAACATCTATCATTCCTTTCCCAATTAGAATAGAAAATAACTGATGAAACTTTAGGTGATGATGATTGGATAAAAGCCATATAAGATGAGCTAAATGAATTTTAATGGAATAATTTCTAGACCTTGGTTGAAATACCTAAGGAAACTTTTGTTATTGATGTAAAATGGGTTTTCAGAAATAAGTGTGATGAAAATGGAATCATAGTAAGAAAGAAAGAAATATTGGTTACTAGAGGATATAATCAACAAGATGTAATAGACTATGAAGAAACCTATTCTCCAGTAGCTAGACATGAATCCATTCATATTCTACATTCCATTATAGCATTCTTCAATTTCAAAATTTTTCAAATTGATGTTAAATTTGTTTTCTGTAATTGTTTTTTTCAAGACGATGTTTTTGTTGAACAACCTATTGATTTTGAAGATTCATAACATCTTGAACATGTTTTAAAACATACCAATGCATTGTATGGACTTAAGAAAGCCCCTCAAGCCTGGTATGATAGACTTACAAGATTTTTCCTTCAAAATAATTATGAAAAGGGAAAAGTTGATCCAACTTGTTTAATAAATAATGATAATAAAAATGTTTTGATTGTTCAAATTTATGTTGATGACATTATATTTGGTTCAACTCAACAATCTTTATCTGATTCCTTGACAGATCTAATGAAATATGAGTTTGAAATGTGTATGATGGGTGAGTCATCATTTTTCTTTGGCTTCCAAATTTCTGAAAAACCAGAAAGAATCTATATATCCCATTATAATTATGTTAAATATCTTCTTAAAATGTATGGATATGACCACACTAAATGTATAATAACTCCCATTGGTACCTCAAATTCACATGATCTTGATGATGATGTGAAACTAGTTGATCACACATCTTTTAGATGTATGGTAGAAAGATGACATTATTGATTTCTAGTCATCATGTCTTAATGTTTTCAGTATAATTATATGAAATATATCTATCCAATCCTAAGGAATCCCATTTAAAATCATGAAAATAAATATTTTTCTACTTAAAGGGAACCATGGATCTAGGACTATTTTACACTGATGGAAATGGTTCTGTTTTAAAATGTTTTTCGGATGCTGATTTTGGTGGTTGTAGAATGTATATGAAAAGTACATCCATAACTTTTCATTTCATAGGAGATTAATTAGTTTCATGGCCATACAAAAATCAACACTTAGTAGCACTTTCCACTAATAAAGATTAATATGTAGCAGCTAGGAGTTGTTTTGATCAAGTGTTGTGGATGCAATACACACTCATAGACTATGGTATGAGTTTTAAAAAAATACAAATTTTGTATGATAATAATATTTCCATTTACTTAAATAAAAATCCAACACATCAGTCTCGTGAAAAACACATAGATATTAGGAATCAATTTATTAGGGATCAGACAAAAAAGAAGATATCGTTCTTCAAATTTATTGGAACACAAGATCAACTTGCTGATATTTTCACAAATCCTTACAATCTGATAGATTTGAATACATTAAACAAAATTTAGGAATGATAAATGTAAGGTAATTATCCTTATTAACATATTTCAAAAACCTATCTCATTATAGTAGATAACTCCTTCTCATGGGGGGAGTTCATTTTCTTGTCAGTAAAAATTTTAGGTAGTCTAAAATATTTCATAGTCCTAAAATTTTAGTAATGATGATTTTTGTACTTAAATTTTTCATAATGAAGATTTTCATACTCAAATTTTTTATAATGAATATTTTTGTACTTAAAATTTTCGTAATGGAGATTTTCATATTAAATTTTTTTTAATTAAAATTTTTGGAATCTAATGTTCCTGAAGAAGAATTTTCCTGATGGCGAATAATCTTCCTAGAAATCTGAAGGTATGCTTCATTTCATAAATTTTCATAATCATCTTTTACATGTTGGTATTTTCATCTATTTTTAAAATTTTCAAATTCAGTTTTTTCTTGAATCTGAATGTTTTTATTTAAAACCCCAAAAGATCGGATTATATCAAATTTCCTTCTGGCTATCATCTCAATAGTTAGATCTAAATTGAAATTTTTTCAAGCATTGGATTGATTATGTAAGTCGAACTGTCACCTCAAATGCCAATATAAAAGACCCCTTATGGTTTTCCCACATCAAAATATAAGTCTTCACATGCTAAAGCTATGCCCTCTTACATAAGCATGTTCAGAACTTCTTATATCATTATTACATCTGAATGACATCCTAAGTTTCCTCTAAGAATGATATGTCAACTATCAAATTCCTCTATGAATGGAAAATATATATAGAAAGGTTAGTGGATCCAAGGTGTTTCGTGAAATATAATTCTATTATCTCCATGAATATTAAGATGAATGGATGGGAAATTTTTTGCCTTTAAAAACCAAAAGCGGAGTATTTGGTTTATCCGGATTTGTTAACAGAGTTCTATGAGTCAATAGTTTTCTTCAAGGATGAAGGGATGAATATGTTTTCTTTCCTGTGATATAAAAATTCATATTCACTTTCTTACACCAAGGATACAAGCTTGGTTGGTATTCCATATGAATGGGATGCTGAGTTTTGTTTCCTTAAGCTACCTTATATTCAAGGACGTTGTCAAAATGTAAAGGCTATGGCTTGTCTTGGTCTTTCAAAGGTAAGGACCTTGAAGATTATTCATCTGAATACAAATAATCAGATTCTTGAATTGTGGGTTCAAGGATTCATAATACTGAGAAAATGAGACATTGATACTTTAAAGAAGAGTGATATGTACATTCTAGATTTCCTGGTAAACCAAAGCACAACAAACATGGTCAAGCATATTATTTTTATGATTTAGAACATAATGAATGGAAATCAGAAATCATAGAATTTTATTTATCTATCCATTCATTCTAAGCTGATTGTTCGGTGCCTAAAATCCTTCAAAAATTCCCTTCAGATCTATGTCGAGTAATTAAAATGATATGTTGTTAAGTGATGATACTCTGAAAATACTGAATGTTGGATTTTCCATAGAATCTGAATAATTCTATGACTTGACCGAAGAGGAAGTAGAAGCGATTTAAAAGATATTTTAGGTGGCTGAAACCTCTAAGAAGAGAGTAAGGAAGAGGAATTTGAAGGAAGTAGAAGAGAAATAAAATACTACAATGGCTAAGGAAACCCAATCCACACCGCTGAAGCCAAAGAAACAAAAAACTTATTCACATGAGGTTATAGCTAAGTGGAGAGAGGACAGGAAAAATATGAAATAATTGGAGCCTAAGTTGGTCTTGGACCTGGCTGAAGAAAAAGATTTGAAAGAAAAGGTAGCTGAGGAGCTTGAGAAACAAGAAAAAGAAAAGAAGCAAATGAAGAAGTTTTATGAGGCCAAAATAGTTCAATCACATCTAAAGGCCTCTGATAAATCATCTGAGATGTTTTTGTAACCAGAATCCTTTTAGATAGAATCATTACCAGAGACTCCAAGAAGAAAGTTTTTAATTCTAGAAAAAAGATCTAGAAGAAGTTGTTCATGAAAAAAATAAAAGAAGAAGAAGAAGATGGCAGTAGTGACACTGATGATCTGATAAAGTATGTTGATGATTATCATGAGAGAAAAAGTCCTTCAGAAAAATTATCATTTCAAACCTCTCAAGATGAATCATCTATGATTGATTCTGCTTGGAAGGATGAAGAAAAGGCTGAAGACGATGTAGAAAAACCATCTGATGAATAAATAATCAAAAATAATTTTATTTACCCAGAGGATGCTGAGGCGGAAAATGAGAAATAAGAGATATATAAAGACAAAATCGTTTAGTTATATGATAGTGATCATGAATCTAATGACCAAGAGGAAGCCATTCCGAAAACTGAAAATGGAAAATAGGTAGTGCTTCTTACACCTACCAAGGAATTTGTAAAGAAGAAATATGTTGGTGGATATTCAAAGAGGAAATCTAAAATGTTAGAAAAATAATCCTATCCAAGAAAATTTTTTGATATAGAATCATCCTTTATGAGACATGATTTCATTGTCTAGTACTTGAAGAAGCTTGTTGGCATCATTCCAATATTTACAAGTATTGAATCGACATTTCAAATGCTTTATCACTCCTTAAATCAGAAATCATATTTAGTATCCATGGTGCTGGATATGTTTGTAAATCCTGAGTCCAATTTCAAAACCATGTACATAAATTACTAAGCTCACAGATGTTCTTGCAAGAAGATTACTGGTTTGTCAAAAAAACTATTAGAAGACATGAGAATTCATAATGAGTTTCAAGAACATGTCAAGGATTAATTTGACACTGATGATGTGAAGATCAAGGATCTTAGAAAGAGTTTTTCGGAGAAGCTAACTCTAGAGAATAATTATCATATTTTAGAACTGAATGATCTGAATGGGATGTTGTATACAGTTTCTCAGAGTTGGAAGAGAGAGAGAGATCTTATAATAGAACATGAAGAAAAATTTTCTAAGCATGAAGAAGGTATTAATGGGTAGGTAGAATTTCTTAATGATCAGGAAGAATGAATAGAAGCCTTAGAAAAGAAAACTGAAGATTAGGATCAGCTTCTCAAATGAGTAGAGGAAGATAACAATGAAAATAAGAATCTTAAAACTATTGTAAAGATGATGATTCCAAAGTTGAAGGAAGAATACTTCTTTTCAATTCTAATCTTTTGTTGTTTTCCTTCCATGTATAAATTTTTTCAGTCATAATAAAATTTTTGGTTTCTCTTTATATTTTTAAATCTCTAGTACTAATATTTCAGGTACCACATTTCCTTTTTTATTCCCTATAATCCTTTTTTAAAATCACAATGGGGGAGAAAGGAATGTTAAACAATAATATAATGTAAAAAAATAAATTTCCATAAGTAAGGGGGATTTCATCTAAGGGGGAGTTCTTATCCACGAAGATTTATGTATACAATAAAATGATAAATCTCAATTTGGAAATCAACAATGTGATCCATAGTGTTTCTAAAGCCTAAGGAGGAGTTAGTCGTATTCATCTTTGCCCATGTGTCTAGGGAGATAAGTTTTATTTACAAGTACATAAAATTTCTATGTCCTTATATTCATTTTCGTAAGGATGTTTGTGCTTTCCAAAAGGGGGAGATTATTGAATCAATAAGGGTTTCTTATGACTTTTAGATTCCTTCATGTTTGGAGAGATTGTTGAGTCAATAATATTTCCTTATGAAATCTCCATTACTTTATGTTTTAAAAATCAAAAACATCTTATCTTAAAAAAAATTCCATTTTCCCTAAGATTTTACATGATAAGGAAAATTTTACTTCCCCAAAAAAATTTTATCATTGCCTGTTTTTCATTGTTCATATTATAACCAAACACATTTTATTCTATGTATAAAATTAGGATTCAGATATAAACCCTTGAAATCCTATTAATACATAGATATAGAGTATTTTATTTTCTAGATCCAAATTCTGGTTCCGAATTCTCTCAATTCAGACTTCAAACATTCCAGGTTCATACTCCAATCTTCCTAAAGATCAGACTCCGAATTCTTTGAATTCATACTCTGAATTTTCTATGTTCAGACTCTAAACATTCTATGTTTAGACTTCAAAATTTATATAATTCTGATTCCAAATTCCAGAAAAATAGATTCTAAATATCCTTGTAACATAGACTATAATGGTTTACTTGTGTAGACTCTGAATTCTATTTTTCCTTACATTCTAAAAAATGAATTTGGTTGAACAATGATTTTTTTACTTACTCTTTTTTGAGTTGTAAAACGATGTCGGGCATTCTGTTTTTTACTAACCATTGTTTATGTGACCTGTATATAGGTCCCTCTGGAATTTGAGGAAAAATATGACCGTTGGAGGAAGGAGATGACTGTTGAAGACATTACTATAAATAGGAGCTCATTTGAAAGAGCTCAAGACTTTTTATCTTTTGTACAACATACATGATGAAGTGATTTCGAGAGAGAGAGGCTAATGAAACTATCATTTCTTTTTGTGGATGTTGTCAACATGTTTTTTGGGTGTGAAAAACTTGTTTAGAGTTTCTTTGTGCTAACTCTAATCATGCTAATCGTAGGCTTCCCATTTTGGAAGATAGAGGTTATGATTTCTTTTTAAATCGAGGGCTTCCAGGGATAGAATGATAGATACTGATCTTCTGATTGAGGGATTTCATGGGTTTCGGTACGACAAACTTTCTTGAAAGTATAAATCGGTTGAACTTTATCCAAGGTTGTTGGATACCCAACTCATTGGGTAAAAAGATTTCTATACTTGTTTCTTGTACTCCTTCAAGTTTGTTTTCCATTGTATTTTGGTTTTTGAGGAATGTATAAATATCTTATACTTTATTACACATAAACTTGGATTAAATAAGGTTATATATTCATTAAAGTAGAATCATTGTTTAGTATACATTTGTTAAGTTTCTTTTCTAGAAATATATTTCCACAATCTAGTTAGTTTGTTGAACTGGTTTCTTTTCCAGAATCTCATTTCCAGAATCTCATTTTCAGAACCATATTTTCGGAATCAAGAAAGTTTGTAGAACTTAGAGGTTTTGTGAATTTACCTTGTTTAAATTTTTTAAACAATAAAATGGTTTCTAACCAACTTTAAAAGTTCCTAATGAATTTTTTAAAGGGTACAATTAACACCCCCCTCTTGTATATTGAGCATCTACATCATTATTTTGATATTATAATCAGTATAATTTTGATCCCCCAGTACTAACTCAGCTCACCCCAGGTATATCTTTCGGTACAGTAGTAGTGTTGATTTGTTGTAAACAATAAATCATGTTATTCCATTAAGAGGGTCTGCTGCTGACCAGCCCGGTATTTCTAGGAGCTGACCTGCATAAGATCACATGGAGCTGGCCCACATAGAATCGCTAGGACCTTACCCAAACTAGATATCTAGGAGCTGACCCACATAGGATCGTTAGGAGATGACCCACATACGATCGCTATGATCTGACCCAAACAGGATCTCTAGGCCGCTAGGAGCTGATCCACATAGGATCTCTAGGAGGTGACCTTCATAGGTTCACTATGAGCTTACCCACACATGATCTCTATGAGCTTACCCACACGGGATCACTAGAGGCTAACCCACACATGATCGCTAGCAGCACTCTTCTCGTCACAGCTAACTATTGGGTTTCTGCCCTAGGATTGATCGTCTCCAAGAGATTCTATTCCCCAAGCCACTGGTTGATTCCACAACTTCCATGATGTCGCATGATGATGTATATCAAAGGATATCCATGTCATAGGGGTATCAACACAACAGACGGTGCGTTAATTGGACGCCCAGTCTGTGAGTTATTTTCCTTTTAGTCTCTAGGGCCCAGTTGGATTCATGCTCGATATAACCTGACCGTATTCCAACATAATACAAAACTCTGCTGGCTTATAACAAAAGAGAAGGTATCACTCTGTGTATTCCAGCGTTGCTTATGGTTCATCAAATGGTCTTTTAGTGCCAAAGTTATGGCCAAAAGAGCGTAAATGTGATGTAGTGGGTCCATGTCAGGTCTGACCCGGTAGGACAAACCCAGTCTCGGTCAAATTGGCCTGACATGTTGGGTCAGGCCCGGCCCGCGCTGGGTGGTTCGGCCTGTGAGGGGCCACGGAGGGCCGTGAGGGGGTACCGCGAGGGCGGGTCATCTGCAAGGTGGCTTGGCTGCAGAGGGTGACTTGGCTCGGGGATGCCGCAAGGGCAGCTCGACCATGGGGTGCCATGAGGGATGCTCGGCCCTGGGGTACCGTGTGGGTAGGTTGATCCAGGGGTTTCACGGGTGGTAAGACAGGGCCACAGATGTAGGTGGTGGCTCGGTTGGTGAGGCCACGATGGTGGCTCGGATGTAGACGGCGGCGGAGGCTCATGCGGCTGCTCGGTCGGGGATAACAGTGGTGGCACGGTACGCGAGGCCGCAGCTACGGCTTAGTGGAGGATGGCGGCTACGGCTCGGGGCGGCAGCACGACTGCAGCTTGGGCGGCAGCTTGGCAGCGGACGACAGCTGCGGATCAGGCGGAGGCTTAGCCAAGGACGGCGGTAGCGGCCTGCCTTCACTGGTGGTTGGTTTTACCGGCCTCTCTCTTCTTTCATCGTCATGGTGTAAACCAAATTTTTTCATCACAAATAAAGAAATAAGTAAGAATGATGGAGTGGTCAGACCATGTTTTTTTTGGCCCGCACCCTCTGCGTTAGAGCAGTATCTAGATGCTCAACAAAAAATAGGAGTCAAGAATGAAAAACTCTACAATTTAATACAAATAATCGATCAACTCATTTTGTATGATCCACTTTCTCCATGCCTTCCAAGAACAAAGAAATTAAACGATAGAATTCATGTATTAAATAATAACCCCTACCTTGGATTTTTTGTTGACATTGGCGCGAAGAGGTAGTACGGACGTAGATTCATCATAGATGAAGACATCCCACATTGGAATTATTTAAAGATATCAGCATTCATCACGCCCGCTACACACCTTGGATCCTAGGATCATTCGTTGGTTTTTCATAGTCGAAGGTGTTCTTCGACGGTGAGTGCGTTCTTTGTTGGAGGATGGGATTCTCCATGATTTTTCTAAGAGTTATCTCTTTTACCTTTTCCCCAAAAATGAAAGAGGTTCCAATATATTTTAACTTAAGATGAAAAAATATGTTGGCACACACACACACATTGATGGAAAAAAATTAATGTATGGCAGTGGCATAATTTATGTGAGTGAAGCTTAAGAGGCTCCACCACATTAAAGGGGGAGTTGAGACGTTTCTCCCTCATTAAGCGGGGAGTTGAAGGGGTTTAAGCCTTGGGAGGTCCCCACCACCATAACCTCTTGTTGGAGGATAGGATCGTGTGGTCCCCACCACCATAACCTCTCATGAGAGGTTAATTTAGGTGGTGCCCACCTGTTAAACTTCCCCATGGGAGTTTCAGAACAAAATAAAATAAAATGTTACAAACTTTATTTTATTTTATTCTTTTCATGAAAAAAGAAAAATACTAACATTCACCCTTAACCAACTGCCATCAAGGTGGAAGTCTTATTAATCGAATATCCACACTGCGAGTTCAATGGTGCCCTCAGATTTCACTTCCGAGAGCTGGATTAAAAGTTAGAAATCCCTCTTTCACATTTCCTGAACGTACTCGAAAAAAATGTTCTGAAATTCATTATAGGAACTCCAGGCCTCAGAATCACTCACCGTTAATTTTCGCGGACTCATAAAATTCCTATTTATTAATAAAAACATACATGGAAATTCTAGGTCTTTTCAAAGAAGTTATTTTTTTGGTTTTTGACATCAAAAATGGCCAATGATTTTTGTAGGTTTTTTCAAAGAAGTACTTTTTAAAATGTCATGAAAAATACTACCGTGTTTTATTTACAGTGTTAATTACTAAAACAAATGATTCTGTAAATGAAAAAAAATCGGTGTGACTATTAAGTAAAAATGTCACCCTAAAAATACTTTACCATCGATTTTATTAATAACCGATGCTGAATATTATTAAAAAATATATAGGATCACATAACTATCATATTTTTAAAACATTGAAACCCTCTCCCTCCTTCATGACAAACCCAACATCAGCGACCACTGATCCCAGTGACTATTGATAATTATTTGATTCGATGTTTATCAATATTTCACAATCTTCGGTTCAATTCATCATTCAATTTAATTATTTCATCATATATGGATGTATTTCTCTTCATAAACTGTTTACATGGTAATATTCAACCAATTATTGATTTTATTTTATTTTATTTTATTTATTTATTTATTTCTACAAACATTTTTGTTTGTTGTTGTAGTGCTTATTATTATTAAAAATATAAGGAATCATGTTCAAAATAGGTCTCCATTTTCCTTGGTGATATATGAATTTTTTATGTTTTTATTTAATTTTATTATAATATTATTTGACATTTCCTTTATTTTTGACTTATTGTTTCAATTATTTTTTGTAAAGTCGATTGTTATTTATCAATATTTTTCAAAAATATTTTTTTTTATTTTGATAAAATTGTTATTGATTAAATCAAAAACATGATGATATATATTGATTAAAATCATTATGTAGAAATTATATTTAAAATATATTACATTTATATTTTTGTCTTGACATTGTGATGTGCGTCAAATATTGACTAATGTTTTGAAGGAACTTTTATGAAAATGTGGTTAAAGATGATCGATAATGTTGTGATTCTAGAAAATGTTATTGAAATATGTGCAATTTCATTATATTAGATATCCAAGGAAGATTTGATGTTAGTCAGCCGATGATGATGATGAATTTATAATTGGAAAAATAGAAAACAATGGTAGTTGAATAATTTAACCTAAATCACGTTATTTGAAGTAGAATTTGTGTCTATATATTTTATTACTAATTATGATATGAATAGTTTTAATTAAATGTTTAAATTACAAAATAGATTGATAAATAATATTATTATAATTTTTTATGCGTGGTCGATGTGATTTTATATAATGTTGTGATAAATTATTTTTTGGGACCGTTTATTCAATAATTTATATGATATTTTGATTGACATATTATTTGATAATGTGATCTGAAAAATATCACTACATTATATTAGATTGTTGTAATTTTTATTGTGTATCGCATTGTTTTTATATTTAGATATTTATTTTGAATGAATTCTATATCGTATTCCTTGAGAGATATTGTATTACCTATGGATAATGAAGTTAGAACTAAGACTTTAAAATTTTATTACCAATCATTTTTATTGAATTTTTATTTTTTAAAAGTTAACTTTATATATATTTATATATATATTTAAATTTATATATGTTTTAATATATTCAATGATCATATTGCAATATCAGATATTTAATGGATCAGAACTGGATAAATTTACAAATAACCGCTACTGAATATGAAAAATGAGTTCTGGAATTCATGGAATTTTCTAAAACAAATCATTAAGACATTGATTTTCTTATATGTTCATTTGTGATGTGTTTGAATTGGAGAAAGTTAAACTATAGATAAATTGAGGATCATGTGATTTTCTATGATTTTCCCCTTAATTATACATGTTGGATACGTCTTGGTATAAGAACTGAATATTCAATATCTAATATTGATATAAATATCCATAACGAGGTCGGGGATCGTATTGAAGAATTAATTCATGATTTAGTTGTTGAAACCATCGAAAAAACAAAAACTATTGAATGATTGTACGGAGATTTTGAGAAACCATAATTCCTAGATTGTACTAAAAATAAATTGTTATCAATATTTTTGAGATTTGTTAAATTGAAATTATGAAATGGGTGGAGTGAAAGAAGTTTCTCCTACATTCTTAATATTTTAAAAGAGCTACTTCCAAAAGGCAATTAGCTTCAAGATACTAATTTTTATGTGAATAAATTATTGTTCCCTATGGGATTGGGGCATAAAAAGATACATGTTTCCCCAATGATTGTGTGTTTTATAAGAAACTATATGACTATTTATCATGTTTTCCTACATGTGAGACATCACACTCTAAGGTATATGAAATATTTAACTCAGATTCATTATCAGGTACTATCATCTTAACTCATGAAAAATCAATTTCATAGTTTCTAATGATATCATATAATTTTTTTCATAAAATTACAAAAATTCAACTATTATTTTTTAGGTACAAGAATCAAATATCCATGTAATGAAATTTGGTACCGTCCATTAATTATGGAATTTAAGCATATATTTGTAAATTCTGGTGACAAGAAAAGGGTACGATGACATTCAGATGAGCACATATATGATGGTAACTTATGTCACCCTGCAAATTCACCATAGTGGAAGATATTTTATTAATAATTTCATGATTTTTTAAGGGAAGTTAAAATTTCAGAATGGGATTGTAAACTAATTGAATGAATTCATATCACATCCTCAGTAGCAATTATAGTTCATGGACACATTTTTTTTGTAATTTACAAATTGTCCCCACATCAATGTATAAAGAAAAAAATAGTTTCTTATTTGATTATTTATTTCTAGACCAAAAAAGCTCTGAAATGATATTTATGTGTATGTTTCACCATGTATTTATGATTAAAAACTGCTATTGGAAACATATGTTAATGTTTTTTATGAATAAAAGAAAGAACAATATCATTAATGTGTTATAAAAGTATTCACTATAAATGACTAACCTATATATGGAAATTTATCTGGATAAAGTGTTAAGGTATATAAATCATGTACAATTTGTGAATAAGAGACTTTATATTTTAAATTATAGAATGGAAGAATGATAGTTTACATGGTAAATTGGTGATTTTAGTGAATTGATCATCATTATCCAAGATTTAGAAAATTATTTAACATTTTTCCCAAATAAAAACATCCCCCAGGACCATTATTAGTTGAATAATATTACAATAAGGTGAAAAATATTGATTTGATGATTGGAAAGAAAATATGTTTTGGTTTTCAAAAAAAATATTTATAGGATACAATATATCCCTTTCAAACAACATTGTTGTATATTTTTAGAGATAAACCATAACATCAATGATTTACATGTTGAGAAAAACATATGTGATAGTTTAATGGAACATTTTTAGACAGAAAATGATTGAAAAAAAGATGGATTTCAAGAAAAATTAAACATGACATCAATGAAAATAAATTTGGAGTTATCACCTACTATGAAAGGAAATAGAATATATTTACCAAAATCTTGTCATATAATATGCAAGATTAAAAAAGATGAATTTTTTCTAGTGTATTCATGGTATTAAGTAACCTAGTGGTTATTATTCAAAATCTTTATAATTTAGTGTCATTAAATGGTTTTAAATTAATGGGTATGGAATTTATTGATTTCCATGTATTGATCCAGCATCTTCTACCAACACTACGTGATATATTACTAACAATTGTCATAATAACTATCATTAGGTTATGATATTTATTCAAATCAATTTGTAGTAAAATCATTGATACAAATTTGATATATTTGGTAGAGAATGAAGTATATTTTATTAATATTCAACTAGAAATGTATATCCCACATACATTTTTTTGATATAATGGTTCATTTTCTGAGTAATGTTGTACGTGAGGTAAGAAAATTTTGGCCTATTTATTTATGATGGATATATCTTTTTGAAAGATATATGAAAATTTTGAAGGGGTATATTAAAAATCCATACCAACCAGAGGCCTCTATTTATCAAAAAAAAATTATCAAAAGATGTGATTGTGTTCTGTACTAATTATTTGTATAATGTAGTGCTTATTTGTCTCCCTGTATATCCTCATATACTATTAAATATAGAAGGTAGAGGGATTCAAGGCATAAAGATAAAGTTATTCAACATAATGATGTGGTGAAGGAACATTTATTCATTTTTTACAATGAAAATGATGTTATATCATACATATAATCACATATTTATTAATTATAGTTTCAATTTCAGAAAGGAAATGAAATGAAATGTTGTTGGTGATTGAGCATAACAATGTATTTGTTTTATGGTTTATATAGAATTTCACCACAGATATAACTGCATCAGAAACATTGAAGTGGTTTCGTAGAGACCCAAAACATGACGTACATGGACATTACATTATTTTTGCGATAAACATAATATATAACAAAAAACTGACACACAAGGACCATAATATTTTAGTGTCTTTTGAAACATGGAACTTAATCTTCTAATTGTGGTGAAAGATCTTCAACATCTCCCATAATGATCTTCCACTTTTTGATTCCTTACCTAAACCCTTTTTTTTATCCTGGGGGAAAATAATACATAAAAAGGGTGAGCTCAAATGCTCAGAAAGGGTAAGAATGGATAAAATAAAACATACCATATACATTTGAACTTAAAAACATGAACATAATGTCTAAACATCAAAATATTGAGCAACGACATAAAACATGGAAGTATAAAAGGCATATATCATAATGGAACATAAACCATGATAAAATAGAATGGGAATAAAACATTTAATTGTTGAATCCATTAAGCACATGTAATTATTTCCATGGTTGCCAAGGCATTGCTGCCAAGACCATCTTACTGGACAAAGTCCCTTTATGAATCAAGATCACTCCTCGTTCCATGTAACGCCCCGACCCCAATTACCCAGAGTCGGTGCATTATTACATAACATTGGTATGATCACAAGAAAGATCAAATCTCGAAAGACCGATTGGTTTATTAGCCTTGGAAATACTAGATATATTCATAAGTTTTACATTACATCATAAAATGAAAAACTACTACAACAACATAATTTCTCCATAATCCACACTCATATCCCCATATAATATCCCTGCAAGTCATTCATAATTTACTTCTTCACTTCCTGGGAAAAATAAAACATAGAAAAGGGGTGAGCTCAAATGCCCAGTAAGGATAACAATATAACGGAACATTCAAAAATAAGCATAAACATTTAAGGCAATGTATAACTAAAACAAAAGCCTTTCAAACATGAACTTTCAACATGGTACGACATAAATAAAATGAAATAATTCCATTTACTTATTCACATGGATATTCTACTAATCGAATAATCAAATGCAAAAATCAATAACCACTTTCATAATGTTGGAATGCATAATGCCAGACTATCATAACCACATAGTCAAGGCCTCGTGCCAAGACTACAAATAATATTTTGTCAAGGCCTTGTGCCAAGACACTAGTTTGTCTCATGAGACCTACCGATGCAATTTTTTTAGAAGATACTTACGTTTAAAATTGCTAAAATACACTCCAGTGTTTTTCTGAAAACATTATGCAAGCTTCTAAAAACAAAATAACTAATTCTGAGACTTCTCGATTAATTACAGGCCATGATGGGTCCACTCCCAATCCCTTCCTGTCTACCAAACTCGAGAGTCAGGTTTTTGAAAACATTTTTAAGCTTGCGTTAAATACGTATACATTTGCACTGGATTTTCATATATTTGAGAGAAATATCTCTCTTTTGAAATCATTTAAAAATCACATAATTAAAAACGAAAACCTTTTCTTCGAAAATATTCTTATAATCTTGTAAGGAAAACTTTGAAGATTTTATAACGGTAGAAAATAACCGCACTCGCCGTATAAGTTAAAAAAAACATTCTTACCTTAATTCTGCCGAAAAGGTTAAAAAGGACCTTGTTTTGAAAACGACGGAATGATTCCTCTTATAAAAAGTAAAACAAGGGTATAAATGACTTTAACCCATATTCTTGTAAATAATAAAAATGTTTTGAAATACATTTTGAAGAAACATGGATGTGGATGATAAAGAGATCCCAGTAGATTATTACGTATAATACAACCTCGGATAATGAAGAGATTGTGAAATAACCCTTACCTTGAACTTTTCCTTGTTTGGGGTAGGTTAACCTCCTGTATAATGGTGAAATAATTGTTATTAAATTGTACAAGAATCATATACATTAATATGATATCATATATGATCTTTTAACATTGCTTTATTAATAATATCTTAGTATTATCGTCGTTTTGGGTGATAATCGATTCGTTCTTCTTAAATGTTTGGTTACGTAAGACATGTTTGTAATGGATAGATTATATCTTATTCATAATCAGAATGATATTAACATTATTTTTAACTATAAAATGAGAATAATACTTGAATGGATATGATGGAGAACGAATCTTATCGCGTTCGTGGAGACGGTAGTCCGTACGTACGCCCGAGCGACAATATCATTCCTTTGATATTAAAATAATATATAAATGGATGGTATATCATATATACAGAATCATTAACATGTTATATTTATTATTTACATGAGTTACACATCATTATTATACCCATCCAAATAATAATATATTGAATAACAATTACACCACGACGTGGAGACGGTAAGCCGTACGTACGCACGTATGGTGACATGTTATTCAAAGGGTGGATAGAATACTGAATATGGTTGTACCATATTTATAATAACATCACAGTATATGTGAGATACTGGAGTTATTATTTTAGAATGGTAAGAACAAAGAAAGTGGAAGTGGAAGAAGAATGGAAATTAGAAAAGGGTGGTGAAATCATTACCTCTTCTTCGGGTTCTTCTTTTTGATTTGATCAAAAGGGCTCCTTAGGTTGGCTTTCTGATCAAAATAAAGCCTCTAGGTTGTAGTGAGGGATGTTTGGAGAGTATTTGGGCAGATTTTGGCCGAACCAAAAGGCTTTGACGGTGTGAAGAAATGAGAAGGAGGAGTGCCCTTTTATAAGTGGGGTGAGGGGCACCTTTGGAAAAGCTAGAAATATTAATTTATAATAAATTCATATTCGGTTTCCAATGGCTCCAAAGTTGACTATTCAAAGGCTAAGGTGGGGATAGGTCGAAAACCACTCAACCAATAGAATTTAGACAGGTTTGGGTACTTATATTAACCTTATCTTTAAGTATTAATTCTAAGTTTATTAGTTTCACTTTTACAATGTCTCTTTGTATTTTTATATAATATGGTTAATAAACTTACTATATACATCCAAGCGACCCCCAAGTGGTCCATTAATGATGAACCTATCATGATATAAGTCTCTTGGCCGAACCTTAGATTTTTGGGAATTTAATATCAATTAATAATATAATATTTGTTTTAAGAACTCTTTTATGTCAATTTTGACACTATTCAATAGTTGATTTTTTTGAAACTTATAACAGATTGATTACTTCTAAAAAAGTCAATGAAATCAATCCTAATATATCATATTATCCTAGAAAATTATTTTAATTCATTAAAAGTTTCATATTATATTTATTTGGGTATTTATAATATCAATTATTTTAATTTTTCACTATTATAGTAATTACTGCATCATTATTGTGTCATAAATAAAATAACTTATTTAATGTCTAAAAATTATAAATAAAATATCATTATCTAGGAAATCGTTTTATCTTTCTAATTAATATTTATAATCGAAAATCCAACATGTATAACCCTATGTAAAAATTGTTCTTCTAAAAGATGTAAGCTTATGCCATTTTTATTTTTATTTAAGCTTTATTAATATAATGTGTCATTATCACTTACAAGTGGATCCATGGGGTCCCAAAATAGACCCAAAGATTACCATGGTCAACCATGTATCAACCAATAGGGTTAAGACACGTTTTAGGGTAATTTAGTATTATTATAATATTATTTTTTAACCATTATTTACCGGATTTACCCTTAACCATTGTAAATAAAATATTTACCGCAGTAATTATTCAAAATGTCTAAAAATAAAAGTTACCTATTTACACAATTTGAACATCCTGATTCCAAATATGGAATCCATTTTACTAAATTCAAAACATATAAGTGGCAGAAATTAATTTAAAATTAATTCCCGCTGTCAAAACAAAAAGCGTGTTTTTAAGAGATAATAACTATCAAAAGATTGACACTTGTTTATGTTCGGTTTTATTGTAAAATTATGTCCAATGACCAACATTATATTAAATGGTAAAAATATATTCTAAATATACTTTAAAACCACTCAAATTCATAATTTATCACTATTAATTATTTTGATTAAAAAAGTTGTTTTTAATTAAAATTTAGTAATTTTCACTATTCATCAAAATATAAAAGTTATCCGAAAAGTACCAAAATTTCACCCTAGGATAATTTCGATATTCCGAATCCAAAAATGAAGTCCATTTTGACATATAAAATATATATGATTTCAAAAAGTAGGTATAACTATTCACAACGGCTAGTTTAATTAGTTGTGGTGTGTGTTAGAACTCGAGGTTGTGTACAACACACGCTATCGCATTATATAAAGAGAAGCGTACCGTAGAAGCTTGGGGTGTTACATTCTCCCCTCCTTCAAATAATTGCGTCCTCGCAATTTGAAATTGTTCTTCGAAAATAAAAGGTTGAAAATAGAAAATATATTTGTGGGAAAACCCACATCGGAAATTGGGTTACTAAAATTTAGTCTTAATATGAGGAAAAGAGAAATGAAACGGTCACCACCAAATTATGATCTTGATTAGGAGAACATTGGTGGAAATTAGAGACATATAATCGGAGGAAAAACGTAAATATTTATAGGTAGTGATTGAGGTCATCAATCACAAACAAGTGTATAATTGAGGTCCTTAAATTCATCAATCTATGATGATTTGAAATACCATCGGTTCAACAAAACATAGGGTATTAGGATAACTCATTTTTGACGTTTCAAAATATCTTAGTTGAAATCCCACATCGAAAAATGAATTAATGAGGCCTCTATTTAAAATAAAGAGTGGAAAGTATGAAGATTACCGAAAATAACACATACTAGGGTTCCATGTAGGAAAATATGGATATGGAAGAAAAATATAACCATCAATTATCTGATGGAGAGTGGTAGAGAACATGGCTATGAAAAGGCCAACAATCCCAAAGCCATGAATTAGTGATGATTTAAGGTACCATCTAGGACAACATTTTTGTTCTAAGTTCCTTTTCTTAATGTTGAGGAATTTATTTATGAGATTGGCTAAGATCATAAGGAGATATACTTACATTATAATTAGAGTTTTATCCATTAATAAATTTCTACTACAAACTCATCTTTCACTCTAAAAGATAATAGAATGTAAAAATTCTATTTACACTATTCGTATAGGGTTCCAAAATAAACGAATTTATAATTCATCTACAAGATCTTTTAATAAAAACTACATTATTTAATCCAGGACATATCGTGGGCCAGTGGTAGGTGATACACCCTTGTCGCCCTTCGGTTGCGGGTTCAAGTCTCGCAGCCCTGCCGGACGCGACGGGTTGCCTCCTGACCTCCGGGATGTCCTTTTATGGCAATCCAAAATAATCCAAACTAGAACTATCCAAAATACTTCTGTCCAAACTCACAGTCCATCATTTATAAGGAAGGTAAACATAATGTAGATCCTTTTTACCCCGTAATAGCATATGAATACCTTCATCATGTATTACCATATTCCTTATTGATTACATTCATGTTCCCTTATTCCATATAGAATGCTGGATATACTTCATTAATCCAAAAATGTTTTAAACCCCAACAATGATGGAATATACAAATCATTAATCAGCTTCAAGGTAGTCAATAATATCCAATATAATTTATCCAAATCAATCATGTATTATTCTAAAATCACCACCTCGGTATCTGAACCATATTATGGTTTATCTTTCTCTCAACCATATATTTTCCAAACATTTAACCTGCTACTGAGTCACTTTTCTTTGTTCCACACAATCTCAAGTCCTTAATGAAATAGTACTGCAGTACAATCCTTATATACTCCATAATTATTATAACAAGTACATTGTTGATACAACACTCAATTGACATAATCAACATAAGAACTCTAATCATTCCTCTTCATCTGTGGTAGTATCATAACTTGATTATTATCCAATAGCATCATTTGCGTCATAGACTGATGACTGGGACATAGGTTCGCGTAGTGTCCAAACTCCTTGCAAATGAAGCATTGTACATTTGAAACCATTTTCTTACCCTTGAAGTCACGTACTTTGTGCCCTTTTCCTCCACACATATAACAAACTCGCATTCCTTTCAGGCAAGTTCCCGGGGGTTTCTTTCCACAGTTACCACATATGGGAAAATTCTTCTTTTCCCTCTTCCCTTTATCCATATTTCTCTCTTCCATCCTTTTCTTCTCTTGTTTCCCTTCAAAGCCATAGGACTCAGTAAACTCTTTACTTATCATATCGATACATGATATTATTTCTTCATATGATGATAATACATGGGAGACTATTTCTCTTATAAATTCTAGCTTAAGACCATGAAAGATATGATCCTTCTTTCTCTTTGCATCATGTGCATTGCTAGAGTTCTCATTCCTTCTACTGGGCGCCATTTCTAAACAATGGAATACACTAGATCAGTTTATAAATCAAAATACATAATCACATACTTATAAAACACTTAACATAAATTGAACTATTTATGGATATAATCCATAATCATAAAAATGCCTCCTTTGAGGAAGTATATACCCATAAACCCTTCATAATGATTTGTAAAGAAAATGAGAGTTATCCTAAGCATATCCCCCGGGAGTGTCGTAACCAAGAGTGCAGCAAGGCCCGTTGTCGTGCACCAGTTCCCGTTCGAGTCTAGCTCAAAGCGGTGTTTTCGGGTTTTACCCCTATGTACATCTGTGCCAGAGCCGCCTCTACCTGCTCGTATCCAGACAGGGATGTATTTCTTGGAAAACTCACAAAATCTCTACAATACCAAAATTCTAGGAAGTTCTTCTATACTAATCCTCAAAGTTCATCTTAGGTCTACGTGCTCTAATCAGAGTTTATCTAAATCTAGCTTCCAAGGTTTGTACTAAACTTCCTCTGATACCAACTGTAACGCCCCAACCCTAGTTACCCAGAGTCGGTGCATTATTACATAACATTGGCATGATCACAAGAAAGATCAAATCTCGAAAGACCGATTGGTTTAGTAGCCTTGGAAACACTACATATATTCATAAGTTTTACATTACATCATAAAATGAAAAACTAATACAACAACATAATGTTTCCTCAATCCACACTATTAACCCCTCATAAAATCCCTGCAAGTCATTCATAATTTACTTCTTCACTTCCTGGGAAAAATAAAACATAGAAAAGGGGTGAGCTCAAATGCCCAGTAAGGATAACAATATAGCGGAACATTCAAAAATAAGCATAAACATTTAAGGAAATGTATAACTAAAACAAAAGCCTTTCAAAAATGAACTTTCAACATGGTACGACATAAATAAAATGAAATAATGCCATTTACTTATTCACATGGATATTCTACTAATCGAATAATCACATGCAAAAATCAATAACCACTTTCATAATGTTGGAATGCATAATGCCAGACTATCATAACCACATAGTCAAGGCCTTGTGCCAAGACTACAAATAAGATTTTGTCAAGGCCTTGTGCCAAGACACTAGTTTGTCTCATGAGACCTACCGATGCAATTTTTTTTAGAAGATACTTACGTTTAAAATTGCTAAAATACACTCTAGTGTTTTTCTGAAAACATTATGCAAGCTTCTAAAAACAAAATAACTAATTCTGAGACTTCTCGATTAATTACAGGCCATGATGGGTCCACTCCCAATCCCTTCCTGTCTACCAAACTCGAGAGTCAGGTTTTTGAAAACATTTTTAAGCTTGCGTTAAATACGTATACATTTGCACTGGATTTTCATATATTTGAGAGAAATATCTCTCTTTTGAAATCATTTAAAAATCACATAATTAAAAACGAAAACCTTTTCTTCGAAAATATTCATATAATCTTGTAAGGAAAACTTTGAAGATTTTATAACCGTAGAAAATAACCGCACTCGCCGTATAAGTTAAAAAAACATTCTTACCTTAATTCTGCCGAAAAGGTTAAAAAGGACCTTGTTTTGAAAACGACGGAAAGATTCCTCTTATAAAAAGTAAAACAAGGGTATAAATGACTTTAACCCATATTCTTGTAAATAATAAAAATGTTTTGAAATACATTTTGAAGAAACATGGATGTGGATGATAAAGAGATCCCAGTAGATTATTACGTATAATACAACCTCGGATAATGAAGAGATTGTGAAATAACCCTTACCTTGAACTTTTCCTTTTTTGGGGTAGGATAACCTCCTGTATAATGGTGAAATAATTGTTATTAAATTGTACAAGAATCATATACATTAATATGATATCATATATGATCTTTTAACATTGCTTTATTAATAATATCTTAGTATTATCGTCGTTTTGGGTGATAATCGATTCGTTCTTCTTAAATGTTTGGTTACGTAAGACATGTTTGTAATGGATAGATTATATCGTATTCATAATCAGAATGATATTAACATTATTTTGAACCCTAAAATGAGAATAATACTTGAATGGATATGATGGAGAACGAATCTTATCGCGTTCGTGGAGACGGTAGTCCGTACGTACGCACGAGCGACAATATCATTCTTTTGATATTAAAATAATATATAAATGGATGGTATATCATATATACAGAATCATTAACATGTTATATTTATTATTTACATGAGTTACACATAATTATTATACCCATCCAAATAATAATATATTGAATAACAATTACACCACGACGTGGAGACGGTAAGCCGTACGTACGCACGTATGGTGACATGTTATTCAAAGGGTGGATAGAATACTGAATATGGTTGTACCATATTTATAATAACATCACAGTATATGTGAGATACGGGAGTTATTATTTTAGAATGGTAAGAACAAAGAAAGTGGAAGTGGAAGAAGAATGGAAATTAGAAAAGGGTGGTGGAATCATTACCTCTTCTTCGGGTTCTTCCTTGTGATTTGATCAAAAGGGCTCCTTAGGTTGGCTTTCTGATCAAAATAAGGCCTCTAGGTTGTAGTGAGGGATGTTGGGAGAGTATTTGGGCAGATTTTGGACGAACCAAAATTCTTTGACGGTGTGAATAAATGAGAAGGAGGAGTGCCCTTTTATAAGAGGTGTGAGGGGCACCTTTGGAAAAGCTAGAAATATTCATTTATAATAAATTCATATTCGGTTTCCAATGGCTCCAAAGTTGACTATTCAAAGGCTAAGGTGGGGATAGGTCGAAAACCACTCAACCAATAGAATTTAGACAGGTTTGGGTACTTATATTAACCTTATCTTTAAGTATTAACTCTAAGTTAATTAGTTTCACTTTTACAATGTCTCTTTGTATTTTTATATAATATGGTTAATAAACTTACTATATACATCCAAGCGACCCCCAAGTGGTCCATTAATGATGAACCTATCATGATATAAGTCTCTTGGCCGAACCTTAGATTTTTGGTAATTTAATATCAATTAATAATATAATATTTGTTTTAAGAACTCGTTTATGTCAATTTTGACACTATTCAATAGTTGATTTTTTTGAAACTTATAACAGATTGATTACTTCTAAAAGAGTCAATAAAATCAATACTAATATATCATATTATCCTAGAAAATTATTTTAATTCATTAAAAGTTTCATATTATATTTATTTGGGTATTTATAATATAAATTATTTTAATTTTTCACTATTATAGTAATTACTGCATCATTATTGTGTCATAAATAAATTAACTTATATAATGTCTACAAATTATAAATAAAATATCCTTATGTAGTAAATCTTTTTATCTTTCTAATTAATATTTATAATCGACAATCCAACATGTATAACCCTATGTAAAAATTGTTCTTCTAAAAGATGTAAGCTTATGCCATTTTTATTTTTATTTAATCTTTATTAATATAATGTGTCATTATCACTTACAGGTGGATCCATGGGGTCCCAAAATAGACCCAAAGATTCCCATGGTCGACCCTGTATCAACCAATAGGGTTAAGACACGTTTTAGGGTAATTTAGTATTTTTATAATATTATTTTTTAACCCTTATTTACCGGATTTACCCTTAACCATGGTAAATAAAATATTTACCGCAGTAATTATTCAAAATGTCTAAAAATAAAAGTTACCTATTTACACAATTTGAACATCCTTATTCCAAATATGGAATCCATTTTTCTAAATTCAAAACACAGAAGTGGCAGAAATTAATTTAAAATTAATTCCCGCTGTCAAAACAAAAAGCGTGTTTTTAAGAGATAATAACTATCAAAAGATTGACACTTGTTTATGTTCGGTTTAATTGTAAAATTATGTCCAATGACCAACATTATATTAAATGGTAAAAATATATTCTAAATATACTTTAAAACCACTCAAATTCATAATTTATCACTATTAATTATTTTGATTAAAAAAGTTGTTTTTAATTAAAATTTAGTAATTTTCACTATTCATCAAAATATAAAAGTTATCCGAAAAGTACCAAAATTTCACCCTAGGATAATTTCGATATTCCGAATCCAAAAATAAAGTCCATTTTGAAATATAAAATATATATGATTTCAAAAAGTAGGTATAACTATTCACAACGGCTAGTTTAATTAGTTGTGGTGTGTGTTAGAACTCGAGGTTGCGTACAACACACGCTATCACATTATTTAAAGAGAAGCGTACCGTAGAAGCTTGGGGTGTTACATTCCAGTCCTGTAATAATGAACCAGATTAACTTACCGTTCCAGCTATGTCTATCTCATGAGATAAAAATCTTTACCCAATTCATTGTAGGGAGATATAGGTCCCACCCATCTCATAATGAAATCATTCTTACTTGTTCCACAAAATAAACATACATCATTCATAAAAACCAAATAAATAAAATGGTTTTCATAAATATCATCCCATCATCACATAATCAATATAAAAGAAATGGATTTCGTTTCATAATAAGAAAAGTGAAACCATGTAAATCATAACGGAATTATACTTCAAACATACACATATGAAATAATGTCATCTTAGATGAAAAATGGTTTTGGTAAAACACTTTAAATGAATTCTTGAAGAAAATATACTTTTTTTCTTCAAAATCATTTTCTTTCCAATTTTTTTTTTTCAATTTTAAAAGAAATGGATTTTTTTTTAAAATAGTCATGAAATCTTTTGGAGGATGATTCATGAAAATAAGGCTTTATAAAACCATAAAAATCTGTTCGTGCCGTATAAGTTAAAAAAACATTCTTCTCTTACTTTTGCTGGAAAAGTCATAAAGTACCTCGTAAAAGAAAGATTCCACACATACCCTGTAGTAAAAGTAAAAATGAGTAAAAAGGATATTAAACATACATGAAACCTTTTTTAGGAAACATGGACATGGATGATAGCAATAACCCTAGTAAATACTTACGAATAAGCAATCTCGGATAAAAATGAGATTTGCAAAATTATCACTAACCTTAGGTCTGATATGCTTCGTACGTATCTGAAACTCCTGTATAATGATTTAAATAATGTCATTTACTTATTAAAGAATCATATTCATTGTTATTATATCATATATGTCTCACTTATGACTTTATATTACCCGTTATTTTGTAAATTCCATGTTAAAGAAGTGTTTTGGGAAAAATCATTTCATTTATCGTATGTGGTTCGACTTGTCGTTCTTGATATTATTACTTATATCCTGATTTACATAATTCCAGAATTTAAAACATTATTTATATATAATATATATTCATCATATAAATATATATTATACATCGATAAAAGGAGTGAAATACACCGTTCATTGAGACGGTAGGTCGTACATACGCATGAACACTGTTTTTGTTTTCCTTTTGAATTGAATGGAATTATGTAAATGACATACATATATATATATATATATCCAGTATCATTATTATGTCATATATTTCATTATTATTAATTATATATATACTTTATAAACATTCATGAATGGTTAACATGGAGAGTGAATCTCATCGCATTGTGGAGACGATAGTCCGTACTTACGCACGAGTGATGATATCATTTCCAAGATCGTGGAATTGTATTAAAGTGTATTTATAATATATAAGAATCAGTATCACTTTACAATAATCATATATAGTCATTACTTTCACCCTTATACCCATCCAAGTAAGGTGGTGGTGGAAAATTGACTACACCACGGCGTGGTGATGGTATTCTGTACGTACGCACACGCGGTGATTTCATTTTCCGTTGGATGGATAGATGGTGAAATATGGTTGTTTCGTACTTATAATAACATATCAGTATATTATTGATACTGATTTTATTACCTCATAATTAAACAACTAAAAAAGAATAAGTGGAAGAAGAAATAAATTTGAAAGAATCGGTAATGGACATTACCTCTTCTTTGAAGCGCCTCTTTGAGACCTCCTCTTAGGGAAATAAAATTGGTCTTTGAAAAAGACCAGGACCTCTAGGATGTTTCTAGGGAATTGGAGAAGTTAATTTGGTAGGGGTTGGCCGAGATTGAAGCCTCAAAGTGGTGTGAGGTAGAGAGGGAGGAGGTGCCCTTTTATAAGGGAGGAGATGGGTAGCTTTGGAATTCTGAAAAATATTAATTTATAATAAATATAACCCCCCTTATAAACCTCAAATAATGACTCATATACTATGTTTAGATGAGATAAGTTTGTAATATCATCAACCAATCAAATTTAGACATTTTAGGAATTTATTTTAAACATTATATACTTGATTTATCCTTATTTAATGAATTTTATGTTTTTTATGGTAATAACATTCTAAATTTTAAATTATACCAAATAATTACTTATTTGTTAATAATTGTCCATAATTGGATACTTAATAACATTTTCTACCATATAAAGTTAAATTTATAATTTTTAAATATTTTTGTGATTTTTAAACAATTTTATAATATATTATTTTTATAAAATAACAATACTGTCAATTTTGACACTATTCATTTATTTGAATTTAAATAAAATATTATCATAAGATATGTTCGAACTCAAAGCTTTAATAGATTCTTAAAATGTCATATGTATCTTGATAATTATTTCAGCACATTAAATAGTTCATATAATATTTAGTTTATTATTTTTAAAACCATTTATTTGGTTTACTCTTAATAAAATAATTACTACATCATTTTTTGTATAATTATTTAATATACTAATTTGTGGCATAAAAATTAAAAATAAAATCCAATGATTAAGCTAAATCTATTACCTTTCACAAAATACTTTTAATCGAATTTATTATCTAAAAAGCACAATATTTAAATTATTATATTTATTAAATTATGAAGGTGACAACTTTGGTGTCATTTAAAATAAAATAATACAAGTGTCATAATAATCTTAATAAGTATCCAAATGGTCAAAAATTCGGCCAATGGATTATTAGGGTTTATATATAAACTAATAATAAGTTTTGTGCAGATTTTTGGGCCTTTTGATATGTATTAATATTTCAATAAAAAACTATACGATTGATTTTTCACTAAATAAATAATTTCTGCATCCGTATTGTGTCATAATTAATGATAATTATTTAATACCTAAAAATTATAAATAAATTTATATGATGTAGATAATTTCATTAGATTTCTGAAGACTTTTTATGTTCGATGTTTCATGAATTTTATCACTAAATTAAATTTAATATAATTATAAGATTTAAGAATGTGACATATTGTCACTTTCTTTGGTTTTAATAATAAATAAGTTATTTTCGTGAACAAAAGTGCATTAAATGATTCTAATCGGACTCGTAGGTGATATGGGTCTACTATTAGTCATCCAATAGGATTTTGGAAGGAGTTAGGTCAATTGTATAATATTATATTTACCCTTAATTACCCGATTTACCGTTAACTATGGTAAATAAAATTTACCGTAGTTAGTATTCATAAAGCCCAAAAATAAAAAGTAGCTTATTAGCATAATTTGGACCTACTGATTCCAAATATGGAATCCATTTTTCCAAATTCAATACACAAAATTTTGAGAAATTAAATTAAAATTAATCATGTTGTCGAAAGAAAACGGGTTTTTGTTTAAAACATTACAAAAGATTGAATTGATTTAACCTACGAATTCAAGGTAAAATCAATGCTAATGTCATAAATTATATTAAATGGTAAAAATATATTCTATTTATTCTTTAAAACCATTATATATTATTATTTTACCACATAAGTTATTACGATGAAAAAAGTTGTTTTTAATTAAAATATAGCGTGTTTTTACTATTCATTAAAATATGAATGTTATTAGAATAATATAAAAAAATTATCTAAGGTAAAATTTTATATCCTGATTCCAAATAATAATTTTATTTTGTAAAATTTAACTTATAAAAATGTCAAAAAGTAGATTTAATGTTGTTGCGCCATCAAAATGCGGCAAAACTGTATTTATTGAAAAATACTTATTTTACCTGAAAAATTTATTTTGTTCTTATACCATGTTCTAGAAAATGTGTAAGATGAATAATAATGTTATAAAATTCAAAATTTATTTAATACAATTCATAACGGATAGTGCATAATAATATTATAATAACATATCGTTGTTTAGTAACACCCGGTATTCCGTACAACACACGCTATCGATGATGGTCGTGATTGCATGTAATGTAAGCCATGTCAAGGTTGTGCGTCGTGAAAGATCTTTTTGGTGCAGTGTAAAACACAAGACATTAATGAAATTAAAAATTAATATTTTTCATAAAATATTGGGGTGTTACATTCTACCCCCCTTAAAATGAATTTCGCCCTCGAAAATCGTTGGGGTGATAAATGGTTTACTACTCGAAAGTTTCTTTAATAGAAACCCACATACTAAAAAGGAATACTAAAACTTAATTTAAAAAAAGAATGTTAGAATCATAATGGATACCAAATTAACTCATCACTGGGTTTCCACATAGGATAACATAGGTGAAAATATGGATATGGAGGAGAAATATGACCATCATGTTCTGATGGAGAGTGGTAGAGAACATGGCTATGGAAAAGCCATCAATCACAAATCCATAGATTTGTGATGATCTAAGGTACCATCTGATTCATCGGATATAAGGTAACTATGACAATATTTTTGGTTTTCAAGATCATTTCCCTAAAGTTGATGAAATTGGAATTAGAAGAAATACTTTCGTGATTTTGGTACAGTCTCACCATTGTTCGTTATTTGGACAATTTCCACTTCATATCTTCAATAAATGAAGTTAAATTTGTCATTCGTGAAGTGTTAGCAGATTATGTGATAGAATGATGGGTCATTCCATCTACTTGAAACAAATGGTTATAAAAGTTATCAAAAATACATAAGTCCATCTATAGTGAGGTTAATCATATATGGTTCCTAAAATGGACTTATACTTCATATATCATACTGCATAATATAATAAAACAAGTTCTTACTATACAGGGACTTCCTGTAGGCCAATGGTCAGAAATAAAGGCCAGTCACACTTCGGTTGTGGGTTCGATTCCCACAGCCTTGTCCGACGCGATGGGTTGTCGCCCGTCCTGCAGGTTAACCTTTTTCTAAAACTACATTACTATAACATACAATCAATAATATCTAAAAAAGATATATCCCTAAACAATACAAACATATTTCCAACATAATCCATTATAATCATTAGGCTTATCTAAAATAATTTGGTCCAAGCTCATAGTATAAAGAAAACAATTTCTTGAAATTTCATCAACCAAGCATGTGAATACCATCATTTATCCCCAACATATCTTGTTGGTCACATTCCAATCATGTGAATCCCTTAATCATGTATTTTCTTGAAAAATGAATACCTATTGAATCTTAGTTAAAACATGAGTACTGTCAAAAGTTAACTCTTTCCACACACCAAAACCCCAAAATTCAATATACTCAAACCATCTTATAACTATTTCCTTATATCATTCATGATCTCATGAATACTATCAAACATTTAATTTTCTTTTTATCCCTTCATTATGCGCATATCATCTACTTTCCAAAAATTTCTGAATAAACTTTCATGGTTACTAGTACCATTAGTCATACACATTCAAAACATAGGAAAGACAACAGCGTAACAATCCATAGATGTATCTTTATTCTATAGAACCATGAGATTACTTATACAACATTACACTTGATAAACATGTAATCATTCCTCTACCTTCTTAAACCATTGACCGAGCTTCAACAATTCTTTCATCTCACATATCATTTTTAGTCTCTTCATCATCATTAACATAAATACTACCCGTACGACCATACTGATTCTCTTCATGAGACTTTCCCTTAGGTCATTTGTTTGCATAATGACCGTACATTCCACATTTAAAACATTTAACCATTTTTTCTATCATAGAAATACCATTATCCTTTTCCATGGTGTTAACTGAACCTTTTCTTTTGCACTTACTAGTTTTGTTTTCTTCATTTCCACACCCAAAGCTTCTTCCTGTTCCTTTGAAACAATATCCCCGATGCCATTTCCCACATGATTTACATGAGGGAAATTGAACTTTCTTTCCTCTATGATCATCATGAAACTCCATCTTTCTCTTATTATCTGAGTCGGGAAACTTACCAAAGTTGAGATTGTTGATCATATTATGAGATTTTTGATTAGGAATAATATCGATGTTTGGACTTCCAAATCCCTTTTCATTTGGTTTCTCATGAATAATATCATTCCATTGTCCGTCATATCCTCCATTATCATGAATCTTCCGGTTTCCAGCCATTTTCTAAAACCCAAAAAGAATAGTGTGAGAGGAAAAAATAATGATAGGGAAAACAACATAGCAAAGGGGGATCACCCTCAATATCTATCATTTTAGGTTAAATTCTAAGATCATTACCGTAGTTCTAGGACTATATCTTATACGTATACTTATGCTTAGGTACATCCCTAGACAAACCTTAGATATATCTCTAGAGATCTCACTAATGTTTTCGCATCCTAGTTTCCAAAGGTTGACTAAACCTTTCCTCTGATACCAACTGTAGAGACACAAAACTTGATGTACATGGACATTACATTACTTTTTTGGAATACATAATACATAAAAAAACATACACACATGGACCGTAATAGTTTAGTGTCTTTGGAAACTTGGAACATAATCGTCTAATCGTGGTGAAAGATCTTCAATATCTCCCATAACGATCTTCCACTTTTTTTCCTTACCTAAAACCTTTATTTTGATTCTATGGGAAAATAGAACATAAAATGGGTGAGCTCAAATGATCAGTAAGGGTAATCATGGATAAAATAAAACACACCATATACATTTGAACTTAAAAACATGAACATAATGTTTAAACATCAAAATCTTGATCCACGACAGAAAACATGGAATTGCGTAAGGAATTGATCATAATGGAACATAAACCATGATAACATAGCATGGGAATAAAACATGTAATTGTGGCATCCGTTAAGCACATGTAATGATTTCCATAGTAGCCAAGGCGTTGCTACCAAGACCATCTTAGTGGACAAAGTCCCATTCAGAATCGAGTTCACTCCTCGTTCCAGTCCTGTAATACTGAACCGGATTAACTTACCATTCCAGACATGACTATCTCATGGGATATTAATCATTACCCAATACATTGGAGGGAGATATAGGTCCCACCCATCTCATAATGAAATCATTCTTACATGTGCCACAAAATAAACATACATCATTGATAAAAACCATAATAAATAAAATGGGTTTCTTAAACATCATCCCATCATCACATAATCCATATAAAAGAAATCGATATCACTTCATAATAAGAAAACTAAAACCATGTAAGTCATAGAGACATTATACTTCAATCATACCCATATGAAATAATGTCATCTTAGATGAATTTTTTTTTGATAAAACACTTGAAATGAATTCGTGAGGAAAATAACCTTTTTTTCATCAAAATCATTTTCTTTCCAAAAAATGTCGTGAAATTTTAAAATAAAATGATTTTTTTGAAAATAGTCATGAAATATTTTGTATTAAACTTCATGAAAATAAGGCATTATAAAATCGTAAAAATCCGTTCGTGCCGTATAATTTTAAAAAAACAATCTTCTCTTACTTTTGCCGGAAAAGTCAAAGACTACCTCGTAAACGAATGATTCCATACATACCATGTAGTAAGAGTAAAAAATGGGTAAAAAGGAAATTAAACATACATGAAACCATTTTTAGGAAACATGGACATCGATGATAGCAATAAACCCAGCAAATACTTGCGAATAAGAAATCTCGGATAAAAATGAGATTTGCAAAATTATCCCTTACCTTAAGTCTGATATGCATCATACATATCCGAACCTCCTGTAAAATGATTTAAATAATGTTGTTGACCTATTCCAGAATCATATTCATTGTTATGATATCATATATGTTTCACTTATGACTTCATATTACCCATTATTAGGTAAATTCAATGTTAAAGCAGCATTTTGGGTAAAATCATTTCATTTATCATATGTGTTTCGACTTGCCGTTCTTGATATTATTACTTATATCCTAATTTACATAATTACTGAATATAAAAAATTATTTATATATAATATATATTCATCATATACATATATATTATAGATCGATAAAAGAAATGAAATACACCATTCATAGAGACGGTAGGCCATACGTACGCATGAACGCTGTTTTCGTTTCCCTTTTGAATTGAATGAAGTATGTAAATGAAATACATATATTTATTTACATAAATAAATTGTCATTATAATGTCATATATTTCATTATTATTCATTATATATACTTTATAATCATTCATTAATGGTTAACATGGAGAGTGAATCTCATTGCGTCGTGGAGATGGTAGTCCGTACGTAGGCACGAGCGATGATATAATTCCTAAGATCATGGAATTGTATTAAAGTGTACGTATAATATTAAAGAATGAATATAACTTTAAAATAATCACATATTTTAGTTACTTTCACCCTTATACCCATCCAAGTAAGGTGGTGGTGGAAAATAGATTACACCACGGCGTGGAGACGGTATTCCGTACGTACTCACGTGCATTGATTTCGTTTTCTGTTGGATGGATAGATAGTGAAATATGGTTGTTTCATACATAGAAAAACATATCATTATATTATTTATACTTATGTTATTACCTCATAATGAGACAACTATAAATGAAAAAGTGGAAGAAGAAATACAGTTGAATGAATCGGTAATGGACATTACCTCTTCTTTGAAGCGCCTCTTTGAGACCTCCTCTTAGGTCATTAAAATTGGTCTTTGAAGAAGACCAGGACCTATAGGATGTTTCTAGGGAAGTGGAGAAGATACTTTGTCATGGGTTGGCCGAGCTTGAAGCCTCAAAGTTGTGTGAGGAAGAGAGGGAGGAGGTGCCCTCTTATAAGGGAGGAGAGGGGCACCTTTGGAATTCTTAGAAATATTAATTTATAATAAATATAACCCCACTTAAAAACCTCCAAAAAAGACTCATTTTTAAATATTATAAGAGATAGGGTTGTAATATCATCAACAAATAATATTTAGAAATGTTAGGAATTTATTTTAAACATTATCAACTTGATTGATCCTTATTTAATAAATTTAATTTTATTTGTGGTAATAACATTAAAAATTTTAAATTATAACAAATAATTACTTAATTATTGTGAATTGTCCATAATTGGATACATTATAACATTTTATACCATATAAAATTAAATTTATTATTTTTAAAATTTTTTGTGATTTTTAAAAAAATTTATAATATATTATTTTTAGAAAATAAAAATACTGTCAATTTTGAAACTATTCATTTATTTGAATTTAACTAAACTATATACAGAAGATATGTTCGAAATAAAAGCATTAATAAATTCATAAAAGGTCATATTTATCTCAAAAATTATTGGAGAACATTAAATAGTTTATATAACATTTATTTTATTATTTTTAAAACCATTTATTTGGTTTATCTCTTAATAAAATAATTACTACATCATTTTTTTATAATTATTTAATATACTTAGTTTTGCATAAAATTTAAAAATAAACTCCTATGATGAATATAAAGCTATTAAATTTAACAACAATACTTTTAATCGAATTTATCATCTTAAAATAACAATATTTAAATTTTTATATTTATTAAATTATGAAGGTGGCCACTTTGTCATCATTTAAAATAAAATAATACAAGTGTCATAATCATCTTAATAAGGATCCAAATGGTCAACAATTAGTACAATGGATGATTAGGGATTATATATACACTAATAATAAGTTTTGTGAAGATTTTTGGGCTTTTTGATATGTATTAATATTTCAATATTAACTATATTATTGATTTTTCACTAAATAAATAATTTCTGCATCCCTATTGTGTCAGAATTAATGATAATTATTTAATACCTAAAAATTATAAAAAAAATAATATGATGTATATAATTTAATTATTTTTCTGTAGGCTATTTATGTTTGATGTTTCATTAAGTTTATCACTAAATTAAAATTAATATACTTATAATATTTAGGAGAGTGACATGTTGTCACTTTCTTTAGTTTTAATAATAAATAAGTTATTTTCATAGAGAAAAGTCCATTAAATGATTATAATCTGACCCTTAGGTTATATGGGTCGACTTTTATTCATCCAATAGGATTTTGGCAGGTTTTAGGTTAATTTTATAATCTTATATTTACCCTTAATTACCCAATTTACCTTTAACTACGGTAAATAAAATTTACCGTAGTTACTATTCATAAAGCCCAAAAATAAAAAGTATATTATTAGCATAATTTGGACATACTGATTACAAATATGGAATCAATTTTTCCAAATTCAATACACAAAAGTTGCAGAAATTAAATTAATATTAATCCCGTTGTCGAATGAAAATGAGTTTTTGTTTAAAACATTGCAAAAGATTGAATTGATTTAACCTACGAATTCAAGGTAAAATCAATGCTAATGACATATATTATATTAAATGGTAAAAATATATTCTATTTATACTTTAAAACCATTCAATATTATAATTTAACGATATAATTTATTACGATGAAAAAAGATGTTTTTAATTAAAATATATCGTGTTTTACTATTCATTAAAATATAAAAGTTATCAGAATAATATGAAAAAATTTATCCAATGTAAAATTTTATATACTGATTCCAAATAATAATTTTATTTTGTAAAATTGAACTTATAAACATGTCAAAAACTTGATTTAAAGTTGTTGCACCATCAAAAGGCGGCAAAACTGTATTTTTTTAAAAATACTTATTTCACCCGAAAAATTTATTTTGTTCTTATACCATGTTCTAGAAAATGTGTAAGATGAATAATAATGTTATAATATTCAAAATTTATTTAATACTATTCATAACGGCTAGTTCATAATAATATTATAATAATATATCATTGTTTAGTAACACCCGATATTGTGTACAACACATGCTAATGAGTAAGGTCGTGATTGTGTGTAATGGAAGCCAAGTCAGAGTTGCATGTCGTTCAACCTCTTTTTGGTGTAGCGTACAACACAAGACATTAATGAAATTACAAAGAATATTTTTCATAAAATCTCGGGGTGTTACAGGTTTTAAGAGGGACCATATATTAACATGATAATGTCTTCATGTTTTTATATTAATGGCTACTTATTTTACACCAAATAATATGGATTAAAAGAGTACCTTTCAAAATAGTTGTTTAATGGTCTTCACTAAAGCACTTAATTTTTTGAGTGCTAGAGATAAAAACCCAATTTCTACAAAAACTCCATATTTTTGAGTTCTTGAAGACATATATAAAATTGATTACATTAAATTTTGATTCACCATGATTAATAGTAATTGGGGTGTAAGTAATATTGCTGTCAAACATGAGGAATATGGGTTTAAAATTGTTTATTTTAAAAAAATTATTTTCAATGAGGAGCAATTTAAAATGGATGCACTTTAAAAAAATATATATTATGTCAGTGAATCATCAAATTATTAGTGGTCTATCATTTTACAGTGGAAATGAATCTAATTTTTTGACGAGGATGACGATGATGATGATGTTATTGATTTATATGATGCATCTTCATTTATTATATTATTTTTTCATAACAATTATTATAATTCAGATATAGTGCATGTAATATGAAATTATCATGAATAAGGGATATGGGAAATCACTAAATCACTCTCCTAAATAATATTTTTATTATTTTTATTATTATTTTTTTTGAAATGTGCAAGTGTAAAAACAATATTATTTAATAATTATTCAATATTATACGAATAAATTTTTCTGTAATTTTTGAATAAGTGTATATATTTAATGGTTTATCCTATATATATTCATGGGTTATGAATCATAACATAATATTTTTCTTTAATTAAAACATGTGTTTGTTTTTCATACTTTCATATTTACGTTTTCCAATTTTTTAATTATTTAATTGGATAATAAAATGCAGGTTAATGAAAATTTCATTATAATTTTTTTGTTTTAATGATAGATACCAATATAGAGATATAGGATCATGTACTGATGTATTTTTTTTTTCATATTATGAAAAATACATTATTTTAATTATTTAATGAAAATACACATTTAATAAAAAAAATAACTGAAGGACTATTGATGAGACCTCAGCATCAGAGTCCTCTTCTTTTACTTTTCCAAAATCTTATTCTCAAGTTGGTAAATGTGGAAATAAATGTTTAACAAAACATTTAGTTTCCCATGTTGATGAGCGATTTCGTAATACTTATGATGATAATTAAAATGAAACTCGATAAAATTCAACAAAATTTATCAGGTATTTCTCTATTCATAGATGTTTTATTATTAACATATTATATTCTCATTGGAAGGCTATTGACAAGATGACGAAAGATTAGTTTTGTGAGTCCGTAAAAGTAAAATATGTTAATTTATATATTTTTTTATTATTTTTAAAATTTGATATATTATTAATAACTAATTTATATTTTATTTAATTACATATGTCATTTATTTTTGAAGAAAAAAAATTTATTAATAAAATATTTCTTAATTTGGCAGTGGTTAGATGGTGAGATTTCAAAATGAAGATGATAATGAAATCTTTTCTTTGGAAAAATATAAAATGAAAACCCATTCCCCATGTATCAGTTTATAGATGTTGACTCAATGATGAAATTTGTTTCAAGATGACATGAAGAGGCCTTTCTGGTATGATAATTATATTAAATTGCAAAATTTCATATATTTGTACCTATTTACTTATTTGTTTATGTATTGAATAATAATTCTATTGGAAATTCCATCATGAATTCCAGTTGAAGAATGTATACCCTTACGCTTGATCAAGGCGAGGGTTCCATTTTTTCGAAAATATATTGAATATGGAAAAGTTTTAATCACTAAGATCTCCCTCCACTAGTGCTTCTGATGAGGTCTTGGTTAGTCCTCCATCTCCCCCACTATCCAAGATAAATATAAAAGATAGAGAAGAAGAAAAAATGAAAATTATCTTAAAGATAAGGATAAAGAATTAGCTCATAAAATTTTATGTAAGTATTTTTTATTTTTGATGAATTTTTCTCTTTTATAAATTATAAACACTAATATTATTTATCCTTTATTCATTTTAGGATGAACATTAGAAGTAAGGAAAAAATGGTCCATTTATCCCTAAGTGTAAGATGGACATCATATCCACTGCTTTAGGATAGGCAGAACATGCCATCCTTGTTAAAAGGTGTTAGGAGGGTGTCTGTATTTAGAATTTTTTTTGGTCAGGGTAAAAAATCAAGAGAACCTGAAATTGAATCCATAAAATCTAAATTGAAAGATATGAAATAGTCTACCGTGGATTAAATTCAATCCTCCATGTAGGATTCTTTTTTAGAACAATTTATAAGTCAATCATTGTCTACACAGCCTTCCTAGACTTCCCATCCTCCACTGCCAGTTGTTAAGCCTCTATAACCATCCCAACCGGACTACCAAAATCAAAATTCCTACTTTGATCCTCCATCCCATAGATCATACAAAACTGTATACTGTGAGTTGTTTGCTAGAGATCAACTTATACATATTATCAAGATAAGACTTCTTCTATTTTGGGGGGATTATGTACATCACAAGTCTATGCAGATGGGTCAAGTAATAATATCAGTACCTGATGTTATTGATCGTAATGCTCTACTTCCATTTCTTATAAGAGAGATTACCAGAGTAGGGGATTGTCTATGTAACTTTTTATTTTGGACAACTGCTCTTCTTCATTATATTTCATATGTGGAATGGAATTTTTTAATATTAATTACATATGATTGAAAATTACGTATAATGTTTTTGGACATTTTACGTATAAAGGATTATCTAAAAGAAAATTAAATTACACAAATGAAGAAAAAAATTCAGAAAATATCGACTACAGATACTTCTGATATTTCATATTGGATATAGTGATTATTTCAGGATTCATCTTCCATGAATAATTTCTACAATTTTCAGATGATATCTGATATATGCATCATATATTATCCATTGATATTACTAAATTAATATATCATTCATCTTGTTGGATTTGAAGACCTATGAGTGAATGTATTTCCGTTGTTTTCCATGTAAGTGAATTGAGGTTTGAATTTTTATTTTATTTCTAAAACATGGTTTAAATTGAGAAAAAAATATTTCCTTTCCAAATTAGAAATCTATAGACACTTATTAAAAATAATTAAAGCCCATTATTTTAGAGTTTTATAGATCCAAAATAAATTTTCATGATAGTGGACCATGTGAAGAATGATAAAAGAGTAGCATATATATGTGATAGATCATCACATACATATATTGGGTGTTATTTTTTTCAATTTATGGATATGTATGAACTGAAATAAAATTATTAACTAATGATCATTATAATTTCATTAATTGGGACCTTTATCTATTGATGGTAGAACTAGATGTTAGACCTATTTTTCCCAAATGAATACACCTTGTTTTGGTAATTCTATTTATCAGGATGTGCTCATAAAATATTCTTTACCTTATTAGATAGGTATGTTTTTTTGTTTTTTATATGATCATTATTTTAAACTTTCATTTTTTATACATGTATTATTAGTTCATATATATTGAAATTTAACTAAAACATTCTGTCTGTAGGGTTGTAATTCCATGTATATTATGCCAATGTAATAAAATGGGATACAAACATTGGGTTACTAGGGTTGAGGTTGCTGAATTTGGTATAAGATAATTTTGAATAGAACTTCTAGGAACTAGATTTATAAAATCATAGGCGTGAAAACATAACCCTACAATATACATTGATTATAAGCACTGGTAAATATATTAATGTTTTGGTAACAAATATGTTCTGTGAGTTTTACTAGAAATATATCATTATATTGATACTAAATGTAGACATGGTTTTGGAACTGATCAACCTTCAAGTAATAACTTTGAATATGTTGCATTGGACTTGACCCGATCATCGCTAGGTATATTACAATGGGCCTCACCGTGCACTTGGTTTGACACTCCCAGTCGATATGAGTTTGAGATTTCACTTTTTATTTACAAACCATTATTAAGGATTTAAATGTATGATGAAAATCAATGCCCTATGATAAAACTAAGGTGTATTATATTTTAAAACGCTGCCATGATTTAAATATCAAATAAATGATTATATGGTTTTCCGACTACTACTATTATTTCTCATACTATGATTTTAGGTTTGTTCAATGGATGAAACCTAATGAAATAGTGCAAAAATATAACATAAAGGACCCTGTGGTGAATTTGAGAAACTAAATGGGATAATGATAAGAGTGAAATATATTGTGATTATTTTTAATCAATTATCTCGAAATATGATAAACAAACAATAACATAACCTACTCTCAAACTCATGAAATAAGAGAGGAATGAAGTTTCCTATGATCTCAAGTAGAGGAGACCATGGAGTAAAGAAGGATTGCTTTCCACCATGTGAGATATCTATAAAGAGACACCTAGGAAGGTTTCTCAATGGAATGATAAAATTATTATTTTTCTATAAAATATGATCATTATGTAATGAATTTAAAAAAAAAATTAAGAGTATGATGGAAGGATATAAATCTCAGCCTCATGATTGATTTTTAGTTTATTGTCTTAAATGTAGAAAACCTAAGAAATATCGAAGTTAATTCCACCATAAAATAGTTACCCTAAAGACCCTATATGTACCTATATTGAAATTAAATGGTTGATATTTTTATATATTATCGGCCAGGAATTAAATTTAAATTTTTTTAACAATGTTATTTTGGTTATAAATAATAAGAAACAACTAAATATTAGGTTTAAATTTTAGCATATATGTATTTATTAACTTATGATTTTAGGGTACCATCATGGGTTGTGAGTTTATGGCTTATCATATATTCAAAATATTATAAACAAATTTAATAAGATGTTTGGGATATACCATTATTAAGTATATTTTTGTAAAAAAAAATCAGAATATAACTGATTTATTTAGTATATAAATAATAATATTAGTAATAATTCTCTTACATTGTCTTGGTTTTAAAAATAAATTTATTACTAACCTTTCGAGGATATCGTAAAAATTAATGTTGTAGAAATTATAGGACATTACAATTTTGGAATATAAAAGGAATTATATAAAAATTGTATTAGAAAAATGACAAATCACATATTGGTGAAAACCCATTGCATCCACTGAATGATGCATGACTTAAACCCACAACCAAATGATGATATTTTGTTTAACTCGTACCAATGTCATATATGATATTATTTTTATTATTTTGTTTTTTTACATAACAGATTTGAAAAATATATATTAATGATGAACTAGGGGTGTTATTTTTGTTGTTTAGTGTTTAATGTATTACATTGGATAACTAGTGCCAAACCATATGGGATTTTCAAAATACTTAAATGTAGATAGAAATCATTTTCACTCTTTAATGTAATTACAATTAGATAAATTTGAAATTTAGTGATTTAGGTATAAAAATTAATTTTTTTTATAAATTTCTTACAGTAAGAGATAAATTATAAATTTATTGAATTTTAAACAAAGAAATAAACTGTTATTACGAATTATAAATTTATCAATGACATATATTTATATATATACCTAAAAAATTATTCCTCAAAATTAGGGAAAGGATCTTGAAAACAAAATTTTGTCCTATTTTTATAATATCGTATGAATCAAATGGTCTTTTAATTGATCATAGATTTATGGATTGAGGTCCTTATCTCAGCAGTCGTCATTCACATTATTATGACAATCGAACTCTACCATTATCTATAATTTTTGTGCTTTTATTCCATGTATATATAATTAATTTACACAAATTTTCTCAAACGTGAAAACCTAGTTATGTGTTATTGAATATATCTTTTATACTTCCCTTTGTATCATATTAAGGGTATGTTTTATTATCCCTTTTAAGAATGTATATTTTAAATAAAGTAATTTTTGAAATATCAAATCCTTAATTTCTTAGTGAAAGATCAAATATAAAATTTCATACCTAGGAACAAATATCACTGAGAGGGGGAGGGGTGAATCAGTGATATATATTTCTTGCATGTTTCCTTTTTTTTTCTGAATCCATCGTTGCCTCATTGTAAAGAGTTATTATTTTCAACGAAAACCAAACAATTACATATCCTTATATACAGATGAATTTACAAGGATCAATACTCAATAAGAGTAGTTGAGTCTTTGGTAATGTTTGGAAATAATCCAATACCCTAGAATCCACTAGAAATAAAAAAATTTTTTGGATACACCAAGTAAGATATACCATTACCCTTGTATAGAACTATATTCAAAACACTATTTCATGTTCTTCGCGAATAGTAAAAATGTTGCAATACATTTTTTTGTAACATGTTAAGAAACATTAAAAAATTTATTCAAAACATATTATAGTTCTACATTTTCAACATTCGAAATATGATCTTCAAAATAGTTCTTCACTTTCTTATCAAGTAGTAGCTAAGAATTTCCTAGACATCATTATGATACTCGGTCCAATTTCACAGCCTGATATGCCTAGTCTGATTTCTCAATCTAGAAGTATAACTCTATTATAATACTGATGAAATAATACTTAATATCTTCTTTCATAGTCCAAAAAACCAATTCCGACTTCTTGGTCTAATCCAGAGACTCAGATTATGATTATATATCTTATCCTTTATGCTTCTAAATGAAAAAACTCATTAGTAATGAATGATATAGAAACTCATCCAATTTAAAATCATTCAAATCCCATCCTTCTCTCTTAAAAAATACATCCATGTCAGAAAAATAAAAGTACTTACTCATTTTATAGTTGGTCTAAATGTGGCTTAGGTTTGTTTTAGAAATACATTCTTCCTCAAAAAATTCCCAAAAGATAAAATTTCATTACATTCAATGAGATCATTGATTTCATCAATTCTTATCAACTCTGCTCATTTCTAATAAAATATTCAAAAATCTTCTAAACAATTTATCTCACTTAAAAATTTCTTTAAAGTCATCAATCAGATTCGAATTTTACCACTAATTTTCCCATTTTGAGATAATTCACTCTGACTATCTTGACCCACATTCAATAAAATCTGAACTGAAGAATTACCATTACAATGGAAACTTGAAAACATTGAATCAATTTTTACAAAAACAATATTTTTACTTAAAAAATAAATCATAAAAATTTTATTTTAGCTTTAAAAAAGTCGCAAATTATAAATATTTCAACACATCCTTGGATTCACTTCACTATCAGATTAATACTGTGATCTATCCTTGAAATTTATTTTATAATAGATTTAATATGTTCCTAATTTCCTATTTTACTGAGACTAATGATCCATTATATGATGTTGTTCATCGCTCGATGAGGTATATCAGTGTTAGTTTGTGCCTGATTGATTGGTCTCTTCTTCACACCACTAATTTGTGTGTACATCAATTTGATGACTATTGGAAAAATCTTTTAAGGAAATAAAAATTATTCTTTATCTTGACCATCCTAAAAAATAACCAACAATTCATCAGGATGGAATACTTTTTACTGTATTACTTATTTTTCACTGAATTTATTTTTCATTAGACTCAAAAAAATTTCTCCATTTTTCATTAGTACCAATAATACCCAATTAGAACAATTATTCTTCATATGATCGATTTGGAACAGTGTCCTATGGACTGGTTCTTATTGCTTCATCATTAGTAACCTTTTTCATTTTTTGATTATGATACACATAATCTTCATTCAAAGAATATTTTTTACCTTTGGATTATAGGTCTGACTGAAAACCATCATCATTTTTTTCTCATATACTGATAATCCTTCTCAGCATTCAAACAAATATTTTCTGGGTCTCAAACTGATGAACTATGACTGAAAAGATTCTACTTTAGCATCTTTATTCTTCCACATATATATTCTTATATTATGAATTTTAAATTTTCATGAATATGTTTAAGATAGGAATGTAACCATATGAAATTAATTGTGAAGTATTGTAACATCCTATCACACTCATCATCTTATTAATTTCCAAAAAACCCTCAATAAGAATGGAAGCACTTGTTCTTTCCCTTTATTTTACAGGGCTTCCATAATAAGGTTTATAGTATATATATGATTTATATGAACTCAAAGATCAAAAAATCATCATCTTATATTTATTGTATCCATGAATACTCTGATTCAAGTTCATATTACAATCATCCATTCTTTCTGGACCTCAGGTCATTCTGATCATCCTTTTCATCTAGAGACCTTCTTCTCAATCTGATGGACATTATTAAGAATATTGAGGATTATCTTATGAATAATATTTTCAGTTCGATTATCAAGACTCTTAATAGTGAATTTATTTCTTTATTATTTAACGAAAGATACAATACTTTCAATACAAAAAACATTAATCATCAAAAAACATATTCCACTCAACATGGTCTCAAAAATAATTGGAGTTAGGTGGGGAGAATGAAACACCCCAAAATTATAAAATAATAACATTTTATTCGATAACATATTATATATTCAGCAATGATATTATATAATTCATTGAATATATTTGTTTAAATTTAATCTCTCTGACATCTTATGGAACATGAAACCCCAAGTCAAATGATCTATTGTGATGCCCCAAAATTCAAAATTACAGACATTGTATTCGACAGTGTGCATGATACGAAAAACCAACAATTAAAGAGAATCTATTATATTGAGAAATTAAAAAATATTTACTATTTTAAATAAATTCCATCAATAATATGAATTTCAATGCAAACAATAATGAGTTATCTTGTGTCACACATAATAACAAGTTTATTCGATGACCTACATTACAGTCATGCCCGAGTTTTATTAAAAAACAATATATTGTAATGATATTGATGATATAAAACCAGGATATTAAGTTTATGTTTATGAATAAGATTAATTAAATTATTGAAATATATTTTTGAATTCATTAGTTATGAAATAAATAGAAAAAAATTATCAAAACCAAATGAATATATATCATATTCTTTATCAATAAATTTCATTATTCTTCCAAAGGTGTTTTATTATAATAAATAGAATCAATTCACATTAGGGAATGATATAAATGAAATTTTTTGGATAATTTATAAATTTTATAATTTAAAATGATTATTTTTGAAAATGATACATTAATATTAGGTTAGGGTGTATTTTTGGTATTTTTCTGTGAAGTTTCATTTTTTGATTAACAGTGAAAATAATGAATTTAAATTCAAGAGTACTTTATTATCTAATTTATTTATATAGTAAAATTAAATTTTATTATTGGTTTTAGAGATTAGTTAGATTAAATATATATTAATTATTCTAATTTATGACACTGGAATCAATTTCACCTTGTAATTGGATAGAAAAACATATCAATCTTTTGAAAATTTTAATTTTAATACCCTACATTGATGTCACATCTATGAGATAAATTTTACATTAATTTAAAACACTTCTATAATTGGAATTTTGAAAAATTAATTCCATATTTGTAGTAATAATAATTCATAATGTATAATTTTGTAAAAAAAAAATAAAAAAAATATTAGTTACTGTCATAAAAAATGATTATAGTGATTAAGAGAAAAATTAGCTTAACAAATGGGTATAACAGAAACATAAGGGCCAAAATGACCAATATACTTTTATAAATGCCATTATAAGAAAATATTTCGAAACTATCATCAATTTCATCTAAATGGGTAAATTATTGAAGAAACTTTTCATAGAGAAACCATTGGTAGAAATACATTTTAAAAAATTTACAAAAATACCACTCCTTCTACATTATAAAAAGGAACTAAACCATACCACTTATTCAAACCTATAAAAATGTTTGGGTCCCCCAAACCCTAATAAAATTTTCTCAAAACATAACACATATATTCATAGTATCATAAATTTTTTTATAAATCTATCTAGATAATCAATTAATTGCAAACCGATAATATTTTCCTGATAATTATATAACATTCTTCAACGTGCATTTATGTCCTATTTGTTTCTCAACCCCTCTAATTCTTATTTTTGAATGATTATATAATAACCTAATAATCATATATATAATAAGATTTTTTTAATTATAGTTTCTAATGTAGACCTACAGACACTTCCATCAAATGGGTAATGATCTTACAATTCATGTATGATGAACTATCTCCTCACGAAATGACATCATTTGTTTTTTCATTTTCCACCTCTAATAGTACATAATTATGATAAAAATTATTTTTAAATGATATTTATGATATATATGATGTATTAATAAATATGTTATTTTAATAAAATAGATACCTACATTATTTTCAATTTGAGTAAATACAATAACATTGTTTGTGGATGTGTGGACAACCACCTCCCCAAAGCATTCTAATAAATTACACTATAAAAGGAATAAATTAGAGATTGTTTTAATAATCTTATTTGACATATATTACATAAATGTTATAAATAAATTATAATAAAAATACAAAAACCAACAGACACACACACATATATATATATATGTATATCTAGAACACACTTTTTAAATAGTAAATGGAAATAGATGTAGCGTTCATTTGTACGTATGACCTACAATCGCCATGAATGGTAAATTTTATTTCATATGTACAAATATTATGGATTACTATCAATACATATAAATTGAATATAAATTAAACTTAAATACAATTTTAATTTCTAGATATTATGAAGTCGTGATCTAAATAATATGAACAAAAAAAAATATACATGCTTGGCCACTATGAAATTAACACCCGAAATAATGAAAATAATGAAAATTTATTAACAAAAGGGTAATAAGATATCTCTTTAATGGGGATTAGTATTGAAAATTAATATTTTGTAAGGGACTTCGTCTTAATTTTCATTTAATGAGGCATTGTTTATTGTTGTGCACCTAATTTCATCTATATGGTGTACACAATGAAAATGTGACTAATATAATCATGATTCATTAATTATTCATGATATTTAATGTTTCAATTTGAATTATTTTATCTTATTGGATTTGAATCAATCATTACAACGTGGAAAAGAATTTCATAACCCAATTTATTTTCATTGTGTTTTATTACATACTCATTATATTTAACATTATAAGATTTTGTGTGTAATAAGAGTTTACTATACATTTGGTTATTTTATCATATTTTATGGGCCCTTAAATTTATCATGAATAACCCATTCATTGATTGATTCTCAAATCATTGTTATAGTATTTTAATGATTTTACTTTACTATAACAATTTTTCATGATTTTTGATACTTGAATTTCAATATAAGGAAATTAATATACAATTGTTCAACAAACCATTACATTTTCATATTCTCGGGTTATTCATGAGATCAATAATTTAATAATACTATTTTACCACACATTGGTAGTAAAAATGTTTTATAAAATATTTTTTAGAAAACTCAACTCCATTTCTCTCTTTAGTAGGAGAACACATTTTCTTCTAAAAATATTATTTTCTAAAAATGTTTTTAAAATAATTTCATCATTTCCAAAATGATCTATTAAAAAAGATTTACACTTTTTTCTTTAAAAAAGTTTTCAAATGAATATTCATGATGATTTCAAAATAAATATAATTTTTAACAACTTTACCTTGGAAAAATAATGCTCTATTCACATTGTATAACAAGTAAAAAATTACATATTCATTGGGGATTCCATTTCATTTTTAAAATGTTGTTTTGTAATGAATATTTTTAAGTGTTAATTTTATAGAAAAGTATTTTCTAAATGTTTTTAGAATTAAATTAATGTTTTCCAGAAGAATATGTTTTAAATCAGAATATTTTCATTCATCAATTAAAGCCACACATCATTTTTCCTCCTCTTAGTATATATTATATTGATACCATCCTTATTCGTCCACGGGATAGGTTATGATTTATTATGACATGGATATTATTATATTTCACTTCCTTGATTCATTTGATTCCCCTTGACAATTTTAATTTCCTATGATCATTGAACATTGAATTCCCATAATTATTTATATAACTTATCATTGATATATTTATTATAAATATTGTATATCATTTTTACATAAAGTGATCAAATTGATATTAATTTTATGATATTTGGAAATATTGGTAATTTTATATTCATTATTTAGTATATAATTTTGATAGGGTAGGATATATATTAATTAAATGGATTAAACAATATGAAGAATTCTTTTGACATGCATTGATGGGTGGGGCCTGGAATTTTAATAGAACTTCGATGAATCAAAATTTTTTCATGAGACAAATTAGTTGATAAAATTGAATTGGTTTGTACATAATGTTCTAAACTATCAAGATGATAGATCTGGATAGTATAGGTGTTTCTGTGCCTAATGATTGACTTCCAATAATTAATAATTTCATTCATTTTGATTTAGTATTTACTAAAAATGGGATATTCACTATGAAAAAGTCTATGGATGCATTTAATTCTCATTATATTAAATAAATATCATGTTTGTATGGTTTATTACCATTATATATTGATTTAACGTCATCTAGATAAATAAATGTCATGTGTTTTATGTTATTTACCATTCCTTGTTGTTTATACACTTTCTTATATATTTATTAATTATGTGGAATGTGTGTTCATTTATAACCTTTCCATATTGACTATTCTCATTGATTCACTATTTTATCTGATGCAAATTACCCTTACTACGAATTTTTTCTCACCCTTATAATGTTTCCTTTCCCTAAGATTCCCAGAAATATACAAAGAAACATATACATGGATACACTAGATGGAATAATGTTTTTATCTTTTAAAGAAATAAAAAATTATTTTTTAATTATTTTAGTTTGTTATCTAGTAAGACTCATGTATGAATATGGATTACCATGATTACAAAACTCTTAGAAAATTTGGGGGTTGATTACATATAATCATATAATTTAATGGTAGTAGACACCACCACCAGGTTTGCTGGTCTTGGAGTCCTACTAATTTTTTCAGAATGAGTTTAGTTGAAATCTTGTAAACTGGATTTAGCGATCCATATATTATTAAACATAACCATAATGTAGAATTTGAGGAAAATCATTGAATAACATACTAAATATTTAGTTACATTGATATAATGTAACTTTCTTATAAATAATTCCATATATGGGTACTATAAGTGGATATGGTTCGAAAACATATGTACCTAGGAGTAACAAGTCTGATGAGGTGCATCGGTCCTCACCCAAGTGTATATTGGTAAATGACCACATGCATTACTGCACACCAAATTTGAAACTATTACGGCATACACCTAGGATAATTTGAATTTTATTTAAAATCTATTTTAATGTATTTGAATAATTAATGAAAATGAAATATCAATTTTAAACCATTGACCAAGGAATGAGTGAATTTGAAATTAAATGGTTGAAGTATTAACTAGGATTCTAGAATAAGTTGTATATATTTTTTTCCAATAATTTTTTTAAGAATCTTTGATCATCTATGGATTGTTTAAAAATTTTAAAGAACAAATAACGTCATTACCATAATAGTTATGGATACCAACATGTGATTATGAGATTATGGTTGACCATAAGTCCTTAGTTCAAACAATCACACTATGATTTGTTTGATTATGTAAATTTTGGAGAAATTAGTCAAATGTTTATTTTTATGTGGAAAAACTATTTATGGAATAATGAATTCATATTTTATAAGAATATGATGAAAGTCATTGAAATACTTTATTTGCTTTATACAAATAATATTTTTAGATACTATTAAAAATGGGTTTTATTAAAAACCCTAAAAGGTAGTTTAATGAATAATTTATTTTTTTTATATCCAATTATTACATTAATGGATCAATTAGAAGTCATTACCATCACCAAAAGGATTAAAACTACTTCTATAGAAATATGTTATGTATGTACAATTCATTTTAATCATAAGTAGTAAAATAACTACACAACATTACGAAAATTATCATAAAAATGTGTTATCATAATACCTAAATTTTTATTCAATCGATGGTCTTATAAATCATCAAAGATATATGAATTTGAGACCCTAATCTTTCTATTAATAATTATATTGTCTAGTATTTATGACCTCAACCAATACTTATAAATATTTATCTGTATCCTCCATGTACGTATCACCACTATCAATGAATTTTATTTTACTTATAGACATAGTGACATGTCAGTCTATGTGACCTTTTTAATTTCCACTATCTCATTTTGAGAGAATTTATTACAATCCCTAATCATGATGTGGTATTTTGAACTATTAAATATAAATAAATCTATTAAAAATATCATGTTTAAATTCTGAGGAAATAATTTATTTAAAGTGGGGATATTGACATACCCAAAAATTCCATGGTAAGGACATTATATTGGATAGCATGTATGACACAAAACAACAAGAGCATAAGGAAATATAATAACCCAAATATTTAATATATATTTAATATATTAAATAAATTCATAGTATTATATATCTTACAATTTATACAATACTAAGTTAGATTATGTCGCACACATAAAAGAGTTTCTTTGATGACTTGTGTTATATGTAATTCATGGTTATTCTGAACTATAATATATTATTATGTTATTAATTAGATGAAAAATAAATAATATATTAATTTATATTTGTATTAATAAATAAATTATGGAAATATATTATTGAATTCATTTTGTATAAAATATATTGAATTGAATATCAAATCCAATTGAATATATGAGAAATGTTTTTCTAAAGAACATTTTTAATGCCTATAATGATTTTTTATTATAATAAATTAAACTAATTAATATTAATGAAATATATTAAAGAAATATATTTGTTATATATTTAATCAAATACTTTTGATTTTCATCAAATAAATTTTACAACCATAATATAAGAACAAACAAAATTTTATGCATAAAACCCTAAATTTTTCTAAGGATTGTTTTACCACCATTTAATGAAGAACCAATAATAAATAATTTTTTGGAAATTTTTTAAATTTTATATTGTAAAATAAACTTCAATTTTGAAAATAAATAGAAAAAAATTAGGTTAGTGTAATGTTTTTGTATTTTTCTATGATGATTAGTTTTTTTATAAATAGTGAACAATACTAATTTCATATTCAAAAATGATTTTTCTGTCTAAATAATTTATATGATTAATTAATCATATAGATTTGTTTTATAGCTTATTTATATAAATTTTACACCTATTAATCCGATTTATGAAATTTTAATTAATTTCACATTGATATTGGATATAAAAAATTAGCAATCTTTTGAAGAGTTTTAGATAAAAAGTCTCTTTGTCGTCCCATTCATGGTATAAATTTTAAATTAATTTCTTCCAATTATATGATTCGGATTTTGGTAAATGATTCCATATTTTGAATTATAATAATTCATAATATATTATATTTCCACTTATTTTTTTTCTAAAATAATATTAGTGAAAGTGATTAAAATTATTTACATTACTTAAGAAAAATATTATATTAATAAGGGACTAAAATTTAATATTAAGGGTCCAAATGACCAATACTATTTTCCAAAAGAAATTGGATTTACATATTTATAATCTATCATCCCATGGATTAAATTGGGTCTTTTATTGGAACCACTTTTCAGAGGAAACCATTGGTGGAATTTCTTTTTAAAAAGTTTATAGGAATGCCATTCCTCCTCCACTATTAACAGATAGTCACCATTCCCAATTATTCAAACCACTAAAGCCTTTTGGGTATCCAAAAATCTGATCACATTATCTCTAAAAATCCGTAACCAATTCTTATATTCCTCCATTTTGGATGAAAATAAAATATGGAATCCCTTTTTTGAAATCCAAAAGGAGTTATCTGAATACAAGTTAATATTCATCAATATGAATTTATGTTATATTTTTTTCTCCACCCATTAAATTATTTTTATTAAATTATTATATAAAATCATAAGTATCCTAAATATAGTGCTAATTTTTTCTCTTAAGGTTTTGATCTACACATACACACACTTCCATCAAATGGGTAACAAACATACCATTCATGTACGACGAACTACAGACTCATGAACCAATTCCATTCATTTTTTAATTACCACCTATCATAATGGGATTATTAGAGAAAAAATATTTTTATTTGATATATATGATATTAATGATTTCATCGTACTTATTTAATTTTCATATATCGCATACCATCATGATTTCCATTTTATGTAATTAAGATAACATCGTTTGTGGATGTGTGAACTACCATCTCTGAAAAGTGATGTGATATAATCAAAATATATATGGAATGCATTAATGATAATATTAATCAAAATATTTGAATTATATGACATAAATATATAAAATCTTACCCCTCCTCATTTTAATTAGATTAGGTGTAATTTCTACTTGGCCTCATTTGACATCCCCTAGGATCCAAGGCCTAATAATAAATGTCAAGGTCTTAAATACATTTGGGAGATGATTTTCACATTGGTAAATAAAAAAACCCAAAAAAATTCCACAAAAATAATATTTAATAATTTATGATAAATATTAAAAACAAATAATTGCAATATAATTGATATGAAAACCAAAATACAACAGAGTACCACAACGGAAGACAATAAACATCAAAGTAAAAAGCAGACGATTAAACCAACAAAACCAAAGGAATCCAATGGAATAAATCCTTAGATCCAATCATTATCCACCCCAAAAAAGAAAAATACTACCAAAGTATCATGGTGAACCACTAAATTATTGTGATAATGTACCTTTACCTATGTCCTAACAAATATTATCTAGAAAATTACCAATGTTCCAATGTCGGGGTGAGTAATAAAACATAGTTTCCTTCACACAAATGGAATCCCTACTCACACCACTAGGATGGAACATGTTAGAAAATTTATATAAAACAATTAATATTAAAAATTGAAAAAAATTATATCAAAGACGAGTTGATTAATGAAAAATCGGTTTTCCATAGTAAAATAGTTTCCAATTTAATGAAACCAAACAAATCATTAAACACTACAATAAATTTTTAATATACCCATAATTTTGATCTATAGATATAGGCCCTAAAACCATGGATATAACTCCTAGGCACATTTTGGGGAACCATGTCGCTTCTTGGCATGGTTATAGGGCCACAAATATTTTCACTATTTGAACCATGCTAGTAGAATTATAGCCATTTTTTGAAACCATGGTCATAAGTAATTTGTTTGAAAACAGCATCCATGGATTGAAACTGTGGATCTAGAACTACAACCATAGTTCCAAACCCTGGCACTAGATTTACAACCATAGTTTTAAACCATTTCTATAGGCATCAATTTCATGAATAAAATCCCAAAACTGTTGGGTATTTCCATACACAGCACCATGAACCAAGAATATATAAACTTGTAACATGTATCCTGAGAAATTCATGGATAATTCATGTATAATTACTCAATTAGTGGACATATTCCATTTGAAGGATCATCCAAAATCCATTAAATTACTACAACTGAACTTCATGATCATGTTAACGATAATTCAACGGAAAACATTAAAACCTAAAATAATTCAAGGCCCAACAGTTGTCCATGGAACTTGAAATCAAAGACCAAATCCTATACAAAACACATGGAAGTCTTCACTCAAAACATTATTTCCCAATATTAGTTGAGAAAAAGTTAAAAAAATGTTTGGCTATTGAAAAATCATACCTGGCCCATAGATCCATCCATAGAACTTTTTCTTGGACTATGTGACCTAAATGCACACATGCTCAAATATCCAATAGGTATTTATGAGCATGATGTACACCTCCCCATCACTACCCTATATGTTGGATTCATCAGAGACTCATGAAGGTTCAGAACCCTCTTCTTCATCTCGCACAACAACCTTTTATCAATATTTTGATAGTGTAAAAACCCTCCAATTGGTTTTATATCTTTATCTATCCTACCATACTCTATCAAGACCGAACGGGTCTCTTGGACCACCTTCCTATGCGTATATATCTTCTAGCTAATTTCAGTGGGGTGGGGGTGGCCATTCTGACCCTTCCATGCAATGTTGAAGGAGACCCTTTTCAGGTGACATGCACCAATGTAGACCATTATCTAAAGTCTCATGTGTGTCTTTTGAGTCAACCACATGACACACAATCATGTGAACATTCCCTAAAAAACCCTTACCATTCAATAATGTAATGATATTATATATCTCATCTTTCTAGAATGCTATATCAATTGGAATATACTTCTCAAGAAACAACCTACAAACTTGTTTCCTAAACTCAAAAAATATATAAAAATAATAAATAATATATACAACATTAATGACATAACAAATCATTCAATAAATAATTAAAATATGAAACAAATGTTCTGTGTATTCTTAAAACATTAAAATATGATTTTACTATATATAAATTATATTAAAAACTAGAAAATTAAACTAATAAATAAACCTGAAATTACCTCAATTTTTTTTGAAACCTATGAATGATCATGGAAGATTTTATTGTCCACCATCATAAGCTACATGATCATCCATCTCATCAGTCTGATGAAATTTCAATAGAGAGAATAAAAAAATATTTTTTTATTTTATTTTATAAAACCAGTAGGGAGAGGAACTGATTTTACTTGGCCAGATGCCCACCAAGGAAATGGTCCCCAGCATTGACTTGACCTATCGTAGTGACAATAGTGAAATTAGTAATGAAGAAATCATCTGTCTCCTCACATATAAGAGAAATCAGAATGGCTAGTCCAACATCCTTCTCTATTTCACTACTTCAATAGCCTAGGTCAATGTCCTGATCTGGTTCAACTTTAAAAGAATACCAATTCAGTATTTATGATCTGTGATCAAGTAATTAAGAGTGTTATTGAATATATTCAATATGATAAATACAATGGTGTTTTATATTCTGGAAGATTCTACAATCTTTCAGTATAGAACAAATCCTAAAACAATTCATGATTCAAATCCATCTGTTAATAGCCCCATAAATATTCCTGTGACCAATGATTATGGTTTATGGATTGTTTTGAATGACTCGTAATATGAGAACTCTACTGGTCATATACAGTTGGTCCTGAAGAAAAAAAATTGATAGACCTAATGAGTACTCTTCTCAATATTTTATATGTTATTCATTTATACAGTTTGGATCTATTTCAGATGAATCTATAGGTAAATATAATTTAACCAATGTGAAGACACATGCAAATAAAAAAACACCATGGAATCTATCCCTTCGTCTCTAACTAGGCCTCCAAGGAACTATATAAGGAAAATAAACATACTAATAAATCATTGATAAAGGAGTCTATTTTACACTATAGTGAATTTAACAAATGTATTATGAAAGCATATCTTTATAAAATTATATAATATGTAAAAATTTCTGTGTTACAAGGTTCCAACAGTTCTAAGGAATATTCAATAGCATTTTTAAGGTCATCCCATTAAACATATTATTTGGTGACCTCAAAAAACCAAATTTTCGGTATCTTGAATGTAAGAAAGAAAGAATTTGAAATAAATTAACATATGATACTATAAATATATTAAAGGAATAAAAAACATTCTCAGACCTATCATACAACCTCAAGGATTCAAAAAACATGATTGTGGGAAAAAGACAAAGCATGTGCGGGGTAGAATTGAGTTACTGGTCCTCCTGTGGCATATGACCAACACCTTCTATAATCTTGAACTTCACAACGAATTTTTTCCATTCCGACACATTTCTACCTATGAGGGAGACATATACTTGTCAGACACCCCCCAAAAAACTAAAATCAGATTCCCCTATCTACATTAATACATAGAACAATGTGAATGTTACTCAAATAAAAAAAAATTGAAAAGAAATTAAATGATATTTTAATCTGATTTAAGAAAAATCCCTCTTCTTCCATGTAGAGAAAATACATATTTCATTATTAGGAAAATAATGTCACAAAAGGTTTTTTCCATCACAGAAAATATCTAGTCACACTAGAAATTAAAAATAAAAGGACATCAACTGCATTTGAAATCGTTTTACTGTGTAAAAAAGTCTCATTTCACTAAATATTATTCTTATCATTTCTATCCTCAAACTAATACAATCAGGATGTTTTACAATATATCGAACCATTCTATGAGCCATGTCAAAAAGGGATAATGTTCCATCCTTTGAGGATCCCTATAGAACACACCCATGATCCCCAAGATATATCAATCCATATTATATTCATAAATGTATCCCAAGACAACTGGTACTACCACTCCCACTTTAATGGAATATAATCTCTCACTATAGTGGTTATTTTCATTATCATTTTAGCCTAGAGATGTTAACAACAATGTTAGGCCAAGAACTCACATAGTGTATTAAATTCAAAAGAATTGTATTTTAATATCTACTTTGAGACTACCCATCAATGATAATTGAATATCTAATATAATATAGGATTATTCACATCTTGATAATATATAAGATTATGTTATCAATGAGATTATGTTTCCTCAACATATTTGAATAAATCATGTGACTTCCTGTTCCACAATTAACTGTAACAACCTGAGATTTTATGAGAAATATTCTTTTTAATTTAATTTATGTCGTTTGTTGTACGCTACACCAAAATTATATTGCACTATACACAACAAAATATTAGCTTGTATTATACACAAACACTTTTTCTAGATTGTGTTGCACACAAGAGCAACATCCCTCAATAGCGTGTGTTGTACGCAATACTGAGTTTCACTAAACAACGATATATTGTTATAATATTATTATGAACTAGCCTCTATTAATATTAGTAACTATATTTTGAATTTTATGACATTATAATTTATCTTACACAATTTATAGAACATGGTATGAGAGCAAAATAAATTTTTCGTGTAAAATAAGTATTTTTTGAAAAAAATGCATTTTTTCCGCCCTTTGATGGCGCACACAATTTAAATCTAGTTTTTGACACATTTATAAGTTCAATTTGATGAAATAAACTTATTAATTTCAATACGGACATAAAAACATACATTGGATAATTTTTTTAATATCTTTCTGTTAACTTTTATATTTGGATGAATAAATAAAATACGCAAAATTTTAATTAAAAACAACTATTTCATCCAGATAATTTATATGGTTAAATTATAATATTGAAATATTTTAATGTATAAATATAATATTTTTTTATCATTTAATATAATGTAAGTCATTATCATTTATTTTACATTGAATTCAAAGTTAAAAACATTTCAATCTTTTGCAACGTTTTAACTCTTAAAACTTATTTTCTCAACAATGGGAATAATTTTAAATTAAATAATGCCACTTATGAATTTTGAATTTGGAAAATTTGATTCAAAATTAGGAATCATTAGGTCCAAATTATGATAATAGGATAATTTTTATTTTTAGACATTTTGAATAGTAACTACGGTAAATTTTATTTACTACAGTTAAAGGTAAATCAGGTAATTAAGGGTAAAAATAAGATTATAAAATTACCCTAACACCTGCCAAAATTCTATTGATTGAATAAAAGTATACTCATATCACCTAAGGGTCGGAATAGATTCATTTCATGAAATTTTGACAATGAGAAGAGTGTAATTTTTATTAAAACCATTGTAAGTGAAAACATGTCACTCTCTTATATCTTATAAGTGTAATAAATTTAATTTAGTGATAAACAACATAAAACATCAAAAATAAATAGTCACAAAAAATATAATAATTTTTTCTAAATAATTCTAATTTATATAGATTTTTTAGGGATTAAATAATTATCATTAATAGTGACACAATAGAGATGTTGAAATTATTGTATTGATTGAAATAACAAATAAATGGTTTTAAAAATATTAAAATAAATATAATATGAGCTATGTAATGTGATCAAAAAATTTTCAAGATGCATATTACATTTTGGGGATATATTAAATAATATTTTTCAAATATATCTTTTGTGTGGATTTTATTATAATTCAAATAATTGAATAGTGTCAAAATTGTCACAATTGATATTTTATAAAAATAACATATTATAAAACTTTATAAAAATCACAAAAATATTTAAAAATTATAAATTGAAATTTATATGGTCTAAAATTTCATTAAGAGTCCAATTATGGACTATTCACAATACATAAGTAATTATTTACAATAATTTAAAATTTAGAATATTATTAACCCAAATAAAATTCAATAGATTAAATAAGGATAAATCAAGTTGATAAGGTTTATAATAAATTCCCAACATGTCTAAATTTTATTGGATGATGATATTACAGCCCTATCTCCTCCTAACATTGAATCTGAGTAATTTTGGATGTTTTTATGTGGGGTTTGTGTTTATTATAAATTAATATTTTGAAGGTTTCCAAAAGTGCCACCCTCCTCTCTTATAAAAGGGCACATCTTCCCTCGCCTCATCAAAACATTTTGAACCTTCACAATCAGCCAAACCCTGTCCATTTATCTTCTCAACTTTTATAGCAACATTCTAGATGTCATGTTCTTCTTTAAAGACCAACATTAGTGCCCTTAGAAGTGGTTTAGAAGAGGCGTGTCAAAGAAGTGGTAATATCCTTTACCTATTCTATCAAATTTATTTCTTCTTCTATATCATATTCTTTATTTGTTTCATTATAAATTAATAAAATCAGTATGAAAAATATACATATATTTTATTATAAATATGAATCAAATTCCATTTCACCATACATCCATCATGCAGAAAACGAAATCACTACGCATGCATACGTATGGCTTGTCATCTCCACATCGTAGTGTAATATATTTTTCCACCACAACCTTACTTCGATTGGTATAATGGTTGAAATAATAAATATATATTATTATTATAACATGATTATAATTTAGAGTTATTATATCATCTACTCCAATTAAGTTCAACAATTTTGGGAATGATATCATCACTAGTGCCTACGTATGAATTATCATCTCCATGACGTGATGAGATTAAATCTCCATGTTAACCATTCAAGAATGATTATAAAGTATATATAATAAATATTCATTAAATATATGAAATAATAATGATAATGTATTTATGTACATATATTTTTAATTTACGTAATTCCATTCAATTCAAAAAGGAAACGAAAACAACGTTTATGCGTATGTACCGCCTACCGTCTCAATGAAAGGTATATATTATTCTATTTATTGATCTATCATATATATTTATATGATGAATATATATTATATATAAATCATGTTTCACATTCTGGAATTAATTAAATCAGGTGATAATTAATAATATCAAGAACAAAAAGTCCAAACACGTATGATAAATGAAACGATTTTACCCAAAACCCTTCTTTAACATGAAATTATCAAAAGAATGGGTTATATAAAGTCATAATTGAATCATATATGATATCGTAAATATTATTATGGTTATGTTAAAAGTTAATAATATGTTTAAACCCACTATAATGGAGTTTTGTTCACGTACATAAGAAATTGGACCTATGGTAATGGATTATTTCGCCTCACTTTTATTTCTGTGATACATATGCCTTAATCACCATCTATTTCATTTGTATAGTGTTTATGATTCCCATGAATGGTTTATGATTTTTATTATTGAGGATATCATATTTAAATATTCATGTAATTCTTTTTATTTTAATACATGCATGATTCCACCGATTGTAAAATGTATGGAATAATTATTCCAATTTTATTCTTATTCGCGATTGTCTATTCCTAAATATTTACTTGGGTTATATTTATCATCCATTTCTGTGTTTTATAAAAATGTATTCATAAAGTATTTACAATTTTCCATGTCTTTTTAATGTCATGTTTACCTCTTTTTAACTTTTACAATGTGGTATGGAAGAAATCGTTCTTTTGTTTATAATACGAGATAATTTTTGACTTTTCCGAAAAAAGTACGAGAAGAATGTTTTTTTTAACATATACTGTATGAATAGATTTTTATGATATCATAATACCTTATTTTTAGGAATATTATTCTACAAGATTTCATTATTATTTTCAATAAAATTATTTTCTTTTAAATGGTATGACATTTTGAGAAAAGAAAATGATTTTGAAGAAAGGATATTTTCATCAAGAATTCATTCCATGTATTTTATCAAAAACATTTTCCATATATGATGCCATGTTTTATTATGGATCTGCTTCAGGTATAATTTCGCTATTATTTACATGGTTTTACTTTGTTTAGGATGAAATTATATCCATTTTTTTATATAGATTATGTTATGAGGGGAAGACGTATATAAAACCCATTTTATTCATTGGGTAATGATGAATGATATCTGTTTATCTTGTGGCACACGAAAGAATGATTTCAATATGAGATGGTTGGGGCCTATATTTCTCTGAATTAATTGGGAAAGGATTTATATCTCATTATATAGACTAGGTTGTAATGTCATGTAAAGCTGGTTCAGTAATATAGGGCTGGAACGACAAGTAAACCCGATTCAGTAATGGACATTTTCCACTATGATGGTCTTGGAAGCAATGCCTTGGCCACTGTTGGAATCATAACATGTGCTTAATTGACTCCACAATTATATTTTTTATTCCCATTCTACTTTATCATGATAAATTATTCTTTATGATATATGCCTTGTGTACTTCCATGTTTTCTGTCATTGCTCATGATTTTGATGATTAGATTTTATGTTTTTATTTTAATGGTTAAATGTTTATGGATTGTTTTATGTTCTCCATGGTTACCCTTACTGAGCATTCAAGATCATCCTTTCAATGATAAAATTTCCCCAGGATTTAATTAAAGGTATTAGGTAATGAAACAAAATGGTAAGATCTTTATCGGAGATATTGAAGATCAGTCACCCTGATTAGAGGATTATGTTCCACATTTCTAAATACAGTAAACTATTACGGTCCTTGGGTGTCTATTTTTCTAATGTATTAAGTATTCCACAAAATTAATGTAATGTACATGTACGTCAAGCATTGGGTATCTTCATTTGGTATCCCAGGAAAAGGTTAGTTAACCTTTGGAAACTATGACGCGAAATATTTAGTGAAATCCCTAGAGGTATTTCTAATATATGTGTAGGTATGTACCAAAGGATTAGTATAAGTATATATTAAAGTCCTAGAATTACGGTAATGATCATAGAATTAAACCTATGATGTTAGATATTAAAGGAACTCCACCTTTATTATATTGTTTTCCTAGCTTGATTTTTGCCTCTCACACTATTCTTTTGGGGTTTTAGACAATGGATGGAACTCGATGAAACTGTGTTGATCAATGTAATGGACAATGAAATGATTGTACTCTCGATCAAATCAATGTTATGGGAGATGGAGTGAAAAATCTTCTTACTATACTAACACCACTTATTAATCATTCTAGACATCCAAATGAGCATATAAAGGGAACAATATTATATTGAGTCCTTCATGAGGAAATGTCAACATTATTTAAATGGGTAATTCGATACACTTATTGCTGAGCAATTGATCATTAACATTGAAAAGATATTTTCCATGCTTCTTTGTTCAGAACATAAAAACTCATTCTTTCTATTTACACTGTAAAAGGTGAAGCAGACCGGTGGTGGACTCTAATTAAGAATACGAGGCCCCAAGATGAAATTGAATCCATGGAATGGGATGAGTTCAAGAACATAATTTTAAATAAGTACATTCATCGTATTATTCAAACGAAGATTCAAAAGGATATCCTTAAGGTTAATCAAAAGGATGATGAATCTGTTGGTATAAATGAAGTTAATTTTAAAAGGCATTCAAGGTATGCATCTGGATTTATCATTCAACCTGAAAGTAAAATTGATTGATTATTCAGTGGCATAAACGCAAGTCTTAGAATGGAATTAACTATAAGAGACATTAGTAGCTATGAAGTTATTGTGCATTGCTATATAAATGTAGAACTAGAAGTTGGTGTTATATATCCATCTCATAGTTTTGACAAGAAACGAAAGATGGAGTTCAAGGAAAAATCTCAAAACAATGGTGTAAAGAAGACAAATCTTTCGTTCTTCCTGATGTGTGGAAAAAATGATGGTGTAGATTGTCTTAAAGGGACTAGAATATGTAATATGTGTGTAAAAGAAGGTCATCAAGCAGTTGATTTCTGAAGTAGTGGGTAAAACGTAGCTAATGATGTTAATGGAGAAAGGACTACAGAGAAGGCACCACCAACACTTCAATGCTACAAGTGTAGGGAAATGTGGAATTAGGCTATCCAATGCCATAATCTAATGGTTAATGATGATCGACATCAAAAAATTATTAAGGAAAAGGACACTGAGAAGTCCCATGTGATCACTATTGGCAATTTTGAATATGACAACGAAGTGGTGGAATGATTAAGTGTTTATGTAATGGGATTCAAAAATAGTGTTGTGGAAACTCATTTATAGTATTGTGAAATATTGGAATATCTATGCATTGGTTTGTTGTGGTTTTCAATAATTATATGGTATCGATAACCATGAAATGTGATTCAAATATTTTTGGAAAGCACCTAATATGTGAATAATGATGGGATAAGGAGATAATGAAATGTTTCATAGTATTAATGAGCACATTAATGATATAAGGACAAAGTGATATCATGGTTTGGGTATATACAAATTATGGGATTTTGGTATGTAGAAAGAGATGATTTTTGACAGCATTCTAGTTTTCAATAAGATTATGCAGCAATTCATGTTTCTAGATATTTCCTGATTAAGTAATTCACATGTTTGGAATGTGACCAACAAGTTATATCTTATGATATATGTGGGATAAATGCATGTATTCACATTCTTGGTTGATAACATTTCTAGTAATCATTTTTTTATACTATGATGTTGGACAGAAGTATTTTGGATAATCCTAAAGCTTGGAATGGATTATGTTGGAAATAAGATAATATTGTTTACGGATAGAACATTTTTTTTATTTCTAGAATGTTTTAGAAAAAGGACATCCTTCAGGATGGGTGAAAACCCCTCACGTCGGACAAGGTTGTGGGAATCGAACCCACCATTGAAGTCTGACAGGCCGTTATCTCCTACCACTGGCCTATAGGAAGTCCCTGGTTTTTTCAAATTAGTTTTATTTTATTATGCAGTATGATAGATGAAGTATCAATCCATTTTTTAAACTATATACGATTAATCCTACCATATATGGGCTTATGTATATTATATAATTTTTGCTAACCTTATGTGTGAGATAGATGGAATGAACTATCATTCTATCACGTGATCTGCTAACACATCATGAATGAAAAATTCAACTTCATTTCATTAAGAGATGATGTTGAAATTGTTAAATGCATGAATAGGGGAGAGATTGTACCGAAATCATTTAGGTATTTCTTATAATTCAAAATTTAATCAACTTTTGGGAAATGATCTTGAAAACTAGAAACATTGTCCTAGTACACTCATATCTGATAAATCAGACGGTGCCTTATATCATAACAAATATATTGCTTTGTGATTATTGGATTTTTCCTATCCATTTTCTCTGCCACTCTCCACCAGAAATTGATGGTTATATTTTTCTTCCATATCCATATTTTCACCAATGTTCTCCTATGTGGAAACCTAGTGACGAGTTAATTTGTGTAACCATTACGTTTCACAATTTCGTTTTAAAATTATGTTTTATTATTCCTTTTTACGATTTGGGTTTCTATTAAGGAAACATTCATGTGGTAAACCATTTATTACCCCAATGAATTTCAAGGGAGAAATTCATTTTAATGGGGGTAGAATGAAACCGCCCGATATTTTATGAGAAATTTTCTTTTTAATTTCGTTGATGTCTTGTGTTGTATGCTTCAAAAAGATTATATTTAACTATATGCAACACCATATTAGCATGTGTTATACACAAACACTATTCTTGGTTTTTGTTTCACTCAAGATCAACCTTCCTCAATGGCATGTGTTGTATGCAATGCTGAGTTTCATTAAACAACAATATACTGTTATAATATTATTATGGACTAGCCGTTATTAGTATTAGTAACTAAATTTTGAATTTTATTGCATTATAATTCATCTTAAACATTTTATAGAACATGGAATGTGAACCAAATAATTTTTTTGTGTAAAATAAGTATTTAAAAAAATGCAGTTTTGTCGCATTTTGACGGTGCACCCACTTTGAATATAGTTTTTTACATGTTTCTAAGTTAAATATTATGAAATAAACTTATTAATTTCAACATTGATAAAAAATTTACTTTGGATAATTTTTTAATATATTTCTGTTAACTTTCTTATTTTGATAAATAGTTAAAATAATCTAAATTTAAATTAAAAACCACTTTTTTCATGAAGAAAATTTATATGGAAAAATTATAATATTGAATGTCTTTAAAGTATAAATAGATTATTTTTTTAAAATTTAATATAATGTAAGTCATTAGCATTAATTTGACAGTTAATTCATAGGTATAAACATTTCAATATTTTGCAATGTTTTAACTTTTAAAACTCTTTTTCTCAACAACGTGATTAATATTAAATTAAATACTACCACTTCTGTGTTCTGAATTTGTAAAAATGGTTTCAATATTTGGAATCAGTAGGTCCAAATTATTCTAATAGGATAACTTTTTTATACATTATGAATAGTAACTGCGGTAAATTTTATTTACTATTGTTAAAGGTAAATCCGGTAATTAAGGGTAAAAATAAGATTATAAAATTACCCTAACACCTGCCAAAATTATAGAGGTTTAATAAAAGTAGACACATATCACCTAATGTTCAAAATAGATTCATTTCATGGACATTTGACCATGAAAATGATGTAATTATTATTGAAACCAAAGAAAGTGACAACATGTCACTCTCTTATATCTTATAACTGTAAGACTTTTAATTTAGTGACAAAATTCATAAAACTTAAAAAATAAATAGTCACAAGAAATATAATAATTTTTTTTACATAATTCATATTTATTTAGAATTTTTAGGGATTAAATAATTATCATTAATGGGGACACAGTAGAGATGTATAAATTATTTCATTGATTGAAATAACAAATAAATGGTTTTAAAAATAATAAAATAAATATTATATGAACTATATAATGTGATCCACTAATTTTCATGATGAATATCACATGTTAGGGATATATTTATTATTTTGGCTCGAATATATCTTCTGTGTCAATTTTATTTAAATTCAAATAATTGAATAGTGATAGAATTTACACTATTGATATTTTATAAAAAACATATTATTAAATTGTATAAAAATCACAATAATATTTAAAAATTATAAATCAAAATTTATATGGTCGAAAATTTCATGAGGTATCCAATTATGGAAAATTCACAACACATAAGTAATTATTTATAATAATTTTAAATTTAGAATATTATTACCACAAATAAGATTAAATAGATTAAATATGGATAAATCATGTTGATAAGGTTTAAAATAAATTTCCAACATGTCTAAAGTTTATTGGAAGATGCGATTACAACCCTATCTCATCTCAACATTGAATTTGAGTAATTTTGGATGTTTTTATGTGGGGTTTGAGTTTATTATAAATTAATATTTTGAAGGTTTCAAAAAGTGTCACTCTCCTCTCTTATAAAAGGGCACCTCTTCCCTCGCATCATCACAACATTTTGAGCCTTCAAGATCCACCAAACACAATCCATATATCTTCTCAACTTCCATATAAATATACTAGATGTCCGGTTCTTCTTCAAAGACCAACTTTAGTGCCCTAAGTATAGTTTTAGAAGAGGCTTGTCAAAGAAGGGGTAATATCCTTTACCGATTCATTCAAATTTATTTCATCATCTAATTCATCTTATTTATTTGTTTCATTATAAATTAATAACTTCAGTATCAATAAAATACATATATTTTATTATAAATATGAAACAATTCCATTTCACCTTCTATCCATCATTCAGAAAACGAAATCATCATGCTTGCGTACGCATGGAATACTGTCTCCACGTCGTGGTGTAATCTATTTTTACACCACCAACTTATTTGGATGGGTATAATGGTGGAAATAATAACTATATTATTATTATTATAACATGATTATAATTATAATTTAATATATCATCTACTCAAACTACATTCAACAATTTTGGGAATCATATCATCTCTCGTTCGTACGTACGAATTACCATCTCCACGACACGATGAGATTCATTCTCCATGTTAACCATTCAAGAATTATTATAATGTATATATAATAAATAATCATGAAATAAATGAAATAATAATGATAATGGATTTATGTACAGATATGTTTCATTTACATAATTCTATTCAATTCAATAAGAAAATGAAAACAGTGTTTATGCGTACGTACGACCTACAGTCTCCATGAATGGTATATTTCATTCCATTTATCTATCTAACATTATATATTTATATGATGAATATATATTATATATAAATCATGTTTTCTATTCCTTAATTAAGTAAATGAGGTCATAATTAATAATTTCAAAAACACCAAGTCCAGACACATACTATAAATGAAATGATTTTACCCAAAACTCTACTTTAACATGGAATTTTCAAAAGAACGGGTAATATATAGTCATAATTGAATCCTATATGAAATCATAAATATTATTTTGGTTATGTTAAAAGTTAATAATATTTTTAAACCCACTATACAGGTGTTTCGGACACATGCGAAAGAAATTAGACCTAAGGTATGTGATTATTTTGGTTCACTTTTATTTCTATGAGACATATGCCTTAATCACCATCTATTTCTTTAGTATGGTGTGTGTGATTCCCATGAATGTTTTATGATTTTTATTATTGGGGATATGATATTATAATATTCATGTAATTCTATTTATTTTATGACATGTATGATTCCACCGATTATAAAATGTAAGGGATAATTTTTCCAATCTCGTTCTTATCCGAGATTGTTTATTCCTAAATATTTACTGGGATTATATTTACCATCCATGTCTTTGTTTTATAAAAATGTATTCCTATAGTGTTTAAAATTTTTCCTTGTATGTTTAAAGTCTTGTTTACCTCTTTTTGACATTTATAATTTTGTATGGAAGAAATCTTTCAATTGCTTATATTATGAGGTACTTTATGACTTTTCTGACAAAAGTACCAGAACAATGTTGTTTTAACATATACAGTGTGAATATATTTTTATGATTTCATAATGCCTTATTTATATGAATCTTATTCTATTAGATTTCATGATTATTTTCAACAAAATTATTTTCTATTAAAATGTTATGGCATTTTGAAAAAAGAAAATGATTTAGAAGTAATGATATTTTCCTCAACAATTCATTCCATGTGTTTTATCAAAACAATTTTCCGTCTAAGATACCATTCTTTAATATAGATATGATTCATGCATAATGTATCTATTATTTACATGGTATTACTATTTTTATGATGAAATTATATCCATTGTTTTATATATATATTATGTTATGATGGGAAGACATATATGAATCCAATTTCATTCATTGGGTTATGATGAATGATTTATGTTTATTTTGTGGCACACAAAAGAATGATTTCATTATAATATGGGTGGGACCTATATCTCTCTCCAATTAATTGGTTAAATATTTATATCTCATGAGATATACTTGGCTGGAATGGCATGTAAATATGGTTCAGTAATACAGGGATGGAACGACAAGTAAACCCGATTTAGTAATGGACTATGACCACTATGATGGTCTTGGCAGCAATGCCATGTCCACTATAGAAATCATAACATGTGCTTAATGGATTCCACAAATACATTTTTTTTCACTATTCTACATTATTGTTATAAATGTTTTTTAACGATATATGCCTTGTGTACTTCCATGTTTTATGTCATTGCTCAAGATTTTGATGTTTAGATTTCATGTTCATATTTTTACGTTCAAATGTTTATGGATTGTTTTATTTTCTCCATGTTTACCCTTACTGAGCATTCAAGATCACCCTTTGTATTATTTATTTTCCCCATGATATAAGGAAATTTTTTAGGTATGGAAACAAAAGGGTAAGATCTTTATTAGAGATGTGGAATATCATTCAACCTGATTAGAGGATTATGTTCCACGTTTCCAAAGACACTAAACTTTTATGGTCCTTGGCTATCTGTTTTTGTAATGTATTAAGTATTACACAAAAGTAATGTAATGTCCATGTACATCAAGCATTTGGTATCTACAGCTTGTATCCGAGGAATGGTTTCGTTAACAATTGGAAACTGGGATGCGAAATCTTTAATGAAATCCCTAGAGGTATTTCTAATATATGACTAGAGATGTACCTAAGGATAAGTATAAGTATATGTTATAGTCCTAGAATTATGGTAACAATCATATAATTAAACCTAATATGTTAGATATTGAAGGTACTCCCCCTTTAGTATATTTTTTTCCTAGATTGATTTTTTCCTCTCGCACTATTATTTTGGGGTTTTAGACAATGGATGGAACCCAAAGAAACCATGTGGATCAATGAAATGGACAATGCAATGATTGTAATCTGGATCAAATCAATGTTATGGGAGATGGAGTGAAAAATATTATTACAATACGTACAAAAGTTATGAATCATTTTTGACATCCAAATTAGAAGAGAAGGGAACAATATTATATTGAGTCCTTCATGAGGCAATGTCCACCTTATTTAAATGGGTCTTATGATCAACTTATTTCTGAACAATGGATCAATACCATTGAAAAGATATTTTCCATACTTTGCTGTTTGGGACATGAAAAAGTCATTCTGGATATTTACCATTAAGAAGGTGAAGTAGATCAGTGGTGGACTTTAATTAAGAATATGAGGCCCTAAGATGAAATTGAATCCATGGAATGGGATGAGTTCAAGAACATTTTTTTCAATATGTACTTTCCTTATATTCTTAAAATGAAGGTGGGAAAGGAGATCCTTGATCTTAATCAAAAGGGAAATGAATATTTGGTATATATGAAACGAATTTTATAAGGTTTTCATGGCATGCATCTGGATTTATCATCCAACCTGAAAGTAAATTTCATCAATTATTCAGTGGATTAAACACAAGTCTTAGAAAGGAATTAACTATAAGAGACTTCAGTAGCTATGAAAAGATTGTGCATTTATCTATAAAGATAGAACTAGAAGCTGGTGTTACAAATCCACCTCATTGTTTTTACAAGAAACGAAAGATGGAGTTCAAGGAAAAGTATCAAAACAATGGTGAAAAGAAGAAAACTATATCGTTATACTCGATGTGTGGAAAGAAGAATGTTGGAGATTGTCTTAAACATACAAGAAAATTTATTATTTGTGGAAACCAAGGTCATCAAGTAGGTGATTTCCAAAGTAATGGGTAAAAGGTAGATAATGGTGTGAATGGAGAAAAGACTGCAGATAATGCACCACCAAAACATCATTTCTACAATTGTAGGGAAATGTGGAATTATGTTATCCAATGCCCTAATCCAAGTGTTTATGATGATCGACATCAAAAAATTCATAAGGAAAAGGAAAAAAGGGATGTCACATGTGATCACCATTGGCGATGTTGAATATGATAGCGATTTGTTGGAATGATTAAGTGGTTATGTAACAAGATTCAAAAATATTGTTGTGGAATCTAATTTAATGTATCATGGAATATTGGAAAATATATGTATTGGTTTGATGTGGTTTTCAATAATTATATGGTACTGGTAAACATGAAAATTGATTCAAATATTTTTGGAAAGCACCTAATATGTGAATAAAGATGTGATAAATGATAATGAAATGTTTCATAGTATTCATGAGATCATTACTAATATAAGGAGAAAGTGATTTAATGGTTTGGTTATATAGAAATTTTGGGATTTTGGTATGTGGAAAGAGTTGATTTTTGACATCATTCAAGTATTCACAAATATTATAAATTAATTCATGTTTCTAGAGAATTCATGATTAAGGAATCCACATGTTTGGAATGTAACCAACAAGTTATATCTTATGATATATGTGGGATAAATGCATGTATTCGCATTATTTGTTGATAACATTTCTAGTAATCGTTTTTTATACTATGAGCTTGGATAGAAGTATTTTGGATAATTCTAATTCTTGAATGGATTATGTTGGACATAAGAGAATATTTTTTATGGATAGAACATTTTTTGATATTATTTCTGGAATGTTATAACAATGTAGTTTTAGAAAAAGGACAACCTGCAGGACGAGTGACAGCCCGTCGCGTCGGACAAGGTTGCGGGAATCGAACACACCACCGAAGTGTGACAGGACTTTATCACCTACCACTAGCCTACAAGAAGTCCTCGGTTTGTAGAAATTATATTTTTTATTATGCAGTAGGACATATGAAGTATCAGTCCATTTTTTTAACTATATATGATTAATCATACCATAGATGGACTTGTGTATATTAAATAATATTTTCTAACCTTATGCATGAGATAGATGGAATGAACTATCATTCTATCGCATGATCTGCTAACACTTTATGAATGAAAAATCCAACCTCATTTAATTAATTGATGATGTTGAAATTGTTCAAGGCATGAATAACGGCGAGATTGTACAGAAATGAAGTATGTATTTCGTTTAATTTAATATTTCCTCAACTTTAGGGATATGATCTTGAAAACCAAAAACATTGTCCAAGTACCCTCGTATCTGATAAATCAGATGGTACCTTAGATCATCACCAATTTATTACTTTGTGATTGTTGTATTTTTCTTAGCCATTTTCTCTACCACTCTCCACCAGAATTTGATGGTTATGTTTCTCTTCCATATCCATATTTTCTCCTATGTTCTCCAATGTGGAAAGCCAGTGACGAGTTATTTTGGGTCACCGTTACGTCTCATAATTCAGTTTTAAAAATATGTTCTTGTATTGATTTTTACGATGTGGGTTTCAATAAAGAAAACATTCATGTAGTAAACCATTTAAAACCCCGATAAATTTTGAGGGTGAAATTCATTTTGAGGTGGGTAGAATGAAACAACCCGAGATTTTATGAGAAATAATATTTTTAATTTCATTGATTTCTTCTGTTGTATGCTAAAAAAAATTATCTTGCGCTATATGAATCACCGTATTAGCTTGTATTATACACAAAAACTATTCCTTCCATGTGTTGCATGCAAGAAAAATGTTCCTCAACAGCGTGTGTTGTACACAATACTGAGATTCATTAAACAATAATATATTGTTGTAATATTATTATGGAATAGCCTTTATGAATATTAGTAACTAAATTGTGAATTTTATGGCATTATAATTCATCTTACACATTTTATAGAACATGGTATGTGAACCAAATAAATTTTTCGGGTAAAATAATTATTGGAAAAAAAATTGCACTTTTGTCAACTTTAGATGGGACACCATCATTAAATCTAGTTTTTCACATTTTTCCAAGTTCAATTTGATGAAATTAACTTATTAATTTCAATAAGGATATAAAAATTTACTTTGGATAATTTTTTAATATATTTCTGTTAAATTTCATATTTTAAGGAATAGTAAAAATACGCAAAATTTTAATTAAAAACAAATTTTTTCATCAAGATATTTTTTATGGTTAAATTAAAATATTTAATGGTTTAAAATTATAAAAAGAATATGTTTTTACTATTTAATATAATGTAAATAATTATCATTAATTTTACACTGAATTCTTAGGTAAAAACATTTCAATCTTGTGCAACGTTTTAACTTTTAAAACTCATTTTCTCAATAGGGTGATTAGTTTTTAATTAAATACTGCCACTTCTGTGTTCTGAATTTGTAAAAATGGTTTCAATATTTGGAATAATTTGGTATAAATTAAGATAATAGGATATTTTTTATTTTCAAACATTAAAAATAGTAACTACGGTAAATTTTATTTACTACAATTAAAGCTAAATCGTGTAATTAAGGGTAAAAATAAGATTATAAAATTACCCTAACACCTGAAAACATTCTATAGGATGAATAAAAGATGACCCATATCAGCTAAGGGTTATAAAAGATTCATTTAATGGACTTTTGACCATGAAAAGCATGTAATTATTATTAAAACCAAAGAATGTGACAACATGTCACTCTCTTATATCTTATAAGTGTAATAATTTTAATTTAGTGATAAACATTTAAATAATTCCAAATTAAATAGTCAATAATATTATAATAAAATTATATACATCATGGGAATATATTTATAATTTTTAAAGATTAAATAATTATCATTAATGGTGACAAAATAATGATGTTGAAATTATTTTATTTATTGAGATATTTAATAAATGGTTTTAAAAATATTAAAATAAATATTATATGAACTATTTACTATGATCCACAAATTTTCAAGTAGAATATTATATGATAATGATCTATTTAATATTTTGTTTCAAATATATATTCTGTGTCGATTTTATTTAAATTCATATAATTGAATAGTGTCAAAATTGACACAATTGATATTTTATAAAAATGACTTATTATTAAATTTATTAAAAATCAAAAAAAAATATTAAAATGTATAAATTGAAATTTATATGGTCGATAATGTCATAATTAATCCAATTATAGACAATTCGCAACACATAAGTAATTATTTATAACAATCTAAATTTATAATATTATTAACACAAATAATATTAAATATATTAAATTAGGAAAAACCAAGTTGGTATGGATTAAAATAAATTCCCAACATGTCTAAATTTTATTAGATGATGAGATTATAACCCTATATCATCTCATATTCTAATTTGAGTCATTTTGGGAGTTTTTATGTTGGGTTTGAGTTTATTATAAATTAATATTTTGAAAGTTTCCAAAAGTGTCCACCTCCTCTCTTATAAAAGGGAACCTCTTCCCTCTACTTTTCAAAATATTTTTAGCCTTCAAGATCAGATAAACCCTATCCATTTCTCTTCTCCCCTTCCATAAAAACATACTAGAGGTCCTAGTATTTTTCAAAGACCATCTTTATTTCTTTATGAGTAGGTTTAGAACAAGCGTTTCAAAGAAGAGCTAATATCCTTTACAGATTCATTCAAATTTATTTCTTCTTTTACTTCCTCTTCTTTATTTTTTTCATTATAATTAATAACATTAGTATTAATCATATACTTATATGTTATTATTAATATTAATCAACACCATTTCACCATCTATCCATCATACAAAAAATGAAATCACAGCGCAAGCGTACGTACAGCTTACCGTCTCCACAACGTGGTGTAATCTGTTTTTCTACCACCACCTTACATGGATGGGTATAATGGTGAAATAATAACTATATGTGATTATTATAAAATTATTTTAATTATGATATATTATATCATCCACTCCAATTCCATTCAACAATTATGGGAATGATATCATCGCTCATGCATACGTATGGATTGCCGTCTCCACAATGCGATAAGATTAATTCTCCATTTTAACCATTCAAGAATGATTATAAATTATATATAACAAATAATCAGGAATGATATGACATAATAATGATACTATATTTATGTACATATATTTTTAATTTAGTTAATTCCATTCAATTCAATAAGGAAATGAAAATAGCGTTCACGCGTACGTATTGGCTACCGTCTCCATGAACATTGTATTTCATTCCATTTATCGATCTATCATATATATTTATATGATAAAATATATATTATATATAAAAAAATTATTAAATTATAGAATTAATTAAATCAGGTTGTAAGTAATAATATCGAGAACAACAAGTCCAAACACGTATGATAAATTGAATGATTTTACCCAAAACAATGCATTAACAAGGAATTAACAAATGAACATGTAATATAAAGTCTTAAGTGAATCATATATGATATCATAAATATTATTATGGGTCTTTCACAAGTTAATAATATGTTTAAATCAACTATACTGGAATTTCGGACACGTACGGAAGAAATTGGACCTATTGTAAGGGATTATTTTTGCTCATTTTTATATCTGTGAGACATATGCCTTAATCACCATCTATTTCTTTTGTATGGTGTTTATGATTCCCATGAATGTTTTATGATTTTTATAATGGAGAATACGATATTTAAATATTCATGTAATTCTCTTTATTTTATGTCATGTATGATTCCACCTATCATAAAATATAAAGGAAAATTATTCAAATATTGTTCTTATCTAAGATTGTTTATTCATAAGTATTTACTAGGGCTATATTTATCATCCATGTTCGTGTTTTTAAAATAAAATTCATGAAGTGTTTATAATTATTCAATGTATGTTTAAGGTCATGTTTACATTTTTTGACTTGTACTATCTGGTATGGAACAAATCTTTATTTTGATTACCATACGAGGTACTTTTTGACTTTTCAGACAAAAGTACAAGAAGAATGACTTTTTTAACATATACTGCATGAAATGATATTTACAGTTTCACAATGAATTATTTCCATGAAGCTTCCTCTAAAATATATCATGATTATTTTCAAAAAAATCCTTTAAAATCCCACCAAAGTTTGAGAAAAGAAATTGATTTTGAAGGAGAAAGGATATTTTCCCCAAGATTTCATTTCATGTATTTTATCCAAATTATTTTCTATCTAAGATGACATTTTTTAATATGTATTTTCTTTATACATAATTCCCCATTATATAAATGGTATTATTTTGTTTATTATGGAATTATATCCATTGTTTTATATTTATTATGTTATTATGGGATGACGTATATAAAACCCATTTTATTAATTAGGTTATGAAGAAAGATTTATGTTTATTTTATATCACATGAAAGAATGATTTCATTATGAGATGGGTGGGACCTATATCTCCCTCTAATGGATTTGGTAAAGATTTATATCTTATGAGATAGACATGGATATAATGGAAAATAAATTTGGTTCAGTGATATATGGCTGGAATGACATGTTAACTCAGGTCAGTAATGGACTTTGTTCACTATGATGGTCTTGGCTGCAATGCCCTGGATACTATGGAAATCATAACATGTGCTTAATGGATTCCACAATTACATGTTTTATCCATGTGCAACATTATCATGATAAATGTTCTATTACGTTCTATTCCTTGTGTACTAACATGTTTTATGTCATTTCTACAGATATGGATGTATAGATTTTATGTTCATGTTTTTACGTTTAAATATTTATGGAATTTTTTATGTTATCCATGTTTACCCTTACTAAGAATTTGTGCTCCCCCTTTCTATGTTTTATTTTTCCCAATATATAAAGAAAGGTTTTAGGTATGGAAACAAAAGTGGAAGATCTTTATGGAAGATGTTGAAGATCTGTCACCATGATTAAAAGATTATGTTCTGAGTTTCCAAAGACACTAAACTATTACGGTCCATGCGTGTCTATTTTTGTAATGTATTAAGTATTCCACTAATGTAATCTAATGTCCATGTATGTCAAGCTTTGGGTATCTACATTAACGTCTCTATTGATATGAAAATTTTCTTATTTATGTGGATATGAGGGAAAATTATCCAACTAAATAGCACATCCCCTCCCCAATATAGTCTTTTTGACAAGGTCCAACACCCATTGAATGATCCCTAGCCCCCTACACCAGCCCCTGCCCCCTGAACACCCCTCCCACAACTTCATGAGCCCCCCCCCCCCTCAGCCCCAACTACCTGCACTAGCCTCACGTCCCAACAATCTCCCCCACCCCCCTACACTAGCCTCCCATCCCACCACCCCTCCCATTACACCAGCCCCTCCCCCACATGCTCTAGCCCTCCCAGCCCTCTACACCAGGCCACACCACCTCCAACACCCCCATCCCTCTAAAATATCCCCAATCCCCTCCTACCCTAGCCACCCCCACCAACCCCAGGCCCCCAACCCTATCTCCCATGTACCAACCCCCCACTCACACCACCCCTAGCCCCTCCTTCACCCCTACCTACAGTTCCCCCACCAGGCCACACCCCTGCCACTACCTACATGAGTCCCCCACCCCCTCCACCATCTCCTCATCCACCAGCCCTCCACCACCTGCACCATCCACATAGACCCCCCTGCACCAGCCCCCCAACACCACATGAAGCAGCACCATCCCCCCACTACCAATAAACCCCCACATCCCCCTAATTCCCCCATGTCTCTTACTGCCACAATCACCCCTTCACTAGTCCCTAGCCTACCCCAAGCACCGTACTGCCTCTAGCAACCATTCTTTCCCCTATAACACCCCAACCCCCCTCAGAGCCACATCTCCTTGATAATAATTTTACAATATTTATATTTTAACCACAAAGTATCAAATTTAAAACTCTACTTTCTAGTCCAGGAAACATTATATGTACTTAAATTCAACATAATTGGCCTATGGGATAAGGTATCAAAAATACGAGTCACACTAGAGGTGGGAAAATCATATATCCATTTAGCGGAATCTAGGTACCTATCCAACCATTCATAAATACTGTCATCAACTAATAATCTTGGTCACTATGTTTTGGGAACCAATACATTATTAGAATATGGATAACTAAAAAATTAATTGTTTTTATGTGTTTATATGGAAAATAAATTGTTTTCATGAACAACTTGATACTATAATTTTCCAGGCATAATAACATAAAAATGAATATGTTCAAAATTTACATGTAGTGTTTAGAATGTGAAAATTTTATTTTTATCTAACATTCATGATATTTAATACATATGGAGTATGATATTTCACATGATTTTATGATAAATATAGAAAATCAAAGTTTTCAAATTATGTAACAAAATAAGTTATATGAAAAGTGGCATAATATATCAAAACTCAACAGGAATATTTGTTGCACCCAAATATCCTCCAACGACATCTTCCCAACCTTCCAAGTCATCTTCCTTGAATGCTATGAAAACACCCCATCATTTTCCATATATTCCACTACAATAAGATGGAATCAGACCCCTTCCCTTCCAAATTCTCAATAAAAATAGTAGCCATAAATGAAATGATACACACATGGAGAAGAATATAAGAACCCAACATAAATTAACATAAAAACACACTAATAGCCATCCCCTCTCTAGAGGTATCAATGGAAGGTTGTAGGTGACCGCGATCGGATTAATCAATCATCACGGTGAAGCCAGATGCGGTGAAATGGAGTGGAGGAAGGTGGTAAGGAAGCTTCTATAATGATATAACTGCATAGGAATTGAATGATTTAATCTCTCTCCCACTTCAAATATAAAACTATAATCATGGATAATGGATAATAAAATTATTAATACAATAAAAACATCATGTCAAAAGTACAGACACTCTAACAAAAAATTCTAATGAAATATAGAACCAAATACAATAGAATTTCTTTTTTAGATTTTTTACCAGTACAAACTTCAACTCTGTTCTAGTGCACCACTTTCAACCAGTATTAAGATCTTATAATTAGGATGGAAAACATTCATTTAATGTAATTACATCATCAGTGTATTCTAATATTTCCTCTTTCAGCCACCGATGTATGAAACAAGCATTCATAATGAAATCATGAATAAAATCATGTTTGGATTTGTACTAATAGCATAATGTACATCCAAAATGATGTTTTCATCCCTGCTAAGCATCATTGAACCTCTTCCAATCCCCTTCATGCCTCATCGATATTTTTATTACTACATAAGCACAAATATATGTTCATACACTAGAAATAAATAGTTATTTATTTTATCCAAAGTGGCATAATTTATCAAAACTTTCCAGGATTTATTGTTTCACCAAAATAACCTCCAACGACATGTCCTCTCTAAGGACCCTCCCCTAGTTTTCCGAATCCAGTGCATTATTTTATTTCATTAGAATAAAATAAGGAATATGCATCATGAAGTACTGAGTTGATTATTATAATTGGAAGCACGATAAAAATATAAGTTCAACATTACAACTTGAAAAGAAAAACAACATACAAAATCCGTTAAAAACACGCATAACTCCGAGGTTATTTAAGCTTGTAATTCATAATAAACCTCATCATGTACTTGTAAAATGAAAAACAAAATAATTGGTGAGCTTAAATGATCAGTAAGAGTAAGAAATACAACATCATATATCATAAAAATAATCATTCGACATGGTGAATAACTATAAACACATGCCTTTAAAAAATGAACATGGACCTATTATGGAAGGAATAAGAGTTGAATAATTAATGCCATTCTAAATAATAATCCTCAGTTTTCTACTAGTCAAATAACCTCATGAACATTCAATAACCAATTTCATAATGAGGTAATGCATAATGCATTATATCATAACCATACCATCAAGGCCTCATTCCATGACCATAAAAAATCATTTCATCAAGGCCTTGTGCGATGACCGTAGTTTGTCTCATGATAACTACCAATGAAATGAGATGTTATAATGGGCCCATGCTGAAAATTTCTATGTCCAATTAATTCCTCATATGATCAAGGATAAACATAAGATACATATACATTCATATTGAATCAAATATATGAAATGTATATAACTTTTTCTGAATAAGAAGCATAAATAATAACCATTCAAAGGAAATTGGTGAATGTTTTTAAAATAGCACATCCATAATACAAGTAGACATAAAAAATTCAATTAAATATGATATATTGTTTCATATAATATTAATCCAAAAAATACATAATAATAAACAAGAGTGTTGAAATAGATGAAGATACATTTATAAAATCATCGAGTATTTCTTCAGATAAACACAGATTTACATTGAAAAGAAGAGTTATTTTGGAAAAATATATGAATAAAATCATAACTGGTGTAAGATAGTATTTTCATAATAAAATTAGTGAATTTAAAAATATAACGGTTTATTAAAAGAGATTATAGAGTGCCCTTGAAAATCTGTAAGAATTCAATAAATTCCATTGAAAGGGGATTGTTTATCGATAAGGATTTTTTAAAGAACCTATTAAAACATGTAAATCCCCAAAAATGAAAGTATGATTCTGATTTTTACCTATATATAGAACATTATCACTGAATATATTAAGATTAAATATGAATAAATAATAATTTAATTGAGGTAAGTTGAATATAAGTGTAACCTGAATGAAAATGGAGGTTCAGGTAGAAAACCCTTAAAAATTGTAATCAACTAAATCTTATGGACAAAAATTAATAGTAATCAAATGATAAATTTGATATACTAAATATAATGAGATTAACGATTTGAAATATCAATGGTAAATATGTATAAACCATACAAATGTAGTAGTACTTAATACATAATATCTCACAAAAATAGAAGTGAGATGATGAAACCCTTACAAACATTTCGTCAAGTTAACGAGTGTTCTTGTGAGGGATTAATGAGATGTAAAGGGGTATTCCATAATTCAAATATCTTAAGGGATTTATGTAGTAGGTTGGAAAACATAACCCATCAATATTAATTAAAAATAAATGGAAACAATTTAGGGGGATTCTTGAATAAATGTGAGAGAGAGGATCCCTTACCTTACATCCTAGGATGTTCTTCGCTTGCTCTTAATGACATAAATTACCAAATTTGGATAATTAATAAAAAATTACAGAACCCTTTATAAATTTCATTATTATGAAATTATTAAATTCATTCATGGACTTTTATATTTGTTAAGGGATCAAATTTCATTGATTGTGACTGCTTGTTTTCATAATATTTCTTAAAGAATAACTTATAATAGAGTACGTCAGTTCCTGAAATATGGGAGTTGAAGTATAGAACTGATTTTATATGTTATTAATGAAAATTCAGAATAATAAATTGTAATAAAAATTATATTTTTATTTGGAGTGAATGGGAATCATAATATAAAACAATAATAATAAACGCTTGGATAAGTTTGGAAATTTTTCTCACAATTACCTTGTTTTGTACTATTATTTTTCATCATTATTGCATAAAGATTACAGAACATTACATAAGATAAAATAATGATATTTTATCTTGGTTCAACAATAAAAATGGTTTCATGACCAATGTTGAATATGGAAAATCAAATTGAAATCATAGTCATCATTGAATGTGATAAATCAACACATCTTGAACGGAGATTTTTATGAAGAGATTTTAGGAATGAAAAAATAATAAAGGAATTTTAATATGAAAGAAAGAAAATAGAAATTTTACCACATGAATTAACCTTCCTTGAGAGCCTCCTTAGGGAATAGGGTTTGGTCATTTTATGAGAACAAGGTATGATGGAAGTGTGGGTAAATATTGGGAGGATATTTGAGAAGAATTTAGAACATGAACATGGCTTGAGAGGAATCAAGAGGAGAGGGGTGATGGGGGGTTTTAGAGTGGAGGAGAGGAGGGTCTTCCGATTATTTTCTAATTATTATATTATTTTTACAATGACTAACAATATTATTGATTATTATTATCAAGAATAGTAATATGTTCTTGTTAGTTCATACTAAGTGTTTTTACATTATCCATGACTCTAGGATGATTTAATTTAACTGATATTGTATTCTTACAGTAAATTACTATATTTTACTCATTATAAAATATTCACATATTTTAGACAAATTGAAAAAAATAATCGTAACCATTTTTTGACATGTAGAATCCAAAAATGAAGTCCATTTTTCAAAATTAATTCTCTATACATTATTAATTTAATTTTTAATTAAAATTACAATATTCATGAAAAATATAGTTTTTAAAACATTTATCTACTTATTCCAAAACACAGGTACATCATACATTCACTTATATCCTATATATATAATATCATAAGTGAGGATACTATTCATAAGGGTATTACGCTATTCATAAGGTTAACATTACTATTCATAAGGCTATGTTACTATTCATAAAAACCAAATTTGATCATATCAGTCTCGAAATAACTTACTAAATGCAATCGTGTCTGTAAAAATTCCATAATTCAAATAATATTGGTGGTAAAATTATGTCTACACACTATGTTATAACAAAGTGGTTTTTATGAGAGACTCAGTGTTTCATGCATTAAATATTATATTTATTTGAAATGTCTCGGGGTGTTAAATTATACCCTCATTAAAAAATTTCCATCCTCAAAATTTGATATTTCACATTGAATGTTAATGGTTGTTACTTGAATATTTCCTTATGAAAAAAACTCGTTTCTGAAATAGGGTCAATAGAAGACCCCCCCTTGAAAAGGTTAAGGGAAAAGTGGTGGTCAAATAATAATAATAATAATAAATACATAAATTATCCTTTCAAATGGAGTGACATTGAATGGAATTGATAAGCTAGGCATAGAAGAAAAATTAAACTATTAATTTCTAGTGTTATAAAATAGGTTTGGATGGAAGTTTATTACCACAGAACCATAAAATATAGTTATGAAAAAAATCATTATCGTTATCAAATATTATGATAATTGACCAACATTTAAGACTCTTTTCTTATATTTTAGAGATTATATCACTCTATAAGTGTATAAATTTCTATTTATATATCATCAAAATGATCTTATACATTGATTATTCCTTGAACTACTTATACTACATCTATTAGAATTAAATGCATCATGTGGTGACATTAAAAGTTAAATCCTCATAAAATGATCAACATATACCATTTCATAATTTTTTTTACATTCCTAAATATCATGATCCAACACTTAAGAATCATTCCCATATACATCCTTGAGATATCCATATACACAGGGCCTTTCCAAATCCTTATTGTTTTAAGAATCCATGATCTATCCTACTCAATGAATCTACAACATTATTTTCTTTTAATCAACATGAAGATGTCCTAAATATTCACATTACAAACTTTTGAATATCTTCATCATGTGTCCTCTTGAAATATGGTAATAACAGAAATTATGAAAAATCATTATTCGAAAAATGTACTCATCCTAAAACATGTTGTTGGAAATATTTCTTAAATCAAAAAAATTGTAAACTATATCAATGATAGCATTAAAACTTGTCGATAAGTCAATAATCATTCTTGAGGTAGTCATTACATATCCAAATCAATCATATATTTATTATTATGATAATATTTAGGAATATATTTAGGGTTCTCTTTCCCTTAACCATATTCTTTCCAATGATATTAAATTTCTACTGAGTCACTTATTCTTGGTAAATTTCAACATAAGTCCTCAAATACTTAATAAAATTGTAATGTAGTACAATCCTCATATAATAAATAATTAATATATAACTAGTACATTGTTAATAAAATATCCAAATGAGATGATTTAAACTGAGGCATATTAGTCCTTCCACTTCTCTGTATCAATATCATAAATTTATTATTATCCAATACCATCATTTGGAGAATATCCCTTGACTCTTGTAACATTGATTCGCATAGTGTCTTATATCCTTGTAGTTGAAGCATTTTACATTATAAACCTTTTTATTACCCATGAAATCAAAAAATTGGTGTCCTTTTTCTCCACACTTATAAAAAACAATCATTACCTTCAAGTATTTACCATGATTATTATTTCTACTATTATCACATATAAGCGAACCCATATTTTTATTCTTATCCTTATCCATATTTTTCTCTACCATCCTCCTATTCTTTTTAATCCCTTCAAAACCATAACATTCATAGAATTATTTACAGTAATTATTAACACATGATAAAATTTCCTCATCTGATGTGAATATATGGGATATAATATTCATTTGAAACAATGTATTATTACCATAAGAGATATGATCCTTCATACTCATTACATCATGTGCATTAGTGACGTTCTCATTGCTTCTACTAGGTGCCATATCTACTCAAATTCTATATAATATATTAGATCATAAAATTATGAACTCATTATATATCTCCACATAGTATAAAACATAACATTAATTTAGGGAACGTAAATACTAGAACCAAATACGTTATATATATTGGGGGAATAAATCCTCCTAATGGTTTGTAACAGGATTATTAATTTACCAAAGATCATCCCCTAGGAGTGTCGAACCAATAGTGCAACAAGGCTTGTTTTCATGCACAAGTTCTCATTTGTGTCTAGCTTAATGTGGTGTATTTGGGTTTTACCCCTAGATACATCTATACTAGATCAACCTCTACATTTTAGAATCGATAAAACGATGTATTTTCTTGATAAAAAACATAATCTATTCCATACCAAAATTCTAGGATGTATTTGTTTTCTTATCCGCAAAGTATATCTTAGGGTTTGGTTGACTATTCTACTTTTTCTATATATAGTTCCATGTTTTCTGACAAACTTTCTATGATACCAACTGTAAGAACCTGACTCCAGTTGCTTGGAGCTAGTGTCTTGTTTTATTTCATCAAGATATACACAAGGAATATTCATCAGGATGTATAGAGTATTTCAGTATCTTTTGAAACTAGATATAAAAATTAGTTCAATATTATTAGTTAAAATGAAAATGAACATATAAACTACTTTTAAAACGTCCATAGCTCCATGGTTATTTTTTCATTTCATTCATAATAAACATATTCATGTCCTTGGAAAATTAATCAGAAGAAAGGTCTGAGCTCAAATGATTTTTAAGGGTAGGAAATAATGTGTATTATATCATAAACATAAACATTAGGTATCATGAATAACTAAAAACACATTCTTCTAAAAATGAACTTGAACACATTATTCCAGGAATATAAGGAGAATAATTAATGTCGTAATAAAAAATAATCATGGTTATTATACTATTAGAATATCCTTATTAACATTAAATTACTAGTATCATAATGAGGGAATTAATATTGTGGGGCATCATAACCATACCTTCAAGACCTCATGAAGACCATAAATAATCATTTTGTCAAGGCCTTGTGTCAAGAATGTAGTTTGTCTCATGAGACATATCGATGCACCGAGGGGATATAGAGGGCCCCAGTTGACACTTAATAAGTCAAATGAATTATCATATAAAAAGGGATTAACATATAGAATAGATACATTCATATTGAAATAGATATATTAAATCTAAATAACATTACCTAAATATTAATCATAAGCATTTTCAATTTAGTGTAAATTGGTGTATGATATTAATATACCACATCCACATTCAAACTAATAATAAAAAATTAAATTAAACATGGTAGATGATATCAAAAAATATTTCTACCAATAATACATATTAATCAATAATAGTGTTGAAATATATGAAGATGCTCTTATAAAATCATAGACTAATTCTTGAGATTAATACACATTTAAAATGAAAACAAGGGTTCTTTTGGGAAATTTTTTTTATAAAAATAGATTTAAAGTAAGGTAGTGAATTTCTTAATATAATGAGTTATTTTATAAATATAATGGTTTAAAAACATATCATATACTTCCATTGAAAATAGGTTGAAATTTTAGAAATTCCATTGAAACATGAATGTTTATCTAAAAGGATTTTGGAATGATCCATTTAAAACATGTAACTCCCAATAAATGAAAATAAGATTCTAGTTTGTAAACATATATAGAATATAATCATAGAAGATATTAGTAGTATATATTAATAATTAATAAATTAATTGAGTTATGTAGAAAATTAGTGTAACCTGGATGAAAATGATGGTTCATGTAGATAAACCGTACAACTTTGTAATCAACAGAATCATATTCCCTAAAATTAATTATCATCAAATGATACATTGAATATCATTAAAATAAATATATCAATGATATGAAATATCAATGGGAAATATGAATATAAAATAAAGAAGTAATAGTAGTGAATACGTAAGACCTCACAAAAATGGAAGTGGGATTAATAAAACCTTAAAAACATTTTAACATGGAAACAGAAGTTCTTATGTTGGATTAATTAGTTTTAAATGGGTATTCCATCATTTATATATATGATAGGGGATGTATGTATGAGTTTAAAAAACATACCTCATCATTATTAATTAAAATACAAAAGGACACAACATAGGGGGATTCCAGAATAAATGTGTGAGAGAGGATCCCTTACCATAAATCTAAGGGTGTTTTTTGCTTGATCTTAATAACCTGAATAAAAAAATTAGGTTCATTAATTAAAATTTTCAGAACCATTTATACATTAATTTTTTTAATTTCCACTTTATTAAGATCATTCAAGGCCTTCTAAATGGTTTAAGGGATTCAATTTCATTGTTCACGAGTCCTCATTTTCAAAATATTCATGATCAACTCACTTATAAATGAGTATGATAGTTCATGTAAGATGGGAGTTGAATAGATAAATAATTTCATATGTTATTAATTTATATTCATAGTAAAAATGGTTATAAAATTGATTTGGTTATAAGGAATGGAGGAAAATCATTATATAAATTTTTTTGATAAACACTTGGATTAATGTTGAGAATTTTCTCACAATTTCCTTATTTTGTATTATTATTTTACATCATGAGTGATTAAGGATACCATAACATTAAATTTCAAAAACTAAATATATAATAGTCTGTTTAAACCATAAAAATGGTTTCATGACCAGATTTGAGGATGGAAAATAAATTTAAATGCATTATTATCCTTGAATGTGATAAATCAATGTATCTCGGACGATGTTTAATTTTTATCATAAATGAGGAATAATAGAGAGATTAAGATGAATTATCCCATTATCATAACAATATTCTAGTAAATTTATGTTACTTTATATTTCATACCATTTGGATGAGGATTGGATTGGAATGAAAAGAGAACAAAGTAACATGAAAATGAATGAAAAGAGAAGTGTGATTTTACCTCTTGAATTAACCTTCCTTTAGAGCCTCTTAAGGGAAGAGAGTTTTGTCTTCTTATGAGACCAAGGGCTGTTGGATGTGGGTTAGTAGATTGGGAGGATATTTGGGAAGCATTTATACTAGTCACAAGGATTTATAGGAGTGAATAAAAGAGGGACTGAGGAGGGGGGAGTGGAGAAGAAAAGGTTTTTCACATTAGTTTACTCATTATTTTATTATTTTTACAAGGACAATCAATAGTATTGATTCATGTGACCAAGAATAGTAATGTGTGAATTTTATATCAAACCAAGTGTGCTTAAATCATAATTTATTTTAGGAATAGTTAATTTAACAGATAATGTAAATATATGGTAAATTACTGTATTTGACTATTCATAAAAAATTCATGAATTTAAGAATAATAAAAAAATTTCACCATAACCATTTTTCAACATGTAAAACCCAAAAAAGAAGTCAATTTTTCAAAAATAAATTTCTAAAAATGATTAATTTAATTTTTTTTAAAATCACAATTTACTTGATAAATACTATTTTTAAAACATTTATGTACATATTCAAAAACATAGCTACTTAATAAATTCACTTAAATATTATATATATACCTTCCAATGTGAGGATAATTTTAAATAATTTATTTCAATATTTATAATGGTAAACTTTATATTCATAACAGTATTTTACTATTCACCAAAAATTAAGACTGTCATATCAGACTCTAAAAAATGTATTAATCAAAATTTTGTATGTGAGATTTTTGGAATTAAAATCCAAAAGTTGGTAAAATTATTTCTAATATCTAGTTTAAAATAGAGTGGTTTTTAGAGACTCTTTGTTTCATGCCTTAAATATTAAATTTATTTGAAAAAGTCAAATTGAATGCATCATTATCCGTGAATGTGACAAATACAAACATCTCAGAAAATGATTATTTTTTTGAATAAATGAGGCAGAAATGAGAGATGAAGTTGAATTATCCCATTAGAATAACAACATTTCTGGTAATGTATGGTTCTAGAGTTGTCATACCATTTGAAAGATGATACGATAGGATGGAATAGAGAACCTAAGATTATGAAAATAAAATAAATGAAATGATGAATTTAAGCTCTTGAATTATCCTTTCTTGAGTGCCTCTTAAGGGAAGAGGATTTGGTATTTTTATGAGACCAAGGGCTATTGGTAGTGGGGGAGGAGATTGGGTGGATATTGTAGTACAATTTATACAAGGCACATGGCTTTGGAAGAGTGAAGAAAGAGGGAGTGAGGGGGGAGGGGGTTATAGTGGAGGATAGGAGGGTTTTCCCATTATTTTACTCATTATTTTGTTATTTCTCTAAATAAAACCAATAGTATTGAATTTGTAACCTATATTAGTAATATGTTCATGTCATTTCTATCCATGTGCGCTTACATTAGCCATGATGCAAATGAATATTAAATTTAACTGATAATGTATATATATGATAAATTAATATATTTTACTATTAATAAAAATTCTAGTATTTTTGAAAAATATAAAAAATTCACCCTAAATATTTTTCAATTTGTATAATCCAATAACAAAGTCACTTTTTAAAAAATAATTTTATTAATATTATTAATTTAATTGTTAATTAAAACCATAATTTACATGAAATATACAGATTTTAAAACATTTATTTACTTCTTCCAAATCAAAGGTACATAATATATTCACATAAATAATATATATATATATATTATATCATAGTTGGGGATACTATTCATAAGGGTGTGTTGTTATTCATAAGTGTAACATTAATATTTGTAAGGGCATGTTACTATTCATCAAGAATTATATTGGTCATATCAGACTCTAAATAACTTACTGATCAAACCTGTGCATGTGAGATTTTATAAATTCAATTCATTAGGGTTGTAAAATGATGTTTACAAACTAGGTTATAACAAGTGGTGTTTTTTAAATACTTGGGGTCTTATGCATTCAATATTAAATTTATTCACAAATTCTTAGGGTGTTATATGTTGAACCATCCAGAGACATCCTCTAGGAAATCCTGGAAAACTCCCCATCATTTTCACCAAATTCCTCTATTATATGTTGGAATCCCATGAGAAAATCACACTGAAATTAACAACCATAAATGAAATGCAAATCAAATGGAGATTAATAGTAGAAATCACCATAAATTACCATCTAAATAAACTAATTATTGTATGATCATACTTCTATGCATGTGTTATGAGACCAATACATAACCTATTGATGGTGCGACTACTATTTCATTTGGTGTGAGGATCATGTGAATGGTTTTAAATACAAAGTACATAAATGATGAATTTTTTTGGTACCAGATGTTCTATTAACTTCCATTAATTATTGAATGGAAAAGCTTTGTGATCTATGAAAATACCTTAGATTCTTTTCAAAATATAACGACCTTGATTTGCTATTTTTTTTTAACATCCTAATATCAATTATAAATTCGCTTCCTTGAACAAAAGAGAAAATGTATGTCTCAACTAATCTGTGAAACTAGAAACATGACATTAAATAAATAATAAAAGGGTGTAATAAAAAAGATTCTGATTTTATTAATTATTCGAGATTATGACTCAAGATGAGTTTATGGATATAAAAATGTACAACAGAGGCATAAATACATCATATATTATTACAACAAAACACAATTATAAAAATCCAATATGAAATCTCAAAAGCGATTCACTAGAATTTGAGGTAGCAACTGATAAGATCTAATCTAGTCCTAGAAAGATCTTCACTAGTGGTTTTATTCAGATTAAAATAATCATTTTAATTTAGATACAAATTTTCTACAAAAAGATCCCATTTATAATATAAAAATTCCCAAAAAATAATAAGATATTCAGAATAGAAATATACTAAATATCATGTTTAAAAAAACCAATTAAACAAATTGTAAATTATTTTTTCCTGTACAGCTTGAAAGAATATTTCATGATTGTTATGATAAGGTATAAATAGAAGTAAAATTGTGAAATATAAATACATTATCATATATAATGTAATAAAAATAACTAAATATAAGTAATAATAAAACATCACCCTAAAGTATTAATCCCACACCTTTTTAAAGAGGTTTATCAGTGTTTCTCATTTGATTCTTTGATTTATTTCAATCATTGTGCTTTATTGTATTAGGGTAATCGAGTGAGTTAGTAAATATTGTGGGGGTACAACTATGAATGATAGGTTCACTATGAGGGTGATTGAATCAATGGATAATGTTATGTTTCATTCCATTTATGATTTTATAGGAAATAGACCACCATCCAATTAAGGATCTTAGTATTTCACTCACATATGACAAAAAAAGTAACAAACAATGAACCATTTATGTATAGGGTTTACTACTCAAAATTATTAGTTCTTACTTGTAATGATCCACTAACACCTAAGACCTTATTAACTATTAAAATAACTATTTCAGATACACTAATTTTGGGAATATTCTTTAATAAAGTTATATGATAACAATAGTCTTCACTCCCGAAAATCCTCTCAACAAAATGTAATGATTTCAACAATTTTGTGTAAAATATTATCCTTCTTTATCTAATCATTATTTCATAACAATATTAATTTTCTCATACACATCTTCAATATATAGAATATTTTTGACTAGTTTCTTCTTCCCCACACAATACAACTACGATGATAACACCCAAACCTATGTGTCTTTTCCGTTATTATTTTTCAAATAGAATTGTTTCAAATATATTAATCCTATTATATATTACTCATATATTTACTTTAAATCACAGAGTCTTCTTACATTCCAAAAAATAAATAGTCAATAAATTACACAACATATTCTATATGTTACATTAATGAAAGATACGATTTCAAATTATCTCATGCAATAATAACATTTTCTATATGATTGAATTTGTATATTAATTTGAAATTATAACAATTAATTCCCCTGATAGATTAAAATTTAATCTATATATTTTAAAAAAAGTTATTAGATTGTGGTACTATGATGTCATATAATGGGATCCACCATTGTGTGACTATATTCTCCACAGACTAACTAATCAGTTCTAATAACTACTTTTCCACTATATCTTTTCTTCATAGTGTTGCACTCTTTATCATTACCAGAATAAATTGTAAAGACCCAGAAATTTAAACGAATATTTTTTTTCATAAATTCTTTAGAATTTTACGAGACTGCAGCTTCTGACGGCACCTGATTCTGAGGCCCGGTGTGCCCGGAATCAATTTCTGATGTTTAGCTCGGGTACATTTAGTGAAAGAACGAGCGAGTTTTTCTATCTATTGAACCGATGCTCGAAATCGAAATCCGAGGTCACCGATGGAACCACATCGCCAGTAATTGCTTATGAAGACATTTTCTGAAGGTGCTTTAGCTCGGGAGGAGTTTTTTAAAATTTGAGGTTTAAGTGAAGAATAAAATAAAATTGTATTCCAATTTTATTTTTCTTCTAAGTAGTTTTATCCTTTGTGTGGAAGTTGGTTTGCTAAATTCCCTTGGGTGAATAAAGGAGAGGTGGGGCCCACACGATCTCCCACCTTTTCACATTCCCTATAACCCCTTGATACTCTTCTTAATATTTTCCATGTAATTAATGTTGTGACTTTCCCTCTCTTATCTTTTAATTAAGCCAACTCCTTAATTCAATTAATTGAATTGTCTTTTTAAATTTTAAACTCATGGCATGACTTAATAAAATAAGTGGGGCTTATTTTATTGTTGGGTTAGTTTTGTGGTGTTAAGTATTGGTAGATAATACTCAAAATCTAGATGAATCTTCATCTTCTTCGTTGGAGAATGCAAAGAATGCCAATATCCCGATGAAGAACGCCATCATCACAAGGAGTGATCATCGTGTATTTCTTCTCCTCTCCGTAGCCGGTGTGAGATGTCGTTCCACCTCGGACGATCTCTGTCAAGCGCATATAGAGCTTTACCCTGCGACGCTGTTTCCGCGACGCTCTTCAATTGTCAACTCATTATCGAGGTAGGGGGTTTTCAAATAAAAAGATTATGTGAATTATACCCTCGTGTGTGGGTATTTAATTGCAGGTTATTCATATAATGTATACTTGAATAAATTATATCATCACCGGTGATTAAAAGCATGTGATTAAATGATTGTCATTTGATAACACCGAACGCGGATGGCGTGGGCCGAACAATCCTGGCCAGACAACCCTCCGCAGTTTGTTTATTGATATGCGGATCAACGAAGATAATGAAATGGGGCCGAAAAGTCAATTTGAAGCCTCTGTAGTGAAGGTCGGCTATCGGGAGGACCACTGGCGAAGGCAGCGAGAAAAATGGACCACCGGAGCGCGTCCGGTGGTCCGCAGAAAGCAGCGGCGGCGTGCCGTGCCAGCACGGTGGCGCTAGTGACCGATAGAGGTGGCGCGTCACCAGAAGAGAACAAGCGCGGCTCAGCCGTGGTGGTGGATTAAACCGGAACAGCAAATCCGTTCCCGATACAGAAGGGGGCACGACTTAATTTCCGCACCAGCAGGCCGCCCAAGTCGGACCGGCCGCGCCGGGCCAGGCCATTCACACCGGGCCGTGCTGCGCCAGGTGGGCCGGGCCGGGCCGCAACCTAGTGGGCCCGACCCGGACCTGGGTTGGGTCGATTCAGTTTGGGCCGACCCAGGGGGTCTCGCGTCGGGTCGGTACGGGCCCAAAACCGCATAAAACCGGACATGTTTGTTCTTTTTCCCATATCATGGGATACAAAACATTGATCGTCACACCATCACTTGCTACGTGATCGTTGGATCAAGGCGGTGGTTTTGGTATGTTACACTCAAGGTTTCAGAGAACTTTGGGTATAGGCATGCTGGTTCGAACAAGAAACCAACCGGTCCCTCAGAGCGGAAACGCTTATAACATGAGCTCCAGACGTCTGATTGATGTGATATCGACTTTGTTAGATTCCTCTTAGTGAGCCTGACCTTTGGGATTACTCTTCGTGAGGTTTGGATGCAGTTGGAGTACGGTTGGGTTGGTTTTGACTTAAAATGTAAACGGGCCCCTGGACGAAAAATCCAATAACTCTCAGACCGGGCGTCCGATTAACGTGCCGTATGTCACTTTGTGTTACTATCGATTTGACAGAACATTGAGATACATCAACCCTAGTCTACGTGAGAGTTGATGTATCGAACTCTTGGCTCGTGGAGCGGACCCCCCCGGAACGAGCGTGCTGTATGCGGAAACCCTAGAGCAGGCTGTGACAACGACGACAACCATACTGGAATCCTCTTTGGGTTCGACGGTGAAGACTTTCGTATTGGAATCCTCTATGGGTTTGATGATGATGACTGCACTGAAATCCTCAGTGTGATCGGCAGTGATGTAGACTGCACTGAAATCCTCCCTGGGTTCTGCAGCGATGAAGACCGTACTGAAATCCTCTGTGGGTTCGACAGCGATGAAGACTGCACTGAAATCCTCCGTGGGTTCGGCAGCAATGAAGACCTTACTGAAATCCTCCATGGGTTTGACGGTGATGAAGACATCACTGAAATCCTTTGTGAGTTCGGCAGTGATTACGACCGAACTGAAATCCACCGTGGGTTCAACGGTGATGACTATTGTTCTTGTATCTTATGTGGGTCTGGTAGTGTTTGACTATGTTCTTGTTATCCTACATGGGTCTGGTAGAGGAGCTGGTTTGTATCCTATGTGGGTCCGACAGCTTACCTGGTTTAGTATCCTACGTGGGTCCCAGCTTAGATGAATTTTTGGAAACATCTAATCATCTATATTATCTTACGAAGATGTATACATGTGTGAGCTGAGTCCTGACTTTCAATATTTAACTTCTATATGATTTACTTGCCTTCCTATGTGGATTGTGTTGTGTTTTCCTGTGTGGATTCGATTGTAAAATCCTGTGTGGACATGATCGAACTTGAGCATGTAAAATGTTTCAAGTATAGGATGTAAAGATGGACAGATGAATCTGCAAGGCAGCAGACGTGGAAGCAGAGTTAAGATAGCAGCATAGGTTGGTGAACATTTTGGCATGTTGCAACCACCCGCCTTTGTAATCTCTTCTAGGATCAGGGATCTTCAGGGTATGGGAAATAGGAGCTGCATGCGGTCAAGGTGTGCGACCGAAGTCCTCTAAGGATGATTCAAATTACGGACTGTGTCTTATTCTAGCTACCGTAACTACAGTCATAGATATGAATCATTCCTTCCTTCCTTGAATCTTGTCCCAGACCTAGAGTTTCCCGTTAAGCCGTTTACTTGACCCTCATGTCTGGAGATAACTTTGGGAGTAGACTCGATAATCACACTTGCGCCGACGGTGTGATCTGACCCTTGAGATGAGTTTTTTGGTCGGATCCTCTTCGTGGAAGTGTCGAGACCTTATGGCGTTAGATTGAGTATGAACTGGGCATTCACAGTTTATACACAAATTGACGGTATTAGGAAAATGTCAGGATGTGTTTTCCTTGGTCGGAGAGAAGGAAACCCCAGGCAGCATAAGATTAACTCTTGCTTAGGAGGGTGTAGCTGATCACTCTTGTATCGGCCAACCTTACCCTCGTTTATGGAGGAGTTTTTAGTTTTAGTTCTAATCAGGAAATGGAGGCCTCTAGAGTTCGAGGATGGAGACCACGTTCTTATACGGGTCTCACCTCGACGAGGTTTATGGAGATGTAGCCGAGGTGGCGAGAGATCTCCGAGGTTCAACTGACCTTCCTACGTCCTCAGTAGGTAGCCAAGGTGGTTTACTTCTTGTCTTTTCCCCCTCAGTTGCCCCAGGTGCACAATGTCATCCTCGTATCTCAGCTAAAAACATACGTGCATGACCCTTCACATTTCATCGAGCGCAGGGAGTTGGACGTCGATGATGGGGTGACATTCACGGAGGTTCTAGTGGAGAATGAGGATCAACAAGAGAAAGTCCTATGTGGATGGTCGATTCCTCAGGTGTTCTTTCACTGGCAGCACGAGAACCTCCAGGAGAGCACAAGGTAGCGGGATGATCAGTTGCATGCTCAATACCACTTTTGTTTCCCTAGTTTGTGTTATAGCTTTATGGGGAGGTAAAGCCCTGAGATGGGAGTAATGTAAAGACCTGTAAATTCAAAGGAATATTTTTTTTCATAGTTTCTTTGGAATTTTACGAGATTGCGGCTTTTGACGACACTTGATTCCGAGTCCCAGTGTGCCCGGAATCAATTTCCGAAGTTTAGCTTGGGTACGTTCAGTGAACGAATGAGCGGGTTTTTCTATCTTTTGAACCGGTGCTCGGAATCGAAATCTGAGGGCCCTGATAGAACCGCAGCGTCGGTAATTGCTTAAGAAGACCTTTTCTAAAGGTGTGTTTTCTCGGGAGGAGTTGTTTAAAATTTGAGGTTTAAGTGAAGAATAAAATAGAACTGTATTCCAATTTTATTTTTCTACTAAGTAGTTTTATCCTTTGTGTGGAATTTGGGTTGCTAACTTCCCTTGGGAGAATAAAGGAGAGGTGGGTCCCACATGAGCCCCCACCTTTTCACATTCCCCATAACCCCTTGAAACTCCTCTTAATATCTTCATTTTAATTAATGTTGTGACTTTCCCTCTCCTCTCTTTTAATTAATCCAACTCCTTAATTCAATTAATTGAAATGAGTTTTTAAATTTTAAACTCTTGGCTTAACATAATAAAATAAGTAGAGATTATTTTATTATTGGGTTATTTTTTTGGTGTTAAGGATTGGGAGAGAATACTAAAAATCTAGATGAATCTTCATCTTCTTCATTAGAGAATGTGAAGAACGTCAATACCCCGACGAAGAATGTCGTCACCGCAAGGAGTGATCGTCATGCCTTTCTTCTCCACTCCGTAGCCGGTGTGAGACGCCGCTTCACCTCGGACGATCTCTGTCAAGCGCATACGGAGCTTTACCTCACGACACCATTTCTGCGACACTCTTCGATCGTCAACTCGTTATCGAGGTAGGGGGTTTTCAAATTAAAAGTTTGTGTAAATTATACCCTCGTGCGTGGGTATTTAATTGCAGGGTATTCGTATAATCTATACTTGAATAAATTATATCCTTGTTGGTGATTAAAAGCATGTGATTAAATGTTTGTAATTTGATAACACCTAACGCGGAGGGCGTGGGCCGAACAAACATTGTCCAACAACCCTCCACAAATTGTTTATTGATATGCGGATCGACGAAGACAATGAAACGGGACCGTAAAGTCAATTTGAAGCCTCCGTAGTGAAGTTCGGGTCCCGGGAGGACTGCTGGCGAAGGCGGCGAGCAAAACGGACCACCGGAGCGCGTACGGTGGTCCGCAGAAAGTGGTGGCGGCACGCCACACCGGTGCGGCGGTAGACAAAACTGGAATGGCCAAGCCATTCTGGAAACATAAGGGGGCGTGGCTTAATTGTCGCGCCAACTGGACGCCCAGGCCGGACCGGCCGTGCCGGGCTGGGCCGCCTACGCCAGGTCGGGCCACGCGGGTCGGGCCGAGCCGCGCCAGCCGGGCTGAACCGCGCCTTGGTGGGCTGGACCCAGAACTAGGTCGGGTCGACCCGGTTCGGGCCGACCCAGGGGGTCTCGGGCTGGGTCGGTCCGGGCCCAAACCCCCCTAAAACCGGACATGTTCGTTCATTTTCCCATATCATGGGCTACAGACCCCCGATCAATGCACCGTAAGTTTTGATGCAATCCTCGAATCGAGACGCTCATTTTGGTATTTTACACTCAAGGTTTCGTAGAACATTGGGTATGGTGGGGTTGGTTCGAACACAAAACCAACCGGGCCCTCGGAGCAGAAACACTTATAACTTGAGCTCCGGATGTCCGATTGATGTTCCGTCGACTTTTATGGATTACTCTTTGTGAGACGGAACTTTTGGATTACTCCGCTCGAGGTTTGGGCGCATTTGGAGTACGGTCGGGTAGGATTTCACTTAAAAATAATCCGGGCCCCTAGGATGAAAAAATCCAAAAACACTCAAACCGGGCATCCGATTGACGCGTCGTGTGTCATGTTGTGTTCATATAGATGTGATGAAACTTTGTGATACATCAAACCTAGTTTACGTGACAGTTGATGTATCGACATCTTGGCTCGTGGAACGGACCCTCCCAGAACAAGCGTGCTATGTGCGGAAACCCTAGAGCTGGCTACGACGATGATGAAAACCGTACATGAATACTCTATGGGTTCGATGGTGAAGTCTTTAGTAGTGGAAACCTTCGTGGGTTCAATGATTATTACTGCACTAAAATCCTCTATGGCTTCGGCAGCAATAAAGACTGCACCGAAATCCTTTGTGGGTTCGCCAGTGATGAAGATCGTACTGAAATCCTTCGTGGGTTCGACGGTGATGAAGACTTCACTAAAATCCTTTGTGGGTTTGGTAGCGATAAAGACCGTATTAAAATCCTCCGTGGGTTCGATGGTGATGAAGACTGCAATGAAATCTTTCATGGGTTCGGTAGCGATGAAGACCGTACTAAAATCCTCCGTGGGTTCAACGACGGTGACTACTGTTCTTGTATCCTACGTGGGTCTGACAATGTTTGACTCTATTCTTTCTATCCTACGTGGGTCTGGTAGAGTATCTGGTTTGTATCCTATATGGGTCCGACATCTTAGGTAGTTTAGTATCCTACGTGGGTCCCATCTTAGATGAATCTATGGAAACATCTGATCATCCCTATTATCTTACGAAGAAGTATACATGTGTGAGATGAGCCTTGTCTTTCAATATTTATCTTCGATATGATTGACTTTCCCTCCTTTGTGGATTGGGTTGTGCTTTCCTGTGGGGATTGGGTTGTCCTATCCTGTATGGACATGATCGATCTTGGGCTCAGATGTTGGAGCCGAACTGGAATTGATGACTTGGGTATATATATGGGCATATACCTAAGTAGTGTTGGATGTTACTTCATGATTGTGTCTTTCCTTTGTGGATTATCCTTTGTGGATTCTGGGACACCTTCGGGGGTCTCGGGGTCCATATTGAGTATTGTATACTAACCCCTGCACGGGCTTCACCTGCATTACATTGGGTTGGCTTTAGATGACGAACATCACTGATCGTGGTTGAGGCTAGTAGTGCTGGACGGTACTCGGAGGTGGATCTCATGTCGAGTTAGTGCCCAGAGGTGGATTTCACGACGAGTAGGTACTTGGAGGAGACGGATGGATGTGGAGTGCTGAGGAGGAGATCTGTACCTACCCTTCAAGTAAGAAGCCGGAGGACGATCTAGGAGCGTCTCGTCACCTTTCAGTTGTTTCCCTTTTGAGTTGTACTTTTCTTTCGGTAGTAGTTGTACCTTTCTTTTGGGCTTGTATTTCTGGCCCCTTGTACTCTATTGTGCTGTTTACTTTTATAAAGGCAATTCCTTCCCTTCTTCTTGGGATTTACGCCTTTGGTGCGATTCACCGGCCTCTGGCCTATGGAAGGAGGGCTTGGGGTAGTCACGGCATGGGCCCTGAGGATGGGCCATGAAATAATAATAAATTCCCTAGGTTTATGTGTCACTAAATGACTATTGTCACCATCAATTGACGTTCATTCCCTATTATATATTCTCCCTCCAACATTTTTTACATGAACCATTCTCTCATTACATGGAACACACTATGATATGGAACACCACATTCCCTTGAAATTCCATTTTCTTCATAACACTATAGCATGTTCTGAAATATCCATCTCTTCTATAAATTCTAATATCATGAATTTAATTAATGATATTCATTCCATAAAATATTATTTCATGAGTCACCATACCAAAAAACCCTTCTCATAAATATTATTTAATATTTCCAAAATAATTCTTCAGTAATTCACATGTAATTTCTAATGGAGAGTGACTCTTTGGGCACAACACCGAATGAGAATATGAAGAACTCTAATAATTGATTTGTGGCATGATATTTGTTTTATCTTGCAAATCTCCTTATGATAATGGAATATTATGATCCGGAGTGAGAACTATATATTCCACCTAGAGAACCTAAAGTTCATGGGGAGGATGCAATCCTGGAGGTAAACCCTAACAATGTTCAAACTGATAGATCTAGAGGTATTTATTTCCTTGGAACTCATAGAAGAAAGGGAATACAGAAAGAAAATGCATATACCCACCACTCTTCAAGAAACATGATGATTGATGATTCATCATGGAGGTGTACCTCGACACACTACAATAATTCCTAAAAATATGAATATTCTTTATCATGGGATGAATCTATTTTGAAAAAGGTGACCATTCATGGCCTTTTTTTAATTACAACATTGTATTACACACTATTGGAGTATATAAGATTGAAAACTAATACCAATAGGTATAGGATACTATCATATACTATTAAAATCAAGGGATGATGTTGATATGGTGTTGAAGACATTGAACATTAATTTAAAGTTGGGATTCCAATGATTATCTGATTGGGACTATGAATTTAACCAATATATACATAGGAAAAACATGGAAAAAATATGGGATAAATTATATAGTCTCAATTGTTATTTCTGGAGCCCCAAAATATTTAATGACATATTCTCTTGCATTGGATCTCCACTTAAAATTGAACAAAGAAAATTAAATTACAATTTCGGTACATATGTAAGAGTGATGTTGGAATTTAATTTGGATTCAAAGATTTACAATACAATTAGCATAAATGCTAATGATTATAAAATTAAAATGATAATTGAGTATGAGAGAAAACCCCATTATGTGATCTTTGTATGATTATTGGGAACTCAATATCTAATTTTAGAGTTGTTAGAAAACTTGTTAATCAACCAACTGAGAATGAATTGAAGGAAGTGATAAAAAATAAGAATGAAAAGGCCCCCATGGTGGACATGATTGATAAATATAAAAAGAAGACTGAAATTTGTGTTACGAATGCATATTTTGATCCACTTAGGGTACAATTTGTGTACATTGTTGGTAGATTTCGTTGAAGAAGAAGATACCATCACTAAAGAACACCACCTGTTTGATGAAATTGAAAATATGGTCACGGATACTATTATGAATTCCAATTAAGACATTGAGATTGTAGAAGCTGGTACATGCAAGAACTCAATGAACCCCCCGTGATTAGGTGTCATTTTCTATTATCACCAAATGAAATGAATATGGTTAAATTGAATTATGTCATGTGATCCTTGATGGGAAATATATAGATGAGTCCATACCTTAGGTAATTGACACTGTCCAGATGGATAAAAGCTCTTGTTTGAATGCCACTAATATACTGTGTGTGGTGGATGTAGTGAATCCCTCGGAGCAGATGTAATTACCTATTATCAACACCTTCATTTAATCTTATTTCAAGTCGAACAGCCCTCTGATCGTCATTGAAAAAATGTAGGTGAGTACACACCTAGGCTAGTGGCACTATCCAGATGCTGAAAACCTCCAACATGAAAGCCAATGTACCCTTGAAAATGAATTTTTTCAAGAATAAATAAATCCTTCTATGAATATGTTGGATTAAATTGGTTTTAAAGACATTCTAAATCTGCACATAGCCACTACTAGGCACACAATTGGTACAAGAACTTAAACTATGTGAAATATCTCACAAAATATCAATCATAATATAAATAAATCTAGGACATAATACCTTATTTATTTCATCCATTCTATAGATGGTTCTAATGTTTTTTATAACAATGATAGTTATGTGAATGTTGATAATATTTTTTATCACTGAATTGTTGGTCATACCATTGTTATTAACTAGAATTTTGTGGATTCACCACTGAACTCATTTTTAAATGACTCACACAAGGATAATGCAATGAAAATTATTTCAAACAACCCCACCGGATACTGATAAAATTAAGCATGAAAAAAATACTGTTGTTAACAATGCTTAAATGGTTAGATTGTCTTATTGGAAAAAGGGCTTAGGGAACAAAAAAGGGTGTTGTAACTCCATAAATAGTCTTAAATTAATATTCTTTTTTGAAATTTCTATGGTATTTACATCTCTGACATGTTTACTATTTTAAAATTACGGTAATACTCATCGTCCAATGTTTTTTCTATTTTTGAGCCCAAATTTAATTTTTCCTGTAATTACTCTAATTTGTGCCAGCATGGTTATTCTTTTATAGGTTCATCCAAAAACTCCTCCTATGTTGAATCACTGTGGATTTTTTATCAATTATATATAAAAAAGTTATTGTTTTTCATGTTAACAGGGAATTCATTGCATGAGACATGACTATCTTTGTATCTCTGTTATTATGCTATTTTTATGCAAACCATTAATTCCAAGATAGGTGGCATTTTAGGAATGACTTCAACTATTTATGTACTAATATTAATACTCATTGGATTATAATTGTGGATTTTAATTCTATTCATAACTCAAGTGATAAAATTGGTATGTCTCATGGTAATATTTCCACAAGAGAATCTTAAACCCTTCTTTAAGATAACAAATTTTTTGAAATTAATCATACTGGTGTGGATTATACGTATTATAGAAGGCATTAATATATTGTTGTCAGCTCTAATTTTGATAGATCCTTTAAGAATGTCCCTGATTTAGAATAATGGGACACTATATCAAGCACAATCCTTCACAAGCTGTGCTCTGACCACCATCCCATTCTTGTCAATGTCTTCATCCAAATTCCAAAACCCTCCCCACCTTTCTTGTTTAACAATGTGTGGTTTTCTAACGTTGATTTGACTTCTATTATTAATCATTTCTTGTATTATTTGTCGTAATATAGTGATTCCTTTCTTGTACTATCAAGTTAAAACACCTCAAACAGACTATCCTATGATGGTGCAATTCTAAAGACAAAAAAATTATCAATTAATTATTTCTTCTACAGGATGAGTTCAATAAAATTCAATACCACAACCCCAGTTATTATTTCAATAGTTATTTGAACTAGAAAATAAACCATTCAGTTAAAATCAACTATTTTACCAACTTTGAAGAGACTATGATGAAATATACCATTAAAAATAAATTTTTATCTGATGGTGATAGAAATACTAAATACAAAAACACTGTTCAAAGAGTTAGGAGATCATGCAGACTAATTTTTTTTACAAGATAGGGAAAATCTTTTAGACATTGAATTTGATATAGATAATCACATTGTTTCCTATATTGAATCAATATTTAATGGTCCAACAACAATAAATATCTCCTAAATGAGGTCATTATGATACTATTCAATTATGAGTATAATAATTTCCTTATAAATATTCATATTGAGCATGATATTTAAGACACTATATATAGTTTGAATCTTGATAGTGCTCCATGTATTAATGGTTTTAAAAATGGTTTCTATCAACTTATAGGTATGTTTTTCAATTTTGTGTTTTCAAACATGTTATATCATTATCCTATAATGGTGTCCTTCCTCGTGCTCTAAATGATTACTTTCATTTCTTGATTCCAAAAGTGGAGATTGCATCTGGGATCCATTTGATTAGGCACAATTACCTCATTAACACCCTTTACAAAATCATAACAAAAATCATTACTAATAGACTTCAACCATCATTTTCAAAATTGTCTCTTTGAACCAAGTTGGGTTTATTGATGATAGAACTATAAAAGACTGTATTTGTATTCCCTTTGAGTGTGTTAACACTTTAATGAATGATAATAGAGGAGGTAATATTACTTTTACAGATAAAATTTAAAAAGAATTTAATACCAGGTATTGGATCTTTATCTACATGTTATTCAAAGTTTTGGATACAGTGACTCTTTTATCACTGCAATCATAAGCCTCTTCAACTCAGCAAAAATTTCCATTCTTGATTATGGCTCTCCCAAGAGCTATTTCAAATTCACTAAAGGTGTTAGGCATGGTGACCCCTATCTATCATTATTTTCTCTATTGCAGATGACTATCATAGTCGTATTCTCACTCATCATGTGGAACAGAGAAAACATATGCCCATCCATGTTTCCAGGAATTTGAATGCTCCCACTCACCTGTTATATGCTGATGATATCATCCATTTCATACAAGGCGATCAAATATATAATTGATACATCACAATGGATCACTCTCACTATGAAGAATTTTTTGGTCTAACCTTTATTTGGAACAAGTTAGCTATCTTATTCAATTTTTTCCCTCTTAGTATGAAATGTAACATCATTACTGACTTATTCCTAAATAAAGGCTCTTTTCCACTTACTTATCTTTGTGTTCCCATTATATGGACAGACCCAAGTCCTATTTATTTTATACAATAGTTGATCAAGTTCTTAGTCATCTATATTCATGAAAAGGTAAATATCTCTATATGGCAGGTAGAATATGCTTGGTCAAATACAATAATGTTCCTTAGATAGTTTACTCCATGATGGTATATAAATGGAATGTTAGTCTTATAAAAAAATGAATATCTGAATCAAAAAATTTATTTGGAAAAGTAGCACTCTAGAAAGAAAACTTGTGATCGTCCCCTGTTTGACTTGTTACAAACTTGTTGAAAAGGGTGGTATTGACATTAAAAATCTCAAATACATTAATGAGGCCCTTTAATGCAGACTCACATTCAACCTTCTTTAAAAAAATTAATTCTATTTCTTTTATGAAAAAAATATATTTCTTATCAAACATAATGAAATAAATTAGAATTTCCTCAATTCCTCTATCTGAACATCCACTAAGAAATCATTTTCTAGTATTATGAATAATACTAGATGGATGGTTTCTAGGGTTTCCACCATGAAATTATGGTTGGATAATTGGATTGGAACACCCCAAATGTCTATGATCCATCTAGATCAAACCACTGAGAATACCAACCAATCAATTAGAGATATGCTGAATTCTCAAAATGATCATCCAACTAAAATCATTATTCATGCCATCGACAACTACCCTTTCTCAAACACTGACAACTTTTTAAATTGGGAGCCTTATCAAAATTGTATAGTAAACTAAAAAAATTATACACATTATTTTTGTAATAAAGAAAGCGATTTTGGTTTGTTGAAATATTTTAAAAAACCTTGGGTAAATCCTTCAAGGTTCACTCTTATTTGGAGCCTTTATCATAAAAAAGTTCCCACAACAGGTGCCTTCAATCGTTTGGAATTCAACATTACTCTAAATGTAGAATCTGCAACCAACACAGAGAAGATGCTAATCAACTATTTCATTCTTGTGCAATAACTTCTGCTCATTGGAGGAATTATTTTGTAATATTTTATTGAATTTTGTGGATTCTTGACTCTGTCCAATATCAACAAAAATCATGTGTAGAAATGGAATGCTCTTGGAAAATTAAAAACCAATTCCTTGTTGCTATTGTTGAGATCCATCCAGTGACATGATATAATAGAAATGATATTATTCATAAAAATTATTAACTCATCCATATTACAGGTCAGATACAGATCTTTATTGACATACATGAAGCTACATTAGTAAAAAAGGTCCATTGCAACAACAATATTGATGACTCTAGAATTCTGTGATGTGTTGAGATTGATGGAATATTTTTCCACCCTCATTGAACTTTTGGAGTGTTCTCAAGAGATCCTTTTCCTGGCAGGATTAAACTAAAGGTGGATGGTGCCTCCAAAGGTAATATGGGTCATGCAGGTTGTGGAGCCATCTTCAAGAATCACCTTGGTCAGATTCTTGGATGCTTTCACGGTAGCTACCACATTGCCTCTTCTATAGAGGATGAAATTATGAGTATGATACAAGTAATTAATTTCTCCAAGCTCGATGGTTAGAAAAATATTTGGATTGAAATAGATTTGACTACCACTATGCAATAAATTTGGAATTCTGTGATACATCATGTGAGTATGATTAATACTCATTGGATGGATTGCATCCGCTCGCTTCTCGACATCAATTACATTACCACTCATGTTTATTATGATGAAAATATGGCTACATATGGCCTTGTTAATAAGGGTGTAAATCAAGACATTACAAGGCGTGGTGATCTACTCATTATTCTTCTCCCTCTTCCTGATATGTATTGTAACATGATTTCTTCTTTTAGACTTGTATAACCTCTACTTTTATAATATTTTTTCTATGGTTTACATTTTAATAAAAAAAATTTAAACATCCAGAAAAGTTATAGATAATATCCCTCTTGTCACATTATTTTAAAATCTATAATTCTCTGCGTATATCATAAATAATTGTTGATCATTGTGAATATCCCTCATACATTTAAGGACTCAGTTTGTATCCCAAGGATATGCTAAGAATAAATCCCATGTACCAGTAAAGTACAAAAATTTATATATATATATATATTTAATTACCCATTTTTATATTCTAAAATCAGTTTTAATCTCACATACAATGAAAAGTAATTTTATTCATGTAGGGTTGAACCTAATTTTCTAGTCACTTCTCAATGTTACCCACATGTACAAGAAGAGTTATGTTTACACATACATGGAATTGGTCAATTTTTCCATTATTTACTTATAATTACCTATACACACACATTGAATCTTTATTTCCCTTTTCAATGTTTTTTATTCTGTATAGTCCTACTTTTACCTAGAGAGTTAAATTTATCATACATACTGAATACATAATAATTTTTCATATTGTAATATTTATAACTCCAATACACTCTAAAAAACTACCAAATTACTCCATGCTTCACTGAACAACATCCAAAATCCATCAAATTATCTTAAACCTTGGAATGAACTTCTCCTAAAATTACAAGATTTATTTTATTTTATTTAGAATATGATTTATGTATTGAAAAAAATTGCACAAAAAAATGTCTACATTTACTTATATAATTGATTTTATATAAAAAAATTATTGATGAGGAATATTCATTAGATTTATATCATTGATCCTTCACCATTCATGGGAACAACAAATTGAAAAATATAAATTCTTATAAAAAACATTCCACATTATGGTTTTTATTATCCAAGCAATGTAGATCCCTTTTACACTCATCAGACTAAAAAATGAATAATTATTCAATGATTCCAGGACAACTTGAGATAACTCCATGTTTGAAATAATAACAATAAAAAATATGATCTTGTGAATAAATGTGACATAATTTTATCCACAACCCTTGAAACCACTTGAAACCAACTAAGAATCCACTCTTGGCTTTTTCCATCATCTTTAAACTCTTCATATAATCTATGAAGAATAATTTATCCATGTATTCTCATGAAAACTTCTAGTTTTCTTCACAAATCACCAAATAAACACACATACATTTTATGGATTTATAGCTGTTCCATTTTAGTTGTTCCATAGAAAATTATATTTCCCAAAAATTATAGATCTCACCCCATAAGGTAAAACACATAATTTAGGATTCTCCCGAATTTTAATTTTCTTCTATTTGTAACCTCCATAATCAATAAATATTAAAATATATATGTTATAATTCACCATCATTATTTATAATATATAAATAAGGGGTAAATATAATGAATGATTTAATATAGTCTATCCTTAAATGTATAATTTATCTATTTCAACCACTTTTGGAAAATCTCCTTGAAATGATCAACATGGAATGATACATTAATTTTTTGTAAGGAATTCCAATCCCAAGAGAGAATTTGAGAAATTCCAAGTGAATTAAATCAAGATAGTTAATCCTTTAAAAATTAGTTTAGTTAAATTTATCTTTTTATTGTGACAAGGAATATGAGGCACCTAACATAGAAGTGAAAATCCCCCAGCAAAGAAGTGAAAACCCTAAATACCATTGTGGGTAAAAGAATTCCAGAGCTGTAACTGTAAGAGATATTCAAGGAGAAAGATGAACTCTAGGAGGGGGTGGCCATGCTGGAGTTTGAGGTGGGTAGGCCACCTAGGAGCAGCATTGTCCGAGGATGAGAGATCTTAGTGGGGTGGCCTCATTCGGTGGCAGTGAGGGGTAGCGTCTTGAGTGGCACTGTCCGGGGATGAGTGTCTAGGAGATGAGAGCTCGGGCACCATTGGGGATGGAGGGTCCAGGAGAGGAGATCATGGTCGCGAGGGTAATTGGAGGGGTCCGTCGGGACAAGGAAGCCGCTCATAATTTATGAAACACTATTTCCATGGGATTTAGTGAAAAGTGACTTCACATAACAATATTTCCACAATTTTAATTATCTATGGATATAAATTTAGTAATAGGCATAGACATATAAAACTATGATCAAAGGTCCATGGATATAAATAATTTATATAGTAGTGAAACCATTTCACATTCATTTTAGGAATACCCATTCCATTTTTAACAAACACACACACATAAGCATGCTTCACTAATAGTTCCATACTAATGGGTAGTTTCTCACCCATCCACTATGTCATTAAAATATGTCCAATCTTCTGGTTCCTTAATAACACAAACCTCATATCCATGATCATGTCCCTTGGTAACCCAATGGTACCCACCACATATTTTGGGTCACATCAAAAGAATGATCTAAGACAAAACGAAATATTCTCAAACCATTTTATATTAACCATTTAATTAAATTTTAGTAAAAATACTTCTTTATTGAAAAACTTTTCAAAAAAATATTTTCATGAATACAAAAAATAAATTAAACCACCATTTTAATACCATTCCATCAAATCACTTTTCACAAAATTCCACAATTAGAATAATACTCAAACCATCACTAAAGATTTATATATCGTTCTTTTCAAATACATTACATTAAAAAATTCAATAAATTAAAACTATTTGAAACTATGACTTCATGTTTCAAGAAGAGGTAGTTGGAAATGAGGCCACATATCTATGGAATTATGGAGAAATGATGAACGACATGAAAACACCCACCAAATCAGGTTGTATATCTAAAATCCCACCATAGATCGCTTCCCATTATTTATAAATCACCATAACTAGCAATAATTGGTATAAAACCCTTGATATATATCCACAATGGGATAAATCTATGAATCTGATAGATGGAATAATTTAGAACTAAGGACAGCCATTAAATATAACTCAAGTGTGGTATTATCAAGTGAATCAGACATTGATACAATGGGAATCACCTCCAGGTTACTTCTGATTCGATGTAGAATGATTCCAAAGCCTTTAATAGGAATAAAATTAAAGTTACGGGTGAAATGGGGGAAACATTAGGGGTTAATAGTGACTCCAAAAGAAGATCCAATTTTTTAGGATCTATTTTGTAAAACTTTAAATGGTTACTCACATGGTTTGGAAAAGTGTGTTCTAGGATCTACCTCAAGGAGAACATTGCATAGTTGGCCCATATAGTTAACAAACTCATGTGACAACTATGAATAATTTAGCTGACCTACTTTTCATGGTTTCACCTGGGTGTATACATTATTTGGATAAACTGTAGGCCTAACTGTGCACCTTCCAACATGCCCCTGTCACATTGTGGACAAATTCCTATTGTATTTTCATTGTTTTCAATAATTGTTCCCCAATTGTGCATATTTACAAAATCACAAAAACATAGAAAAATCCTTCCAAACAATCTATAATATCATCCTAATACTTTAAATATATAAAAAATAATAACGAATGAGTTAATTACATCAATCTAGGGATTCAACATTCTCCCCCACCAAAGGACATTTTTTCTTGAAATGTATAATACTACTACGTTCTTGAATGTGTTCATACCATTACATGGTCATCTACTTCTCCTGTTCCCAAGTCTCGTCCTCAATGATACTATGTTTCCACAAAAACCATACTAGACTAATGAATATTTCATTAAATACATTCTCTTTCCTATACAAAATATGTATTGATACATACACCAATGAATTATCTAACTATAGCTCATCATAATCCCGTAAAATCACATGGTTAAGATCGGTTTTATACTTTTTCAAATGAGATACATGTATCACATTATTAAAAAAACTAAACTAAAGGGGAAATTAAAACTGATATTCCACATCCCCAACAAGATATATTATCTCAAAAAGTCTTATGTACCAAGGAGATACCCTTCCCAACTTCCCAAAATAACGATGACCATGCCCAAAAGAGATCCTAAAAACACATGATCTCTCACCTATAATGACAACGGTTTTCGGAGATGTTAAACATATTATTTATGATGACTCTGAACTATTTCCATCAATTTATTGATCAACTAAAGCTTCAATGTTGTCTCTTGGACAAGGTTCAGCACAACTGGTGTTTTCTCACCAATTTCCTCCCAACAAAGTGGAGAACAATAAGGAATCTCATACAATTCTTCAAAAGGTCCAATATGTATTGAGGATTGATAATAGTTGTTATATGATAACACTACTAACGGTGATTTCTCATCCCATGAGCCACCAAAATTCATTACACAAGAACACAACATGTCTTCCAATATCTGTATCATCTGTTTGTATTTTTTGTCCATATGAAGATGATACGCCATATTTGTAGTCAACTAAGTACCAAGGTCTTGATATATGGAATTTTAGAAATGATACATAAACCTTGGATCTCGGTCTCAATATATATAAACTATTTCCCCTACCTCTTTACCACTTCCAGGATATATATTTCTTATATGTCATCCATCATCTGAGATCCAGTAATTTTGATGAAATGATATGACTTTGTGAGTTGAACCACTATGAACCATATGACATTATGGTTATGAATAATTATTGGGAGACCTATTAAAAAATACATTATTATCTACTCCCACTTCCAAATAGGGATATTTAGATACTTCTAGATATGTACTTGTCACTGATGCTTTTCCTTAACCTGGCAACATACTTAGTATCATGAAAAAAAACTCAGGAACCTTTATTTTAATATTTAGCCACTAAAACTATGAAATCCACCCCTTATACATATTCTGTATTATAAGATGAAAAGAACATATTAAATGTTTGTAATCATTAAAATGATGTTATGGGAAATCTATAGGTATGTCCATCTGATTTAGGAACCAAAACACTAAACTATCATTCATCCTGGAGCCCTCAATGGTCTCCCCAAAAATGAGTCTGTACCTTTTGGCATCACTTTTTAAATATGATTCTTGTGCATTATTAAATGTCTTAGTAAAATCAATATGAATAAAATAGTAATGAAAACTTCTACCTCACCTCGATCTTCACATTCCTAGTGCATTTCAGTTTGGGATGACATCATTTTCCACTCATCTATTGCATGTTGTTCCTACTATGCATTGCAACTTCTACGTAGTGAATACAATACAAATTACCCTTAACTATTGTACAAATGAAGTTAAAGTATGGAATTTTTGGTAATCCAACCATATTCTTTATCTCAGGTTAAATTCCCTTTGTGAGAAAATATTTGTTAGGCTCTCATCATATATAAAAACTATAAATTTCTCACAAAATAGATAATGAAATTATGTTTTCAAAGAATAGAACTTGATAGCTAACCCTAAATTGTGTGTTAGGTAGTTCTTCTCATTAATCCATAAATTTTGTGACTCATATAAAATGACATATACTCATTTATGGATGACACATCCCAATCTAGATCTCAAAGTGTAACAATACACCACGTACCCATGTCCCAATTTTGTAAAAATCATGACTGGTTCTCATGTATAATGATATTTTAACTATTGAAAATACCAATGAAATTACTCATTCAATTGAAATGGAAAATTCTTCCTTGTGAAATCTTCTATAGGAGATGTTAGTCATGAAAAAACTTGAACAAAACATCATTAATAACTAGATAGACCAAAGAAATGTCATATTTAATTGAAATTATTAAGTAGTTTCTAAGAGATAATAGATTTATTCATTTTCTAGATCCACATATACACCTTTTCAGATATTATATGGCCAAGGAAACCTACCAATTGTAGTTCATGGTCCCGAATTATCATCCATGATATCATTATCAGCTCTATACAACTACTTACTCACTACCCCTTATACTATATTACCTATTTGAGATTTGCCTTACTTAGGCTTCATGGAATTCCATGAATCACCATAGATAGATCTGTTTTTCTAATGAGGATTGTTCTACTTCTCTCATCCTATCAAATCATATGATGTCTGTGACAATTGAGAAGTATCCCAAACACCCGACCTTAGAGAACTATGACCATAGTGCTAATGATTACCCATCTAATTGAAATTATAGCATGATCTAGGTGGTTCTATACAGTCTCTCATTTTGTGGTTCAATGAACCATAATGAAAGAATCTAAATTTTTTCTTAGGAATTGGAGGAAGATTTACCTATCATGAAATCTGATTATAAGTCATACCCATACCATGGAAATAGGTTTTCCTCTTCTACTTTCTCCCACCATTAGAGTTATCACCATTTCCCAGAGGTATCAACAAGCTCCCTCCACCTGTAGCTGATGAGATATCCCTTTATTCCTCCATTTTTCTATTAATAATTTTAGTATAATCTGTTATAAAAAAGAACAATAATATTTTAGTGGATATACTCTTTCACCCCGAATTCAAAAATGCATTCCTTTAAGAATGTACTAGTAGAAAATTTTATTGAAAAGAGGACTAAATTCATGAATTTATCTACATAATATATGACTCGTAGTCTTTTATATATCAATGTTATAAATTCTATCAATCTTGAATTACTGAACACATGTGGATAGAATTGTTTGATGAATAATTCTTTAAAATCCTCCAATACCATTCCATGGTCAAATTTTTTATAAACTGCTAAATCCCACCATTTCCATACAAGATCCTCCATCATATACATCCTTATCTCGAATATTATCTCTATTGGTGTGCTATGTAAATATAATATACAATGCATCCAATTCAGACAAACCTCTACCTTCTCTTGTTCTGAATCACCCCAACAGATGGGTGGAATCTATTTCTAGAACTGGATGGAACGATCAAATATCATTGGTTCATCCATCATGTTTCCTCTGTCTACAACCTTAATTGATAGAACTATACTTTGAGCAAGTTTTTGGTTCACCTTTGGCTCATGTGAAACCACATTCTTAGCAGCTTCCTCTGACTAGAAACTATGATGCCTATAGGGTGTCATTTTCTATACAAACAAAAAACACCATAATTCTCAATATGTTGCAACTCAAGGATCTACTATATAAAATTCTACCACATCACAAATTTCATACCTTTCTCTCCAAAATTTATCATTTTTCACATTCAAACATTTTTAAAAATTTCATCTTTCTTTTGAAAATCATACCATTTTCCAAATAACAATGTCATGTCTTTTAAAATGATCACATTTGAAAAAATATTAAATTATTTTAAAATTTCGCATTTCTTCAATTCAAATATCACTACTATAAATGAAATATTCCCTCCTAGGGGTAAGTCATTTCTAAAATGTGTGTCATGCTCATCTGATTGGCTAAACCCAAGACAATGAGATTCCAAATCCTATAAGTGTCTCGAAAACACAAATGTACCCATCCCTATATTAACCCTAAGGTCAATATAAAAAGTTTAAGTACATATTTTTATGATCTACATTTAATGTAAAAAAATCATACTCTTTTATATCATCCCAACTCAAGAAATAGTATTGTATGAACTTCAACTCCAAGACCGAGAAAAGATAACTATGTCAAAGACCCACCAATAATAATAATACTTGCAAGAAAAGAACTAAACAAGCTAATACCACTTGTAACATATCATCCCTCCTCATTGGTTAAAGTGAAATCCCTATGGAATGAAATAAATTACAAGATATTCATTACATTTTGGAGATGAAATTCAATTAGTAAAATAAAACAACCAAAAAAAACATTCCACAAGAAAATACTACAACATGATTCCTGATAATTATGAAAAAAACACAATGTAATAAGATCGATATCGAAACAAAACTGCAACATAGTACCACATTGGATGAAAACTAACATCAATGTACAATGAGGAAGACAAAACCAATAAAACAGAAGGAGGATAAAGACATAACTCCACAGCTCCAAACTTGTTCCACGATCCAACTCCAAAATAAAGCAAAATTACCATGATAGAACACTTAATATGTTTGACACATTACGATTTCTTGCATCCTGATGAAAATATATGCAAAAGCACATGAGTTCCAAATCAGGGGTGAGTAATGAAACTCAACAGCCTTTCATAAAATTACTTCACTACTCATGACACTAGGATAAAACTTTTTATCACATATATATATATAAAATTATTTAATCAATAGAAAAAAATTTATAACAAACTCAAGCAGTCTGACACCAAATAAAATTTCAATACTAAAACAATTTACATGAAAAAAAAACCAAAATATACAATATTCTCTTTCACATTCCATTTTGGTTACATGTTCCATGATTTACAGACATACCCATACATTCATGCTTCACTGAAAGATCTGTACTCATGAGTGGTTTCTCATCCATCCACTATGTTATCTCAAAGTGGCCAATATTCTTATGCCCCAATTACAGATACCCCTTATCCAAGGTCACATCCCTTTATACCACATTGGTAGATGACCCTTATTTATGATCATGTTTAAACCATGAACTCACATAAAACCATGTATTCCAAAAACATTTCATATCAAAAATTTCAATCCCTTTCAATAAAACCATTATCTTATTGAAAAACTTTCAAAAAGCTATATTTCAACGAATCAATCTAACAACCATTTTAAAACAACCATTAAAACCCATTCCATCAAAGAATATTTTAAAAAAAATCCATAATTACCAAAAATAAAAAAACCATCACTAAATATGTTTCTACAATGCACTTCACATTAATAACACAATAAAATTCAATAAATTTAAACAATTTGAAACTAATCTGTAATGTTCTAATAAGAGGTGTTGGGTGTTAAGCCACAAACCATTGGTATTATGGTGAAAATAAAGAACAACAGGAAAAATTCCACAAAACTTGGTTGAATCTCCAAATACCCACCTTAGATCTCTTACCCTAACATCAAAAAATCCAAAACAATCAATTATTCGAATCATCGCCTTTAATTCTATCTGTATTTGACTATATCTATGAAAACGAGTGAGTGAAGAAAGTAGATCTTCAAAAAACCACGAATGAATAAAAAATGAGGACTTTATAATGAAATTGAGCTTCAAAAAACTATGAAATGCCACAACATCACATCTGATGTGATTTGGAAAGGTTCCACAGCCTTGGGATGAATAATTTATGAGTTAGGGGTAAAATGGAAGAGAAACGAGTGGATAAAAGTCTGTCCATGCCTTTATCAATTTTTTTAGGATCTATTTTTTAAACCAATCATGGTTAGTCATAAATTTAGGGAAACCATATGCAATTAATCCGCCAACCTCTACCTGGATGGGTAAATTACATGGATGGCCTGCATAGTTAGACAAAGAATATTCCAAACATAAAAAATTCCTCTATCATGATTTAAAATGTTTCTCCTATATGGTCTCAGATCATAGAAAAACTATGTTTCTAATGTGCACCTTATAACTTCCCACGTATGACTATGCTCTGTTTCATGCATCATTGTCGTAGTTTTAACTAATCGTGCACCAACGGTGACTATTTAGAAAACCCTAAGAAAATTCCATAAGTATTCCAAACCCTCCCAAACATTACCCAACCACTTTACATACCGAAAATGTATAATTAAATGCTTTAATTATTTGAAACTAGAGGTCCTAATAAATATTATACTATAATGACAACATATATTTATATATATATCAAATAATTGTAAGAAACAAAATAAAAATGGAAGTAGTGTTCTTGTTTACGTACGTCCTATCGTCTCCATGAAAGTTACATGTAATTTACAATATCAAAATATTATGGGTTATTATAATTTCATTTATACTAAATTTATATGATAATTAGATCATTTTTACATTACATATATGATTGATTCATTATTTATGTAATAGGAACACAAATAATAAGTTAAAACATTCATGACAACTAGGAAACTAACTCCCAAAATAGTGAAAAGAATAAAAAAATTATTAACAAAAGGGTAATAATATATTATAAGAAGATTAAATATGAATTTATAAATATTTTTATCGTATTTTAATAATATATCAAAATGTTTAAATCCATTATATCTATTGTTAACAGATTTCTACCCAAAATAAAATTTAGGGTATGGGATTCTTGTCACAATTTTATTTTTGTGAGGAATATTCCATATTCACACCTATCATTTTTCTATGGTGTATATACTACCCCTTTTGAGAGATAATATCATGAATTATTTTATATTTGTGGAGTTTTATGTTTATTTTGAATTTATCTCATTTATGGGGACTATGCTTCAAAATATACCAAGTAGTAAGGGACATCGTCTAAATTTACATTATTTGAGACATATTTTATTATTTTGCACATGATTTCTTATATATATGGTGTACATAGTATCACATTGACATAGAATATCATGATTTATTCCTTCTTCTTGATATTTTGAGTTTGAATTTAAATAATTTAGTCTATGGGGGATTTTATAAATCATTTCCAAGTGTTAAAAAATATCATAATCCAATTTTTCTTTGGGTTATATTACATACTCATTGCATTTAATATTATAAGATTATTTTTGTAATAAATATTTACTATATATTTTTTTATTAAAATTAATTTTATGTGGATTTAAATTTGAGAAACATAATTTATTCGTTTATTGATTCTGGCATCAATGATATGGTCTTTTGAAGGGTTCACATCATAATCTCATTTTTTTGGGATTTTTTATACCTTAATTTCCATTAGGGTAAACTATTGGATCATTTTTCATGAAACAATTTAAATTTATTATTTAATTTATATTAGAAAAATTTACTGTAAAGACCCGTAAATTTCAAGGGAGATGTTTTCTTAATTTTCATTGGAACTCTACGAGCACACAGTTTCTGACGGTTCCTGATTCCAAGGCCCGGTGTTCCCGGAATAATTTTCCAAATATTAGCTCGGGTACGTTCAGTGAACAAACGAGTGGGTTTTTCTAACTTTTGATCCGGTGCTCGGAATTGGAATCTGAGGGCACCGATGAAACCACATCGCCGATAATTTCTTAGGAACACCTTTTTTGAAGGTGCGTTTGCTCAGGAGGAATTGTAAGAAAATGTGAAGAATAAAAATATAGTTGCTTTTCAATTATATTTTTACTATACCACTAGTGGTTTAAGTGTTAAGGGAAAAGAAGGTTGTGAGGAAGTTGGGGTGGGGCCCACACGAGCCCCCACCCCTTTAAATTTCCTAATTCCCCATTAAACCCCCCTCTAGATTTAATATGTAACTCATCCACTCTCTCCTCTCTTAATGTATGCCAACCCAATTAGTTAATGGCTTGATTTAATTTGGGTGTTTATAATTCTTTTTGAATTTCAAACCATTCACCCTCCTCCCTCCATTATTACATGTCAACCCCTCTAGTTTATGAGGATACTTCCCTCCCTCTCATTAATTAAATGCCAACGTGTTTAATTAATGAGCATCTTTCCTCCCCATTTTAATGTTACACCGCAGCAGATTAATTGGGTAGGGCCCTATGTCATAAATCCGTCATTTATGACTTGCATGCCAACGACCAACCCACCACTCCTATTTAATGGAGGATAGGGGGAGGAGTTCTAGATGGATTCTTCAAGCGACGGAACACTAGCAGCGAAGCACGATGCCCCGCACTTGGAGAGTTTTCCTCTTCCTCCAACGAAGAATGAAGAAGGCTGTCGCCACCCTCGGCTTTATCCTTCCGGAAGTTGATGAAATGTCACCCGTCTACCGTGACACCGTCTACCACAACACCGTCTACCGTGACTCCGACAAACACCTTCTTCGAGGTAGGGGTTTGGTTTTGTGTTCTTGAATATTCTTTTTCTATCCAACGTTAAATTCTTTAGCCGATTGTTATCGAATTAACTGGAGGGGGCCATACTGCACGAACAAGGCCAACCATCCGCCCCCTTTGTTCTTGTACTCATTGTGGCTCGAACGGTGGCAGCGCTACACAACAGCACCATGTGGGAAGGAGGAGTAACCCGGCGAAGGAGCGCGGTGCCGTCGCGCGGTGCCGTTGAGGCCGAAGGAAGCTGTGGCCGGAGTCGGGCCATGGTGGAGGGACGCGACAATGCATGGAAGGGCAACCAGAAATCCAGACGCTGGGTCAAGGGAAGGAGGGACCCACATGGGGGTCCTGGGGTGCCTCACAGGACGACCACCACGACCGGCAAGAATCGGGAAGGGTTGGGGGTCTGTAACCCCCGGCGACTGGAAAAGGGGCATGCCCCCACGTGGGGGCCACCGTTACAAAAGAAGGGAGGAAGCGCCCCCGCCCCCCTCTTTCCACATCCGCTCGGCCAGCGCCGAGCCGCCCTGCTTGACCAGTGTCGAGCCTTCCAGGTTGGGCCGCCCACACCGGGCAGGTCTGCCCGCGCCGGGCAGGGCCACCTGCGCCGGGCAGGGCCGCCCGCGCCGGGCTGGGCCACACCATTTGGGTCGTGCCATGCCCTAATGGGCCAGACCTGAGCCGGTTCGGGTCCCCCCGGTTCAGGACGACCCAAGGGGTTCAGGGCCGAGTCGGTCCGGGCCCAAACCACCCTAAATCGGACAGGTTCGTTCAAATTCCCATAACTAGGGCTACAAACCTCTAATTGATTCACCTTCAGTTGCGATGCGATCCTTGGATCGATACAGTCATTTCGAAATTTTTCACTCAAGGTTTAGAAGAACTTTGGGTACGTACGGGTTGGTTCGAACACAAAACCAACCGGTCCTTCAGAGCGGAAACACTTATAACATGAGCTCTAGACGCCAAATGACGTGTCGTCGACATTTTTGGATTCTTCTTAGTGAGGCAGTCCTTTTATCTTACTCCTCTTATGTTTTTGTAGGAGTTGGAGTGCGGTCGGGTTGGTTTTGACTTAAAAACCAACCGGACCCCTGGAACGAAAAAGCCAATAACTCTCAGACCAGGCGTTCAATTGACGTGTCGTCTGTCGCGTTGAGTTCCTATTGACATGACAGAACTTTTGGATACATCAACTCTGGTCTTCGTGACAGTTGATGTATCGAACCCTTGGCTCGTGGAGCAAACCCTCCTAGAACGAGCGTGTTGTGTGTGAAAATCCTAGAGTTGGATACGACTACAACGACTTCCGTACTGGAATCCTCTGTGGGTTCGATGGTGAAGACTTCTGTACTAGAATCCTCAGGGGGTTTGATGATGAAGACTGTCGTACAAGAATCCTCCGTGGGTTCGAAGACGACGAGAACCATATGGGAATTCTCTGTGGGTTCGACGGTGACGTCTACAATACTTGTATCTTACGTGGGTCCTACAATATTGACCTCTGTTGTAGTATCCTACATGGGTCCAACAGAGTAGCTGGACTAGTATCCTACGTGGGTCCGACTGCTTAGCTGGTCTAGTATCCTACATGGGTCCTAACTAGATGAATCAGTAACTACTTATGGTCATCTATTTTATTTTACAAATGATGTATATCTGTCTGAGCTGAGTCTTGATTATCAATCTTTATCATTGATGTGATTGACTTACATTCCTATTTGGATTGGGTTGTTCGTTTCTGTGTGGACTGGGTTGTACTTTACTATGTGGACTAGGTTGTACTTTCATGTGTGGACTGGGTTGTACCTTCTTCTGTGGACTAGTTATTTCTTTCTGTGTGGATTGGGTAGTACTTTCCTTTGTGGATTGGGTTGTGCTTTCTTGTGCAGACTGGGTTGCCCATGGGCTCGTGAGTTGGAGCAGAATTGGAAGTGATAAATTAGGTATATGTATGGCCGTATACCTAAGTGGAGATGGTTGATACTTCATGTTTTGTATCTTTATTATGGTTTATCCTTTGTGGATTTCGGGAGTCCTTCGGGGGTCTTGGTGTCTCTACTGAGTATCGTATACTCACCCCTGCACGGGCTATGCCCGCACTACATTTTATTGGTTTCAGATGACGGATAGTGCTGATCATAGTCGAGGCTTGTGGAGAGGGACGATACCTAGAGTTGGACCACTTGGTGGGACATACTCAGAGCAGATGGCTGGACCCGAGGAGCCAACGAGACTATCTGTACGCACCCTTCAGGTGGGAGTTCTGGATGATGACTTGGTGGTTACAGCTTACCTTTCAGCTATTGTACTTCCTTTTTCTCTGTTGTACTGTACTTTCTTTTGGGTTTTTATAATGGCCCATTTACTTTCCATCACTTACTTTTGTAGTTAGTTTATATAGTGTTTACTTCATCTTGGGTACTTTGTGGTGTTTCTTTTCATACATAATGGAAATGCCTTCTCTAATATCGGGATTTATGCTTTTGGTGCTAGTCCCTAGCCCCTTTCATATGGAAGGTGGGATTTGGGTAGTCACGACACTGGTCCCGAGGACGGGTCGTGACATTTACCATGTAATAGAACTATTTTTCTACAAATTGGTACTTAAAATGTTTTAGAAAATATTTTTGACAAAACCTAACTTTATTTCTCTATTTTTTCGGAGATCCTGTTTTCTCTTAAATACCCTATTTTATGAAATTTTTTATTAAAATGAATAAACCTTTTCAAAATTATTTATTAAAGAAATATAAACCTTTTTTTATTTTATAATTTATATCAAAGGAAACATATTATTGATTTCTGAACTTGGAAAAATTCTACCATTTTTACCGTGAAAATATAATTTTTTGTTTACATTATGTGACTTGTATAGACTTAAAAATCATTGCTTCTTTAAATATATCATTGAATATTTAAATGGATAATTTTTAAAGAAAATATTTTTAAATTTGGTTTTAAATGAAAAATCTTTTCAATATTTTCTATCTGAAAAATGAATATTTTTGTCAATAATGTTTTAGAAGAAATTTTTATAATATTTCCATTCAACAACAACAACAATCCATTTTTTACTCCACATAGGATAATATGTATTGATACCATCTTTATTATTCATCTATATGGTATATGATGGATTTTTCCGATGATACTATTGAATTTTACTCCCTTATTCCTTTTCCACATTAAAATATTCAATTACCTATGATCATTGAACATCGAATTTACGCTAATTATCCATATCATTTATCATGGATATGTTTATTTACTAAATCATATATCATTTTAACATTTTGTGTTAACATGGAATAGTATTTGACTATCTAGGGAAATATTGATGAATCTGTATTCTTTATCCGATATAGATATTAAAATTGGGATATTGTATATTAATTAAATTGATCACTTGTGATGAAATATTCTTTGTACATGCTATGGCGGGTGGGCCATGAACATTATATAACCCCTCGAAGCATTGATAATTCCTAATGAGACAAACTAGTTGAAAATATTAAGCTTGTTTCTACATATAGTTTTAAAATATTTAGAGGATCGATCCAGATAGTAGAGGTTTCCATGTGCCTAATACATGATGTCTGGAAATTATGAATTCCATACTTCTGGATTCGTTGTTTATTTTCCATGCCATTTTCACAATGACAGATTCAGTGGATACAATTAATTATCAATTTATGAATTAAATGGTATGTGTTTTTATTTTTTTACCTTTTCATATTTATTTTTTTTATCTAGTTATTTAAATGGTATATTTCTTCAGTTATTTACCTTTAAATATTGTTTATAAAATTCCTTCGCGGTTTATTAATTACTTGGCAGGTATGTTTAGTAGTATCCTTTTTTATTGACTATTTTAATTTATTTATACATCACTATTACTGATAATTTTTTCTCATCCATATTCTGTTTTCATTCCCCCTGATTCATTGAATTTTACCAAGAATGGTATGTAAGGATACACTATATGGAATATAGTTTGTATCCTTTAATAAAGAAAAAATTATGTAATAATTACTGTAATAAATTGAAATATAAGACTCATTTATTTAACTGGTTTAAAAATACTACTAAACTCTTCAACATTTTAGTATTTGAATCAATGTAATCATTCTAATGTAATAGTAATAGACACAGGCACCAGGCATGCCCAGGTCGGGTCGCTACAATCGTAATAGAGTATACAATTATTACAAAGCCATCTAATTAGTAGGTATGAATAATACCTACTAAATTTTGAAAATTATATGGTGTCAAATGTAAAATAAAATTTATCTATTATGAATTGATTACAAATAAAATAATAACCACTTATAATAAAAATAAATGTTTTCTAAATTTTTTTATAGAGGATTTACTCATTTCTTGCACTCATTTTTGATAATTATTTTTTTCCAAATTATAGAATATTAATTTGATAAAAATTATACTAATTTTTGAAATCATAATATCAAAAATATGGCGGTATTCATTTTTTGGTATTTTTCGAAAAAGTTTTAATTTTAAAAGAACAATAAATAATACTAATTTTTAGGGAAAAATTCCTTTTAATTTAAATAAATTACAAAGATATAATTTATTTTAAAATGGTTTTAAAGTAAAATCATTTCAAATATATTAAAATTTAACTAATTAAATTTATTTTATTAATTTTAATGTAGAATTTTTATTTTAAAACCCTCTATACTTACGAGAAGTTTCACTTTAAAAACCCTCTTTTTCACCGCGCCTTTTTGTATAATTTTAAATGGTATTATTTCACTTATACGAATTTATTTTCATATCATGAATTTTTTATTATGAGTATTTGTAATTTATAATTTCTATTAGTTACAACTTAATTTTTTTCTATAATTAATTGTGAAAAAATAAAAAATTAAATCCTATATTTTGGGTAATGTTGGGTTACTAGGGGTAAACATCAATGATAAGGATTAAATCTATGTTTTGGTCATATTTAGACCATATAATTTCAAATAATTTATCATACAACATTTTTGACTGATTTTTCATTTGAATAATTTGGGTACAAATTTTCAATTTCAAAAATTACATGTGTGAGACTCATCTCACTTATAAAAGGCCACCTCATTCCCTCTCTGATTCTCACCACAAACCTTATTTTTTCATATAGAAACCCAAATAACTCCCAAATTTAAATTATTTAATCATATAATACATCTTTTTCATAATTATGTTCTATTAATCCATTATGTATAATCTTATAGAGGAGGTCTTAGAAGAGGTAAAATAGCAAACATTGAGTTCTTAATTTATTAATTCTTCCACCTCCTATAATTATTATTCATTTAGGCTTATATAATCTCAAAATTATATACCACAAAATTATTTTATATTATTAAAAGTAAATAAAGTATATACATATCATCATACCTCAATGGGATATAATATTATCGCTCATATGGGTGGTGGACTACTGTAAGTACCCAACCTTAAACATTACATAATCTTGAATTAAATGAATAATTCACATTAAGGATCATTCTATGTTTAGTCATTTATAGAATTAGGCGATAACTATTAAATTACATCTCATAAATTACAAGGTAGACACTTCTACTCTCTTTCTATTTTTTTAAAAAAATAAAAACTCCTGAAAAAAGTTTCATGTCTAGTTCCATGTTTTAGATAGCATGAAATTTCCTTGATCCCATCCTTGAACCTATTCCACTTTATGTCCTATGAAAAACATTTCAAAAACATGGGATGAGCATAAAAAATTTCAGTAAGAGATAAAAAAGAAGAAAAATTGTTAGTTTTTTCAAAACAGCAAGTAAATAATGATTACTTTATCATAAGTAATACATTTCACCTTTATGAAGTAGAAAGCACTCTTCACTGAATAAAAGATAAATACTTACCATTTTTAACCAAAATATTACCATAAAACCCATATAAAGGACACATAACATATAAAGGTAACTTGAGACATAAACCTACTTAAATGGAATAACCATATGATAGACCTCCACACAAATCACTAAATGGAATAACCATACGGCCGACTTCCATACCCAATGCATTGGTGGTTATATTGTAACCACACATCCTGGTTTGTCATGGATCCACCCGTCATTTGGTTTATCACGTAACCACCCATCTAATGTCCAAGAACTATTATAAAATAATAACACATAAAACATTGAAAATATAAAAATTACACTAATAACATTTAATTTTTAATCATAAAAAATAATTTCAAGATATTGAAGTAATCAATCCACATAAAAACCAATTTTCAATACTAAAACATCCAACAACAGAATAAGGTATTTATTTTTCATTTTAGAAAACATTAAGGCATATAGAGGAATCTATATAATGATTACAGTGGTGGAGAGGTTATTATCTCCCCAAACATTAAAAACATTCCATTTTTCGTTTAGTAAAACGCTTCATAGAAAAAAGATTCACTTTGAATGAATGTAAAAGTCAAATAGTGTTATTATACACCATGTAAAAGAAGAAGGTTTATTTTATCGAAATATGCCTCAATGGAAAGATATTGAGACGAAGTCCCAAACCAAGATCATTTTATAAGTAAAGTAGGCTGATTATCTGTATGAAATATAATAACACATAAATAATGTATAAATACATGATAAGATATAAAAATTCATTTCTCCCATAATCAAAGAATGACATAATCAAGAATGAGAAGATCCGCCCAATAAATGATAATTGGGTTAAGAAGTTCACTTACCTCGTGTCCGAGTTTACTCGTTCATTAATCTCCTGACTAATAAACTAAAGATAATTTATACTTGAATATGAACCTTTTTCAATTTTATTATTCCCTTTATATCACTTATTACCATTTTATAAACATTATGTAATAATTTATGTTAATAACATATATTTTGTCGAGATTTGGTACTTGAGTAAAAATATAATACTTATAATTACAAGTTGTTCACATGGTAAAATGTTCATTATATAAAGATTGATATTAATGACTTATATATCATATATATCATATATATCAAGTATATACATTTATTTATAATAGTGAATTACATTTGGAGGTATGAAATGAAATGCATCTTTCCTGGAAATGGTATGTGGTACGTATGCATGAATGCTAATTTCATTTATATTTCTTCTTTTAAGGGAAATAAAAAATAATGATACATATGTGTATTATAATTACATTATATTATCATATATAAGATCATTAACTCTATCCTTTATATGTCCCACATATGGCATTAACGAGTTATATCACGTTGAGGGGTCGATAGTCCGCTCTTCCTCAAGTGAAATTATCGCGTTTACCCATGATGGAAGCCATAAGGTTATTCTATAAAAAAACACATAAGAATAAAAAAAACATAAACATAATATATATCATATATAAATATATTTCAATCATAATGGCCACCATGAGAGGCAGTAGGAGATAATCAAACAATCATCATTCAGTGAGGCGTTAGTTTTCTATCCACAGAAACTATATGTTCTACACCCATTTGATAAAGGTGTTTGTAATTGTAGTTCAAATACATATCGTAAAATCATCCTAGTATATTTATGGTACTATTGGTGTTATATAATAAAGTAATAAAACGAGTTTTGGGGTTGGAGAATTAAAATAAAACAAAAGAAGTTAAGTGGAATCATTACCTTTAATTTGGGTAACTCACTTTGGTTTGAACCAAAATGACTTTTTGAAGTTCCTTCTTCCCATGTAAATTCTTCTAGGAGGAGGATATGGTTCATTGGAGATTATTTGGTTTGGGTTTGGATGAGCCACAAAGCTTGAGAGATGTGAGGAATTGGTTAGATGTGAAAGCTTTTTATAAAGGGGGAGGGCTATTTTGGAATGCGTGAAAATATTATTTTATTATATTATGATATTCAGTTACAAAAGGTAATAAACTAATTAAATAAAAATATAAGATGAATCATGGTTTTAATAAAATCACAAGTAATAATTGGACAGGTTTTGGATATTTTTTTAATATTTATAATCTTATTTATTTAAATAAATTATTAATGAGGAAAATACTGCATCAATATTATGTCAATAATAATTGAATTTATCTGATATCTAAAAAATATAAAACAAATACTATGTTGTAAGAAATTGTTTTAGCTTTCCAATGAATATTTACAGTCCAAATGATAATTTAAATAATCCCTTCTAAATAATAAGTTACGAGAAGATATTTGTTTTTGTCATTTTTCCTTTACTTTAAGTTAATTAATCCAAACTGTCATTATCAATCCCAAGTGTCTCAATGGGTTCCAAAAATCTACCCAAATATGCCCATAGTCGTAATTTACTCAAACGATAAGGCTAGGACAAGTGGTAATGTAATTTTGTATTACTATAATATAATTTTTACATTAAATTACTATATTTACCTTTAACAGTTGTATAAAAGTCAAAAGTTTCTATTCAACAGAAATTATTTTCATCTTATTGAACAAAATTTTACATACTAATAACAACCATTTATGTTATATTTTCTAAATTTAATGAACTGAAGTGGTAAAATTTCATTTCAATGAAAATTTCAGTTTTTAACTACTACTTAGTGGTTTCACTATTCATTAAAAATTGATGTTTTTTAGAAAACTACCAAATATTAATTTTAAGATATATTTGATATTCCAAATAAAAAAATGATGTCTATTTAACCATATTCAAATTATAGAAGTTTCATTAATTAATTTGAAACTAATTCCTCGTGTCAAAACAAATAATGTGTATTTAAGAAATAATAACTATCAAAAGATTGAGAATTGTTTATGTCTAATTTCAAAATGAAATTAGTTCAAATGACCCAAATTGGATTAATTGGTAAAAATATAATCAAATTAGACATTAAAACCAATTAAAAAGATAATATAACCATATAAATAAAGTAGATTAAAAGACACATTTGAATTAAAATACAGTATTTTTAACTATTCAAAAAAATGAACATTACCAGAAAAATTCCAAAAAATTACCCAAAGTATATTTTGAAGCTCCAAATCTAAAGAAGATTTTTGTTTTGTCAAATAGAACATATTAAAGTTACCAAAATAAGATTTAATGAGGGTTCTCAATTAAAAGGAGGTAAATTGACCTTTTAAAGTAAATTATGCTTAAAATTAGATTCATTCACAATTTATGCCTCTATATTTAATTTAACAATCATGTATAATCATATTGTAGTTAGTTTTTTTCATTCCTTCCAATACAATGGATAAGATTTAACTATTATTTAAAATAATAATATTTTATTATTAGTGTGCAATGTAAGATTTCAATGAAACCAGTTGTTGCGTATCAGGTGTGCCATCCAACATAGCATCCCCTTTAATGAAAATTAAATTTTTATTTCCAAAAATATAAATAAAAAAGATAATTTATTATTTATTTATTTACGTAGGATGTTACATAAATCACCCCTTTTGGAAATTTTGTCAATGAAATTTTATTCCCTTATCAAATAAGTGGGGGTATTTATCCCTCATAGCATATTCAGATTCCCACATTGCCTCTTCAACCATATGGTTTTTCCACAAAAACTTTTCCTCGCGAATTACCTTATTCAGTAACACTTTCATCGTATAGTCAAAAATATTTATAGGTTATTCATTATAAGAGCGATTCTCATCCAACAGAACTATTTCTCGACTCAATATATGAGATGGATCCGGCATATACCTTCTCAAAATTGAAACATGAAAAACATTGTGTACCTGGGATAAAAATGGAGAAAAATCCACTTTGTATGAAACTAATCAAACATTCTCTATGATTTCATAGGGTTTAATGAACATTGGACTCAACCTTCCCTTCTTAAAAAAACACATCACACTTTTCCATATATAAACATTGAGAAAGACATGATCACCTACCTCGAATGAAATATCATTTCTCTGATTATATACATAATTTTTCTTCCTACTCTGAGTTGTTCTCATGTTTTTCTAAATCAACTGAAATTTTTCTACCATCTCTACTACCTATTATTGTCCCATTAGTTTACATTCACCTACATCATCTCAAAAATCTGGAGTTCGACACCACTTTCCATATAATTCCATAAATGGAGACATATGTATACTAGAATGAAAAATGTTATTATATGAAAATTCAACCAAAGAAATATGTTTGTCCCAGCATCCCTCGTAATCCATTGAGCAAAAATGTTGCATATACTGTAAGGTTTTAATTGTTCGTTTTGACTATCCATCTGATTACAAATGAAATGTTGTACAAAAATTTAATTCATTACCCAACAAATTCTGTAGGCCTTTCAAAAAGTTATAAGTAAATGTGGGATCATGATCAGATACAATAGATATAGGAAATACATGCAACATGACTATCTCTTTAACATACATCCAAGAATGTTGGTCTAGAGAAAACCTATCTCGAATAGGAATAAAATGATCATATTTAGTCAACCAATAAAAATAACCCAGATTGCATTATTCACTCATGGTTTATTTGGTAATCCCATAACAAATTCCATGAATATATTTTCTCATTTATACTCTGGCACCAGTAAAGACTGAAGCATTCCTTTCAGTAACTGCCACTCTCATTTAACCTAATAACAAGTCAAACACTTCACAATAAATTCATATATATATCTTTTCATTCCCACCCACCATTAAAACTCTCTAAGATCTATGTACATATTAGTACTGCTAGGATGAACTAAAAACAAGAAATTATGAGCTTTCCATAACAACTCATTCTTCAAATATGAATCAAAAGGTACACATAATCTCTTCCCAATGAAAAAAACATGATCATTGTCCACATTCATTTAGGAAACATACCCTTCAAAACCAACTCTACCTATTTCTTTAACTCACCGTCTTCTTTCTGCGCATTCTTTATTCTATCTGATAGAGATGATTTCCCTAACACCTGAAACAAAACAATAGAATGTCTTGCACCAAAAACTTCTACACCAAATTTTATAAAATCAAAAACCAAAGGATCTCATTCCAAACGTAGCATGGTCAATGAAACATTACTTTTTTGACTCAAAGCATCAACCACTTTATTTTCCTTTCCTGGATGGTAATGAATCGTGCAATCATTATCCTTGATTAATTCTAACCATATACTCTATCTGATGTTCAATTATTTTTGAGTGAATATATACTTCAATATTTTTTTGTCAGTATATATTTCACATTTTACTCTATAAAAATGATGCTTCAAAAATTTTAAATAAAAAGAAACAGCTTCTAATTCCAAATTAGGTGTAGGGTAATATAACTCATGAGATTTCAACTGATGTGAAGCGTAAGCAATTACCTGATCATTCTGCATAAGGACACATCTATGTCCTTTCAACAAAGCATCACTGTAAATAACAAACTAAACATTTCTGAAAGACAGTGCTAAAAATTTAGAATTCACCAATTTTCTTTTCAATTCATGAAAACAATCATCTCATTATTTTTTCCAAATGAACATAACAACTTTTTGAGTTTACCTAGTCAGTGGGATAGATAACCATGAAAAATTAACAACAAACCTCTGGTAATAACGTGCTGAACCATGAAAACTATGAATCTGGGTTATATTTGAGGGTCTTGAACATTCTTCAACAACCTTTATTTTAGTAAGATAAACTGATATACTATTCTCTGAAACAATCTGACCAAGGTATGAAATATTTTGTAACCAATACTCGCACTTGATGAATTTCCCAAACAGTTTCTTTACTTTTAAGGATTGCAAGACAACCCTTAAATGACATTCATGTTCCACTTTACTTTTTGAATAGACTAATATATCTTTAATGAACACAACCACAAACTTATTTAAGAACTCAAAAAAAAATTATTAATAAGACCGATGAATAAAACATGTGCATTGGTTAAACCAAAAGGAATAACTACAAATTTCTAATGGCCGTATCTAGTACAAAATGTGGTCTTCAAAATGACTTATTCCTTTACTTTTCACTGATGATACCACGACCTCAAATCAATCGTCAAAAAATACAGGGCTCCCTGGAGCTGATCAAACAAATCTTTTATATGACGCAAAGGATACTTGTTCTTAAAAGTGATGTTATTAAATTCTATATATTCAATTAAAAGTCTCACTGAACCATATTTCTTTTTAAAAAATAATTTAGAAGAATCCCATGGTGATGTGCAAGATTGAATAAAACCTTTATCTAATAACTCCTGTAATTTCTTCTTTAACTCTAAAAGATCCGTTTGAGCCATTCAATAAGGGGGTTTTGAAATTGACTTAGCATCATGAACTAAGTCAATAATAAATTCAACATCCTGATCAGGTATTATAATAGGAAACTCATCATGAAAAAACATCATCATAATCATTTACCACTGGAACATCATTTATCTGAGCAGTTCCATTGTTTTCAATAATATGTGCAAGGTAACATTCATTTCTTTCTTTTACTAGTTTCTCAGCTTCCAAATATGTTACCAAAATTCCGGGATCATTCTTGTATAAAAACTGAAAATCTTTCTGAAAAGAAAACATTTTACCTTTTTAGTCGATCTTAGCATGATAAACATAAAGCAAATCCATGCCCAAAATAACATCAAAATCTATTAGAGGAAAATAATAAGGTTTGCAGGTGGATCCTTCCCACACACATGGACATAAAGGTTCTTATAACTTCTTCTGGTCTCAACATTTCCACTTGGGGTTTTTATCATTAGACCAGTATTCATATAATGTGTTGGAATTCCCAGTTTACTAGAAAACTTCTCAGAAATAAAATACTGTTTAGACCCTGATTCAAACAACACATTGGCATAATCTGATCAAACAAACAGTGTACCTAACACAAGTTCATTGGATGGCCCAACATATGCTGAATTAGTTTCAAAAGACTTCACCACCACTTTCTGATTGTAGTTTGGTTGCTTTCCCACATTTTAGTTCTTTGTTGGACACTCATTTTCATAATGAACCATTTCATTGCAATTAAAACATCTTACCACAGACCTTTCATTTCCTGCTAGATCATTACCCATACAGTTACGAGCAATATAACCAGACTTACCACACGGGAAGCACTTAACAGAATTTGAGAAACATTCTAAAGAATTATTTTTACAACGCTTCTCACAAGATTGATAATTATTTTTCTATCCTCCAACATTTGTTGATGAATTTCATCCCTTTTCCTACCAAATGGAAAACTTATTCTGTTGTTTTTCAAAGAACACCTGATCATTGGAAAACTCCATTTCCACCTTCTCCAAACATCGAACCAGTTTTTTATATCTTTTGAACTCGCGAGAGGCTAATTCTCTTCGATATCGTTGCTTCAGTCTGGAGTAAAATCGATTTTTCATACTATCAAGATCTCGTATGAAATTCGGAGCATCCTTGCCAATCGAGTGAATTTTTCTTTATTAGCAGCCACTGAGTCGTCCTCCTATGTCTATTCCATGAATTGTTTTTCCATCCTAAGATGGACCAACATAGGAAAATATTTCTCAAGAAACATACCTTTGAATTCATCCCAATCAAGAGAATCAATCTCCTCACTATCACTGATATTTTTCACCATCAACCACCACTGATCAGCTTCACCTTCAAAACGGTAAACAACGAGACTAAACTTTTGATGTTCTGAATAACCCCGGACATCAAAAAATTTCTCCAGTTCATTGTATCCACCCTTCTACTAGAACAGGTCAGATTATCCTTTAAATGATAGGGATGATGCCTCATTAAATTCTATACTACTGACATGTTCCTCTATGGTTGATCTGGATGATCTCGTGCATGGATACCACCTCCATTTTTAGCATGATTAAACTGCGCCATCACTACAAAAAACTATTCTATTCCGATTCCAACCATCTCAGTTTGCTTATTTGGAATCCATTATTCCTCCAGATGTCATCCCAATATAGATGCCCTATTTCCTCTGTGGAAAACCATTCTGAAGACAGAAATATCTTAGTCAAAGAAACATTGAAATCTGTAAATGCTATATCTTTTCAATATTAACAAAATTTAATATATGGATATTAATTTAATAACACCCTAACTCCTAATGTTTTCTAAACTGGCCTCCAATACAAAATATAAGGACCCAGATGTAAACATTACATAATCTTGAATGAAATGAAAAATTAACATTGTTGATCTTTTCATGTTTAGTGATTTAGAGAATTTGGCCATCACTATTACATTACATCTCAAAAATTACCTGGTAGAAACTTTTACTCAGTTTCAATTTGTTTCATAAAATAAAAACACTTGAAAAAATGATTCAAGTCTAGTTCCATGTTGTAGACAGCATGGCATTTCCTTGATCCCATATTTGACCCAATTCCACTTTATGTCTTGTAAAAAACATTACAATAACTTAATATTAGCATTAATAGCTCATTAAGGGATACACAAATAAGGAAAATTGTTAGTTTCTAAAAAAAACTAGTAACCAATGAATAATTTATCATAAGTAATACATTTCACCTTTATGAAGTAGTAAATACTCTTTCCTAACTAATAGATCAATACCTACCATTTTAACCAAAATATTACAATAAAACCCATATAAAGAACACATAACATATAAAGGTAACTTAGGACATAAACATACTTAAATGGAATAACCATATGGTCCACTTACACACATATCACTAAATTGATTAGCCATATGGCCAACTTCCATAACCAATGCCTTGGATGTTATAACGTAACCATCTATCCTGGTTTATCATGGCACCAACCATCATTTGGTTTATCATGCAACCACTCATCAAATGTTCATGTACCATTATAAAATCATAACACATAAAATTATGAAAATATATACATTTCACTAATAACATTTACTATGAAATCACAAGATATAATTTCATGATATTTAAATAATAAATCCATTTTAAAAACTATTCTAAAAACCAAAACAACCAATAACTGAATAAGGGATTTCGTTTTCAATTTAGAAAACATTAATTCTTATAGTGGAAGCCAAATAACGATTATGGTGGTGGAGAGGTCATTGTCTCCACAAATATTAAAAACATTCCATTTTTATTATATTAAAACGCTTTGTAGAAAAATTATTCCCATTGAATGAAATTTAATGCCAAAAGTTTTTATTATAAACCGTGTAAAAGAAGAATGTATATATTATCGAAATATGACTCAAAGAAATAAGATTGAGACGAAGTACCTTACCAAGATCATTTTGTAAATAAATTAGATCGATTATGTCTATTCTATATAAGAACACATAAATAATGTATAAATACATGATAAGACAAAAAATTCATTTCTCAAATAATGAAAGACTAACATTAACAAGAAAGAGAAGATCCACCTAAAGGATGGAAATTTGGTTAAGAATTGCCATTACCTCATGTCCAACTTGACCCCTTCATCCTTTAATCTCCTAAAGAATAAATTAAATTAAATTTCTACTTTATTATGAACCATTTTCACGTTTATTATACCTTTTATATCACTTATTACCATGTTATAAACATTATTTAATCATCTATGTTAATAATGGTTGTTTTGTCGATATTTGGTATTTGAGTAAATATGGACTTATTATAATTACAAGTAGTTCACATGGTCAAATGTTCATTATATCCAGAATGATATTCATGACATAGATATCATATATATTAAATATATCCAGTATATATATTTATTTATAATTGTACATTACATTTGAAGGTATGAAATGAAATGCACTGTTCATGGAGACGGTAAGCCATACGTACGCATGAATGCTACTTTATTTTTTATTTATTCTTTTAATGGATTTAAAACATAATGATACATATATATATTATAATTACTATGTAATACCATATATAATATAATTAACTCCATCCTTTTTATGTCCCACATATGGCATTAATGAGTTATTTCACTTTGAGGGGGAGGTAGTCCGCACTTCCTCAAGTGAAATTATCGCGTTTACCCATATTGGAAACCATAAAGGTATGATAAAAATGTAAAATAAATAATCATATAGAAAACATAAAAATAATATATATCATATATCAATATAGTTCCATTTTATTTTCCACCATGAGAGGTGGAAAGAGATAATCGAACAATCATTGTTTCGTGAGTCATTAGTTTTCTATCCACAAAAACAGTATATTTTTCGCCCATTAGATAGAGGTGTGTATAATTGTAGTTTTAATCGCTATCATAACAACATCCTAGTATATTTGGGATACTGTTTTTATTATTAATGAAATTAATAAAAAGAGTTTATGGGTTGAGAAGTAAAATAAAATAAAATAAGTTAAGAGGAATCATTACCTTTGATTTGGGTAACTACCTTTGGTTTGAACCCAAATGACTTATTGAAGTAACTTTTGCCAAAGGTAATGCTTTTAAGTGGAGGAAAGATATATTGAGACATTATTTGGGTAGGGGTTGTATGATCCAATGGGCTTGAGAGGTGTGAGGAATTGGTTATAAGTGAGTGATTTTTATAAGGGTGAGGAGGGGCTCTTTAGGAAAGCGTCAAAAATAATTTTATTATATAATGATATTCAGTTTATAAAGGTCCATAACTAATTAAAGTTGAAGATAAGATGAATCATGGTCGAAATAAAATCATCCAAAAAATATCGGATTGGTTTTGGATATTTTTTTAATATTTATAATGTTATTTATTTAAATCATTTATTAATGAGGGAAATATTGCATCATTAATGTGTCAAAATAATTTAATTTATTTAATGTGTAAAAATAAAAAAATACCCCGATTTATGAAATCCTTATAGATATATAATTAATATTTAGAATCAATATGGTAATTTATATATCCCCTTATAAAAATTAATTTACTATAATATATTTCTTTTTGTCGTTTTTGACTTTACTTTCAGTTAATTATTCTAAAGTGTCATTATTACTACGATTTGGCTCAATGGGGTCCTAAAATCGACCCAAAGATTTTTATGGTTGTAAATTACTCAACCAATAATGTTAGTGCATGTGTGAAGGTAATTTTTTATTATTATTGAATTATTTTTACCATGAATTACCCTATTTACCATTAACTGTGGTAAATAAAAGTCAAAAGTTACTATTCACAATAAATTATTTTCATCTTATTGAACCACATTTTACTTACTAATAACAACCATGTATGTCGGATTTTCAAAATTTATTCCACTGATGTGGTGAAATTTTAATTAAATGAAAATGTCAGTTTTTAACTACTACTTAGTGGTTTCCCTATTCATCAAAAATTTATGTTTTTCAGAAAACTACCAAATATTCAGCCAAATTAATAAATGATATTCCAAATTATAAAATTTTGTCTATTTTAAAAAATTCAAAACATAGAAGTGTCTTTAATTAATTTAAAATTAATTATCTTTGTCAAAACAAATAACATGTTTATATGAAACAAGAACTATTAGAAGATAGACAGTTGTTTATGTGCAATTTCAAAGTACAATTACTTCCAATAACCAACATAAAATTATTTACAAAAAATATAGTCTAATTAAACTTTAAATATAATTAAAAAGATAATATAACCATACAAATAAAATATATTAAAAATAACATTTGAATTAAAATACAGTATTTTTCACTATTTATAAAAAAATGAACTTTACCTAAAAAATTCCAAATAATTACCCAAAGTAAATTTTAATGTCCCTAATCTAAAGAAGAATTTTATTTTTACAATATAACATTTTATATTGACCAAAACTAGATTTAATGAGGGTTCTCCATTAAAAGGTGGTAAATCTATATTTTAATGTAAATTATGCATAAAATTAGATTCATTAACATTTTAAGCCTCAAGCACATATTTAACAAACATGTATAATCATATTGTAGTTATTAATGTCCATTATTTCCAATTCAATTGTTAGGAGTTAACTACCATTTATAATAATAATATTATATTATTAGTGTGCCACTTATGATTTCAAAGAAACTCGTTGTTTTGTATCGAGTATGCCATCAAAAATAGAAACTCATTTAAAGTAAAATTAAACACTAATTCAGATAATATTAATTATAATAATAATTTATTATTTCTTTATTTACCCGGGATGTTAAAACTACAACCACGCTAACCAATATGACATGTTTTCTATCAACACCTTGAATGGTTGGGTATGATTGTAACTTCCCAAGTAAATAAACAATATATCCTTTTTTATATTTATTAAAATTTGTGAATTAAATATTAATTTTATCATAAATGGGATGCTTTATTTAATGACATACCTGATACACAACATCTGGTTTCATTGAAAACTTGTGTTGCACACAACATTGAGTTATTTTGAAAAATAATAATATAATATTATTATTTTAAATGGTAGTTAAATCATAGCCATTGTATTGGTGGAAATAAAAAAAAATAACCATATTATGTTTAAATATTTTTTTCAAATGTTTTTAAATTTCTCCAATAATTTTTTGATTCTTAAAAAATGAATGAATCCAATTTTAGGCTTAAATGCTCTAATATTCATTAAATGTTCGATTTACCGCCTTTTAATGGTGAACCCTCTATAAATTTCGTTTTGGTCACATTTATATGTTCTATTTGACAAAATAAAATTTTTATTTAGAATTGGGATATCAAAATTTACATTGGGTAAACTGTTTGTATTATTCTGATAAAATTCATTTTTTTATGAAAAGTAAAAAATACTGTATTTTAATTATAAACTTCCATTTAATATAATATATTTATAAAGAAAGATTAAGTTTCTAATTGGTTTGAATGTTTAAATATTTTATTTTTTTACCATTTTAAAAAATATTAGTCATTGAAAGTAATATCATTTTGAAATTGGACATAAATAAGTATCAATCTTTTGATAGTTATTATTTCTTTAAAACACGCTTTTTTGTTTTGAGATCAGAAATTAATTTTAAATTAATTTCTGCAACTTTTATGTTTTGAATTTTTAAAAATGTATTCAATATTTTTAATTACGTGGTCTAAAATTTATAAATAGGTGACATTTAATTTTAGACAATATAAATATTTACTTCAGTAAAATGTTATTTACCATGGTTAAAGTGTAAATATAGTAAATAAAGGTAAAAAAATATTATTATTATAATATTATATTACCCTAACATGTGTCCTAATCCTGTTTATTGATACATTTCTGACCATGGGCATCGTTGTATCGATTTTGGGACCCCACAGATCCACTTTGGTGTGATAATGACTCTTTATATTAATTAATTTAAAGTAATGACAAAAATAACACAAACATATATCTTTTAATAAATCAATTATTACATGGAGTTATATATTTTATCTCTTTGAATATAAATATTAATTTTAAATATAAAAAATTTTCTACATCCCAATTTTTTGTTACAATTTTTAGTCATCATATAAATGAAAATACTTATGACACAATAATGGTGGAGTGTTTATCTCATTAATGAATGATTATAAAAAAGATTAACAATATTAAAATAAAATATCCAAAACCTATCCAGTTATTATTGTATGATTTTATTTCAGACATGGGTCATCCTATCTTCAACTTTAATGAGTTATGTACCTTTATAAACCGAAGATCATGATATAATAAAATAATATTTTAATGCTTTCCGAAAGAGCCCCTCCTCCCCCTTATAAAAAGACCACACTTATATCCCATTGCACACACCTCTCAAGCCCCTTGGTACATCCAAACTATTCCCAATTAATCTCTATATATCCTAATACTCCACCTAGAATCCAACCCCTAGGCAGAAGGCAATTTAATTAAACCTTTTTGTTCAAACCAAAGAGAGATACCCGATTTAGATGTAACGTCTTCTCTTGAGTTATTTTATTTTATTTTACTTCTAAAACACACTAAAATAGTTTTATTTATTTATTTTATAAAAAAAATTATACTAATTATTATGTTTTTTATGAGAAGGAATCATACTAAACTTACACACACATCCATCTAATGTGTAAAGAACATAATGTTTGTGTGTACAGTGAACTACTGCCTCACGAAAGGATGATTGTTCCATCTTCTCCTTCCACCTCTCATGATGACCATTATGATGGAAATATATTTATATATGATATATATTATGTTTATGTTTTCTCTATGTTTATTTAATATTTATTTAAAAACATACATTTATACTTTCCAATATGTGTAAATACGATAATTTCATTTTAGGACGTGCAGACTACCACCCCCTGAAGGTGATATGATTTGTTCATGACATACATGGAATGTGTACATGATGGAGTTAATGAAATCATGTAACATATATTTCATACGATATTATACTCTAATTATAATATACCTTTGTATCATTAAGATTTCATTCTATTAAATATGAAATAGAAATGAAAGTAGCATTCATGCGTTTGTATGACTTACCGTCTCCATTAACGATCCATTTCATTTCTTATCTCCAAATGTTATGTAATTTTATAAATAAAAAAATATACTGGATATATATTATATATATGATATCTAAATCATGAATATTATTCTGGAGATAATATACTTTTTACCACATACACAACTTGTAATTATAATAAGATCATTTTTGACTCATGTACCAAATATCGAAAAATGATGATTATTAACATATATGATTTCATAATGTTAATAACATGGTAATAAGTTATATAAATAAAATAATAAACATGAAAAATGTTCATAATAAAGTAGAAATTAACTCTTTATTATTATTTAAATGATTAAAATATGATCGAGTCAAGTCGAACACGAGGTAAGGGGTTTCTAATCTCACATTTAATTCTGTGAGATTTACATTGTTTGCCACTCATTTATTGCATGTGGTGTATTGTGTAATGGAATATGATATATATTATCATGGTTCAATTTATATTCATGGTATTCGATGATTCATTTTGGGGTTATTAAATTTTGGTCATATGACTTGACTGATTACAATGGGGTATGGGGTTTTCATCTCCCTTTTAATTCCCGTGAGATTCATTCTATATTAGCCATTATTTCCATTTGTGTGTTGGATGTAATGCCCATGATTTTACTATTTTTTTAATATAATATATTTTATGGGTATTTAAATCTTCATTTAAATATCCTTCTTTCATGGGGTGTATTTTTCCTATGTTACCAAATCAGTACGGGAACCTTTCACCCTCCTCTTTTGAAAAGACTTCTTTTTTGATATGTCTTTTAATTTACATCATATTATGTTGGAAAATGTTCGTATATATACTTATAACTGTAAATTTTATGTCCAAGTGATTAAATTCAATTTTCTTTCTCATCAACCCAGTCTCTGTATTTTAAAGTGACGTTGTTAGGCTGTCAAGTTTCTTTAAGGGAACTTCTTCACCAAATTTCAATCCTTTGGTTTAAACTTAAAATTCTAGATTATGTTGTTCTATGAATATCTTAAAAAAACATATGATAGTTTTACACTTAATAACCACTTATATTTGTTTTATTTATATTTTTCCCACAAAATTATGTCATTGATTTATCCTTAATATAAGGAAAAAGTCATTATAAGCTATTTCGTTTCAATTTATATTCCATTACAACATCATTGTTGTTATGCACAAATTCACTTTTATATGGTGTATATAAAGTCATTTATCTTATTATATAATGAATAAAATTATACTCATGATATTATAACATTTTTATTAAATGTTATTTTTCAATAATCTGTATTCGTGAATCTCTCATTTGATTAAGAACACCTTAATGAAGAAAATTGTTTTTATGATTTTTTCTTCAAAATATTTCCCATTAATGTCCATGTTTTAAAAATTATTTTTCGGATTTATTTATATGGAAATTAATTTATTAAAATGTTAATTACTTTAAAATCTTCAAATTCACATGGGAGACTTCGATTCAAAAATCTCTTTATTAAATGTTTTAAACGGTATTGAAAATGTTTTGATAAAGCATAATTTATTTCAATGTCTTGAATTGATATATTGTGCATGGAATGTGGAAGTAGTATCTTTCCTTTAATCTTTTTTATATGTTATCATTATTTTATGGTTATTGGGAATTTTTTACGTATACGGGTGGTTCTGTGATAAACCTACGGAGATTGAGCATGAGATAGATCTCCAATGGATTGGGTAACGTGACAGAGGTAAATGTTAATGCTTCTTCGGAGAGATTTAGATAATATATTGTGTTGGTTATTCCAACATAACTCCCTATGTAGCTGTGATAGCTACAATTTAATCATGATATGGATAACACATGTTACCTTTATGATTTATGATTTTAATGTGTTATTCATAAATATTATGATTTTTTGAGGCATGTTATAATAGAAATATATGGTTTCATTGATTTGTATTTATTGATGGGTTAATGTTTCTGTTCCTTATTTTATAACCCTTACTGAGCTTTTTATTCTCACCGTATGTTTTGAAATGATTTTTTTCTGGACATAAATAGGAATAGGGTCAAGGATGAGATCAAGGAAAAGTCATTTATTCAAAAACATGGCAGTAAAAATGTTTTTTAGAGTTTATTATTTTATAAAACAATATAAATTGAGTATAAGTGTCTTAATTTTATTTTTTTTAATGTATTATAATAGATATGGCCTAATTCTCTATAACTCTTTACCTGAAAAGATCCTCAATTTGAATTCATGACTTAATGAAAGATTATGAAATGTTTTACTGTCGGGTCCATATAATGATTAGGGATATGATGTATATATACATATATAATATTTATTAAATTATTTGACCTATGGAGTTATTATATCATATATATGTTTTCATGTTATATTTAATATGGAAATTGATAACGTCACTCGTGTGTATGGAGAACTACCACCTCGCAAAGTGATGTGTTTCATTTTTCACAAATGATTTACATGAAAGGTAATAAGGATATGTTTTTTTGAATATATGGGATATAAATGACATAATACTTAGATTAATGATATTTTTATAATTTAAAAAATATAATATATCATTTTCCTTCTTCCCTTATCAGTCACTAAAATATGATAACATCGTTTGTGTACGTGTTTAATATCGTCTTTATGAAGCGATTTGACTGTATTTTCATCACCACAAAAAATGGATAATATATATATATATATATATATTAATAACAAATTAAATAAAATTAGATTCATGATAATATGATAATTCTTTAAACGTATCATATTATTTAAGTCTTTTCTATATTGATCCTTGAAAAATGGGAATGTTACACATGCATACATATGACCTACCATCTCCATGATCATAAAATACTTCATTTTCCCAATAAATATTTCTTCATTAATATTAATAGTATAATTTATATTTAAATTTGATAATTATTTCATCATAATTGTTATGGGTATGTTGAAATAATAGCATCTTAGATAAATAATCAACCTATAGACCCCATTACTGGCACCCCGTAACGTAATTTATTTAGTAATTTTATATATCATGTTAATAAGGTAAATATAAAAAAATAAACTTGAAAAAATTCATATATGATATATAATAATATATTTATTTTTATTATTTAGTATGATAAAGAACATATGTGATGAGTGAGACTCAAGGTAAGGGACTCCATCTCAATTTCTCTATATTGAGGAAAATTTAATGTCATTCACCAAATATATTTCTTATAGTGTTTATAATTCCTCTTTTATTGCCATATCTTGATCCACACATAATTAATGGAGAAATATGTTTCATATTTAAATATGAAATCCATGGGGATTTAACTTGAATGTTACCATCTGGTAATGAAATTCATTACACAACATATTTTCATTAATTTATATTACTTATTAATCATCTTTCATATTCTATGATTATGTGTGCAATGAATTTTTAATAAAAGATGTTGTATTTTAACATTTATTATATTTATTTATAGTATATACAGAAAAACAATTCATTTATTAGTACACAATTAAATGTTTTGATCAATGTAAGGGTTTATTTTACCATCTCATTTTAAACTCGATTGATTATTCTTTAATTTTAGTTTAAGTAAATTATTTCATCAATGTATAGAAAATTATTTAATTTTATCTTAAACTTGTTATTCATGATATTATCAAATAATAATAATATTGATTTCAATATTTATTGTTCAAAATAGTTGAAATTTTTTTCAATGAAAATATGAATTCATTTCTCTATTCAATCAGAAATTTAATTTCATCCAAAACTATGTTTTCTAAAAAGATATTTAAAATATTAATTATAATTTACTAAAATATTTATTAAATAAATTTTTACCCATTTCATCTATTTAAGAAATTCTTTCAAAGGAAACATTATTTCATTTTCAAAATGATACCCATTTGTCTTTTACCAAAAATGGTAATGGAATCATATTATAACATAATCAGCTTTTATGGAATTTTCTATCATTATACGAACTCAAATATTTCAATCATACTATATATGTTTAAGAGGTTATTTTAAAATAATTTTTTTGAACTTCTTCTTTTTAAAAATTATTTAGAATATAAAATATTTATTTCCATCAAGAATGTTTTTAATGAATTTTTTTGTATTTCACTTCAATAATGTCATAAACCATTTATTTTAATAATAATACACTATGTATATATTGTATTGATACCATAATTATTTTTTATATGGATGGGTTATGTTCATTTGGATCAGGTAATGTATTAACATTCACTTTTTGTCTACATATTTTTAATCATTAACATACCCTTTAAATATTTACATTATATGATCATTGGACATTAAATTTATCCTAAATATTTATATTATTTAACATAGAAATTATTATTAATTAAATCATGTATCCATTTCATATATTTTATTATACATTAAATTTTATTTTTTATTTGGGAAAAAATTGATAAATCTGTATTCTTTGCTCAATACTGATATTTGATGATACAAGATATTTTCCATGACTTAAATAAATTTTTCGATATCTGATGAATTTTATGGATATATAGTGATGGGTGGGCCCAAAACATTTATATTTCCTTGATGAAAAAGAAGCCTTTGGATATGAAACCTCAAGATAACATTAAAATATGTTATACCTTTAATTTAAACTATCTTTTAAATGACATGCGAGTATAGGAATAATGTACCCGTGAACATGATGTACCATTATTAATCATTAACTTAAATAAGAATTCAGTTTTTATTATCCATGATATTTTCACAATGACCTTATTTGTAGATACATTTTATCTATATTTTATTTATTAAATTTAATGTGTTTTCAGTTACATTTCAATATTGATAATTCCTTATCTTATTATCCATGTGATTTTCACATTCATGTTATCTCAGGAAACATTTAATTACCGGTTTATTGATTAAAAGGCATGTGTGTTTTGTTACATTTCATTATTGATTACCCATTATCCTATTATGATAGTCATTTTATTTAAATTTCTTGTGTCTTCAGCTATTTTCCTTTCTATATTGATAATTACATATCATATCATGATAGTCATGTTATTTATATGGAATTTGTGTTCAGTAATTTACCTTTGCATGTTGATTATACCTAATTATTCCTGATTGATTCTACATTACTTAAACTATTCTGATAATTTAAGCTCACCCTTATCTTTTCCTTTCCTAGTATTCCAATAAGTCTAATAAGAGTGATATCCAAGGATATCTACAAGGGAATAATGATATTATTGAGTAAAAAATCTACCGTATTTTGTATTTTTAAATATAATATGGGAATCCTGTATGTATGTTGTTTACCAATACTGGTAAAATGTTTTTACATTAAGGTTTTAATTCAATGTATTATATTCTAATGTAAGAAGGCAGGACACTGACACTTCATAATTAATTTTGGGTTCATTGAATTGATAACCGTTGAATTTATTTTATACATGTGTAAACTAAATAATGTCGATAATTTAGTCAGTCCAATTATTTCCCACATATTTAATAATTAGGTTTAAAATTATATTTTATTTAGGTTAATTTATTCTATGGGGTTAGAATAATATATTAAAGATGTTAAATTTATATTATAGGAATATATATCATAATGTATTTGGGTGTTACATTATACTCCCATAAATAAAATGTTCCCTCAAAATTCAATTTTGGAAATCATAGGTATATTTTTTATCATAATCCCTCATAAAAATTAGATATTAAATAATCGTTTTAATAATATTGAAGTGGATGTGTGATGGTCATCTTGAATAACACATAACTATTATTCCATAAAGTAAAACATTAGCAGGATGTGAAGAATTTTACATGGAGGAAAAGAATAAATAATAATAGTCTGTGATAAAGATAATTGATTATTAGAATGGTAATGAAAAACCATTAAGGAATAAATCTATAATGGAATTTAATTTAATTTGAAATCATTTTAATTTCAATATACATTTCCTAGAGTTTATGGAATATTTTATTAACATGATTCTGAAGACTATCACATATACCTATATAGTATATTTTTATTTCCTATGAAAAATTACATCATATAGTTTTTCATTTATCAACATAAAATTTATTTATATGTCTAATAAATTAATATCCATTATGAATTTTTTATTCCCAATTCACTAAAATTATCTTTTAATATACCTTAATATCAATAAACTTATGAAATTACAATATGTATATGCCGAAAAATTTACCAAAAAATGGTTAGCATGTGTTTTGAAAAAAAAATCATTAATTATTAAACCTCAACATTAACACCAAAAAATCAACTCTCCCACTCCAAAAATATTTAACCTTATGAATAATAAAATATATATCTTATCAATTTTGATTTCCAAAAATTTATAAGGACACAAAATTTCCAAAATCAGCGTTAGATGTTATTCACCAAGAAAAGTAGTTCTTATTAGAATCATACTAAATTTTTGAATCTTTTCATCACTATAATATATTAATTAAAATGTTCATGATTCCAAATATAAAATATCATTTTTTAAAATATGTCAAATAAATAAAAAATGTAGTTAAATCCAACAATAAAACATAATAAAATCACTAATCAATTTCAAGGGCACCATTATTATCTCATAAACGTCTCTGTAACATTATTATCTATATTGAGGTCACATATTAATAATTTTATTCCATCAATAATGTGTTTTAAAAAAAGGTTAAATTTCCAAGTAATAACTTTTCTTGGAAATGTGTACCATTAAACATATTACTTTAAATAGTTAATGATTTTTTTTAGTTCAATAAATTTACATTTCCTGATTCTAATAATTAGAAAGAAGAATAATGAATCCATAGAAATAAGATCATTAATAATTTCACTTCAGAAAAATTAAATGCACAGGCTTGACCTTCAACACTTATATTATTTTTTATCAGGATTTCCATGACAATTTTGGAATTGATTTTCATAGTTAACCATATATTGATAGATGAATATCTAGACATTTGATGATTATTCCTCACCATTACATTCATGCACTTTATGTCATTTATCTCTAAACCTGATGTAAACTCCCATTCACTTCATTTATGTATGAGGTTGTTTCTTTCAAAATTATCATCTGTGGGAAAAAATTTATTTACCTACATTAAATTATATATTTTTCTATATTATCCTATTTTTTTATTAGTTTCTGTAAAATCCAAATGTAATAGAGAATTATTTCTCTATCTTAATATCACATGATATTCTATTCTCATATGATTATAATTTTTGGGAGACTATTTATCTTACAAGAATTATCTTTACACCATCTATGAAAAATTAAATATTTTTATTGGGATTATGTTTGTATTCCACAATATTCCTTTATAACCCTATATTTTTTATTCGTACATAGAAATATTTTAGCTTACTATTTTCACATACTAATAAATTTTATTTCCATGTCTTTTTGTTTTTCATGAGGTAAATATTTTTCCATGAATTCTAATTTAAAATCCTTCAACTCCATGATTGAAATATCTTATTCATCATTAGTGTTTTGAATCATTTTGAAATACTGATCTTCATCCCACGAGAGATGATAAAATGAAATGGAAACATTTTCCCTTTTATTACATACCAATGAGATAAATATATTATCTAGGGAATTTATCAAATTTTTATCTAAAACTGGTTACTTAGTTCCATTAAATGAACATTGTTTCAGCACACTGTGGATTAGAATCCACCTCCATTGGGGATAAGGTTATTACTCATAAACTAAGTCATCTAACCCAATAATATTAGAATTTTATCAGTTATGGTGTAGAACCATCTCTAGATTTGTTGTTATTCCCAGAATTTAAATCCATCCATGAAGTATATGAATTCACAATTTTCACATTCCTTCTTCTAGGAACAATTTATATATAATAGAATACAATTTAATAGATCATATTTATATGAAACATAATGTATAATACCATATATAATGTAATACGAAGCATAATTAAAAAACCTTATGCTTATATAATCCCATAATCATTAACATGGTTTCTTTGAGAAAGTATCTAAACCATTAAAATATTTTCAATCATTCATAATGATTCATAATGAAAATGTGAATAATCCCACACATATATCCATGAAATTTCAAAAAATTTGTGTAGTATGATCTATTGTTATACACAAGGTGATGATTGTGTAAAATATCGATGTTCCCTTTTTAGATTCATAAAACCTATGTACAATAGTTCCATAACCAAGTCAACTAGTAGTATTGGGATGAGGGTGTATTAATAATGAACCACCAAAATCATTATATTTCAAGAAAATTATGATGTTTTATGTTACAAAGAAGCAAAATTAATATAATTCAAAGAGATAAATTACCTAATATATATTTTCCTAATTCTCGTTTTCTAGGATTCTATTATACATCCCTTGATACATACTATAATAACCCAAACCCTAGTATCCATGATTTAAGGGTTACATTATTGAATTGTAAAAATATATAAGGAATAAATCCCGAAGGACCGAATAGTATAGTAGTCTTGGAAAACTACATACATAACATAATCTCATATTACAATTGAAAACATAAAATACAACATACTATTTTCCTTGAAAAGAATATTCTTTCCCTTAACATATCCCTATAAAATCAATCATAAATCATTTCATGGAATCATGGGGAAATAAAACATAATAAATGGCTGAGATATATTTATTATTAAGGGTATTCATAAAATGGAATCATTAATGATTAAATACGATAAAATCAATTTTGGATGGAAAATTATAAACATATGATATTCAATCAATTACATGAGCATGATATTAAATGAATAAATAATATGATAATACTTTCATACAAATAGTAAAATTAGAATGAAATATAACCATGTATGTTTTTACTAATTAAATAAATAAATATAATATATATTTCTAATCTTATAATGAGGCAATGCATAATTCTTGAAATCATAATCATAGTATCAAGGCCTCTGGGGAAGGAATCTTACAAAAAAATGTGAGACCTCAACCAAATACCCAAGAATGATTTTCTCATGAAACCTACTGATTCATCGAGGGTCTATATAAAGCTCCAAAAATAATTTAATGAGGCTGATTATATCCTTATTTAAAATTTGTAAAAAATAATAAACATAAACATTCATAATTAAAATATATCATATTAAATATTGATACTTTCCCGATTGAATAAATGTAATCATTAAACATTTAGTGTAATATAAATAATGCTATCAAAATTTTATATCCCCATTCAAATTGATCATAATCAACCTAGACAAATAATAGTAATAGCATAATAATATAAAATTATTCATATGGAATATGTTATATACATGTTTTTTTCACCCATGAATATAAATACAATAAAGATACAATTAACAATAATTTTGTAAAATATACTTTTCACTTTAAAATTTTATTTAAATAGTAAAAATTTATAGTATATTATTAAAACAATTATTTTAAAATCATTATAGAAAATTTTAAATGATGTTTCAAAGAATTGAATTGTCATGACAGTTATAAATTTCATTCATGGGGAGTTTGTAAAAGTAATATCCGTCTCACATTTTTGATAAACATTCAAAAAAACCATGTTCATAAAAGTAACGAGGAATATATTTAAAATAATTTTCAAAAATAAAAAAAAATTGTAAAACAAATTTTAAAAATAATATAAATCCATTAAAAATATTCATGATTTTTTTAAAAAAATTGATATGTTATAAAACAGGGTTTCTACTAGAGAGAGAAATAGTGTAATAGTTTCTAAAAAATAATTCTCAGACCTTTAATGTACCAATGATACTATAGTAGTAAAATTAAATGAAAATTTCTTCAATAAACATATTTTAAAATAATATTTTGGGTTTCATATATAAAATTGTCAAATAATTTCAAAAGTATGTACATAAATAAAAAAAATCTTGAGTAATGCTGAGATTGTGAAATATACCCTTAGCACTGTTATAAGTTATGATTTATATGCCCCAAAAAATAAATCAAATCAAATTAAAAATTAAATATAATTAATATAAATTGATTCATGATATGACATATCTATTTGGTTATATAAACACCTCACAAAAAAAATTAGTGGTGAAGATGAAATATGTATCAAAAAAGTTAATGTGAGATGACAAACTAATAACTCAGGACCGATTTTCATCACACATGTTAGAATATCTTGTATTATAAAATAGAATTTATTTTAAATATCTGAAAAAACTGTAATGATATATTTCATACAATATATTATTTTCATATAGTGTTTTGTGACTTGTTTATCATCAATTATTTATTAAAATCACTATTTTTAATTATAATTGCATTCTTTTTCTTGTATGTTTTGGTTTGGTAGTATTGGAAATTATACACTCATCTTGGTTACATCATGTCCATAATTTTCAAAATGATATTAATATTATATATAATCATTATATAATAATTTATACTGTTAAATAAACCGTCGATATTGGATGATGTGATAAACTGTTTATGAAGATGATCAGTTGTGTGTACACATAGACGTTGTTTATATTTTTCCAACATATGGAATGAAAAATGGTAATGAATGTTTCACATTATATATCAATTATTATATAAAATATTTCTTTTATATTCTATAAATATAACATTTTTACTATCCATGTAAATATAAAATGAAAAACAGTTCACAACGCTATTTAGTGGTGGTTGTCCACATATATGAATAGTTGATGTTATTATTATCTAATGGACTTCAATGTAAGAAGGTATATGTTATTATATTATTATATAAGTATATTAATGGATTTAAATTATAAATTATTTTTTAAATCCATTATTATATTGAGCTATGAGATGAAGTGATCCAAAACATATTTCATCGTTTCACGAGGCAAAACTCCATCACACACTGGATCAACTATTTGTTTCCCATTTGACTAATGTGGAGAAAAATATAGTGTATGAAATTAAAAAAATTACATGTAAATATGGATTAGATATTGTTTTTATTATGTTTAAATATATTATGAATATTTTATGGAGTTATAAAAATTATTAAAAACCTTTACTTTTACAAACATTACCTTGTCTTCAGAAAACATCTTTTTAATTATAATTAAAGATTACCTTGATTAAAATTATTATCAATATAAGAAATTTTATATGTGAGTAGTTATGTAAGGAATAGATTCTGGTAGGTTCTTTTTGATACAAAAGCATTTGGGAGTGTGACGAGGAGAAGAGAGGTGGTGGAAAATTATAATTTAATAATAAACCATTAGACACGATGCAAAAAAAGGACTTTCTAAACAGAAAACTATCATTAGTATTTAACATTGTAATATCAAATATAGAAATTAAATTTATTCCAATGTCTTATATTTTATTATTATAATATAATTTTACTCCTTTTATTTGAAATAATAATTTTTTTAAAAATGGAATATTTAATTTTTTTAAAAAATTTGATGATTTTAAAAAAACATATATTTTTAACTATTCATTAAAAATGTTATTTTCAGAATATTCTAAAAACATAATTCTAGGATAATTTTTACATGGGGGTTTCAATTTTTTTCCATTTCGTAAAACAAATTTACTAAAACTAATAAAAAATATAATTTTTAAAATATGTGTATAATGTATGATTATACAACCTTTTCGAAAAATACAGTTTTAGAGAAAACATTTATCATTCATTTAATTGATCCATATCATATTTTTAGTAAATATATAACCCCTCAATTTATTTTATACATGTGTTAAAATTAATATTTTCATTATTTTTATAGTCATATTCATATCCACCTGTTTAATCACTATTTCATAATGGTATATCATATATTTTTCATTTATACCCAAGGTTGTGTATACAATAGGCTATCTAATAGAATGAATTTATTTAACATGAAATATACCATGATGTCCTAGGTTCTTAATAATAAAATGTAATCATTCAGTTAATGGTAGTACCTCCTCATTATAAACCTATTTTTTCCACCATAAGCCTTATAATGTTTGTATTACGCTCATAATAAGACCTACAAGACATGATGAGGGATGTTATGAAGTTATTTGGATCCACATCGGTGGAACTAGTGTGATGAAAAGGTGTGAGGAAGACATGAGAGGAGGTTCTCTTTTATAAGTGACGTGATGACAAATCCTGTAATTTTGTGAAGTATTAAGTTAATATAAATTAATTTTCCTTTATAAGTGGGATGGAATTGATATATTTCAAAACAAATGTGGAAATTTTGAAATAAACTCATACAATAAATTTGGGACATTCCCATGTTTTAATTAAACCCTTATATTATTGTTTTAATCCCCTATAAATTCTTTGATGATTATCGTGATTCCAGTTTTTCATAATATTTAGGGTGTGCTGAATTTATTATAAAATGAAATGTGACCTGTAAATTGAAAATGGTTGATTGTATTAAAAAAATTAAATTTTCCATATATTGTATATTTATAAATTCTTAAATAATTTAATAAAATATTGTAAATTATAAAATATAATTGTTATCATTTTTGGAAATATTAATTTAATTTGAAAATAATTTCTTCAAAATAATATATGAATTCTAATATAATTCATTTCACCTTCAATAATACATTATTATTAATAATTAATTTAATGTGGAAATATAATTCATAAAAACCTATGTATTCTCACCACCCCTACTCACCCCAAATCATCCTCGTGGAATGAAAAAGAAACATAATTTGGATTATAACCTATAATGTGAATGATATAGGCCTAAGATGAAACACCTAGAAGGTCACCAGAACATGTAGAGGATATAAAATTCATATATAATGGAAATTGAATTTTTTTAGTTTTAATATAATCTAAAAACTAGCATTTCCAATAATGAATTTTGAAAACCCAAAAATAGTTCCATAATATATTTTGAAATGCCCATATGGGTTTCCTAAAATAAAATCTTACACTAAGAAAACATTTCCACCAGCCCAAGCAATTTCAAAAAACATCTAAAATTAATATCTCAAAAAAACCCAATTACCTTATTTAAATTAATCTATTCACTTTATGAACTTTTAACAAGTTTAATTCATTATTAAATCAAATCAACCATTTTATAATTGACTTAGAAACCCACAAGAATTTTATATAAATTCAAAATAATTTTTCCCAACATCTTTGAAAAATAATTTCCCAAACAAAATGGCCAAACACACTTGAGAAGAAATAATAATATATGAAATATATAACATAAGTAATATAACAAACATAACATAGATTTTTATATTATAATAATATATGATAGAGGAAGTGATAATAAAATTCACTAGATCAAAATCCCATATATCAACAATCAATCAACCAATAGAATGTCTCATATGATCTACCCAAGATCCCTAAAATTAGACACTTATAATCTTTTAATAGTTTTCTCACTCATAGACCAGTAACATTCCGATACTATACTCTAAACCAGAAGTTATTTCACTATCCCACATAGTCATCATTATGATTATACAACCCACATACCATTGTTATATGAATAACTAGAGATACATTAGGATTATGTAAACCATCAACTGATATATATATATATATATATATATATATATTTCCTCTCTCATTTACTTAGGTTCCCATGACCTATAAAGAAGGGTTGTGAAATTATTTTTGAATAAAATATTAACATGAGAGGCATATCCAATGACTAACCCTCCCCCCAAACACCATAACAATGAAAAACTAACATATCTCAAGCACCAACATCATACAAAAAATTATTCCACAGAATGGAGATAATAATCATCACATTCTGATCAAAAACCCACTTTTGAGGTAAATAATTCAAGGGGATATTATGGGGTTTCTTTCATGTCAACCATTTAGTTAAATTGATCCAAGTGAGCCCTTATCACATAACATTTCTCAAAATGTCAACCCATTTTTACATTTCATAAATCACTAAATTAGCTATTTATTAGAAAATGTTTTAAATGACACTTACCATTTCAAAACACATAAAATAAACCCTTTAAACATTAGAATAAAACATTGAAATTTATGACACTTACAAAGTCCAAACATTTTGATCATAAACATATAACAACTAAATAATCATTTCATACCCTAGTTAAACAATACACAATTATTAAATGAAAAGTTGAAATATATTGAATAATCCTCAAATGAATCATTTTAAGGTCAAAAAATAACATTAAAATGGAACTATCCTAAAAAATTATTTTTTTATCATTGAAATAAAAATTTATAAAAAATTAAACTCAAACCATTAAAAAATTTCATCAATCCTAATAGGAATTTTAAAAAATGATCATCACATGAAAAAATTCCCTTTGAAATAAAAAAAATGTTTTTAAAAGAGATCCCATATTTGAAAAGATAAGAATAAAACTAATTTTTATTAAATCATCACATTGATATAAAAAATACTAATACATCAATTAAATGAATTAATATATAAAAATAATACATTGAATTAAAAAACTATTTAATTTCATAGAAAATTTTAGTTTGAACGAGTGAAAATAATGAAAATGTGGGTCTCTATCAATGGAAATCACGCAAATGTGTAAGAAGACCTCTAAAACATTACATTAGAGACTAAAGCCCTGAGTTAGAAACATTCTGGACCCAATCCCAACCTTCCACAATGAACGAGGGTTCTGAAAAGAATGGGAAACCTTGGGAATAGGAACGAAATAAGAGTAGATTAGAAAGATAGGAAGATATATTGTAAAATAACATGGAAAAAAACAAACAGTAGAAAGAATATTGAGTGGATGAGGTTGGAACTCCTCTGTGTATCCTTACGGGATGGATGACCCATTTTTGGAGAAGATGGTTAAAAAACTGCTTAATTAAACAATGTAATTTTCTGAAATTACCAAAATATTAATACCTAGGAAAGCCAAAATGTATATCAAACCATGCATTGACTGTGAAGATCCTATAACAAAATCCATGGAAATGTATATGATTTTTCTTCATCCAAAACCATTTAGGAAAAGTAGTGTGGATGCTGTTAAAAAAGACATATCACCCATATACGATCCTTAACATTTGCACCACAAAATTACTCATAACTATGTTGGCTAATCATGCATAACCCAAAAATCATGAAAAAACTCAAATTTTTTCTTGAGTACTACTAGAACTCAAAAATATACATTTCAAAATAAAATAGCACAAAATAAGAACAAATGTGATAAGTGATAGTCACAATTATCTCAACCGTGCCACTTTCAACCCCTAATAATCCCATGTAAGAAAAAAGGTGATAGATATGATTGATCCAAAGAGGACCTAGCCAAATGGACCACTCAAAACTACTTTCCATAAATGCCAAAAACCAATATCCTAAAAAAAATATGATCAAGTAGATGATATCCAGACATATCCATGAACAACCAAACCATAATCCATAAACGATGTTTCTTAAAAACAATGTTCGACCAAGCATTGTCTCCCTTCCATTTTGAATTCCTCTAACTTAGTGGCTCCGAAGTGAACTTCGTTGAGTCCCAACCTAAAAAACTTGAACCACCATTATATAAGATTACTCTACAATTAAAGGAATATCCAATCTAAAATAATATAGAAAAACCATAAAGGGAATAATAAATGCGACATAAGATCTCATATTAGGTCATGAAATGCACATATAAACAAGGATCAAAATCAGATCACCTTGACATGGTATATGCCATAAGTCCAAATTGAAACACCAATAATTATAAAAAAACAACTATTGGAAAACTCACCATATTTATCCATTAATATACCCATGGAATTTTCTCATTTCCAATCAAGATGAAGCTCAATGCCTCCCAAAAAAAATAGTAGCAACCAATAATTCATGGAAGGTTCCCACAAATGATGTGTCATTAAAAAACCACAGGCACATCCTATCATAAAAGAGCAAGGAAAACCAAAAAAGACACATCAAAAGGTATTAATAATAGAAATTATAAAAAATAAACATGTAATACCATCAATGAGTACATTATTAATTCTATAAGGATCGTCTAAAAATGATCCATCTATATGATTCCAAACTAAAATAGTTGAATCTCTAAAAGAATAACCTAGGTTTCAAAAAGGGATAAAATGGTTCAAATAACATAATAACCCATCCTCGTATGATAAAACCCATGATCTCGTCTTAAATTGAAACTTACATAACTATTTAATATGAACCGAACAACCACAACAGAGGAAACTTCTATGGGACTTATGAGATGAGGATATAGAATTCCCAGGATCCCCACATTGGAAGCACATAATAAATGTTTTCCACCTACGAGAATGACCATTTCATTATTATTTTTTGGATGATCCTACTTTATCCCTTTACTCATTTTCTAAACCTCATTCCCACCACTCCACTCCAAGTATGGTTAGATATCAAAATTAAAAACAAATTTTATACAATTCTGGGAGACATAATACAAACAAAATTTGACATGGATGACTAAAATATATTCTATAAATCAAAATGCAAATTATTCCATTATGAGCTAAGAATCAAGGAAAAAAGGAAAAAAATCATTATGCATGGAACAAAACTATCACATCATGAAAAAAAAATTTATTTGAAAAAAATATTCACTATAGAAATTGGAAATCACCCTCCACCAAGGTGAATGATTTAAAATTAATCTAATCTGCTATTTAAAAACAAAACAAAAACACATGGTAGTACACCATTAAAAATAGTGGATGTTACAAAACTTTATTTCCAATAACCTTCTAATTATTAAATAAATCCAAATAATACTTATCAAAACACATATTACTTTTTATAACACATTCCTATATTTATAAATAAAATTAAAGAAACCCTCCCAAAACTACATTTTAATTCATATTATTTAAGGAAAACCACCGAAATAAAATTTGAAACATATATTTTCTAAAAACCATAAGGGAAAAACAAATTAATAAAACAAATTTTAAATAAAGTCAATATCCCTTTCATAATAATTCATAAAACCATGTCTTAAATGTAAAAATTTCAAAAATTATTTTCAATTTTTCCAAATAAGGTTTTTAGAATCTAATGCACTTGATTTTGTAAAAAAACATCCAAGAAGAAATCCCTAAATCCAAATAAATTAAGGTAATATTAATACTCCTCAATACAAATTAAATAAGTGAGAATACCAATTTGGGAAATTAAAAATCAAGAGGATTTAGAAATTTTCACTTAGAAAGTAAATAATGATATGCCTTGTTTTTACACACATGTTGGTAAATTTTTAACCAATCGTGATAAATGATATGTGAAGGAGGAAAAATCAATCATAAGAGCCTTTTATAGTTTCCCAAGATGTGCGATATAATCATAGAGATCAAATTCTCCTAAATTATTTTCATGATACCAATGAAGGACCCCTTATATCACATTCATAGTAAAATGGGGTAAACACATCTATACATATCAAAAAATATAATAAAATATAAAATAAAAATACAAATTCACAAATCATAGACCAAATCCCCTTGGAAGCATGAGGTTTGTGAAAATTAAGAGATAGACTAACTCTCACGTATCGTACCACTCAAACTCTCGTAATGTGATGTATATTCTATGATGAAATCAATAAATAACAAGGTCTACTCAATAAAAATAGGATCTTTTAAAAGAACCAAAATATCATATTCCATTTTATAGAAAACAAACATTTTTTCTATCAACCTGACATGTATATCATTTTACCATATAGACCAAAGGGAATTTTTGACCCCCAGTTCTTGGAATCTTTTCCATGGAAATCTGTAGAGTCATTTTTGGAATGTTTTCACCCAAATTAGAGAACAATTATAATTGATAATTTACCTATATGAACTTGAAAAAAATACATCCAAAATTGTTCATAACCAACCGCAATAATCCATCCCAATGGCATAAATATAAATGTCACACAAAAAATAAATGATATATTATGGAATAATATATATATATATATATAATTACCTAATATTAGAAAAATTACAAATCATAATGATATGATCATGAAACTATCCCATTGAATTTTTTTTCACAACAAGTCCCCAATCACCCCATGTTGTCCTTTAGGAATGAAAAAAATGAATCATGATAAAAACATGATACCTAAATCACATTGACATTAGTTAAAAATCCAATATAGTCAACAAAAACATCCATGGATATTCATTTCATTTCTTACGTAAAATCATAAAATATAGATTGAAAATAAATTTATAAAATGGAATTTCTAATTATAAATTACGAAAATATAATAATAGTTCCATAATAAATATTCATAACACATAAATGTTTTTATTAAATTAAAAACATTCGATTTTAAAATATTTCAACTCGACCAAGTCATTTCAAAACCACACACCTATTAATACTTCTCAACGTTGTTGATTTTTTTATATAGATTAAAATTATTACATTAAATCATTTAACTGGATGAATCTACATTTAAAACTAAAACCTTATTTTCAAATAATTCTTTTAAAATACAAATATAGTATTTAAATTCAAAATTGGTTTTTCAATAATATGTCATGTCCCATCCCTCAGGGCCCATGTCAGGACTGCCGCAAGCACGCCTTTCGTGGTCCATGGGCTGTCAACTAGCACCATAAAGGTGTATTCCTATAACGGGAAGGCATTCAATTTACACCTATAGAAACACATAGAATAGAATGCAACAAGATGCAACCACATAGTAATCTGATGTAGAAAAAGTGTGCTGAAAGTAAAAGAGTTGGAATACAAGCCCAGTTGAAAAAGTACAAGTACAACTTAAAAGAAAAAAACAACAGAAATGTACTAAATAGATCTTTATCGTCCTCTAAGGATTGAAGGGAAGGTACAGCTCATGATCAGTAATCTTTGTGCCACATCATGCCAAATTGTCCACCTCTGAGTTCCTTATAGTCTTGGCTCCCTAAACCTCGATCAATGTTGTCCATCGTCTGCACAAGAAACTACATGGTTCTGGCATAGCCTATGTAGGGGTGAGTATAACAATACTTATTAGGGACCCCAAGACCCTCGTAGTACTTCTAGAGTTTCACGAAGGGAAAAATACAAATAAAGACTTCAACTCGACTTATGTATATACTGATATATACTTATGTTATCAAGATATACTCATCTCATATATGAAAAAACAATACCCCAAATGATACACCACAAAAATAGAAATACCACATAGGTAACACCAATGAGATAAAAGTACCACACCAGGTACACCATGAAGACAACACCGCAAAGGTTGAGGTACCCCATACATAAAACCACTAAGACAAAACCATGAAGGTAGAATTACCACATAGTTAACACCACAAAGATAAAATTACCACACAGGTTACAAAAAAAAGATAGAGATACCACCCATGTAACAACACAAAGAAAAATATGCATATCACAATCAGGTATAACATAACTACAGATGTATAGATGATTAGTTGTAAGCTATAACATCTTATTCTATTAAGAAGATCTGTTGTTGACCCACACATAATCGATATATACTATCCCCCACTGACCCACACATGATTTGATGCACACATGATCAGTATGCACTGAACCACAAATGATTGATGAGAAATGTCACATACATGATATGATAGAAGTTGACCCACGTAGGATTGATAGTTGCTGACACACACAAGATAGATATTATTTCATCATATTACAACCTAAAATAGGATTCCTTTCACCTGGTGCACTTGAGTTCTATAGAATCTTCCCTCAAGATATCAGTCATATTTCAACAGCCACAATGATCCACGAATCAGTAACCCAATAGATAGCCTTTTCATAAGGGTTAAAATGTGATAGAATGTGAATCAATCAGATGCCAAGTCTATGAGTTATAAGTGTTTTAGTTCCGAGGGCGTGGTAGGATTCAAGTTCCATCCAACCTGGCTGAACTCTAACTTTCTAAAAAATTCATGAGGTTTATACCAAACAGACTGTCTTGATCCATGGATCCCATCTCTTTATATGGTTTGTTAAACAGATATCTAGTTTTCATCATATGACCCTTTAAGTGTTTCTGGGTCTGGTAGGGCCTGGTCGGACTGACCCGACCCGGTTTAGGATGACCCAACCAGATCTGGGACAGACCTGACTATGCTGGGCTATGGTATGCTTGGCCCGCTGGACCGAGGTCTATCCCAGCCTGAAATAGGGTATGGCCCATCCTATAATGGGAGTGTGGCCTGCCCCGCAAGGGGGCGTCCTGTCGGGCACGCGCAGCCCGACCAGAGGAGGGGCGGCCTGCTGTGCTTGCGTTGCCTGGATCGCGGTGGGGAGTGGACCGCTAGCATGTGTGGCCTGACTCTCTACAAAGTGCAACCCACATTCACATGTGGCTATCTCTATAGGTTCTTCTATAGCTGGAACAAGAGGGGAGCAGCCCCCCGTTTGGAACAAGAAGCGAGAGCACCTAAGGGTACAACCATGTCACCGCAGGACCTGCTGCAGGTCCCACTACAGTAGCATCGGATCCATGACTCCTCCGACATTTCTCTGGTTGCGCCACACTCCATTTACAAAGCCAGCCAGTGTGCCGACCACCTCTTCTGACCACCGTGGCTGATGAGCCGTGGCTGGTTCCTCCAGCGATGTAGGTGTGCAGAATCCTTCCTCGTGGCTAGCTAGTGTGTCGGCCCCCACATTCATTCTCCATGTCATAGGTCGTAGCCCCTTTGTCACCAATGACATGTGATGGCGCACCACACATCCTTTGCGACTGGTTGATTTCGGCCACTTAGCTGACCACCGCAGATTAATGTTATGGCCTCCTATTGTAGTACGTGATGGCACGCCACCTTTATTGTAGCATGAAGGTACGTCTACAGCAGTGGTCTTCCATGTATAATGCAGTGGAAGGTAGGTATCGGAGGGTTTGGTCCAGGTTAATTAGGCTCGCACCCTCCAATTTATATTTTAATCAATATGAGTTATGAAAAATGATTCTACAAATCATAAAATTAAAACAAAAAGTAAACCCTACCTCACAAACGATGGAGAAACACCTGTGGTTGAAGAAGTGGATCGGTGTTCGACTTCCCCTACAAATAGCCTCCAAGGGCATCACTCGATCATTGAAATTTTGGTTGGGGTTTTGGTGTCCCTTTTCACCACTTTCTGGAACTGGCTTGGAAGTCAAGGGTTTAGCATCTCAGCACATTGTCGGCACTTCGTTTCCTGGTGAAGCTGTTCTGATTCCTCTCCCCAAGCTCCATATAAAAAGGAGAGTGGGAGGGTGTCTAACGCTCGTGGAATTTATGGGGTTTCATTAATTAGGAACCTTACTCATTTACCACAATGTTTTTAATTAGGAATAAATGTTCAAGTAATCAATGGCTTGACACATCGCTAGTCCCATGTTGCCACTTTCCCGTTGATTGAAAAGAACGAAATAAATCAAATAACAAAGTTAATTTTTTTTTTAAAAAAGTACCCAAATCTATCTTTTTCTCATGTCCTACGACAGTCGATGTGATGACTCCCTTAAGAAAATCCTAGCACTTAGGATTCAATGGTGCTGTCATATTTTTAATCCGAGTACATGTTCAAATGTTAGAAAACACCGCTCACGCATTTACTGAACATACATTAAAAAAGTTCAAATATTCATTCTGGGCACAGTAGACCTCAGAATCAAGTATCGTTAATTTTCACAATATTTTAATAATTCCATATAATTAAAAAGAATATACAAGGAAAATCTAGGTCTTTACATAATCATTGAAAACCCATTTACCAAAGTGAATGACTAAAACCACATGGGAAAATAGAAATGTATACACAATATATCATAAGTAATATCAAAAAAAGAAATATATAGTTTATATAATTATTTATACAAGAGTAAATAATACAATCAAGCACTAGATTAAAATACACTACATATACATCCAATCATTAAATCAAATGTGTGATTAGATCTATCCCAGATTCCCAATGTGATATTTATATAATCTATTAAGAGTTTTCTCACTAACATGACAACTTTCAGTGAAACCTAAAATTCATACAAAAAGTCATCCAAAAATAAAACATAAGAATCAATGTTATTATAGCCCCTCCAATTACATGTTCCAAGAAAGAATGGCTGGCCACAAACTGTATGTTATCCAAATTGTGTAATAGTGATACAGATCTCCCACTTAGTTTTTGGGTTCCCCTGACACATAAAAATAAGAGGTAAAAGGGAATCCAATCAAAAATTAAATGGAATGGTATAAGAAATGACTATCCCACACCACCAATAACATTACAATGAAAAGAACAAAACAATAATTGAACGAAAGACATTAAAAAAACACATTCCTTTACATGGGATAAAATAATCATCACATAGTTATCAACAACACACATTAGGGGCAAAACATTTAAGCAAGAAATCATGTATTGTCATTCACATGATGAATTTGGAACCACAGTTCTATATAGTAAATAATTTACATGAACCACACTATTTAGAAACACTTCAATGTCAACCTTAAACCATGGAATATCTACTTGGAAATCCAAAACTAGGCCAAAGTCCTACCACTTCCACAAAATACACATTAAATATCCTTTAAGTAATTTCCATGGCAGTACAAACACACACACATTTCAAACACATATTTAATGTTATATAAATAATCCATTTATGAATCAATTTAAGGTTAACACCATTACTTTAAATAGAACTCCCTTAAAAACCTTATCTTTAATCATTAGAAACCGAAATTGGGAAAAAATACAACACTAAAAAATAAAACAGTAACAATAATACTCATATGAATTTCACAAAATTATAGAATCTGAAAAAATTACTTTTCAAACATAAAAACATGGAATTTATAAGTGAACCCATTTATTATAATCTAAAACTTTATTGATATTTATTAAATCAATACAACAATATCACATATATTCATAAATTCATAAACAATTAATTTAAAAATAATAATCATACTATGAATTCTGAAATAAAACAATTTCATAGAAATACCATCATGGAAGAATCATAATCATAGCCAAAATGAGTCTCCTTAAATATTAACAATAATAATAATAAATATGTACTACTATACAAGTCATAAAAGACCAAAGAACTAGGTTTAAACCATCATGAATCCAATCGCTATTTCCAACAGTTGAATAGGGTTTCAATAGGAATAGAATACTTTGGAAAGAGGGATGAAGGAAGAGTAGAGGAAAAATAAAGGAAAAAATACCTTGGAATCTCATGGAAAACATTGAAGGAGAGGAAATAATGAATATGGGACGATGTAGTAATACCTAATTATATAATAATGTGTTATCCAATTAAAATTTTGGAGAATATATGTGAAAAAAAAATTAATTTTATAAGGGAATTTTGGTAAATTTCAAAAAAAAACTTTGAAATCCACAAGGTTAGGTTGCACGCTCTGCCAAACCGTGCACTAGATTCATCCAAGTACAAGGACACCCACACTATTTTTCAGAATCCTTCATGTTTTCTAGAATCGTGTGGAAGCTATAGAAAATGGATATGCCACCTTTATAGACACATCTACATAGGAACCACACAATTACTCAAAGCTATGTGGGATAACAATGCTTCACCTCAAAAACCTCCATAAAGTTAAAATCCTAACTTGAGACCTAATTGAAAAAAAAAACAATAACTATTTAAAATACTTAATAATAATCAATATAGTGGTATGTGTACAACATAGTTTCATATATGTTATACATTTTAATTTGAAATTAATTCTATAAAACATGATAAAAAGCAGTTTTCAAAAACAAATCCCATCCCATGGGTAAATGTTTTTATACCAAAATCAAGTGTATTATTGATTCTAATGGAAATAACTATATTAGTATTTTTTTATCATATAAATGTTCTACATTTACTTTTTAACCTTTTAAAAAAAATTAACTTTTTAAATACTTGAAATGAAATAACCATTTTCAATAAAAATCATTATTTTTTCAATATTCACCGAAACATCAATATTTTGTTAAATAAAATATCATCATAGGATAATATTGAAATGTTTATTTCAAGAAAATATTTTTTTTACCAAACAATATTTCATAATGTTACATTAATTAATTAAAATATTTTCTTAGAAAATTTAATAATTACTATTATAAAAGGAAAATAATTTTTAAATAATTAAAAAAAATCCCTAAAAATTGAGTTCATATTTAAATATAACTTCCAAAAAAGAATTTATTAATTAATACTTTTATATATATTTCATTATTTAGTAAATTCTATTCTTATATAACAATTCAAAAGTTATGTTTTAAATGGCATATTTAAATAATAATACTACATGGTTTGTTTAGTCATGGAGTTCGGTGTTGTATATGTTATCAAACATGGTTATATTTAATATAAATATCAAGGTGTTAAATCCCTTCCCCCAGAAGTATTTTATTCCTCTCAATTTTAACTTTTTCTTGGTAATAAATGGTATAATTCATTTTGAATTGTGTCTATAGATTGGGAGACAAATCATATTATCATGAAAGGAAAACCAAAGTTTTTAATAAAATTTATTCTGAAAACCCACAAAATAAAAAGGGAAAATAAATAATCATGTTGAAAATAGGATATATTAAATATGATGGAAACATAAAATTAATAATTATTATGTTATAAAATAGGATGGAATTAATATTATGTAAATATATTTAGTTGAAGGAAAAAAGTAATATGTAAATAATGATGGATAATGATAGAGAACATTAATACAATGAAAGATTATAATCATAACAAAGTCAATAACCTAAATTACTAAACCAATTGTGTGTTTAAAATGACCCAATTCTTAATAAATGTGGCTAATATGATAATATTTTCCAAGAGTTGAGGAACACAATTTTTTCTAGACTAAAAATATAAAAAAATAAACAATCTTGATTTTATTCAATTCCATAAATACAATTTTATCCATTAATTTTAGGATTCAATTAGTTTCAAATTATATATCATCATTTTCTCTATGAAATATATATTTAATCATGAATTTCTCATTCCATAATATTTTGGATTAACTTTAATGTTACTAAAATACAAATAAAATGACAACAAATTATTCCTTATATCATTACACATTAACTATAACAAAAAATGTATAAAAAAGATAATATAATATCCAATATTAATAAATCATTATAAATTAATCTCTAAAATCATTATAATAACACTCAAAGTTGAACGTAAAAAATTTATAAATATATATCCTTAAAATTATAAAAAATTATTTCTCAAAATGTTCAAATCCGAAAAATGAAAAGTGTATGATCATATAATCATTCTAGATAAACTTATCATATATACATAAATAAAAAGGTCACACCTATTTTCATATTCCAAAAATATATATATTCCCCAATAATATTATTCTAAAAATATGATAATATTTCCGTAATATACATGAATCACCATAACTCCAAAATAAAATTTTATATACTTCTAAATGAAAATTCAACATATATTCCTCAAATAACAATCCCATATTAAATGAATGTATTTTTATTTACCCTAATAGTATAATTTCTCCCAACTAGTGAATTAAATTCAATATAACACTAATAACATAGTCAAAAAAATAGTTCCCAACCCATGGTTGTATATCTGATAAATCAAATGTACCTATCCATTAATAACCTATTTATCTTAATTGACCATAATTACCTCAACATAAAAGATCATCTAAACTATAAATGTTATCAATACTATTATTATTATGTCCAAAACATATAAATGAATTATTCCAAAAATATTTTTAAAGAAATTCAAACAAAACCTACCTATTTTATTACAATAAATGTTTCCCAAAATTCTTTTAATTACAATGAACACCCTTTACATTAAACCTAAAAATTTAAAGTATGCCTTAAAAATTTTGATTAAACATATACTTATATACCCATAGAGGTATTCAGTACACTTATGTTATCATCACATGAAAATATACTAATATACAAAGTTATATAAACCCTTCTTGGATACCAAGTATAATAGCTTCAAACTTGAACTCTTTAACCTTGTTATAAAAACCTAATATCTACATTTACGGTTTTAATATTGATAAAAATAACCAAATTTTTTCCATTCAAATATAAATTATTAAAAATTAACATTGTATCACATATATACAAGAAAAAACATTAGGTATGGAGTTTTATAGAATTATAACAATCTCTTAGAAGCTAATACTGCAACATAATATCCATCTTTCATGAAAAAAATTCTTTATAAAGGCATGATTTCTTTCATTCAAGTTGATTTCCACAGATGGAATGCATTGTTTACTAACATTTATACTCATATATAATCCTCTTGCATAGTCATATGAAAAATATGTATTAGAAAATATATTGTATTATAGTATATATAAAAACAAATTAACAAACCAATCATTCAATTTGAAAACAAAAATATACTAATAGGTTTTATTAATTCATCAAAAAAATCATTATGCTAATGAAAAAATTTACCATCACATGAAATGATCTTTACAAAGAATTTTTACAATAAAAAAATAATAATAAATCATAAATAAAAGATCATAATAAATATGGTTTCCTATAAAAATGAAATCCCATATAAACCAATTTCTAAAAAAATACCTTCTATCATTAAAGTGAATAATAATTCATTTAAAACAAAATATCACCATCTTAATCTTTTAAATAAAACATTACATGAAAACTCATTATAACTAATATAAATCCTTTTTAGGTCCTTTGTATATCATCATTATAGAACCATTACAAAAAAACCTCATAAAAACCCTTATAAATGGGATAACAGGCCTAGATAATTTACAACATTATTATTTAATGAAAAAAATCATTACCCAATGAATTAGAGTGATATTATAATATCACTTGATCATGAAAAATCTTCAAGGGCTATAACATATATTAAACATAGAAAATATACCATTTCCACCATCAAACTCATAAAAATATAACTATGAACCCATAAGATAAAATTTTCATATATTGATATGTCCGTTTTATTTAGAACCCAATATTAAAATTCATACCTAGAAAAAAAGAAAGTAGGGTTTTAGATGAAAAATTGAAAGCTTTTAAATAAATAAAAATATTAAAAAACATTTATGAAGTTTTTAATTGTCATCGATTTCATATATGATAAATTAGAAGATTACATTTTCTATTTTCTTAAAATTTCACAATGATTTGTATAAAATAAATAAATAGTTTTCTTCAACAGTACATTTAAATAAATAAATAAAAATTCAAAAAATGTTCTTTATAGTTAATTTATGTCCACATAAATACATCCATAAAATAATTTTAATAATATTAAAATGGACTTAAACAATTCAGAAAAGTAATGTTTAAAATATATAAAATTAGGTTTTTATGTTGAAGTGCCCCTTACAGATTTCATATGTTTTGAAATAAAGGATATTGTATAAGAGAAAATTAAAACAATTTTCAATAATTTTTTTTAAAATTAACTAATAATAAAATATAAAAAATGGTATTTTATGAACCACACAAACAAAACATGTTTTGAAAATTGTACATGTCTCACCGAAAGAAAATTGAGATGAGAAATTATATATGTTGAGTACAAAAATTCCTTATATGTCAATCTGCTATAATGTAATAAAATTATATCAATTGTTTAAATTTTTTAAGAAAATTTTATATATTAAATTATTTATCATTAAACAATTTATTTCATTTGTTTAAACTGTTTATTGAATTACATAATCATTTATATCCACATTTGTGTTATGAGGATGTTCGATTCATAATTTCAAAATAGATTAATTATGTTGTCTATAAGAAATGTTTTTATTATTATATCAATTAAAAAATAGTAATCATGTAATAATTATCATCTTATTATATTATTAATAATTTTATAACTATCATTATAGGGTTTTTATAATAAAATAAATTACGTTACAATATGGGGAAGGGAGTTCATACAAAAAAATAAATAAAGTTTCATTTTTTCAAGGAACATGATGAAAATAAGTTATGTATAATTTTAACATTTATTAATGATTCTTATTTCATAAATATTATATTAAATTATTAAATACACTTATCTATATATATCAACTATCTGAGGAGGAGATTAAAAAATGAACCACCTCACTTTTTAGAGATGGAAATCCAAATATATGCTAGAATGACTATTTCATTTTTAAATGGATGTAAAGGTAAAAAATGTATTAAATATCATCATTAAATAATGATAATTATATCATTAATATCATATATATATATACATTAAATTAATTATTATACCTGTTTATGAGAGGTGGTGATGAAAAATTAATTATATCAATTTACAATCAGAATTTTCATTCTACACACAAACAATGGGATCGATTCCAATTTAATGAGTGTAGGGATATATAGTGGTTATAAATTAAAAAAATATAATCTCAGTATATTGGAGATATTAATTTTTTTATATATAAAATATTAGACGAGTTTTGAAGGAGCTAAAAAAGTAATAAAACAAAATCATTAATTTAAAATCCACACATATTTAGGAGACAACCTAGTTTTCTATACAACTTGATCCCACTAAGGATTATATTAGTAACATAATCTGTACATAAATATATGTTTATGGATTTTATAATGGTATTTATTCAGTTATTGGATGAAATAGAGCTCTCAAAAGGTGGGTGGAAGAGAGGAGAGAATGTTTTGTTTTTTATGTGAGGGGATGCGATCTCTTAGAATTTAGAAAATTATTATATTAATACATGTTATTTTTTAATTAAATGTGGAAAATTGATATATTTAGAATATTGGATTATTTTTTTTTTTAATAATCTCATATATTGTTTTTTTAAATCTTTAGATAATACATTCATGCTTTCTTTTATTATTTAAAACTCCCCCCAATTAACCATTTCCACGATTACAATGATATCAATGTATTTTACTCTTTAGGGTTCATGATAGTCAATATTAAAGGAATGATGGTATATAAAAAAATTAAAGAAACTTACAGCATATAAAATTCATTATTCTAAATATATATTAATTTTATGAATTTCAAATTAACTATGATTTTATTACTTATATTAAAATAACAATAATGTTAATTTTTAATCCATTCATTTAAAAAGATGTGAAAATATTAATGATAAAAATATAATTAATATTTAATGAAAATTTCCATTAATAATAAATTATTTTTAACTTTAAAAATTACTTTTCCACGAAATTCAACACAAAAATATTAATTTAAATGAATTAAATAATATTTACTCTAATTTTTCCACTGCTTGTTCACTAACTCTATCAGCATTGTATAAGAGTTTCTGGAAAATATATAATAAATAAAATATATACATAAAGAACCTTCATTAAAATATATTCAATTTTCCAAAAAAGATTTTTATGATTAATCAATATCTTATATTTATCCAAATGTGGACATATAAGATGAATTTATAAGCCATACTGGGAAATTTGGATTTTTTATTACTTAAAAAATTTTATAGGATATCATCAATGAAATACTATTCCAAAAGAAAATATAATATAAAATCGATAAGAATGGATGATATACACTCATCTAATTTGGTAACGTAATGATTTAATAAGTTTTAAATTTTTTTATTATATTGGTATCAACCTTAATTAACCTAATTTACAATTTACTATGGTCTTAACTATTTACCATAGTAACTATTCACAAGGACCAATTATATAAGTGAACTATTTATTAAATATTAATTATTTTAATTCAAAATATGGAATCCATTTTATCAAAATAAATTCCTAAATTTTGTGGAATTAAATTTATATATAAATAGACAAAACACGATGAAATCAGTGTTTTCATGAAAAAAAAATCTTAAGTATAAATACTTTTATGCAAAAATCCACTATAAAATAAATTATAAGGAGATTAATTAGATTAAAAACAATATTATTTATATAATATTAATTTTATTTTTTAAAAAAAAATTTACTTTTTAATAATTCAGAGAAATTTTCATTTTCATGAAAAATCATTACTTTACATTATTCACAAAGACATCAATTCTTTTAGAAAAACTATCAAAATAACATCCAATGATAATTTTGATATGAAAATTATAAAAATTTTATCTTTATTATAAACCAATATTGCAAAAACATTATGACATTAAATAATGTATTAACTCTAAAAAAATTATTTTGAAGAAAAAAGCATTTTTGAAGAATAAAATGATTTTAATAAAAATTATATGATTATTTAATTTGAATTTTTCAATAAATCTTTCATTATTATTACCATTACATTTATTTTATAATTTTCATAAATATAATCATATGTTTCATTTAAAAGACTGTTATAAGAGTCATATTTAAATAATAGCAGTTTTGGGTTTTTAGGCAAGGTGATGTATGTTGCATATTCTATCACACATAGTACTATTTTATTAAAATATATTGGTGTTATATTTTACCCTTTCATTGCCTGAAACATTTAGGACCACCTAGTAATTGGTATGTTGAGTATGATTCCCCAAATCCACATCCAATAATCTAGTTGATTGTGAACAACACTGAGTTGGCATATCACAAACATTGAATGCCATAGAATAATGTACTTTTGCAGTCACACATCTATAAAATCCCATAAAATGTGGAATGGTAAAATATAACCGATACCATGAATTAGTGAATACATCTATATCCCACGTCAGAGTAGAAGACAAGTCTTATAAGTTACAAAAGGTCAAATACATGATGATTAAACCCATAAAAGTGTCCAACTAGCTAATTATAGAGGTAAATGGTGTCAAATGGAACACCTGGTACAAATAATGATATGTATAGATAAAAAATCATCCATTAACTCTTACTCAACCTTGGAAACCATCAAATATCCTATCATCTGCATAATATAAGACAATCTTGGGGCAGAACCCATGAAGGTGTAAGTATAAAAATACCCAATAGGAATCCTTAATATAATGGTTAACAATACCAAATCAAAGAACTCAAATCGCCATAAAAATCATATATATATCCGAATATGAGAAAAATATAAAAACCAAGATATAGTAAATATATTCACTAAGTCTCAATGTAATGTCACAGCCACACTACTAGCATTCGATTCATACTCTAAGATTTAATGTAACATAAATTTAAGAGAATACACTCTATGATGTGATACAACCGTTGGTGATAAATATGAGAAGTAGTTCCAGTTAGACTTCACCATGATGATGTGGTCACTAGAAATCTGAGTATATTAGTACCACTATTGGATATCTCACCTAGAGTATCTAGGGGTTTCTTGAAACCCTGACCACATTAATCCACAATGTTGGAGATCATAGACCCATGAATATCGGACATAATGATTCCTAAAAATCCACACAGGTAAGAAGGAATAGGGTTATAGAGTATCACACTGCATCTTACATATAGGGTTTAAATAACAATATTACTAACTAATCCTAGAGAGGTGGTCACATCTTATTGATATCATGTAATACCTCACTAAACCACTATATAGATGGGAAAAGGGGAAACACAATACTGAGACTTTAATAGAATAATGATAAAATGGACATCAATCATCCAAATGAATACTTTATAATAATTATTCTATGTACATTGTGTTTTATGGATACCCCATGTCTTTTCATGTACTCAAGTCAATTACGTTGTACTTTGGAACATGCCCAAAAAAATTACATGCATATATTCCCGGTTATTTTTTGGTACCTACCATATCGATGTAATGGGTCACGATATGGTACCTTAGTCATAATATTATACTAAGATGTGTCTAGGTACTATATCCATTTATAAATATCAGTTCACGTCCATGTACTTTGTCAATTCATACATTCATGGCCATTTATGTACCTGTGTGAACCAAGGGTACATTATGGGTCTCCATAAGCATGTCTCAAAACATATGGTTGGTCCCACATGGAATTTGATATTTTGTATATCAGAAAACCTAGACTCTATTACCTGGGGACTACATGGTGTGTGTTATTTGGACTACACACTATGTATTTATGGATTTTTCCATTAATCGATATACTTTATGTGTCCTATCACTATTCCTATGCACCTCCACTATAGCTATATTATCACCCTATTAAAATGATTTAAAATTATTTTATTTTTTTCATCATCGGTATCCAGATTCTAGCCATCCAATCTTCTCAATAATCGATCCCCCTCATTCCTCAATACCAAAACACTAAACAGTGTATGATAAACACATGATCTAACACACAATCAGTCATTTTTTGACCTCATCTACCCTAATCATGCCATCAATATCCAGCCTAAAGCCATTATACGGATCTATTAAAGAAAATATTAATTTTTCAACCATAGTTTATTGTGTAATTTTCAAATCAGTATCCCCTGGGTGTTTTGATGATGAATACAATAAGAATAGAAGAGAAATGCACAAACCACATATTTGATGAACAAAAATTAAAAATTGATCCAATTGGCTTCAATATGCTTCTATTATAGTGATAAAATAATTATAATAATCATATATCACTAATTAAAATTTCAAGTATGATAAACCCATAAACTAAAACCATGATCGACCAAAGAATCAAGCAGTTGGTGGATTTGATTCATGTTCTTTATCAGATGAAAAATATAAAAAATCATCTTAAAAACATTCATAGAATTATTTTTGGATCAATCTTTGATGAAGAACAGCCACAAATTGATGACATTGGTGAGATTTAGAAACACTTTTTCACCCTAATCACTATATCATGATCCGTTGTTGATCATCCTATAATTCTCCTCTAACATCACCTCTACCATTAACACTCAATAAATAGATAAACCTAAATATTTTATATAAGGGGAATTAAATATGATATCTTATATTTTTGGAATAATTTTTAAAATAATAAATAAATTAATACTTTTTTTATTAATATGTGAATTAATTCACTCACGACTAACACCCACCTTACAAAAATGATTATATTTATCCTAGGGTAAAATCCATATTCTATATTTAATGGAATACTCTCATTTCAAATATGAGTCTTATTTGATTGTTATATTATTATTTAGAAAATATAATGTGTGGGTAATATAATATATTTAAAATTTTAGGCATATCAATTCCGGGCATCCTAGGGCCCCAAAATCCCGTGCTGACTCTGCACCCAGCCTCAGAATTATTTCATTACATATTCCAATTTTTACAAGGAAAAAGTACATTCGTCAGATTCTTCATATATTAAGTATTTTATTCCCAAAAATAAATAATCCTACTACGAAATATTAGGTCATTGAGATTCTATCTAGTTATCCATCCTCTGTGTTCTCTACTTATGATTCTTGTGCTTCCATAATATAGAAAATAGGGGACTTTCTCACCCCCTAAGGATCTCCTACTACCAATCCTCAATATATGATGGGTAATATATAAATCCAAATTTGTCCTCAATTTCTTTCTAACCCTATTTGGTGAAAAGTGATAGTTCATTCACATATATCATCATCTATAACATGTAAAATACATTGTGTTCCTGTTATAAATATAGTGTTATGTCTTTTTTGTAAAAAAAACTTTCTATTCCAATAAAGTATTTGCAATTGCCTAAGGAATATGAAAGATAAATATCTACTCTAGGTAAATATCTATAATATTTATAGAGGAAATAACATTAGTAAAACAATGTATCCCACATCTATCATTGAAACCCTCCATCCGCAATATTCATAAGGCTTCTAATGGTAATGTGTACTGCTCATCTACTCCTAGGTGATCATCACCATCTCTATTACACCACTCAAAAAATTTTGGACCTTACGTACTAAATCTAATTGATTAGTCCAAAAAAATGGTGAATTATAGGCACTCCCATATTAGGAAAATCCTAGCCTCAATGATGTTGTACAAAAAAATTTATTTAATGGTGTCCCAAGATCTATACTAATATCATCTCTTGAATGGTTAGTATGTCGGACAACCCGACGAGTCACTCTATGATCACCCAAATGACACAATGTCCTCTAGATGATCATCGAATCCCTGGTACGATGTATATGTAGATACCATAACACTTATACCAAAGGAACTCAAGGAGTTGATCCAAACCCACTGGATCCTAGTGTTCGGCCTTTACCAGCAGAAAATTGAGGCAAGAGGGTAACAAATCTTATAAAAATTCATCATCCCAAACCACTAGAATTAAAAGTAATAGTATTTCTAAATTACCAAACTATTAGTTGTACTGTTAATGGATTTGTTCTAAACTCTCTATAAAATGATCCATATAGTTTCACTGGAATCAGATTCTATGCTCGGAAAATTTTGACATCCTCCCTATTGTTAAAAAATCCATCAAGAGCACATTCATTGGATATATGATTAGGCATGTTCTCAAAGATGATATCTATATGATGCGCCTCCGTAACACACTATATAATAATAGGTGTACAAACCAATGACTAGATGTAATGTGCACCAACCTCATCAACTAAAGAAAAATTATAAAGAGCCTAACTATATTGACACCTCACATAACAACTATGAACAATATCACAATGTAAGGTCATATTTTGACACATTCTAATTACTATGAGTATAAAATATCTCTAATAAATAATCCACTTTTATTTATAAACACTAACTTTATTTCATGTTTAGATCCTTTTGTGATAAAATATATATACTTCTATTTTGTTGGGAATAGATAATAAACAGTGCACCCATAAGGTAATGTCACTAGAAAATGATGGTGAAGACCAACGATTATAAATCTACATCATGGAACATATACTAATTACAATGTTTTATTAAATTTTTTGACCCATAAAAAATAATTTCCCAAAACATCATTAGAACAAATGAAATCAAAGTTATGAAGGAATCATATAACACTATGTGTTTAACCACCTCCTCTTGTAGTCTCATGATGGGGAATCTCTTCAACCTCTACCACAACTCCTAAAAAGTATATTGGAACCTATCAGTATTCATTTAAGGCTAATTTTATTAGGTATTGAATGGTAAAAAACCCTATATATAATGGAATTAATCTCTAATAATATCCTACCAGCCCAAGGAATCTATGCACCTTAGTCATTCTCTTTCATGGTACCTAAGATAACACTACATCAACCTTCACTAAGACCACTACTAAAACTTCTTTTGAGATGAAATGACCCATAATGTGGACCTCACAAATCGAAAATAGAAACATATAGAAATTCTTAAAAAGTGGGTGCTCTTAGAAGTTCTATAAAACTGTCCTAAAGTATCTCATGTTATCTTCCACTGTCACCAAGTATATCATGATGTTCTCGATGAATACAGCCGTCAAATGATCTAAGATGAGCTGAGTTATCTATTTTGTTTGTTCCATGAACTCTTATGTGGATTTATTCATTCTTAAATTCATCACCATATACCTGTAGAATCCATAGCGGCTTCAAAATCCCATCTTTGGTATATCATAATCGCATACATCAATATAGTGATAGCATAGTGTGGGGTTTATCTTGAATAATGGTATTTCCCATTTCAAATAGTATTAGATATCATCAATTATTAGTAGTGGATATTTATTCCTAACATCCATATGGATTGGACTATGATAATACACACACAATCTCAAACTACCTTGTGCCTTCTTGGAAAACAAAACTAGGACTTCACAAGGAAAAACATTTTGTCAGAAAAATACCTTCATATGCAACTCCTCCAACTACAAATTCAGATCATGATTCATTGGAAAATCAATTTGATATAATTGAGATGTTATTAGAGAATTACTTGGGTAAAATTAAATGCATAATTAAATATCATTAAATGGAGGTAAACCTAACACACCCTCTTAGAACATGTATTCATACTAATCTACCATTATAAGAATGTGAAATATCACATCGTCCAATACTTAAATGGTAATATTATCCAACTAAGGAGTAAAGTTTTTTACCATCCTATATATGAGCTCATCCTGATATTTTTGGGTTTCTATCTCACTAATGAAGGAAAAAACTACACCCATCTTTGTAGACACCATATCCTCCACCTAAAACAGTCAATTGGTGCATGAACTATAGAGATCCAGTACATACCTAGATTGAAATAAAAATACCTCATCGTTACTGCAATAATATCCCATAACCAGATCTATACTCAAAGAGTCAGTTCACAATATCATCAGAAGAATATGTATGATAAATCCCATATAGTAAGAGTCTCCGTGAATAAAGGTCATGTGAAAATCTTAATTGGAATTTCTCTATCATGAAAATGATACATGTAATGAAATTAACGGCTCATTTCTATTCATATTAAAACATAAAATAAGTTACAAATAACATAGATCATACCTATAATAATACACTACCCCTCTATGTAATTGACCTCCTAAGCCTATAGTTGTCCACATCCCTCCCCACTAGCTCCTTAAGCCTCGCATTTAACACCTGGGGTGGTAGTGGAATTAGATCACTTCATCTTCCACCTACTACTACATTCCTAGATTCTCTACCATGTGTATTACTCTATGGATCTCTCTCTTCTTCAAAATTCCACTTACCAAGAATCAAATTAACATTCTCTATATTACCTACCCAGTGAGTTGGATAACCCCACATGAGATTACCCCACCCATTGTAAGAGTAACACCTCATCTTACTTGGATAACTGGAGTCATCCTGCCAACCTTGAACAGCAGACATCTTATCCTAGGGCTGACAATAAGAATTAATAGATCACTTAGATCACTACATTTGATGTTTGTTTAAACCTATAAAAGTCACAACTCTAAGGTTCAAAATAATAATATCAACTGCACCAACATTCGAAAACTTCTCTTTTAAGAATCCATCTACCACCAAAGATCACTCGAGCATTATATCATAAGTATTAATGAAGTGAGATATCAATATGTTAATTATTTTCATACAGAGGCCCTGATCAAGGAGTATTATTGAATAAATTCATCTCAAAAAAATCCATAGAGTATCATGATTGGTTATTGAACCATTATGAATACTCTTACACAATCATACTAACCTATTGATGCTATAGAAGCTCGTAGATACAAAAAAAATTATCTATCGATATCTTAATTATAAAGAGTCTCTTAATCCCTATATTTGAATGAGTATCCTAATCATAAGTCTGAGTCACCTGACTCCACTATCTCCTTATGGTCCCATGAAAAATACTCATCTCTAAGACCACCATATTATCTCCAGGTGTCCTCAAAAGTGGAAAACATTTGTAACTGTATCACACAAGTACACGGTTACCCAAGGGTATAGATATCCATGAAAAATTTGTGGGAACTATATTTGAATCTCATTGTGTCCTCTCGACCTTTAAAAATATTCTATTTATATTTCCAATGTTACCTCTTACACAACAGGTGGTGAAAAAAACTAGCGGACCACCTAGAGGCACCACCATTTGAACATGTCCTTATACTAAATCCTCATCACTAGGAAGATCATCCTTGTAATCATACTATAGAACCCTAACTATAATTTTCATATAGTAATCCTAAAATATAACAGACATACCACAGTCCAATAGCATATCTGAGGAGTAGAACCATGAAGGACATAGAAACCACATCCAATTTCAATATGATGCATGTACTAATTTTATCACTGCAACTACTTCCAACATGTGTCTATTCAACAAGTAGGTAATTATATTCTATTTGAATGGATTAATTATCCACCAAAATAATTTTATTTTCCTTTTGATGATATCTAAAATCAAGAAACAGTATTGTTATTCCCATAGTTCACAAACCAATCCTCATAACTAAAAAAACTCATGAATCTAGTGTTAATATGAACTGCTCTGTTATAACACAATGAGGATCCAAACCACATGGGCCTCATGGATAGAGGTAAGATGAGTGTGAAACCCCATTCCCACCTCTAATTTTCTTGGGGTCAGTGATCATTACTAAATAGGTATATCACACACATGGGATGTCTCATCCAAAGGTACGTATAAACAAACACACGCCTCAAAGTACCCATATAATTATGATAGTTAAAATAAACATGGTTACAAAAATTGATTCATACACACACAAACACACACAAAACAATATTTGAATATTAATAAAAAAACATGATTTCCTAATGGATGGAGTACAGGACTACAAAACCATAAAAGAGTCCGACTTAAAACATAAGGGGGGGATTACAATAAAATTGAACACCTATTATGTACAGTAGTATATGAGGTTCATTTATCTGCCACATACACCTGGTCCACCTAAGATACTGTCAAAAATAATATCTTCATCATGAGGAATGAGTTGTGTGAGAAGATCCTATGCAATAGTTAGTATAAAAATACCTAGAAGTATAACATGAAATCACCAAACAAAAGACATTAAGAGAGTAATCATATGATCCTCCTCCAAATCCTTTTTTTATTTTCAAAATATCCCACTTTTTTGGGTGAGTGGGAACCATAAATACACCAATACAATATTCAACCACCTTCATATTAAATAGTATTACACATCATACATCATTATCAAAAGCCACATTCAAAATTGAAAATTCAAATTCGAAAATTACAAATCAAAATGTGTGAACAACCAGCCGCCTTTGAAACCCAAAGCGAGAGACGCCATGTCACCATAATCGCCGTCATTACCTCACTGACCTTTTCAACTCGTCACTCACAGTGTATTCCCATTAACTCATCAACATTACTGCCTTCCAGGCACCTTCATCACATCACATCTCATGACCACAATCGTCGACAACACCATTGAATCATCGTCACGTTGCCACCAACCAGTCCAAGACAAGATCAGATCATCATCGAAAAAGAACATCAATGACATAGTCATAGCTAGAGAAAAATAAAAACCTTCACCGAAGAAGGAAACTACGAACCAAGGATTATCAAACACCAGAATAGAAACCTAAACAAATAAAACATGGAAATAACCTTCTCGCAATTCCTTGATGATGAGACCATCATCATTATCCCTAATCCACAGAACCACTAGTGTAATCCAGTTGAAATCCACCATATCCCTCCAACACTATGAGATGAACTCTTGAAACTCATCCGGAAAGAGAACATTCCATAAAACCGAGCCATCGAAGAAGCCAGATCGAGGTAGAACTTGACCAGATGCCAGCCTATCATCACTTCACCTTCTCCCCTATCATCCTCGTCACAACACAAACTACGTTCATTCCTTCACTAAATCGCCAATAAATCCATTGTCCAACCAGCAAAAGGGATACATCACCAAAGAAAACCCCCAATATAAAACACCCAAATCTACTGAGAGTGAGGAAAAAGGAAAATATATTGAACCGTAATTGAGAAAATGAAAAAACATAAAAAGAAATGTGACAACCAAAGATCGTAACACCAAGCGGGTGAATCACTAAAAAGTAACCCATGGAAGAAACCATGTATGATCAATAAGAGATATTCTAAAAGGACACTAGACCACCAATTCTCAATCCCAAAGCCTCATTGTACCCATCCCTCTAGATCTTACATGGAGTGGAGTGGTGGAACTCGAGCCTAGATCATGGAATGGCAGTCGGAATGAGACCATCATGGTGCCAGATAGAGGAGAGTTAGAACCCGTGAGAGAGAGAGATCGAGAGAGGACTCGAAACAGTATATGCCACTGGGGAGAGAAGAAACCCTAGGAATAGGAAGATGCTGAGGCGAGATGAGAGCCCAAGAGAATCCTTGGTGAATGTGGTGTCATCCTATAATATAATCATCAAAATGTTTTCTCAATTAGAATATGACACATAAAAATAACGAACCAGATATACACATGATAAAAACTATGTATCAAGGTAAATTCACCAAAATACTATAAGTTTAAATTCCTTCTCGAGTATTTAAAGGTGATGCTCAATCAGGATAACTCACTCGATGAGTCTAATAACACTTATGTTTCTCAATCTAAGAAATTTTTATCTTTGGTCCTTTCAATGAATTTTACCCACATGACATCTAAATATCATGATAGATAGATATTGTATCTCACACAGGACATATAGGGTATTTTTGAAACCTATAGTGTACTAACCCACTATGTAGGAGATCACACAACTATGTCTGTTGGTAATAAATATTCCTATAGTCCTTCCTACGGAAGAAGACATAGAGTGATAGGAAATCACACCCTCGTAAACACGGAGGGATTTGGTAATGTTGTCTGTAATTAATCCAATAGAGGGGATAAAATCCTATAATTTGGATTTAATACCTCACAAACCCTCATATAGAAAAAATGGGACACAATCTATAGAGACATATCTATACAGAAGAGAAAAATGTTCTCAAACTACTTTGGGAGAATTAGACAACATTTACTTTTTCAACAAAAGGTATGATGGATACCTCAAGTTGAATAATGTAGTCTATCACATTCCCATGTAATTTGGAATGTGCAGGTGTACTTTAGTCACATTCATGTACCTAGACATGTCTCGTTACACAAACATGTCCAACTATCATGTCATTTCCATTTTCAATGGTCTTACCCAGGTACAAATCCAGGTATGGGTACACATGTGGTGTCTATGTATGGGAATATAGCAATGATCCCAGGTAGTGAACATCTATGTGGTTGTGTTAATTCTTGTGTACCCTATGGTCATAGGCTATGTGTACATGCATTGGTTACATGACATGTGGTAGGTTGGGCATGACCTATGATATTTTATTTGTGAAAAAACATATCTGTTTTAGGAAACTAAAAAAATGTGTATTCATAGGACTATACTCTATGTATGTCATCATTTTTAAAAGAGCCATAAACATTATGAGTCTTCATCCGATTCCTCATATATATCCTCTCCCTCTTCGATTCTCATCATTTAACCCAGATCTAGAGTGGACCACGAATTTCCATAGTTGGTGGCCAGTTTTCGTTCATTCAATTCACTCAGGAATCAATCCCCATTGAAAAACTATAATTAAAACACCAATCAAAGGATGATAAGAAAAAAATAAAATGAATAAATGATCCTTTTTCATTGTCCCATGCATCAATCATACAATAGATCATAGACTCTAACCCATGTTTATGATCTATTTTTCTAAAGAATGATTGTGTGATACTCATTCATTAGGTAATTGTTGAATCGTTGACCAAAAGTTGTTCTGAAAATGAATGCATAATGAATGGGGGATTAATAAACCACATTAATGAGGAATAAACCTAAAAAATTGGTTAGGATTGCCTCAATACATTTCAAACAGAATTTGGAATTATGAATAAAAATAAATAATTGTAATTGTTTTTTTAGAAATATAAACTTGAAAATAGAAGCATTGATGGAAACGTGAATCAATCTGTTAGTTGATTAGATTGACATTCTTCACAAGAAAAAACCAAAGTGAATTAGAGTAACATAAAAATATTCCTTGAATTTAGTTTAGATAAATATATTATGAATAATGGTAACACATAGATGTCAGGGAAAAAAATACACAAACTCCATTGGCATATTACTTGCCAAAGGAATATCCATTGTTAATAATATGAGGATTCTCTTCCAATGTAACCTCTCTCACTCCCTGGGGTTATGTGAAAACCCCTTAAAGTATTCAATATGATGATTTAAATATAGGATATTTGGTTATTAGTTCCATTTATAAATAAAAAATAAATAAGTTGTTTATTTTTTTAATAAGTTTCCAATAATTTTACTTAAGAGAAGAAAACACTGCATGAAAATATTATATCATTCCTTTATTAATAACTACATTCCATATTTAATCTATTAGAGGACCCATTTCATATTTATTCCAATAATTATGAAAATATTCATGTGATTTATTTAATATATTTAATATTTTTATAATATCATTAAGGGGCTTCTCTAGAACTTATAATCCCACTTTGAAGTAGTTTATAGTATAAAAATATACCATTTATAATTATAATTATTTAAAATGTAAATAAAGATTCATTACATTCCCATAATTAATAAATTAAATACACGAAATTTTAAATTGAGATCAATAATCTTGTTTTAATCATTTTAAAAATCACTTCCATAGAGAGAAAGATAAATAATATGATCACGAAATGAAAACATTTTTAATATTTAAAATTGAAATTGTTGAAAAACCACATTATGAAAATTCTAACAAAATTTCATGTTGAAAATATGATAATTAATACATGAAGGAAAAATGAAATAATTTATTATTATGTTCTCAAATAGAATAAAATTATGCGGAAGGGAAAATATATACATGGAGGAAATATTTAATGTCTAAATAACGATGTAGAGTGATAGAGAGAAAAGAACAATGGAATGTGAATGATCATGATAAGTTAAAGAAACAAAAATAATATTAAATTTATGATGTGTGTAAAATATCATCAATTCAAAAAAAATGTAGAGGAAATATGATAACAATTTTAATTATTATTGGTTTAATAGAGTTGAGGAATTACTTTAACATTTAATAATTTCATAGAATATTATTTATAAATTTCAATTCATTAAAATCATATTAATCATTTAGTTTTATGATTCAAAAATTTTAAACATCGATAACATATCCTAAACCATTTAATGAATATTCAAAAATGAATATTTTGAGCTTGATTTACTGAAATTTTCATTTAAATGATCAAATATTCCTAAAAGGACACCAAGTTATTCATCCTATCGTTAGAAATTAAAAAACTGAAATGGTTATCATATGGTAAGAAAATATTCAATATGAATAAATATTCATACATTAATATCAAAAATATCAATAATAACATCCAAAATCACCTTAAATAATTTAATAATTAAATATTCTTAAATTTTTTATTAATATTCAAATATACGTTCAAAACTAAAATAAATAGATGGATATAGTAATTTATTCTTATAAGATAAGCATAACATGCACATCTACACAACATGATTAACTCATAAAGTAATAAAATCATAATATATATATATATGACATGTTCAAATAATTTATAAAATAATATATTGTTTTCTATAAATATCTTAAATGACCTTAAATCTAAAATAAAAGCTTATATTATTCCAAAAATTTATTCAATAATTCTTCCACAAATGAAAAAAATCTTAACAAAATGTATTTATGTTAACCACAATCATATAATTTCCCTAAAATATTAGTCTCTTTTATGATAACAATTATCACATATTCACCATATCACATTTATATCCCTTACTTCTCTATATGATAATTCATGTGTACCCATGTGTAATAGCCATTTTATCTCAATTACAAAAAAAATACCTATATGGAATAAATCATCTTAAATCTAAAGGACAAAAATAAAAGTAACTGATGCACAAAAACATTTAATCCTTATTAAATAACTAAAATTTTTACTACAACACATTATAAACCAAATGTTTGTAATAACATAGATATCTCCTAAAAATAATGATACTCATTTTAAATATCTATCACTAAAAACATCAATATGTGTACCTATGAGTTTGAAGAAAAGATCACCCATAAACATTAAAACCAATGATGGTATCCACAAATAATAAGTAAACATTATCATAAAACATCTTAATTTCCAATTTTTTCAAAAAACATCTTAGATAAAAACTACAATAGCCTCAGACCCATAATCTACCAACATGTTCTAAAAACCTAATATTTACTTTTCATGATTAAATACCTATAAATGCTAACCAAAATTGACTATATAAAATTTAATATATCAAATAGAAATATTAGATCACTTAAATACCCAAAAAAAATTTAGGATTTTAGTTTTATATAATTATGATAAACACATTCAATGTGGAAATTTTGACATGGTTTCTATTTTTTCCACACTAAAAATTATTTTAAAAAAACTCTTTCTTCATACAAGGTATCTCTATGATTTAGAAAAATATCTATATTAAAATTTAAACTAATTATTAATCCCTATAAATAATAATAAAAAATTAATTAATGATAAAAAAATGTATAAAGGATATATAAAATGAATACTTAATATTTTTAGTAAATTTTAAAACCTTAAGATTTTTAATGATATTTTTCCTTTATCAAAATAAAAATATATCTCAAAAAAATTATTTTCATACATATTTAGTTACCATTAATTTCAATTTTATTCCTTAGAAAAATATGTGAAAACATAAATGTAAAATTTATAATCATGGGGGTTTTATAGAAAACATTAGAACCCATGAAATTTGTTTTCTATAAAATATTCATTTTTTTTAAATGGGAATAATTATACCTTTATAGAAATATCATTATATTACCATATGAAATTAAAATAAATATATGAAAAATTATTATAATGAATTGAAATGTCATGTTGATGAATACGGATATAATCTTTATTTAAAACATACATGAACCATTACATTAAATCTTACAAATGGAGTTACATAAACCGTTATATTCCAACATTATTCTCTATATAACATAATCATTACCCAATTAATTTGAGAGTTATACTGTCATAAAAAATAATAAAATGAACATAATTATTTTAATACTCATATATTCTTATATTTTCATCCTCAAACATATAATATATAGTTTTGAGTACATAATTAAAAAAATTTCTTATATATATATATATATATATATATATCCTTTAAAACTATATTTTCAAAACAAAAAAAAATAATCATGGTTTTTCATTAAATAATACAAGGAATATTGTAAATTAACCAAACAATGATAAAATTGTTACGATGGTAGGATAATTATTCCATGATATATACATTAAAATATAAAATTCCTTTTTCATTTTTTTAATAAAAGACAAAATGTTCATTATAAAATATGAAAAAATATTGCTTTTGAAAACCATGGATGGGTAGAAAAAAAAGAAATAAAATGTCCAAAAAATAAGTTAATTTCCAAAAATATATATCCATTAAATAATGCTAAGAATATTTTAATATAATGAATATTTGGAAAAATAAAATTTTTATTAATTTAAATTATTTTTTAATGTAAAGTTTCCATCACTACCTTAATAGATTTTTGAGAAATAGAACGTTGAAGAAGGGAACATAAAATGGATTTTTGAACTTGTTTATTCAATAGAACTATAATCCAAGAGATCCATAATGTTTTTATACACTTCACAAGAGAAAACATGTAGTGAAAATGGAATAGGTCTCAATTAATGGAAATTTAGATGAAAAATCCCTTACCTCGAGTCCATTAATGTATTGTATGCCCTATATCTCCCTTATAACAAACATATATCAATTATTATATTTTCTAATAATAATTTAATGGTTTATTATATTATCATTAATAAATTAACTTAATTTATCTCAGTTCCATATTTAATTACATAACATTTTAAAACTATATTGGTTGGTTTGAGGCTCTTCAGTTCATAATATCAAAAATATATTAGTATGTTGAGCATTGTAATATGTTTCATTATTTTATAATCTCTAGATTAATAGTCATTAAATAATTACCAATTTATAATTTATTTATAATTTTATAACCATATATATAATGTGGTTATTAAAAAATTAATAATGAAAAAATATAGAGAAGGTAGTCCACACATACACATGAGTACCATTTCAATTTGTTTAGAAAAATTGAGGGAATGAAGGTAATTATAATTTAATTTAGTTACATAATGATAATTATATCATTTGTATATTTTTTTCTTATTAAATACACATATATATGTTGAACCCATGAAATTATTTCATTGGTTTTAAAAGATTCAATATGTGTTTTGTGTAATTAGATGAGGTGATGAGGCCTAGAGAGTTGTTATGGGTTCATAAAATAGTATTAGATATCGTTCTTGAGTAATTTTCCATGTTACAAATTCTATTATTTAAAAATTATCAATGAAATTTAAAAGTTCTAATTAGTCCAGTGGGGTGCACATTTTAATTAAGATGTGAATATTTGATTATGAATAATATATTGATGATTCTAGAAGATGTGCATTCGTTTATGATTTCTGTGATATTGTAAAATAATTTTATTTGTTAAGAGTTTTTAATTAGGAATTTGAAGGTGATTATTCATGATTTTAAATTATTATAATTTTGTTAACTCATTTTTATTGTAGTATTCTGAAGACCATGTCGAACCAAAACCCCATAGAGGACTAACCACAACCACATGTGGGACCATGGCTCACACACAAGGGAGGAAGGTCAACTATGTAGGCCCATAATAGTAGGATTCCTACATGAGAAAGAGTTATTGTACATAGATGTAGACAATATTACAGTAGTGTAACGACCATGAAGGTTGTCACAAAAATTGTAGACTATGTAAGCACTAGTTTATGCCCACATGGGCTCAATAGTGGGGCCCAATAATTTCATTTTTTGATAAAATTGACGTGATTTTAATATATAGAATAAATCAATAGATGATATCATTAATTTTGGATAGTTTAGATTGGATTATATTTTAAAGACCTTTATATGTTAGGAAAATAAATTAAACTTCCAGATCTATTGCATTTGAACCTTTGGATCACTGTAATATTTATCTTCTACCTCCAAACATAGAGATGGGATTTTGATTGTTCCTTTCATTATGGATACTGTTCGAGTGTTCAAAAAAGGTATATAATTATAATTTCTATGTTCATATGACATTGTGAGTTTTAAAAGAAAATTACACATTTGAATATATATTAATTCATTTGAGAAAAGATTCAAACAAATGAGATACAAAGAAACCAAAATATTTTTGTGGAAATGGTGATTTTTGAGGTAATGTATGATTTGTGAGTGTGAACATGATGATGTGAGGAGTTGAATGAGAGATAAGTCTATAAGGGTATGGTTGATGGTATTCATCAATTAATATATTTATCCACTCAAATTTCTTATATTATTTTAGCATAAAATCACATTAGTGGATAAGGAGAAATATATCAAATAAAATAATATGATTTCCCTAAAAGACTATGTATTCATAATGTGATTTTAAAAGACACTAGATTTCCATGATGATGAACCTAATATTATATATCAAACCTCATTTTGATATATGTATGTTTGAAGTGTTTTTTAAGAAACAATGATGTATTATACAAGATTGAGGTTCTGAAAACTATTTCTGGATATGGTTAACTAAGGTTGTATAGGGTTTCAAAAATGAAATTTTTGTGAATGTAATAATATTAATTAGTGAAATGAAACTAAAATTTTGTGTTTATGCTATAATTAAAATTTTTCATAACATACACATTACTATAAATAATGTTTTGGTTGACTCAGGATATATACATGATTGAAGGAAATATCGAATGATGTATAGTGAGTTTCAAACAAAAAATAAATAGCATTGGTGTTTGAGTTATCTGAAGTGGAATTTTTTTATGAATGAAAAATTATTGTATGGTAATGTTTTTGAGTTATTAACTAGTTTCATGAATATTAAATAATTCATTCCTAAAAGGGGTAGGAAGCTTATAAATTTCATTTATTCAATAAATTTCATTAAATATGGACTTTAATTTTATTTTATAGGCATGAGATTTCAAAGCAGCACATGAACTATTATTTTCATTAATAATGTTCAGTTTAGTTGTGAAATGAATGTATGTAATAATTTTAGAATTCAAATAATCGAGTATACAATACACAATGATTCGTTTAGATCATTCAGTTATCAGTGAATAGTATGTGGAGTTTGGATCTCATTTGTATAAGGAAGAATTTCTTAAAAAATGATTCACTATGGTAACTAATCATATATAGGTGATAATAATTATTCATATGAAATATTGATTTTATCAATGTCTATTAATGTAAAATAATGTGGTATAGAAGGTAAAATATCTCATATAAAATTTGGTGGAAGAATAGTTTGATGAATAAAGAGGAATTTTGACTATGAAATCAATTATAAGAAGGAGATTTTGACTATGGGGTCTTACTATTTGTTAAATATTCTCATTTTTTGGGTGTATAAATAGATAAATAGAATATTTTTGGGTGGTCTAACCAATCATGGATGTATATTTGGATTTTTGGGGGTATAACCAAGATTAAACGGAGGATCGACTACTAGGGGTATAACCAGTTTCTACCTAAATAAATGTTATTGGTAATAATATTATAGTTAAGAATCCATGATGGGGTGACTAAGCCACATATAATAGACTATGTGTTCATTAAAAATGTTGTAAATAATATTTTTTGGGTTCTCCCTTATTTTTTATGAATATGATATAATACTGTTTGATATCATATAGTCGATTGAGTACCATAAAAATTAAAAAAAAATTAATTCAAAAGAAAATAATTTGCTAAAATTAAACCATAGATTCTTTACCCCTAATAGTGCTTATTCTGGCTTGGGGATTGTAAATGGAATCAAAGTAAGGTTCCCACTAAATAAAAAAGAGAGAATTTTTAAGGTGAGGATTTCCAAAAATGAGTATGTTACCTTAGATAGAGACAAACAAATTTATATCATAATATAAGAATCAATATATTTCTAACAAGTTTTGGAAGAAAAATTAAAAAATTATGTATGAAATCATAATAAGAAACTTATTTTAAATGCTGATAAAACACTAACTAAACATAATATTAATTGTATATCATGAAAAAATATCTTGATTATGGTTCCTTTAATGAATCATACTCAATAAGTGATGATGAAAAATAAAATAGTTGTCTTCGTTATTAACTAAAAACATCTATTTAAAGTTCCCAAATAATTTTTAAATTGTATAATTGAAGGTATAAAGGGTATTTAGGATAAAATATAACAATTTTAACCTTCATATAATGTATATAAGAGTAATTGGCTAAAAGGGTTTGCATATTCAATACTCCCAAAAAACATTTTAGATCAATTGATGAAACAATCAACCTTTTTAATGAAAAATATTCTAAAGATACTAAAATAATTAAAAGTAATGATTATGAGAATGATACCATTGAGATTTTATTTTATAATATTTCTATGCACTTGATAATTTACACAGTGTTTATATAGATATTAAATTTTATTAGATAGAGGCTAAAACACACAAGGTTAATAGTCTTGAAAATTGTTTATACGAATCAAGAATTATTCATGAATAATGTATTAATAATATGATTTAGGACTAGAAATATATTATGAAATTAGATGAGTATGAGAATAACTCCAGCACCATAAATTTTTTAGAGGTGGAAGTGAGTTTGAAGAATTAGGAAACACTATAAGCTATAAATTCCCAATTTATTGGGAAGAGGGATATTTCCGAAAATGATTTCACTAACGATTATGAATCTAATTATAGAAATATATCATCCTAAAAAAATTGAAACATCACAAAATAATATCTTATTACATAATACATAATTATTCGTATGTTATAATGACATTTCAATTAATGATACTAGCTTTAAACCAAACTCTTAGATAATATGGATGGAGAAATGTATTGATAAACCAACCACACAATGGGTAGATGAAGAAAGATATAAAAATATTTATTAGTCAGTAATTTTCTATATTGATGGGGTTGCACTAAAAATATCTCAGTACACACTCTTTGAAATCTAGACATATTACACCAGAAGGGAATATGATATGATTCATAAGCTGTTATTTGTATTTCAGGATGTTTGGTAATAACGAAATGAAATTTGGGAATAATATGACATTCATAAAAATAATATAATGCCACAAGAATGGGTTGATAATACCTAAATAAATTAAAAAATTAAAGATAAATAAATAATATTTAACCATGTTAACTGATGGAAAAGATGAATCATAAAACGCTATTAAAATAAAGGGTCCAAAGAGGAAAACTAAATCTATAACTAATGTAACTCAAAGGAAAAAATATTATATAAAATATTGAAGGTGGTAAAAATAAATTGAAACCATATTGGCCTAAGTTGAATGTGAGAGATTATTTCATTCTTTAATGGGAGAGATGAACATGTTATGAAATTCCCTAACCCATAGGAAAAAAGGCCTCAAGTAGATAAAGTTAAAAACAACCTATTTCCTAACATAATATATAAAAATGTAAAAGAATAATGTTTAATATTTTATTCTAGTGTTGTGAATGGTATATTACCAAATCATACTCCTGATGGAATAACATGTAATTTATTGGATATAGGAATTGAATCAAGGTAAAATCATGGTGAATATGTGATAAAATGTTATCAAGGAATATATGTTTTAATAAAAAAATAAACCAATCTACCAATTCAGAACATTAATTAAATCATCATATAAGTTTGATGTGTATTTAAATTGGAGGATCACACAAGTGAGAAATTAATGAAAAGACAGTCAATAGATATTCTTTATTATTTTAAATGGAAGTGACTTCAACAAAAATAATAGTTGTAATTCATGTCGAAATTTCGAGAAAAATCTTGTGGAAAAGTGTATTCCACACAAATAAGAATTCCAATAGAAGATACACAATAATAAAATTGTTTAGACACAATAAGTACTGATAAGTCCAATGAGATCATCCCATGATTTTAGATTATGAATAGAATATTTAGGGTTTGGATGATGGAATCATCCAATATGATACTACTCAAAATAAAATGTCCACCCCTTATTCTTTTACAAAGGCATATATGCTTTTATACTAACATTTAATGAATTGAAGGAGATGTATTCATCCTTTTAAGGGTATAATTTTTTGGATAATTCTACTAAATAATCAATACTAAGTGAATGTTATCCTTCTAAAAAAATTTAATTAGGGGTTGAGGTTTCTTCATTTCATTGATAAATATGATTTTTTTCTACACATTAAATGAGTATTAGGAATTTATGATCAAGATTTTATATAAATTTTAGTTTCAAGACATAATAGTCACCATGGATATATATATTTTTTGTTTTTTTAATTGGGTCCGAACATATAAACATAATATTGGTTAACTAAAGTCTATTTTCACAGAGAAACAAGTGTTACCATCCCTCTATCAATAGTGTTAAAGTAATAATTATAAAATTATGGACATCATGTTTTGGAAACAATGATGAGATGTGATGACCCCCACATATCCTTTTCATTTGATTATCAATAAGTGGGAGAAAAAAAATTAAACTAGATATTTAATTTTATGATTTCAGAATATATTTACAACAAATACAAAGGGGAATATTATTGAACTAAATTATGTATTGAATTTTAATTTGGTGAACCAATATGTTTATGGTTTGTTGAGGTGAGGTGATGATTATTAGATAATTTTTTTTGCATTTTGAACGTGGAATTGGAATTCATGATTAATAAATTATAATTATTAAATATGTTAATTGTTGTACAATTATCAATGAAAAAACAAGTTCTAATTGGACTAGGAGAGTGGAAAATATATTCAACTATTGAATAATTTAAGAAAAATCATATATTAATGACTCTAGAAGATGAACATCAATTGTGGATATTTCATATTTGTAAACTAATTTTAATTATTTTTATTTCTGGATTTGACATTTAAATTATAATATATTTTCTTGGTAAATATAGGAATTTAGTTAAATATATTTATGGGATTATTATTAGGAATATTTACAGGAATAAGGCCAAGGAGGACCAAACACACCACACGTGGGACCAAGTGTTAACTGAATGAGAGAAATTTCAACAAAGAAGGCCCATGGCGATTGGAGGACTACATGAACATGTGTGTGTGCACACAAATGTTACTGGGTGTACATTGAAGTAACAACCGTGGGGGTGGTAAAATGGTGTTAGATATTAAAAACATGAGTCTATTGAACTGGTGGAATAAGAGATGACCCCGGTACTCTAATATTTTAATTTCAATTGGAAAACTTTTCATATATAGAACATCAAATTCATTGATATCATTAATGTGGGATAGAATAGAGATAGTTACTATTCCCTGAAAATTAAAATGTATGCATACAATTGAAGTAATTAGTTCTATTTCATATCCACCATTATATAATTATTATGATTATATTATACCCCCATATTTTTTGAACGGTTTTCTTGAATGCACCATTATTTATGGATAAATCCCTAGTATTAAATGACAGCTCGCAATTATGATTTAGATGATCTTATAAGAACATTTGTAACTTGTAAATAAAAATATTTGTTCAAATATGTGTTATTCAAAGTAATAAGAACATCAAAATGAGTATATAAATTGACAAAAAGATATGTTTTATAGATATTGTGATTCTTAATGACACATAAGATGAGTCATCATGTTCATAAAAAAGTGAGTTGTTTTATGTGAGTTAAATATAGATGATCTAGATTACTGATTCTCATCTATTAACATCTCAAAAAATTAAAAATTCATTATATGGTATGAACATAAATATGTTTCGATATATAAGGAGAAACAAGTCAATTTAAACACATTGATTTCATGAGAGGTCCTTGAGAATTCAGGATATGATTTTTAATCCATTGAGTTTTCATATTGATGAGCGATAATTTTTCCAAAATATACTAATTGTTATACATACATTTAAAGATTTTTTTAAATGAAAAACTGAAGTATTTTATGAGGATGAGGTTATAGAATTCATTTCTATATATAGTAAATAATGGGTTTCCATGGGTTTTTGTATGAATTTTTCATGCATGATATAATATTCATGTGTGAAGAAGTACATAAATCTTCTGGTTATTTTAAGGATGATAAGTATCATTCTGTACTCATATTTTCATGAATTTTTTTTTGTGGTGAATTCTATATAAATGAATGAAAAAAATCAATGGATTTATATATACTTTCATGAATTAATGAAATATCATTGTTGTGAAATAAAAAAGGGGATATTTTATAATGAATGATAATTTTTTGCATTGTAATTTTATTAAAATTTTCATCATTTCCATAGACATGAAATAACACATGAAAAAGGGTTTTGTATCTTATTAATAATCATTATTTAACAATATATATTGAATAAGACAATTAATTTTATTTTACACAAAAGTTGTTTTAGTGAGGTGATTGTAATATTCATTACATGAATAGTGTGTAGAGAATATTTTATATTGAGGATAGATATAATTTCAGAATGAATATAATTTAGTTGTTAGTTTTTTACGATTAATTATATCATTTCATGATTAGTTAATATTTATTGATTTTGGGACTACATTACATGAATGAATAATTTCATTGGAATTGTTTTATAAAAGATATTTATCATATATAGGTGATTAAAATTATTAGTCATGACTGATAGAATAGATCAATGATTTTTTTAATTAACATCATTTGGGATATAAGATGAGTTAATTATTTAAAAATTTAGAGGATGATCAATATGAAGGATATAGAAGACTTTTAACTACATGATCAACCTGATGAAAAAATTGATTTTGAATGGGGGATCTAATCAGTCTCTAATGAGGCTCATGTATGTGGTGTTTCACCAGTTCAGGAGAAGAGGGTATGGGTATAAGGACCCAGCCTTAAAACATTACTTAATATTTATTTAAAATGAATAATTCACATTGAGGTTCTTTTCATGTTTATGGTTTTAAAGAATTAGGAAATAACTATTACATCTCAAATATTACAAAAGTAGACACATCTACTCAGTTTCCATTTTTCCACAAAATGAAAACTCTTGAGCAAAAGATTCATGTCTATTTCTTGTTTTAGATAGCATTACATTTCCATGATCACATCCTTGACCTTCTTCCACTTTAAGTCATATGGAAAACATTTCAAAAAAATGGGATGAGCATAAATATATCACTAAGGGTTACAACAATTCGGAAAGAAAACATTAGTCCATGTAAACATATGAATCAATGAAATCATACTTTACTCATAAAACATAATTACTTTACCATACCTCATTAAATCATAAGATTTAGGAATAACTCAAAGAAATCATAATACATAAAGGTAACTTTAGGAATTCATAAAATTCTTACATAGGGTGTAAACCTCATGATTACGTTTTGAAAACCCATCACAGTATATTCCCTAAATCTCTTCAGAGATTCCTTAGCATTTAACTCCTTCGCATTACCCAATGCATTGGGAATCTATCTCGGAATTACCCGCCCAAGGTTTATCACGGAACCACCCTTATATGTAACAATGGCCAGGAACCGTAACATAATCATAAAACATAACTTATGAATAAAATAAATATAACATTATCATATTGCAATAACAATATAACATTTTAAGATATTGAAATAATGAATCCATTCTAAAAACAATTTTCAAAACCATTTAAAACATTTAATAAAGAGATTTTTGAATCGAAGTGTCCCATACCACTTTAAAGCTTTTAAAATTTTAAACCATTAATATCCATACAAATAAATCTTTAAAATCGTTAGAAAACATGGATATTAATGAGATATATTTATTAGAATAAATCATTAAAAAATTTAAAAAGTTATTTTAGTTAAAGAGTTTTTTACAAAATGAGAGACACTTGAATAAAAATAATTGAGGAATAAAAATTAACAAGTACATTATAATATCATGAGAATAAATGGATTCATGATATAAAATTACAATGTATAGTATATACACCATATACGAGTGAATTAGTGAATAACAACAATGACAACGTCTCAATAGAAATGTAAAATGAGATAAAATCACTTATAAAGAAGGTATCCTTATATTAAGGAGAAAACAATCTCATAATTATGTGTGAAAAATATAAATACACCCAATATTAGTGTATATTATATGTAAAACAATCATAGGACATTCACACATATTCATAGGATGACATATTCTATAACTACATGTTGATCCCAAAGAAATCGAAATTGGGTTAAGAAGTTCCCTTGTAAAAATTCGACAGCCTAACGTCGTCACTTAAAAATTAAAAAAATGAGTCGATGAGACAAAAAGGATATCTCATCACATGGAAATAAATTTTACATCAATAATAATATATAATAAAATCTCCCATCATAATAATAACTAAATTAAAAGACATAACAAAATAAGTCTTTTAAAAATAGGAGGGGAAAGGCTCCCATACCGATTTGGGTAACTTCTGAAACCTACACCCCATGAAAAAAGGGACATACAATGAAGATGTTAATTCCCATAAATTAAAGTTTATTACACAAGGAATATAATAATGGGTAGTGAAACAACCCATAGAATTATGTAGTGGAAAATTTATCATAAATCTCATGGGAATAAAAGTGAGATGAAAAATACCTTATGAAAACTTGGAAGCATAACGACGCCACTTAAAACATCCAAAAATGGATTGATGAGATTAAATAGGGTCTCTAATCATATAAAAATAAAATGAATAGTAATAGGAATACAAAATAACATCCCCAAACATTATAAATATGATATTAAAATAAGTGACATAAAAGAGAGTACTTAAAAAGAAAGAGAGAGGTTGGATCCCATACCTCAAGTCTGAATTGTTCTTGTTAGTTTCGTTATATTCCGGAATAATAAACTGTGGTCAATTTATAATTTCTTAAGGACCTCATTTAAATATTATTGTTCAGTTCATATCTCATATTATAATGTTATAATAATTGGTTAATAATGTGAGTTCATATCAGACGTTTTTGTCGATGTTTGGTACAAGAGTCAAAAATGAACTTGTTTGAAAATGATTTTCCATGTAGTTATAAGTAAATTATCTCCAAAATACTATTAATGATTTAAATATAATATATATATAGTAATTATTCATTTTATTCTATTACTTAACATTTAGAGATAAAAAGAAATGAAATGCACCGTTTATGGAGACGGTAGGTCGTACGTACACATGGACACTAGTTTAATTTCATTGTCATATTAACATAATTAAAAATAAATGAGAGAAATATATATTATAATTCCAGTAAAATATATTTTTTATATAAGTCACATATGTTCATTAATATCATTCTTTATACATTCCATGTATTGCATGAACGAGTCATATCACTTGAGGGGGTGGTAGTCCACACTTCCTCGTATGAAATTATCGAATTTGAACAACATGAAAAGAATAAAGGAATGTTTTAAATATAAAATACAGAAGAATATAGAGGACATAAATATAATATATATCATACAAAAAAATAGTGCCATCATAATGTCCACCATGAGAGGTGGTAGGAGAAGATAGAACAATCATCATTTTTTGAGGTAGTGATTCGCCATCCACAGAAACAGTATGTTCTTGAACCAATAGAAGGAGGTTTGTGTAAGTGTAGATCTAATATTTCTCATAAAAACATACTAGTATATTGAAGATACTGGTTTTGTTACAAAATAAGTGATTAAAAATATTTTATGGGGTTGGAGAAGCAAAATAAAAGAAAATAATATTAGGGAAGACTTTACCATTACATCGGGTAACTCCCATTGTTTTAACCAAAAGGTCTTATTGAAGAGATTTCTGCCTAAGGGAAGGATTCTAGTATGAGGAGAGGGATTTTTACAGATGAAATGGGCAGGAGTTGGCCGAGCCAAATTCTTGAGAGGTGTGGGTAAGAAGGTAGAGGTGGGGGCCTTTTATAAAAGGGAGGAGGCGCACTCTTGGAATGCCTTGAAAAGTTACTTTATTATAAAATGATTTTTGGATTTTAAAGGTCCCAGATTGATATATTTCTAGGAAAAGGTGATAAGGGTTCTCAATATACCCATCCAATAGGTTTTTTCCAACTCTAAGTCTTAGATTTTACATTATCTTTTATGTTTATTTAAATCATTCATTAATGAGGTAATCGCTGCATCATCATGGTGTCATAAATAAATTAATTTATATAATGTCTAAAAATTATAAAAAAATTATGATGATGTACGACATATTTTTAGCTTTCCAATTAATATTTTTAGTAAAAAATATGACTTTTATAACCCCATGTAATACTTATTTTAGTAGAACAATACATGTTTGTGACATTTTATTTTTTACTTTAAATAAAAAAGTTATTAATGTCATTTTCCTACCAAAGTGGCTCCATGGGGTCCCCCTGTTGACCCATGGATTGTATTTGTCGTCCATGACGCATATAATTATGTTAGGACATGTGTCAAGGTCATTTAATTTTATTATAACATTATCTTTACCTTAAATTACACTAATTATCTTTAACCGCGATTAATAAAACATAAAAGTTACTATTTACTAATAAAAAAATTTAATCCCATTGAACCTCATTTTACATCCTAATGACAATAATGTATGTTGGATTTTATAATTTCAAATCACAGAAGTGGTAAAATTTCATTTAAATGAAAAATCGGTTTTTTTAGCCACCACTTAGTGGTTTCACTATTCATCAAAAATTGAAGTTTTTCTGAAAAATACCAAAAATTCACCCTAAGCTATATTTGATATTATGAATAATAAAATGATGTCTATTTTACAAAATTAAAAACATATAAGCTGCATTAATTAATTTACTAATAAATTCCCGTTGTCAGAAAAAATAGTGTGTCTTTTATGAAACAATATATATCAAAAGATTGACTCTAGTTTATGTCCAATTTCAAAGTGAAATTAATTCCAATGACCAATATTGGATTAAATGGTAAAAATATATTATAATTGGACTTTATAACCAATTCAAAAGATAATCTAGTCATATAAATAAATTATATTAAAAGTAGTTTTTGAATTAAAATACAACATTTTTCATTATTCATTAAAAATGAACTTTATCGGAAAAATACCAAAAATTTACACAAAGTATGTTTTGATGTCCCGATTATAAAGAAGAATTTTATTTGTTCCAATATAATGTATAAGGGTGACCAATTTTATATTAAATAGGGTTCACCATGAAAAGGCGATAAATCGACCTTTTAGTGGATTTTAGAGTATTTATTCATAAAATTGAATTCTTTTCATATTTTAAGCCTTTATCTATTATTGGATAAATGTAAAACCATTTAACAAACACATAAAATCATATTTTAGTTATTTATATTCATTCAAATAAATACAATAAATATGTATTAACAACCATTTAAAATAATATTATTTTCTTATTAGAGTGCAACGTAAGATTTCATAGAAACACGTTGTTGCGTATTGGGTACGCCATCGAGCATAGTGTTCCCTTTAAAGTAATATTAATATTTTATGCACAAATATTGATAAATATAAAGATTTCCTATTCTTTATTTACGTGGGGTGTTACATCCTTCCCCCTATTGGGAATTGCGTCCTCGCAATTTTAAAATTGGGCTCAGAAACTTCATTGAAAGTCCCACATCGGAACAAGAGTCTGTACAACTATAACTTTAAAAGAAATAAAAATAAGTTCAGAGGTTACCAGAGTTAACCCATACTGGGATTCCATGTAGGAAAACATGAATATAGAAGAAAAAAAGCGTCATGTTCTGAGGGAGAGTGATAGAAAACATGTTTAGGAGAAAGGTAACCACCAGAAAATCACAAACTTGTGATGGGTTAAACGGTATTCGATTCCCCAGAAGGAAAATCTAACAGAAATTTTTTTTGTTAAGTTAATATTCATTGAGGAATTTATATTTGATATTAACTAAATCATAAGGAAATATACTTACTTGTCATGTTGACTAGATTTCTTACACAAACTCGTATTTTCTCCAAAAGACGAGTATTTAGGAAGACTTGTTCACTTTAAGAGTACTATAATCAACTTCTCCAGAACCACCTAATCCAAAAAAGAGAACTATATAACTACTATGACTTTAGACCTTAATCAAAACCAAAACCAAAAATGTTAGTACAAGATCAGATAATATCCAAAAAGAATAATCCTTTTTAAAAAATCTATTCTTAATCTCCAGAATTTGTCAAACAATACCCAAAGTTTAACAAAGACCATTCAATAAACATCTATCCATATAATTCTTCAAAGTAATCAAAACTATGATTGAAACCCAAATACCTGAAAGATTTAATAATATAGTCTTCCAAGATAAACCTTAACATTTATCTCCAAATAACATCAGTTACTCTTAATGTCTCATACTGAAAAGTAATTAACCTAGTCACATATCATCCATCATAGGTTAATAATTTCCATAGATTACCCAAAATAAACTAATTATAGATTCATAAGATCATCTAACTAAAAATAATTATTCAAACTAACTAGGGACTTCACGTAGTCCAGTGGTAGGTGATAAATACGAGTCGCACTTTGGGTGTGGGTTTGATTCTTGTAGCTTCGTCCGACGCAACAGGTTATCACACGGTCTACGCGTTGTCCATTTTCCAAAACTATATAATTCATAAAACATTCCCCTAAAAGAGATAAAATCATCAAAAATAACCATAACATAATTTAACCTCAAGTTTATCTCATGCCTTTCATTTTCCATCATAACATATATAACACATGATTACCTCAAAAGTAAGGATCATATAAACCCTAATAGTTACTATTATAATTATTACCTGAACATCCACATCGAGTTGGTTCTCTCATACATGATGCATTAGGGAACTCACCAAGTTTCAACTGGTTGATCGTGACTACTGATAGTTGGTTTAGAATAACCACAAGAGTTTTTATGGAATCCCCCATTTCATCTAGTCTCTTAATCAAAGAACCATCATAGTTTCCTTCAAACCCATTGTCACTTTGGTGCCTGTTAGATCCATCCATATACTAAAACCAAAAAGGTCAGTGTGAGTATATCAACAAAATCATCATGTACTAAAGTGTAAGATAAACACTAAGATATAATTATCCAAGTTATCTCAAACTCATTTCAACTTTCATAAACAAAAAAGACTCTATCTAATATAAAAACCATTGTGGTTATACAAAACCTGTCACTTATGCTTAAACAACAATCTAACCGTTAAAGTTATTAAACTGACCTCCGATACCAACTATAAGGACCCATCCTTAAAACATTACATAATCTTGAATTAAATTGAACAATTCACATTGAGGATCTTTTCAGGTATAGTGTTTTAATGAATTAGGACATAACTATTACTTCTCAAAGTTTATGAAGTAGACACATCTACTCAGTTTCCATTTTTTCACAAAATAATGATTCTTGAACAAAAGATTCTTGTCTAGTTATTGTTTTAGAAAGCATGACATTTCCTTGATCCCATCCTTGAACATATTCCACTTTAAGTCATGTGGAAAACATTTCAGAAACCCGGGATGAGAATAAAAAGATCATTAACGGTTATAAAATACAGAATAATAACATTAGTCCTTGTACACATATGAATCAATGGAATCATTCATTACTCATACAACATAAGCACTTTAACATACCTCATTAAATCATAAGATTTAGGAATAACCCATAGAAATCATAAGACATAAATGTAACTTGAGGAATTCATAAAATTCTTACATAGGGAGTAACAGTCATTGTTATGTTTAGAATACCCATCACAGTATATTCCTTAAATCTCTTCGTAGAATCCTTAGCGTTTAACTCCTTCATGTTACCCAATGCATTGGAGAGCTATCTCAGGCTCACCCGCCCTAGGTTTATCATGGAACCACCTATATATTTAACAATGGCCAAGAACCGTAACATAATCATAACACATAACTTAAGAATAAAGGAAATATAACATTATCACATTTCCAAAACAATATAATATTTTAAGATATTGAAATGATGAATCCATTCTAAAAACCATTTTCAAAACCATTTAAAACATTTAATAATGATATTTTTGAATCAAAGTGTCCCATACCACTTTGATGCTTTTAAAATTTTAAACCATTAATATCTATACAAATAAATCCTTAAAAACATTTGAAAACATGGATATTAATAATAAATATTTATAAGAATAAATATTTAAAACATTTAAAACGATATTTTAGTTAAAGAGTTTTAAACAAAATGAGTGACACTTGAATAAAAATAATTGAGGAATAACATTTAATAAGGACATTATAATATCATGATAATAAAGGGATTCATGATATAATATTCCAAAGGATAATATATAAACCATATACGAGTGAAATGGTGCTTAACAACAATGATGTCTCAATATAAATGTAAAATGAGATGAAATCCCTTATAAAGAAGTTATCCTTAAATTAAGGATAAACCAATCTCATAATTATGTGTGACAAATATAAATACACCCAATTTAAGTGGATATTAAGTGTAATACAATCCGATTCCATTCACACATATTCATAGGATGATATATTCAATAACTACATGTTGAACCAAAAGAAATTGAAATTGGGTTAAGAAGTTCCCTTGTAAAAATTCGACAGCCTAACGACATCACATAAAAATTATGAAAATGAGTCGGTGAGACAAAAAGAGTATCTCATCACTTGGAAGAAAATTTTACATCAATAAGTATATATAAAAACATATCCCAATATAATAAGAAGTAAAATAAAAGACATAACAAAAGAAGTCTTTTAAAAAGATGAGGGGAAAGGATCCCTTACCAATTTGGGTATCTTCTGAGAAGTACATCCCATGAAAAAAGGGTCATACAATGAAGATTTTAATACCCATAAATTAAAGTATATTACAGAAATAATAAAATCATGGGTAGTAAAACACCCCAACAATGTATTTAGTGGAAAATGTAGCATGGATCTCATTGGAATAAAAATGAGATTAAAAATCCCTTACGAAAACTCAGCAGCCTAACGACGCCACTTAAAACATCCAAAAATGTATTGAAGAGATCAAATAGGGTATCTAATCAAATGAAAATGAAATGAAAAGTAATATGAATATAAAATAACATCCCCAAACATAATAAATAGGAGCTTAAAAGAAGTGACATAAAAGAGAGTACTTCAAAAGAAAGAGAGAGGTTGGATCCCTTACATCAAGTCCAGCTTGTTCTTGTTCGTTTCATTATATTATAGAATAGTAAACTTTGGCCAATTTATAATTTCTTAAGGACTTAATTTAATTATTATTATTCAGTTCATATCACATATTATAATGTTATAATAATTGGGTATTAATTTGAGTTCATATTAGACATTTTTGTCGATGTTTGGTACATGAGTCAAAAATGAACTTGTTTGAGATTTATTGTCCATGTAGTTATAAGTAAATCATCTAAAGAATAGTATTAATGATTTAAATATCATATATATCCAACACATATTCATTTTATACTGTTACACAACATTTAGAGATAAAAAGAAATGAAATGCACCATTCATGGAGACAGTAGGCCGTACGTACACAAGAACTCTACATTCATTTCTTTGTCATATTGATGGAATTAAAATTAAATGAGATATATATATATATATATTAAAATTCTAGTATAATATATTTTTTATATAGGTCACATATATTCATTTATATCATTCTTTATCCATTCCATGTATTGCATGAACGAGTCACATCACTTGAGGGAGCAGTAGTCCACTCTTCCTCATATGAAATTAACGCATTTGCACAAAATAAAAATCTTAAAGGTATGTTTTAAATATTAAATACATAATAATATAGAGGGAATAAATATAATATATATCATACAAAAAAATACTTCCATCATAATGGCCACCATGAGAGGTGGTAGGAGAAGATAGAACAATCATCGTTTCGTAAGGCAGTAAATAGCCATCCACAGAAACAGTATGTTCTTGATCCATTAGACGGAGGTGTGTGTAATTGTAGCTCGAATATTTCTCATAAAAACATCCAAGTATATTTAATATACAGGTTTTATTAGAAAATAAATGAATAAAAATAGTTTAGGGGGTTGGAGAAGAAAACTAAAACAAAATAACATTAGGGAATACTTTACCTTTACATCGGGTAACTCCCGTTGGTTTGAACAAAAAGTGTTTTTTGAAGAGATTTCTGCCTATGGTAAGGCTTATAGGATGAGGAGAGGGATGTGGAGAGATTAAATGGGAAGGGTTCGGCAGAGGAAAAGGCTTGAGAGGTGTGGGTAAAGAGGTAGAGTTAGGGGCCTTTTATAAAATGGAGGAGGGGCACTCTTGGAATGTCTTGAAAAGATGCATTATTATAAAATGATTTTTGGATTTTAAAGGTCCCATATTGATATATTTAGAGTATAAGGTAATAATAGTTCTAAATATACTCATACAATGGGTTTTTTCCATTTGTGAGTCTTATATTTTACATTATCTTTACATTTTATTTAAATCGTTCATTAACGAGGTAACCGCTGCATCATCATGGTGTTATAAATAAATTAATTTATTTAATGTCTAAAAATTATCAAACAAATAATATGATGTAGGAAATCGTTTTATATTTCCAAGAATATTTATAGTAAAAAATATGACTTGTATAACCCCATGGAAAAATTGTTTTTAGTAGAACAATACATGTTTGTGACATTTTATTTTTTACATTAAATAAAAAGTTATTAATGTCATTTTCCTACCAAAGTGGCTCCATGGGGTCCCCAAGTTGACCCGTGGATTGTCTCAGTTGTCCATGACTCATAAAATAATGTTATAACATGTTTCAATGTCATTTAGTTTTATTATAACATTATCTTTACCTTAAATTACACTAATTATCATTAATCGCAATTAATAAAACTTAAAAGTTACTATTCACCAAAAAAATATTTTAATCCCATTGAACCAAATTTTACATCCTAATGACTACCATGTATGTTGGATTTTGAAATTAAAATCACAGAATTTTTTAAGTTTCATTTAAATGAAAAATCAATTTTTTTAACTACCACTTAGCAGTTTCACTATTCATCAAAAATTGATGTTTTTCATAAAAATACCAAAAATTCACCCTATGTTATATTTGATATTATGAATTCAAAAATGCTGTATATTTTATAAATTTCAAAACATATAATTTTCATTAATTAATTTAATATTTAATTCCCGTTGTCAGAACAAATAGCTTGTTTTTATGTAACCATATATATCAAAAGATTGACTCTAGTTTAAGTCCAATTTCAAAGTGAAATTAATTCCAATGAGAAATAGTGGATTAAATGGTAAAATATATATTATAATTTTACTTCAAAACAAATACAAAAAATAATCTAATCATACATATATATTAGATTAAAAAGTGGTTTTGAATTAAAATACAACATGTTTCACTATTCATTAAAAAATGTACTTTATCAGAATAATACCAAAAATCTACACAAAGTAAATATTGATGTCCTGATTCTAATATTGAATTTTATTTTTTCAAATAGAATGTATAAGAGTGACCAAAACTATATTAAAGACAATTCTCCATAAAAGGGCGATAAATCGACCTTGTAATGGATTTTAGAGTATTTATTCTTAAAAATGAATTATTTTCTTATTTTAAGCCTTTATCTTTTATTGGATAAATGTAAAAACATTTTAAAAACACATAAAATCATATTTTAGTTATTTATATTCATTCCCACCAATACAACAGCTTGGCGTTAACTACCATTTAAAATAATATTATTTTATTATTAAATTGAAACGTAATATTTCAAAGAAACTCATTGTTGTGTATTGGGTACTCCATCGAGCAAAGCGTTCCCTTTAAATTAATATTAATATTTTATGCACAAATATGGAAAAATATAAAAATGTCATATTCTTTATTTACCAGGGGTATTATAATTGGGGTCTAATAATGTTAGAAGTGTGGTATTGTTGATTGAATAACTATGATAGACTTGATGATCAACTATTGGTGTTTATAACCAGTTTCTCCCTAAACCAATATAATATATTGACATATTGTTGTGTAGAATCTATGTGTGTGTGGGGGGGGGGGTCTAACATATATGCCAAGAAGTATTCTAAGTTATTGAATCTTGTAAATATTTACTAATTTTCTCTCTTATTATTTTTTTTATATGTGGTATGTCTATAAGAAACCGATAAGTAGAACGATGACCTAAACATGTTTAATATGTTGAATTCAAAAGAACATGATTTTTAAAATGAAACCCAATCATTCACTCCACCATATTTTTATTCAAACCATTAAAAGATCAATTATATATTATGTTCATAAGAAGTAGTGATGAAAAATGAATCACAATACTTTATAGAGGTGGTAATCCACACATATAAAGTAAAAATGTTATCATTTTTTAATGGATATAAAGTCTAAAAAATATATAACATTATTTTTAAAATAATAATAATTATGTCATGAATATCACATATATATATATATATATTAAATCTGTTTTTAAATCTAGCTATGAGAATCCGTGTTTGGAAAATGAATTACATCAGTCTACGAGGCCGTAGTCATCCTTACACAAGATTAATGATTTTCTAAATATTTAATAAAGAATGAGATGGATTAATTTTAACACATACACATAATAATATCATATAAGATTTTAGAAACATATTCTATTATTTAAAAATGTTTACTATAGTTTTTATGGAGCATAAAGAATAAATAAAACTAAATCATTCTATCAGAATGTAAACCCCGTCATCCAAAAAACGTTGTCAATTTAAGAATTAATCCCTATAAGGTTAGTATTATATAATAAATAATACCTAAAATGCATGTTTAATAATTTTGGGAATATATTTTGGTGGAGAATTAATGAAATATTGTGATCAAAATATGTGGGGAATAGATGAGAGGAGGTCTCATTTTATAAGTGATGGAAAGTGTACTCTTCACCATTTCATGATTTATTGAATTATTAAAAATTAAGTTTCATTGAGAATTATCAAAATTGATATATTTATAATGTAATATATGGATGAGTCTAAATACAATCATACATGAAAATAAGTACATTTGTGGGTGAATTTTTAACACCATGTTAACCCTTTTGATGATTATCATGTTATCAGTGTTTCTTACTATTTAATGGTCAAGAAAGATTATTTAGAAGCATGAGGGGGAGAAATTTACAATAGTTGATATAATATCCCATATCGCATCAAACTTTCAAATGAAAGGAATTTAATGAAATTTAATTCATTTAATTAAATATTTATTACTATAAAATATCATTAATATAATTTTGGGACCTCTTAAATTAATTCTCCTTAATATCATTAAGATAATTTTGTCATTAAACAATAACATTTTTAACCAAAAATAATGAATTAATATAATATATAAAATTATCAAGGAACTATAATTCATCAAAAAAATACATTAATTTTAATGATTTTAAAATATTTTCTTTTAATTTTATACTATTTGTTCAAGCAATGTGTTGGTAATATATAATTATTTAAGGTAATTATTTAACAACTAAAAATTATAGATAAATTAAAATCGTAAAATTAATTTCATCATTCTAAATATAATGTATAATATTCATTAAAAAAATATTTTCCCCATATCTCAACATATATGATTAATGTAAATCAAGAGAGTGGCATTTTGTATATTTCTTTTAATAAAATATTATATAAGTCATAATAAAAAATGATCAAAGTGACAAAAAAATTGAATAACAAAAGATTTTGGAGGAAATACACTCATCCAATATGGTAAATTCTAGTGATTTTTACATATAAAATTAATTACACACTAGTTTTAACTATAATTAACATTAAATAACATTTATTATTGATATAAATATTTACCACGGTTACAATTCATACTGACAAAAAATAAATTGAAATTATTAAATGAATATAAATTATATTAATTCAAAATATAGAATCCATTACTATATTTAATTATCATATATTAAGGAATTTAATTTAATATTAACCTCACATAATGTACCTCAAAGTGGTTTCTAGAAATAATGTATTCTTATGTATAAATGTTTTTATACCAACATTCACCATCAAATTTATATTAATAAAAATTATTATTTTTTAAATAATATTTATTATTTGAAATTACATTTAATATATTATAAAACAAAATTTACACTTGTAAATCAACCCAATGAAAATTCATTTTGAATAGAAATTAGTATTGTTTCATTATTCACAGAAACATCGATTCATAATAAATACAAAAATATTATTATGTGGTAGTTTAGATATGTCTATTTCAAAAAAATTATTTATTTTTTTATTAAAAAATATTTCTAAAATTTTCTAAAATAAAATTTTATATTCACTCAGATAAAACATTATTTTTTTTGGAAAAAATGTATTTTTGATGAAAAAAAGAAAACTAAACATTGTGTTATTTTTTAATAAGAAATTATTATTAATTTATTTGGATTAATAAATTTAGATATATTTAATAATTCAATAAATTATATTCAATCCATCCAATTTGATGACTATGTTCTAATGGTCATGCTTAAATATTAAATTTTGATTGTTCATTTTAGCTTAGTGGTGTGTGTTGTATATTAAATCGATCATTTTGTTTTTTTAAAAATAATTCTGTTATAGTTTCATTGGTTACATGAATACAATCATACATATTATACAAAATATTGATAAAATATTATATAATTCTAATTTATTAATTAAGGATAATAGATAAGTAATTATGTTTTTTTAGTTAAAATTTATCCATAAAAAGTATATTTTTAAGGATAGTTTTTGAAAAAATTGATATCATTATAAAAATAATTATTTATATATTATCATAGGGTGAGTTTATAAGGCTTTTTTTAAATGATATACTTCTTATTAAATAGTTAAAAATACATGTTTTTAAAAAAAAGTTGATTTCTTTTCATTAAAAAACCAAATTCAATAAAAAAAATTATGGTTTTAATTTCATCAAAAAGTAACATAATACTGTATAAATTATAAATTATAAAAATAATTAATGATTAATTATCATTATAATTTCATTGGTGATGCATTAATTTTTGGGCTTATAATTTAAGTTTTTATAAAATACTTTATATTTTTACACATTAACATTTAAATTTATTTCTACCAGTTTTGTAAATTTAAACATGAAAATGGATTTCATATTTTGAATCAGTAGATTATAATTTGGTAAATGACACCATTATAAATAAAACATGTTTCTATTAATTATGTTTTTCCAAAAAATTTATTGCTGATAAAAATTTAAAATTGATTGTAAAATAATTTATATTCAAAATCCAGTGTTATATAAACGAATTTTATGTCAAATGAATTTAATATTTTATTAAATGTATAATGATATATAATGTTAAAAAATATTTTATTAGATGTTTTAAAAATAAATAAAATCATGAAATATGATATTTGGAATGTGTAAGGGTGTAAAATTTAATTGGGTAACCTTTTTAGGTCACATTTCTTCATTGAAGTAAATTTAGGACGCTAAATGGTAGAAATGTGTTTCCATAATTAAGCAGAAAATGGTTAAAGAGGGGGTTAAAAATATAATATTTAAAATGTATATAAACTTTTATAAATTTTATTTTTGTGATTCATTTTTACCATAAATCCTCATATATTTGAAATTTTTTCCATTTATTTCCACTAGACATGATTATAAAATATATTATTTTTAATTATTTTAAGCAACCACATCTGTGTTATTTCCCCAATATTATAAAATGAAAGCTCCTACTATCCTATAATAATGATGTTTGTGGACTCTATATTTTAGAATACATACCATAATACCTCCTTAGATTCATTCCCATAGTTCTTCATCTTATTTTTTTTCTTTTATGGCCATCCTATGGTGTAATCCAAGGGGTCTCTCATAAAGAAGAGGTAATCTTCATTACCAACTATTTCAAAGATTATTTCATTGTATAAATATGGTTTATACATCCTAATATAATGAATACATTATAATTTTAACACCCAGAGTTTTTTAAAAATAAAATGAAATTCATGGAGCTTTTTTTAAGTAGATATTTATAACTAGCCTTTAAACGTAATTTTTCTACTTCTATGTTATGAATTTCAAGAAACTGTCATACACAATTGTGTTTAGTAAGTTATTTGGAGTCTGATGAAATTAATTGCCATTTTAATAGTAACATACCCTTATGAATAGTAATATAAATAGTAATATGAGCATAATGAATAGTCAGTTTTATTATTATTTTATTTTCTTAAGTCTTTAAGATAATAAAATCTTGGTTAATTTTTCATCATGATGCAGAAGTAGTTATAGAATTAGGATTGTTTATTTTTGAATTAAGTATGATTTTATTTAAAAATTAAATTAATATTATTTTAAAAATTATTTTCAAATAATGGACTTCATTTTTTATTTCAACACACTAAAAAATGGTTTGGGTAAATTTTTGGGATTTTTTTGAAATTCTTGAATTACTGATGAATATTTAAATACTACAAAATACTCTATAATAAAATTATCAGTAAAATAAACTATTTATGACATCATAAGTGATTTAAAGCCACCTTCTTCTATTTCATATTCCATTATTACTATTTTAGGTCACATAAACTATGAGTATCCATAATCATGGGCCAAAATATTATAATAATGATTAAAATAATTAAAAATACCCCCTCTCCTCCACTATAAATACTACCCTCACTCCACTCTTCTTCCCACACCTCTCATTCCATGATCCATGCCTATGTTCTACCCAATACTCCTCCCAAGGCTCTTCCTCACGTCTTAAAGCTTCTGGTATAACCAAAAGACAAAAACCAAAGCCCCTAAAAATGATATCAAGGAAAAAATATCAAGAGGTAAACATCCACTTGTATTTTCCTTCGTTTCTTTCATTTTATGTTATCCTCTACCTTAACCTTTGTCTTATGTTGAGATATTTCACTCCATATCTCCCCTTACTATCTATATTATGTATGTTTCATGATATATCTCCTTTCTCTCATCAAACTATTTTTATGAAATTTTAAGATACGTCGTTAGGATGTAGAATTTCCATGACAAATTTCTCAAGTTTTCTTTTATTTATAGATTACTTCATATTCTATCCTCACATAATCATATCCAAGAGTCAATAAAGCTCTAGAATCATTTATATTCTCGATGTTCTCACGTTAATGGAAAATTCATCACCATTCTTCTCTTTCTCTCCATCTTATTCAGGGAATTAAAAACATTGTCCATGATGTGTCGAATTACAGACATCATGGACAATGTGATTAAATTTTTCCTTAAATCCTTAAAATCTGGTAATGAAACCATTTTTATGGTTGAAACAATTCATAATATATTTATTATGTCTCATCAATGGTTCGTTAATTCTTTTGTACACGTGGTTTTAATTTATAAAACAAAATGAGGTTGTTATTACCAAAGAATAACTTAAATGATCTAAATGGATATCATTAATGTTTTAACTTAAGAATCATTGTCAGGTAAGAATTGAAAATGATAAATGGTATAATTTATGTTACTGTATTTTTTAAATACTACTCTATTCTAATTCTGGAGTTTCACTTCCAATCGACAAGAACATCCATCATGAACCAATCTAGGAAATCATGTAATGAACTCACCCAAATACTGTTTAACAAGAAAAATACTAACAGTTAAAGGGTGAAATTATGTAATTAAATGATCATATATGATGTTATATGCATGAAAATGTTTATGTAAAATTCAAATAACACTCTTTTAACTATTATAAAAGACGTTTAATCATTTTTTAAGTAAGACATGCCTGAGGTAATGAAATTATTAACCTGATTTTCATTCTGTGGGTTAACCTTCTTCTTCATTTTTTATGTTCTATTAAAATTGTTTGTTTGGTGGTATTTTTATATATAATGTTGAATTATGTGTATTTATAGTGTGTAATCATATTCCATCCACACTATTATGTCTCACATCAATTATATGATCAATGGAAGGGGCTTTTCCTTTAAAATTATATTTTAAATTCTGTTTTATGAAATTCCAAAGCAATGTTTTTATAGAATTATTCATATTGTGTGATTATTATTAGATTATGGGGCATTGATTATGATGAAATATGATACCTATATTTCGCTCCAATTCATTGGGTATGTGTATGTTGGAGGTCGGCCGTTATGTTATTCCTTGTGTAACTATGATGGTTACCCATATTGTATGGTTGTCCTGAGGGTTACAAATTAAAATGTTGCCATCCGGGTTACAATATTATATAAGTAATGCCCCAAGATACATTTATGAATACATTTATGTTCTCATGCTTTTTTTGGATCTTCTGTGAATCTCATCTTACACAAAGTAAGTATATATGGGTGACTAATATGTCTTTTGAAAATGCTCTCATACGTTATGAGTATTCATGGACTAATGTGTACTTTCCTTCTTTTTCATCCCTTATTAAACTTTTGTGCTCATCCCACGTTTTAAATGATTTTCACTTGATAATGTATGTGTAAAAGAAATAACGAATCCATGTTAAATGTTGAATAATTTTCAATAAGTCATGTTTAATTTTTTAGGATTTATATTTTGAAAAAATGGAAACTTTTTTAATGGTATCCATTTTGTAACAATGAGTAATGATATGAATGTATTATGTACCAATTCACTAAAGTGCTAAACATGAAAGGATCCTAAATATAAGAGGACATTTTTTCTTGGTTATATTTCAAGATTATATATTAAATATGTTCGAGACCTTATAGTTTTTATCATAAGATGGTTTAGATAAAATTAAGGGTTAGGATGCAGTTAAAAGAATACTATAAATTATTTTCACTCTATGATTAATTTTAAATGTTTCAACATTTAGAGATTACCATATTTCTTCATCTAAGATATGTTTGTTTAGAATCGTTGTCCGCAGAAGGAACTTGGATGCTGATGAAGAGAGGCACTGACAAAATGACATCCTTCGAGATCTACAACCCAAAATGGTAGGGATTTGAACCGAGCAGTTTGTGACAGTAATGGCTCAGCTAACGCAGGTAATAAATGGTGGTGGAATCCATGCAAGAGATCAAATATAGTTACCACAACAAAACATTATAGTATTGGTACATTTTATGAGACAACACCCTCCTGATTTCAATGGATATTCTGACCCAGTAGCGGCTAAAGAATTAATCAAATCCCTTGAAATGATATTCGATTATATGGGGTGTTAAAACAATCAAAAGGAAAGTCTGTCCATTTATCATTTGAAAAATGAATATGATCAGTGGTGGTCAATGATAAATAATATCAGTGTAATAGAGTATTTTTATTCCTTAGAGTGGGATGAATTTAAAATCCTTTTCCTTGAAAAATATTTTCCTAAGGTGGTGTAACATAGGATGGAGAAGAAATTCCTTGAATTGGAGAAAAAGGAGGTGGATTCAATGGAAGTGTATTAAGAAAACATCACCCAACTGGCATGGTATTCAAAAATCATATTCTAGATCTTGATGGAAAAATAAACCCCTTTTACTAAGGATTGATTCCAATATATCGAAGGGAGTTGGCCTCCTATGAATTCAACAGTTATGAGACACTTGTACAATGTGCTAAGAGGGTAGAGTTAGAGTTTGCTGATGATCATGTTCATTTTTCAAATAATGAGAAGAAGGTGTCTACATGGCTTGTGATGTGTAAGAATCAACCAAATTAATCTGATGGTATGAAAATCCAGTTAATAGTTAGTGAAAAGTGTTGCAATAAACACCCTAGGGAATGTCTTAGAAAAACTGGGAAGTGTTTTAAATATAGTAAGTTTGGACATATGGCTCGAGATTGTAATAAAACTGATACAAAGGATAATCCTGATAAGAAAAATGTTGTGTTTTAAATGTGTTGAGATGTGTCACTATTCAAATGCTTGCCCAAAGAAAGATCTGAATGATGCAAAGAAGACAGACTACAAGAAGAAAGTTGTAGTGAGATCCTTTGCGACTATGTCAGTAGATGTCAGACCATCCAATGAATTAGTATCATGTACTTTTTTTGTTCACTCAAACTTTTCTAATGTTTTGTTTGATATGGGGTCAACACATTCATTCTTCTCTGAGAAATTTTATGGTAAATTCGAAATATCACCTCGACACATGAGACCCTTACTTGTTGTTAAAACACCAAAGAGAAATATTATAGAAATGAAAAATTATAATAATATTTCAATTGTTGTATGTGGAAATAATTTACCAGGAAAACTTGTTGTTTTACCCTTAGTCCAGTTTGATGTTATTCTGAGAATGGATTGGCTTTCTGTTTATCATGAAAATATTGACTGTAGAGATAATGAAGTTTTTTTTTTTCAGAAACTATTTCTGTTTGTATACAAGAATGAACCCATACAATTGATAATATATCATAATTCTAGGAAACTATTGAAATATAGAAATGAACATCATCTTTCACATATTGGTGAAAACTAGGGAACTATTCAGACTAACGATGTGCTAGAGGTAAATAAATATCTTTAGGTTTTTCTTAATGATTTACCCGGTGTCATACCTAATCGAAATGTCAAATTCACAATGGACTTAGTTCCTGATGCTAATCCAATTTCAAAACCCCCTTATCCTATGGCTCAATTAGAACTTATGGAATTGAAAAATTAGTTTCATGATTTTTAGGATAAGGGCTTCATTCGTTCTAGCACTTAACCGAGGGGAACTCCTTCTTTTTGTTAGAAAAAGATGGTTCCATGAGAATTTGCACTGATTATAAATATTTTAATTACATCACTATTTAAAAAAAGTATCACTTTCCTCATAATGATGACTTGTTTTATCAGATCTCGGGAGCTTATACTTTTCCAAAATTAACTTGAGATCTAGATACAATCATCAAAAGGTGTAATAAGATGTCATCCCCAAAATAGTCAATTGTTCTCGATATAGGCATTATAAATCTGTCGTTATGCCCTTTGGGTTAACTAACGCACCTACTGTATTTTTGAATCTTATGAATAAATTATTTCATGATTTCTTGGGTATGTTTTTGGTTGTATTTAATGATGACATTATGGTATTTTCTAAAAATAAAGAGGAGCATGAAAAAAATCTACGAGTTGTTTAACAAACTTTAGAAAAAAGAAACTGTTGGGAAAATTCTAAAAGTGTGATTTTTGGTTTCAACAAATTTATTTTCTTGAACACATTGTGAATAAGGGTGGAATAACATTTGATCCGGCCAAAAGAAATGTGGTTGATGAATTTCCAAGATCCGAAAATGTTACAGAGATTCATAGTTTCCTTGGGTTAGCATGTTATTACCGACAGTTTGTTAAAAACATTGCATAGTTATGTAGCCTGATAACTATGTTATCATAGAAAGGGTTTGAATTTGTTTTTATAGATGAATGTGAAGTTTGTTTTCAAGAATTGAATAAGAGATAGGTGAATGCTTCAGTTTTGGCCTTACCTACCCAGAATGGTGAGTTTGTCATCTACAATGATTCTTCTTTGACGGTTCATGGTTATGTTTGGATGCAGAATGATCAAGTAATTGCCTATGCTTTGAGACAACTTAAACCTCATCAGCTAAATTATCTCACACATGATTTGGTGTTGGTAACATTGGTTTTTGATTTGAAAATTTGGAGGCATCATTTATAGGGAGCCAAATGTAAAATATAAACTGACCATAAAATTATGAAGTATATATTCATTAAGAAGGAATTCAACATGACACATATAATATGGATTTAAATGATAAAAGATTATGATTTCACAGTTAGTTTCCATCCTGGAAAAGAAAACAAAGTGGTATATTCGTTTATTCGTAAAATCATGCATCATTAACCATGCTACATATGGAACATGGTCCCTTAATTAATGATTTGATGAATTTTGTCTTTGAAGTTGTTGATGTATGAAATAACTCTTTTTTGTTTCAGGTTTCAGTATAGACATAGTTATCAGATAGAATTAAGCAAGTACAAAAGGAAGAATGTAAGAAACATAAAAAAGGTAGAATTGGTTGAAATGGGTATGTTGGTAGAATATATCCTTGACAAATATTATGTTTTTTCCTTGAAAAAAGTTTTTGTATAACTAGTGATTCTCAGTTGAATAGTGATTAGTTGTGTGAAGCTCATAGTTCTTCATATTCGATTCATCCTAGTAGTACTAAGATGTATACAAACCTTTGAGAGTATTAATGGTTAGATGGAATGAAGAGTGATATTGATGATTTTACCATGTAGTGATGAAAATGTCAACAGGTTAAAGTAGAGCGGCAGTTCCCGAAGGGGATGCTTCATCCTTTTCCATTTCCAGAGTGGAAATGGGAGAATGAATCCAAGGATATTGTTGTGGGACAACCTAAGACATCTCATGGTAACATTGCAATTTGGGTTATTATTGATCGGCTAAGAAAATATGAACATTTTCATTCTAGTCGAGAGAAATTGTCTTTGGATCAACTTTCTCAACTGTACCTCGAGGAGATTTTTAGGTTACATGTTGTTCGTCATTCCATTGTATCTGATCGGGATCCCTAGTTCAATTATATCTTTTGGAAGGCAATTTAGTAGTTGTTGGGAATAGAAATAAAATTTATTATAACTTTTCATCCTTAATCAGATGGGTAGTCAAATAAAATGATTAAAACATTGTAGGATATGATTCGAGCATATTCAATGGACTAATAGGGAATTTGGGATCCAAATATTTTATTAGTTACGTTTTGTTATAATAATAGTTTTATTTCAGTATTCAGATGGCACCTTTTGATGCTTTGTATGTGAAGAAGTGTCAGACTCCATAATTTTGGGATAATGTCAGTGAAAGGAAGTTGATGAGACCAGAATTAGTAGATGAAGTGGCTGAGAATTGGAAGATGATCCTACAGTACATGATGATAGCTCATAGCACGCAGAAATGTAATGCAGATAATAGAAGGAAAGACTTATCATTCGAGTTAGGTGACCTTGCTTTCCTTAAAATCTCTCCATGGAAATGTTTGATGTGTTTTGTCAAGAATGGGAAGATAAGTCCACGATTCATTGGTCCTTCAGAAATCTTGGAGAATGTGAGAATAATGGAATTCCACATTGCTTTGCCTATGAGTTTTTCTCATGAACACAATCATTTTAATGTTTTGATGTTGAGAAAGTATGTGATAGATTCATCACATTTCTTAAGACCAGAAGCAGTTCACCGGGAAGATAACCTTTCTTATAATGTGAAACTAGTTTAGATTCATGATAGAAAGGAATAGGTATTTCAGAATAAGTTAATCCAGTAGTTAATGGTCTTGTTGGGAAATGACATGGTTGAAGAATAATCATGAGAGTCTGAAATTTCATTGAGGTAAAATTACCTTTAGTTGTTTAATAAGTAAGTAAAATTGGGAGGACACAATTTCCAGAATGTGGGGATAATGAAAAGCACCTTGTTTTTTTAAAAATAATTAGAAATGCATGGAAATTTTTTATGTAGATATTTATATCTACCCTTTAACCAAAATTTTTCCACTTTTAGGTTTTGAATTTCAAGAAAATGTCATCTACAATTTCATTCAGTATGTTATTTGGAGTCTGATGTAACCAACATGTTTTTTAGGGAATAAAAACACACCCTTATGAATAGTAATTTAAATAGAAAGATGACCCTAATCAATAGTAAATTTTAATATTATATTATTTAGTTAATTTTTTAAGATAATAACATCTTGGTAATGTTTTCATCGTGATATAGAAGTAGTTATAGAATTAAAATTATTAATTTTCAAATTATTTATGCATTTATATAAAAAAATATTAATAATATTTAAAAAAATATTTCCAAAAAATTCACTTAATTTTTGAATTATACACTTTAAAAAAAAATTTGCGTAAATTTTTTGGATTTTTCTAAATTTCTTCTATTTTCAATGAATTGGGAAATACGATGAAATACCTTATAATCAAATTATCAGACAAATACACTATTTATGACATCATAAGTGATTCAAGACCACTTGATTAGAACTAAGATTCCATTATTTCTATTTTATGTCACATGACCTAATACTATTCCTAATCTTGGGAAAAATATTATAATAATGATTAAAATAATGAAAAATACCCCCTCTCTTCCACTATAAATACCACCCTTACTCCCCTATTCATCCCACACATATCAAGCCTTGAGACATGCCTATGTTATTCCCAATACTCCTCCCAAGGCTCTACCCCACTTCCTAGACTAGATGGTCTAAATAAAAGACCAAAACCAAATCCCTAAAGAAGAATCTCAAGGAAAAGTGATCAAAATGTAAACATCCTATTTTATTTTATTTCTTTTCTTTCATTTTATGTTATTCACTTCCTTTAGCATTGGATTATGTTGGGATTTTACATTCCATATCCCCCTTACTATTTATATTATTTAAGATTGATGAGATATCCCCTTTGTCTAACCAAAAAAATTTTATGAAATTTTAAGAGACGCCTTTAGGCTGTATAATTTTCGTGATAAATTTGACAATTTTTCTTCTATTTCAAGTATCCTTATTTTTCTTTCCTCACATTCTCTTATCCTAGAGGCATGAAATCTCCAGAACCATGTATATTATGGATTTTCTCATCTTTATGGAAAATTCATCACCATTCTTCTATTCCTCTCCCAATTATTCAAGGAATTAAAAACATTGTATATGATGTGTCGAATTACAGACATCGTAAACTAAGCTATTACAATTTTTTTTAAATCCATCAATTATAGTCATGAAACCATTTTTATGGTTTAACCATGATATAATATATATATTATGTATCATAAATGGTTCTATAATTCTTCTGTACATATGGATTCAATTTATAAAAAAATGAGGTAATTATTATCAAAGAACCACTAAAATGATCAAAACGAACAACATTAATGTTTTAGCTTATGAATAATCATCATGTAAGAATTCAAAATGATAAATGTTATTATTTATGTTACTGGATATATGCAATTACTACTCCATTCCAATTCTATATTTTCAATTCCAATCGACAAGAACATCCAACATGAACCAATTATGGAAATCTGGTAAAGAACTCACCCAAAACAGTGCAAGGAGAAAAATACTAACAATTAAAAGGTGAAATGTTGTTACAAAATTATCATAAAAGATGTTATAAACATTAACCCATTTAATTAAAACTATTTTAACCATTAATAAAAATGATAATCATGTTTTAATTAAAACAAGCCTGAGGTATGGGAATTCTTAATCCGATTTCCATTCTCGGGGTTACACTTCTACTTCATTATTTATGTGCTATTAAAAATATTTTTTTTATTGGTTTTGTTTATATTTTATTTTATTATGTATATTTACAGTGTTTAATCATATTTCATCCACTCTATTAAGTATTACTTCAATTATATGATTTATGTAAGGTGATTTTCATATAAAATCTTATTTTTAAATTCGATTTTACGAAATTCCAAAGCAATGTTATTATGGAATTATTCATGTTGTATTATTATATTTTGGTTCATGGGAATAGTTTATGAAGATGATAGGACCTATGTTTCCCTCCAATGCATTGGGTATGTGTATGTTGGAGGTCGACCATATGGTTACTCCATGTCTAACTACGATGATTACACAAATTGTAAGGTAATTGGGAGGGTTACAAATTATAAGGTAGTTATGAGGGTTACAATAATTTGTAAGTAATGCCCCAAGATACCCTTATGACTATATTTATGTCTTAATGTTATGTGTGGATCTTTTGTAAATCTAATGTTACAAAAGTATGTATATATGGGTGACAATCATGTCTTTCTAAAATTATTTCATGCGTTACAAGTATTCATGGACTAATGTGATATTTCCTTATTTTTCATCCCTTACAGAGTTTTTTTTCCCATCCCAGCTTTATAAAAGATTTTCACAGGTTTATGGATGTGTAAGACAAAGAAGGAATCCTTGTTAAATGTTAAAGAGTTTTCAAGAAGTCATTTTTATGTTTTAATGTTTTATATTTTGAATAAAAATTTAAACCATGTGTCACGAACCGTCCTTGGGGCCCATGTCGTGACTACCCCAAGCCCTCCTTTTATAGGCCAAGGGCTGGCGACTAGCACCAAGGCGTAAATCCCAACAAAAAGGGAAGGCATTTCCTTTGAAAAGTAAACAAGCACCATAGAGTAAGAATGTGGAAATGTAAACACTAAGTAAAACTGTAACAAGATGTGCTGAAAGTAAAAGGGGTCGGAAATACAAGCCCAACTGTAAAGCACAACTAAAATGGTAAAACAGCAACTGAAAAGAAAAGCCGCAGCATCGAGCCGTCCTCTGGAAGTTCCACCTGAATGGTGGGTACAGATAGCCTCCACTGCTCCTCGGGTCCACCTGACCGCTCCGAGTATGTCCCGCCCAGTGGTCCACCTCCAGGTACCGTCCTGCTCCGCACGCCTCCACCATGATCAGCGATGTCCGTCGTCTGCAACTAACACCACGAAGTGCGGGCATAGCCCGTGCAGGGGTCAGTATAAGCTACTCAGTAGGGTCCACGAGACCCCTGAAGGTCTCCTGAATTCCACAAAGGATAATTCACAAGGAAAGATACAATCACGAAGTAACATCTGACACGACCTAGGTATATGCCCAAACATATACCTAAGTCATCAATTCCCGTTCGGATCCAACATCCGAGCCCAAGCACAACCCAGTCCACACGGGAAAGCAAACGTATACCCAAACAAGATAGCACAACACAAACTACAAAGGAGAGTAAACAGTAAATCCACACAGGATAGCTGAACACAATCCACAAAGGAGAGTAAACAGTAAATCCACACAGGATAACTCAACAAAATCCACAAAGGAGAGTAACACAAGATTCAGCTCACATAGATATACTTCTTCGAATGACAATAAAGATGATCACTGATCCATCTATGTCTTCAGACCCACAAAGGATTGATAGGTACTAACCCCCGCAAAGACCCACACAGGATCGGGCCCACACAGGACCTGTAGGCGCTGGCTCACACAGAACCGCTAAGCGCTGACCCACATAGGATCTAACCCACACAGGATCGGGCCCACACATGACCTGTAGCACTGACCCATGTAGGATCGCTGAGTGCAGTAGTTGTCGCAGTCCACTAAGGATATCTGTACAGTCGTCGTCGTAGTCCACTGAGAATTCTCTGCACGGTCGTCGTCGCAGTCCACTGAGGATCTCTGCACGGTCGTCGCTGTCGAAGTAGTAGTCGCATCCAGTAGTAGGGTTCCTGCACACAGCAAGCTCATTCGGGAGGGTCGGCTCCACGAGCCGAGAGGCTGATACATCAACTTACACACATTCCGAAGTTGATGTATCCAAAAGTTCTGTATCGTCAATAAGAACTCAACGTCGCAGACGGCACGTCAATCGGACCCCCGGTCTGTGAGTTATTGGCTTTTTCGTCCCAGGGGGCCGGTTGGTTTTTAAGGCAAAACCAACTCGACCGTACTCCACCTGCATCCAAACCTCGGTCAGAGTGAGCCAAAAGATCCGTCACACTTAGATAAATTCAAAAAATCCAATGGCACGTCAATCGGACGTCCGTAGCTCAAGATATGAGCGTTTCCGCTCTGAGGGCCCGGTTGGGTTCGTGTACGAACCAACCCGGCCGAACTCAAAGTATTACGATACCTTGAGTGCGATATACCAAAACGACCATCTCGATCCAAGGATCGTTTTACCACTGAAGGCGAGTTGTTTGGAGGCCCGTAGCTCATGTTACGGTCATTTGAACGAAAATGGTCCGAAGAAGGGGGGTCCGGGCCCGGGCCGACCCGGCCCGACCCCCCTGGGTCGGCTGAACCAGGTCGACCCGGTCTGCCCCGGTCCGGTCCGGCCGGGGCGCGGCCCGTCCGGTCGGGCCTTCCTGGCTCGGTTGGGCCGAGCGGCCGAAGGGCCATGCATCGCGGGGCGCTGCCCCCGCGGCCTGGAGATACTGCGGCCCTGCGTGGGCCGCGCTGGAGAACCGCGGACGCGGCTTCTGTCGGGTCCCGTGCGGGCGAACCGGGCCCGCGTAGCCGCGGGTACGTTGGCCGCCACTGCCACGGCTTCATCTGCGGCGGCCTCGTCGGCGCTGCCGCGCCGGTGACCTGCGCCGCCGGAATCTTCCGCGGGCCACCGGAGTTGCTCTGGTGGTCCGTTTTCCTTCCCGTATGTGCCGGTGCTCCTCCCGGGTTCTGTTCTTCACTTCGGAATCAACAAACTACCCTTGCGTCACGATTTTCCATTGCCCGCCAAATCCGCACAACCATGAAGAACGACGGAGGGTTGTCGGGCCGTGTTCATTTGGCCCGCACTCTCCGCGTTAGATAAAAACAACAGGAGAAAATAATTCGACACATGATACAATAATTTTAATAAAATAAAATTGTTCATTTGCATCCGGTTCATTAATTTTAAAGAAACTTTCATAGGAAAAGGGAATTTACAAAACAAAAATCCCTACCTCGTCAAGTCGTCGTCGAATGCACGTTCTTCGCGGATTTGTTCATCGCGGAAGGAGGGGATCGTCACGTCGTCGCGGAAGGGCATCGCATCGTCGCAGAATCCACCGTTGAGTCAGTGAACTAAACGGACCAAGAAACAACAGATTTAATTTAATTATATAAAAATTAAATCCATGTTTTATAAAAAAAGTCACAAGGGAGATTTAACAGAATCCCGAAGTCTTTTACCTCAAACAGCTGATCGAAGATTTCGTTTCGGAGGAAGAGACGTCGCAGAAGAACGTTGCAGGAAGGGAACGTTGGCGTCGCGGAACACGGCGTCGTGTCGTCGACTTCCATGGGTTCGGCATATTTTGTCGGAGGTCGGCGGTCTTCGCGTTTTTCACATTCTTCATGAAGGAGGATGAAGGCTCAAGAACCTCTGACAATATCTCTCAACGGGTAATCCTCCCAAAAAAAGACTTGTTGGTCTTATTTTATTATTACGCCAACAAACAAAAAGGGTAAGTAACGACCCATCAATTTGTTGAATTAATTCAAAAAAAGAAACCACTCATTTAATTCACGAAATAAACCGCCCAATTAAATTGTGCGTTATGTATTTTACGAAAACGCGTCAGTTGACTATCATAATGACGGGTTTTCGTGAGTGCGTTACTTAGCGGAAAGAAACAGCGGGGCTCATGCGGGACCCACCTCACAAATATCCTACCAAGGGGGTAGGATATTTTTGATAGCACCCTATCCATTTCAACTCAGTTTAAGTGGCTTTCAAGTGGCTTCATGTAGCTTAAGTGAAATAAAATAAAGTTTTCGAACAAATTATTTTATTTTTAAACTTTGAGCCCAAAAATTAAAAACCACACCCGAGAAAACTCAACTTCGGAAGAGGAGTTTATAAGCAAAAACCGGCGCTGAGATTTCATCGGTATCCTCTGAATTTGATTCTGAGCACCGGTTCAAAAGAAAGAAAAACCCGCTCATCCGTTCACTGAACGTACCCGAGCCAAACTTCAGAAAATGATTCCGGGCACACCGGGCCTCGGAATCCGGTGCCGTCAGAAACTGCGCTCTTGTAAAATTCAAAATAAAATTAAGAAAAAAAATCCCTTGAAATTTATGGATCTTTACATTACTCCCACCTCAGGAATTTATGTCCCCGTAATGATTCATCATAAACTAGGGAAACAAATGTGGGTACTAAGCACGCATATGAGCCTCCCGCTCCCATGTGCTCTCATGGAGGTTCCTGTGCTGCCATCTAATACGCACAAGAGAAATCGATCGCCCACGTAGGACCCGCTCCTGTCGATCCTCTATCTCCACCGGGACCTCCGCAAAAGTTTCCCCATCATCCACGTCTAGCTCCCCATGGTCAATGATGTGTGTCGGGTCGTGCACGTATCTCCTCAGCTGAGATACGTGGAAGACGTCGTGCACCCGGTGCAACTGAGGTGGTAGAGCCAGGCGATAAGCCACCTCGCCAATCCTGCTGAGGACCTAGAAAGGTCCGATGATGTGTGGAGACAACTTTCCGCCTCGTCCAAATCTTCGTAATCCACGTCGAGGTGAGACACGCAAGAACACGTGGTCGCCATCCTCGAACTCTAGTGGCCTCCGCCTCCTGTCAGCATATGACTTCTGTCGGCTCTGAGCTGTCCTCATCCGCTCCTGGATGACCTGGACCTTCACTGTCGTGGCCCGAACCATCTCTGGTCCCACAAGTGCTGACTCCCCAGGGTCTGTCTAGCACAAAGGAGATCTGCAAGGCCTGCCGTACAACGCCTCGTATGGTGCCATCCCGATGGTGGAGTGGTAGCTGTTGTTGTATGCGAACTCCACCAAGGGTAGGTGGTCCTCCCAGCTGCGACCAAATTCGAGGACACATGCACGGAGCATGTCCTCGAGAGTCTGAATGGTCCTCTCCGTCTGACCATCCGTCTGAGGGTGAAAAGTGGTGCTCAAATGTAGCCGCGTCCCGAACGCCTCCAACAACCCCTTCCAAAGCCGGGAAGTGAAACGAGCGTCCCGATCGGAGACGATAGTCGATGGCACACAATGAAGCCATACAATCCCCTGAACGTAGTGACGCCCTAATCTCTCCACTAAGCCCTGCTCTCTGATGGGTAAGAAGTGTGTCGACTTGGTGAGCCGGTCAACAATCACCCAAATGGAGTCGTGACCTCTAGAAGTGCGTGGAAGCCCAGTCACGAAGTCCATAGATATCCCATCCCACTTCCACTCCGGGACCTCCAAGGGATGTACCAGGCCTGCTCGTACCTGATGCTCTGCCTTCACTTGCTGGCAGTGAGGCACCATGAAATGAACTCTGCCACAACCTTCTTCATGCCCGGCCACCAGTGCTGTCATCTGAGATCCTGGTACATCTTTTCCACTCCAGGATGTACCACCAAAGGAGAAGTTTGAAACTCTCTCAGCACCTCCTCTCGTAAAGCGACGGGTACCATGGTACGTCCTCTGAAAAGGATGTCGTGCTCTGCTCCAAAGGAGAAGCCATCAGGTGCATGTCCCGAGGAAATATGTGGACGCCGCGTCTCACAGTCAGCATCCTCACGCTGTGCCTCTCTAACCCACTGCAGTAGTGGAGGAGCGACTGTGAGAGACTGAAGGAAGGCTACTCCATCCCTATCCACGAAGGATATCTACAAAGCGGCTAGCTGCTCTGTCACCTCCTCATGTAGCTGGATGCCCGTCCTCCTGTTGAGGGCATCGACTACCATGTTCCCCTTCCCAAGAGTATAGACTATCTCAAAGCCATAGTCCTGGAGGAACTCAAGCCATCGTCGCTGTCTTAGGTTCAGGTCTTTCTGAGAGAAGATGTACCTGAGACTCTGGTGGTTAGAAAAGACTGTAAAGAACTCTCCCATCAGATAGTGCCGCCATGTCTTCAGAGCGAAGACCACTACTGCTAACTCCAGGTCATGGGTAGCGAAGTTCTGCTCATGCGGCCTGAATTGATGTGATCGATAGGCAATCACGGCCCGATCCTGCATCAGGACACACCCGAGTCCGGTCCCTAACGCATCGTAGTAGACTACATATCCAACTCCCTCCCCAGGCAACCTCAAGATAGGTGCGCTGGTCAATCTCTGACTCAGCTCCTGGAAGCTCTACTGACATCTGTCTGACCACACAAAGGGTTTCCCCTTCTTCGTCAAAGATGAGAGTAGCGCCGCAACTCTGGAAAAGTCCGGCACAAATCTCCGATAGTATCCGGCTAGACCCAAGAAACTCTGCACCTCTGTCACGCTCCTTGGTGGCTCCCAAGCTAGCACTGCCTCGATCTTCGCGGGATCCACTGCAACTCCTTCCTCAGAAATGACGTGCCCCAAGAAGTGGACCTCACGTAACTAGAACTGGACCTTAGAGATCTTTCCATAAAGCTGGTGCTCTCGATGTGTGTCTAGTACAACCCGCAAGTGGTAGGAGCACTCCTCCTCCGTGGTCGAGTACACCAAAATGTCGTCGATGAAGACCACGACAAATCGATCGAGGTATGGCTAGAAGATCCTGTTCATGAGGCTCATTAACACTGCTAGAGTGTTGGTTACGCCGAAAGGCATAACCAAGAACTCATAGTGGCCATACCGACACCTGAAGGCCGTCTTCTGCACGTCCTCGTCTCGAACTCTGAGCTGATGATAGCCTGACCTGAGGTCTATCTTTGAGAACCACCGTGCTCCCTTGAGCTGATCGAAGAGGTCATAAATCCTCGGTAGCGGATACTTGTTCCTCACTGTCACCTGGTTCAGGTGACGATAGTTGACACACAGTTGCAAGCTCTCGTCCGCCTTCTTGGCGAACAATATCGGCGAAGCCCAGGGTGAAACACTGGGTCGGATGAACCCCTTTCCCTACAAGTCCTCCAACTGTACCCATAGCTCTCGAAGCTCAGCGGGGGCCATCCGATACGCTGGAGTGGATATCGGGGCTATCTCGGGGTACAGATCAATATAAAAGTATACCTATCTGCGAGGAGGTATCCCTGGAACGTCATCGGGAAAGACGTCTGCATACTGATCCACCACTACAGGAAAACTAGGACTCTGCACGTCAACGTCTCCAAGGATGAGGCTAGCCAACTGATGAGTGATGGGCTACCCTCTCCTCTGCCTGAGTCCATCATGTGCTGTGAAGGCTCCCTTCTCGCCGGTGAAGGTGAACTTTCTCCCATCGGTGCGTACACATCGCACCTTGCGCCTAAAACAGTCAATCTGAGCATGGACCATAGATAACCAATCCATGCCCAAGATGACGTCGTAAGGCCTCAACGCCGCTACAAGAAGATCCCAGCCGAAGTTATCACCTCCTAGAGTAAGCTCACACTGCCAGCACCAGTGCGTAATCGTCAAGTCTTCTCCTGTAGGAGTCTCTAGCCATACGGATCAAGCCAACGGCTCTGTCGGAATCTCCGAGCTCCGAATAAGGGCAACGGCTATGAAAGAGTGACTCACTCCTGTGTCTATAAGAACTGCTGCAAGGGTGGAATAAACACATATCGTACCTCGAAACATCTCTGGCGTTCCGTGGTCGTAGGCCTCCGCTGCCTGAAGCTATGCCTGTCTCTGCCCGCCAGCTCCCTGTGGTCGGGGCGGGCCTCCTGGTGGTGGTGGTGGCAGAGCCTCATAGCGTCTCCCACCACCTGCTGCTCGACCAGCTCCTATGCCTCATCCGCCTCCTCCCTGCGGACTCCCACGGTCGACCCACTGCCTCTTCCTGGGTGGCCCCACAACCGTCTGCTGCTCCTCGGTATGGTGGGTCTGGCAGTCACGAGCCATGTGGCCCAGCCCGCCGCACGAGTAGCACTGCCTGCCTCTCGAAAGACTGGCTTCACGCTGTGTGCCCCGCGCTGCTGAGCCAATGTCCTGAGGTCATTTACCGGAAGGTCTGGTCCACCTGGAACCTTGAGTCATCCGTCGGATACCAGCTACCGAAGACTCTGCTAACTGGCGCCCTACGGTAGGTCTCGTTGTGGACTCATCCAAAAAGCTCTCGATCAGAATGGCTCGCTCTAGCACTCCTGCCTGGGTCGGGATGCTGAGGGAGATCAGTGATGCCCTAATCTCGTGTCTCAATCCCTGCTCGAAGGTCCAGGCCTGGAAGAAGGGGTCCCGTACCATGTCGGTTGAGTAGCGAGAAAGATCGGTGAACCTCGCCGCATACTGGTCGACCGTCAACCTGCCCTGCCACAGCTGAAGAAGCTAATGAATGTGCACCGCACGGAGGGTGGTTGGGACGAACTCTAAGCGGAAGAGGCTCTCGAAGTCCGTCTAGAGAAGAGACGCCTCATCGTGTACCTGGACCATCATGCTCCACCATCGTCCTGCTACTGTGTGAAGTAGGCTCGCCGCGAGGATCACCATGAGGTCTGCTGGTGTCCTCAATAGCCTAAAAACTCGAACGACCGCCTCCAGCCAGTCCACGACTGCCTGGGGGTCCGTCTCCCCACGAAACCTAGGTGGTCGCTGGCGCTGGAACTCGTGCAGAGCTCTGAGGCGACGTGTATCGTCAGCGGTCGGCGCTGGAAGCATCGGGGGATCGGCGGGTTAAGGTACCACCGGTGCCTCTACTGTCAACGGGCCCTGTACCGAGGCTTTGTCGCTCGGCGGGCTGTCGTCGCGCTATACTCTCGGAACCCTAGCTGGCTGTCGTCGTGGGGCCATCCTGAAAAGGAAACAAGTGCACCACGGTCAGAACAGTATACCTAGTGAGCTGACACAAGTAATCACAAAGAAAACTTGAAACACACATGCAATCAATGTTTTGGTGCATTAAGTCGGAAATCAGAAGTCAGGGTCCTAGTGTACTGATACGTCGGCTTCCGCACCAACACTGGAATCCATGGAATGATAACCACACCCAATACACTAAACACTATTGCTTCACATAGAGGAAAGTTCAGATTCTGCGGTAGAACCAAACACCTCTGATACCAATTTGTCACGACCCGTCCTCGGGGCCCATGTCGTGACTACCCCAAGCCCTCCTTTCATAGTCCAGGGGCTGGCGACTAGCACCAAGGCGTAAATCCCCAAAAAAAAGGGAAGGCATTGCCTTTGAAAAGTAAACAAGCACCACATAGTAAGAAAGAAGAAAAGTAAACACTAAGTAAAACTGTAACAAGCTATGCTGAAAGTAAAAGGGGCCGGAAATACAAGCCCAACTGTAATGTTCAACTGAAAGAGAAAAACAGCAACTGAAAAGAAAAGCCGCAGCGTCGATCCGTCCTCTGGAAGTTCCACTTGAAGGGTGGTTACAGATAGCCTCCACTGCTCCTCGGTTCCACCTGACCGCTCCGAGTACGTCCCGCCCAGTGGTCCACCTCCAGGTATCGTCCTGCTCCGCATGCCTCCACCACGATCAGCGCTTTCCGTCATCTGCAACCAACACCATGAAGTGCGGGCATAACCCGTGTTGGGGTGAGTATAAGCTACTCAGTAGGGACACCAAGACCCCCAAAGGTCTCCCGAAATCCACAAAGGATAATCCACAAGGAAAGATACAATCACAAAGTAACATCTTACACGGCATAGGTTTATGCCCATACATATACCTAAGTCATCAATTCCCATTCGGCTCCAACGTCCGAGCCCAAGCACAACCCAGTCCACACAGGAAAGAAAAAGTATACCCACAAAGGATATAAAAACACAATCCATAAAGGAGAGTAAATGGTAAATCCACACCGGATAGCTCAACACAATCCACAAAGGAGAGTAAACAATAAATCAACACAGGATAGCTCAACACAATCCACAAAGGAGAGTAACATATGATTCAGCTCACACATGTATACTTCTTCGGATGACGATAAATATGATCACTGATCCATCTAAGCCATCAGACCCACAAAGGATCGATAGTTACTAACCTCTGCAAAGACCCACACAGGATCGGGCCCACACAGGACCTGTAGGCGCTGGCTCACACAGAACCGCTGATCGCTGACCCACACAGAATCGGACCCACACAGGATCGGGCCCACACAGGACCTGTAGCACTGATCCACATTGGATCGCTGTGTGCAGTAGTCGTCGCAGTCCACTGAGGATCTCGGCACAGTCGTCGGCGCAGTCCACTGAGGATTCTCTGCACGGTCGTCGCCGCAGTCCACTGAGGATCTCTGCACGGTCGTCGCTGTCGAAGTAGCAATCGCAGCCAGCACTAGGGTTCCCGCACACAGCAAGCTCGTTCGGGAGGGTCCGCTCCACGAGCCGAGAGGCTGATACATCAACTGACACAATGTCCGAAGTTGATGTATCCAAAAGTTCTGTATCGTCAACCGGAACTCAACATCGCAGACGGCGCGTCAATCAGACGCCCGGTCTGAGAGTTATTGGCTTTTTCGTTCCTTGGGCCCGGTTGGGTTTTAAGGAAAAACCAACCCGACCGTACTCCACCAGCATCCAAACCTCGGGTGGAGTGATCCAAAAGATCCGTATCACTTAGAGGAATTCAACAAAGCCAACGGCACATCAATCAGATGTCCGTAGCTCAAGATATGAGCGTTTCCGCTCCAAGGGCCCGGTTGGTTTCGTGTACGAACCAACCCGGCAGAACTCGAAGTATTCCTAAACCTTAAGTGCGATATTCCGAAACGACCATCTCGATCCAAGGATCGTGTTGCCGCTAACGGTAAGTCGTTTGGAGGCCCGTAGCTCAAGTTACGGGCATTTGAACGAAAATGGTCCGAAGATGGGGGGGTCCGGGCCCGGGCCGACCCCCCTGGGTCGGCTGAACCGGGTCGACCCGAACCGGGTCGACCATACCCAGTTCGACCCGGTCCAATCCGACCAGGGTGCGGCCCAGCCGGTCGGACCGGCCTGGCTCGGTTCGGCTGACTGGCCGAACGGCCGTGCGCCGCGGGGCGCCGCCCCCGCGGCCTGGAGATGTCGCGGCCACGCGTGGGCCGCGCTGGAGAACCACGGACGCGGCTTCTGCCGCGTCCCATGCGGGCGAACCGGACCCGTGCGGCTGCGGGTCCGTTGGCCGCCGCCGCCGTGGCTTCAGCCGCGATGGCCTCGTCCGGCGGCGCACCGGGGCGCCAGCGCCGCCGGAATCTTCCACGGGCCACCGGAGTTGCTCCGGTGGTCCGTTTTCCTTCCCATCTGCGACGGTGCTCCTCCCGGTTTCCGTTATTCACTGCGGAATCAACAAGAAGCCCCTGCATCATGATTTTCCGTCACCCGCCAAATCCTCACAACCACGAAGAACGACGGAGGGTTTTCGAGCCGTGTTCGTTTGGCCCGCACCCTCCGCGTTAGATAAAAACAACGGGATAAAATAATTCAACACATGATACAACAATTTTAATAAAATAAAATTGTTCATTTGCATCCAATTCTTTAATTTTAAAGAAACTTTCATGGGAAAAGTGCATTTCCAAAAAAAAATTCCATACCTCGTCAAGTCATCGTCGAATGCGCGTTCTTTGCGGATTTGTTCGTCGCGGAAGGAGGGGATCGTCGCGTCGTCGCAGAAGGGCGTCGCGTCGTTGCGGAATCCGGCGTTGAGTCGGTGAACTCAATGGACCATGAAACAACAGATTTAATTTAATTATATAAAAATTAAATCTGTGTTTTGTAAAAAAAGTCTCAAGGGAGATTTATGAGAATCCCGAAATCTCTTACCTCAAACAGATGATCGAAGATTTCGTTGCAGAGGAAGAGACGTCGCAGAAGAACGTTGCAGGAAGGGAACGTTGGTGTCGCGGAACACGGCGTCGCGTCGTCGACTTCCGCGGGTTCGGCGTTCTTCGTCGGAGGTTGGCGTTCTTCGCGTTCTTCATGTTCTTCGCGAAAGAGGATGATGGCCCAAGAACCTCTGACAAAATCTCTCAACGAGTAATCCTCCAAAAAAAGACTTGTTGGTCTTATTTTATTATTACGCCAACAAACGAAAAAGGTAAGTAACAACCCATCAATTCTTTGAATTAATTAAACGAATGAAACCGCCCATTTAATTCATTAAATAAACCGCCCAATTAAATGGTGCGTTAAGGATTTAAGAAAACGCATCAGTTGACTTTCATAATGACAGTTTTTCGCAGGTGCGTTACTTAGCGGAAAGAAACGGTGGGGCTCGTGCAGGCCCCACCTCGAAAATATCCTACAAAGGGGGTAGGATATTTCTGGATAACACCCTATCCATTTCAACTCAGTTTAAGTGGCTTCCAGTGGCTTCAAGTGGCTGAAGTGAAATAAAATATAGTTGTCGAACAAATTATTTTATTTTTGAACTTTAAGCCCCAAAATTAAAAACCTCACTCGAGTAAACGCAACTCCGGAAGAGGTGTTTCTAAGCAAAAACTGGCACTGCGATTTCATCGGTACCCTCAGAATTCGATTTCGGGCACTGGTTCAAATGTTAGAAAAAACCCGCTCGTCCGTTCACTAAACGTACCAGAGCCAAACTTCGGAAAATGATTCTGGGCACACCGGGCCTCGGAATCAGGTGCCGTAAGAAACTGCACTCTTGTAATATTCCAAAGAAAAATAAGAAAAAAAATTCCTTGAAATTTATGGGTCTTTACACCTTGTTTATGGTATCCACTATGTAACAATGTGTATTGTTTTGAATATATTATGTCCAAATTCCCTTAATCTCTAAACTTGAAAAGATCCTTAATGTAAGAGGATGTGTTTTCTTGACTAAATTTCAAGATTATGTATGAAACAATGACGGGTCATTATAATTATAAATATACAAATATTTCATTATGATTATGGGAAATCCATTTTTTATCTCTTTCCATCCAATGTATCAAGAAAACATCATGTGAGCATACAAACAGCCTACCATCTCCACATTGATGTTTAAATAACTTTTTACCCCCACTTTACATGTATATTTATAATTATTTAAATAATTATTATACATCATATATATGAAACAATTATGATTCGATAAATATAGTATATAATTTACCTCTTTACCCTTACACCCATTAAAAAATGACAATCGTGCTTATGTGTTCCTGTGGACTACCACCTCTGTAATGAAATGTGACTAATCTTTCATTTATGTCTCCCATGGTTGATTAAATATATGTATATAAAGAATATATGATATTGTATATCATTATAAAAAAATTTTATACAATATTTCTATGATTAAGAAAAAAGACCATGACTACTAAATCGAAACATACATGAAAAAAAGTAGTTTAAACCTGGAATGATGATGATAATGAAAAACTGCTAATTAAAAGGTGATAATATATTACATTAAAATATATATGGAAATATAATTATGAATATTATTATATTATATAATTATAATAAATTTAAATTTATTATATGCGAGGTTAAAATCACTAGTGTTGAAATGTTGTAACTGTTGTAATGATTTATTCATTAATGTCATTTTTAATAGGGAATGATTATTTTTTAATTATAATTTAAGGAAATTATAAGCTCTGTATCCTTTGAATTTTATATATTTTGTTCTCCCATATCTATCTACGAGGTTTATAATTATTCTATTCATTTTATTATCCCAAATTACTCAAAATATCAAAAGAATTTTTAAATGGAAAACTAACATTTTTTTACATGTTTAGGATTATTTTTCTTCCATGTCCATATTTTCATCAAAAGGTATTCAAAAATATATTTTTCTATTATCTAATTATTAATTAAAACCATTTATACACAGGTTTAGTTTTTATAAAAATATTTGAATGCAATATTCTTATAATTTTCTAAATGAGGAACTATTATCAAAATAGTAAACAAAAACATTTCTTTAATGGTTACTACATTAAATATTTTTCCAATATTTATGAGTATTATTTTCCATCAATAATACTTTAATAGGTTCCCTGATTATTTTCAAAGAATGTTTCTCTAATTTTTTGGATATTTTTTGATTTTAAATAACATATTTTTAAATGAAAATGTTTTTTCCACAATAAATGTTCAAGTGATATTTTGAAAGTACTTTCATCTTATTCAACATATTTTTATGAATATTTTGTCTTACTTATGATATAATATTATGATACCATATGCCATATTACTCTTTATGGTCTATAATGATGATTTTCTGGTGATTGACTTGGGGAAATATTAAATATTTCTATGCTAGTTTTTTAAATATGAATACATATGGTGAATATACATCAAATTTTTAATCATTTCATTCATGTGATGAATGAATTAGACTTGCTATGTGATATGTGTTTCCCATTATAGCCTTTATATTTTTCGATAGATTCCATGAGATATACTAGAATGATAATTTAATTTATATCTTCCCCAGTTTTTATGACATCCTTCCATGATTCCTTGACTTTAGGCTTATGATGTCTTGGCATAAAGACTATATGGTCGAAATATGATGACTCTTATTCTGAATTCAATCAATTTAAAATTAGTTATTTTTATCTATGAGATTATTTATGTTCTTATTTCATCCATGGATATATCATCCCTTTATGATAATATTTTATAGATTATTATATTGTGGATTATCTATTGCATATTACCCATGATTTATTTTTTCTATAACATGTTATGTTCTACCCTTTCGATAGGAAAAAACTTAGCCTTGTTTTTTATTATATATTATTATCCCAAAGATAATATGGAGGTGCCTATGAATGTTTTCTTGGATATACTAGAGAAAATAATAATGTGTTCTCATGAATTATAAATTGAATTAAATTTCCTGAAATCAAATTTTAGAACAATGTATGTATCTAGTATCTTAAGGATAAAAAAATTAGATTATATAATTTTTGATCCATTGTATCATATACTAACGTAGTAAGATAACTATTAAATATGGGTTTTTAGATTCAGGGTGTTACTCTTTCACTACTTCAGTAGGATCATCTTCTGCTAATTCTTCACCATTGATATTATAATACAAATCTAAATAACATTTTTATAATTCCAAACCAACTTGATAAATATACTAAATAAAATAAAATCAATTAATATTAATTCCACATGTCAATATATGTCAATATTCTTCATGATATGATTGACCAGTTCCTCATCCAATTATCATGCATCATATATTTATATGAAGGTGTGATAAAAATCATCATTGAATGAAACTAAATAATGTTTTTAAAGAGACCAAGTCATATATTTCATAGATCCTAGATGTTTTTCATGACTAATGTGTCATGTAGTGGTTCCTTTAATCATGTTGTGTCCTTTGAATCATGGCCTAATCAATATCTAGATAGAATCAAACTCTTTATCTATTATTTTGTGACTTGATTCATTGACATGATAATATTTTAATATAGAAAACCATTTATATTGACCAAAAAATTTCCATGTAATGGAAAATATAACACAACATGAAAATATTTCCTCAAAAAATTCATTTTACAATACCATATGTTTCACTTTAATGAAACCTATATTCTTACATAATCTATATGTGATTCATATGGATCATGCATTCAATATGCGACCATACTTCATGTCATTTGAATGAATCTTATAGATAGACCATAATAGTGAAACATCCTTTCAACAATATGACTACTAAGTATATAAAAAAACAATATTACATATTATCATCCAAAACTCAGTAAAATCATTATACAATGTTCTACTCCTATATATATATATATATGAAAATTATGTTATTCCCATTTCAAATTTTTTTGCCCAGTATACTACAACTCATGTATACAACTGATAGTCATTATGCATGTACTAGATGATTAGGTGTACCATACATACAGACATACTTTTCCATTACATTAGATCGACTCAACATATAAATAATTTTCCATACACATAAAATCTCATCAATATAATAATTCTAATTCTTCTAGGGAAAATATTCATATCAATTCACTGAGTCACTTCAAAATTTATAATTTATTATTGGAGAACTTCAAAAATATTATCATAATAGAATATCTTATTATCTAAAAGATTCCCTCATAACATTAAAATATTACATAAAGAGTACCATAATCAATAATTATAACATTTAGGAACATAGAGCCTTCATCAAACATTAACTGTAATCATTTACTGATTTATCTTCACTATACCTCAGGGACTATCATAAAATCTGATATACAACCTCCTAGTTTTAACACTTTCACTTTTAGATTTTCCATCCAGAATTATTCAATAATTAAGTGCTTTAGTTTATGGATCTCCTACCTAGAAAATTTTTATTCTCATGACCTTAGATATAGTTATGAACACATATCCTATATTGATTCTACATTCCCTAGACTTTATTTGGATTTTCATTCATTTTAATTGTTTTTTATAAATTCATTAGTAGATATGGAAATCAAAAAATTTATTCAAATTTTTCTTTTATAATAACGTTAGAATGAATCAATAAACAATTTTAGTAAATAATATATTTATGAATTAAATATCAAAAATCCATTATCTGGATCATCTCATAAACTCAACGTTTCAATCTTCTATATCTTCACATAGACCATCCAAAAATGATGGTATACTCTAATATATACATTAGCTATATTAATTAATCATTTTTTATCCCTTATCTTCTCAATTGATTAATTATTTACATCCACACATCATCCAATCTCTATCTAACGGAATCTCATGTTATAATGTATTTTATAGTTTGTTGGGCTTCCACTTCTAAACATCTTAAGAAAATCAGTTTAACATTTTCAATACATTCTGAGGAATCTTTATATTCATTCAAAAATACTTCAATATTTTATAATATCTAAAACATAAATAAAATCAAATTATAAACATATATGTTTTATCCTATATTTAGGTATCTTCTGGAATTATTCTTCTCACATTATCTCATAAACATTCTTAATACTCACTCAATGTTTACTTTTAATTTTTTTTATGAAAACTAAAAAATAACATCACTTATTAAAAATTATTTTTTGGTTTATCAAACTTGTTAAACCCTAATAAAATTCACTAAATGTTACCTCACCATAAATAGGGATAAAAAATAAGGTTAGGTGACAACATCTACCTAGAAAAATATATTAATTAAAATCCTATGAATAATTCCTCTATAGGGAAACATATCACAATTCAGATATTTTTTTTTGTTTTATGGATACTGAAATAGAATTATAAATAAAATGGAATATATCTATATATTCCAAAATATATTGAAGATACCATATCATAATTTTATTAACTATTATAATCTACATTTCATTAGTCAAGTGAATATCCTGAATAAAATTCTTAAAATATACCCTATAATACCTTAATGCTAGTTTTTATTTTAAAAAAATTAAGTGTAATATGTATAGTTTATATTATAGTTTCGAATCTTTTAATAATAAAGATGATATTGAATGCATGTGACTCAACAAAAATCATCTCATAAAGAACTAATATATTGGATAATTTAAGGCTTATGATATGATTGAATCTTTAGCAGTGATATTACATAACTCTTTGTCATTGGATGTGATATAATATTGTCTTATTTTGTAATTTAGTCAGTCCATAAAATATATTACTTTTTAAACAAAAATATCATTTATTCATTTTATTTTACTGATAAAATATTTCTTATCATTAAGATTATTTGAAAATTATAATTTATGACTTTATTTATGGTATTATGTACCCAATATTGGGGCTATAGTCTCTCTATAAAATCATTATATTATCATTAAATTTATAGTCATATTCATAAATTTAAATTATTATTAATTAGGTTATATTAATAACTTTTTTCAGTTATCTATTCTCATTATGATATACATAAGTTTTCTTTTATGGAATGAAATTTCATTAGTTATTTTTCTTAAAAATATCATTTGAGGAATTGATTTTATTCTTCACTCTAGGATCCATCAATCTACATGATAAAACATATATTTAAATACACCATCTCATGATGAATTGTAAATTATTTATAATATTCTTGAATCTTCAAATGTGTTGACTCAGTAGTATGTTTTTTTAATGATTCACATAAATAATCGAATGAATTACAGGAGAAAACCTGTTGTCTATTTTCATAGAAAACCCTTTCCACTATAAATATCATTTAAATTCATTAAGGGACGATAAACTAGGTTTATATACTTCAATATAATTCTAAAAGAAATTTTTAACTCACAAATATCAAGTATTAAACAAGTCGTATAAATTACTAAAAAATAAGTTAAGAAAACAAAAACTATGTGAAATCCCTTATTATATTGAATTATTGCTAAATAATTATAAATTAAATAAATAAAAAATACATTGATCTCTATAATGAAATTTCCCATGTAATAAATTATCTTAATTAGATATATAATCTAATTTCTCCAATGAATCAATTCTGTGATAATAAAATAACATAGTGTATTAATTATCTAATAAAAAATCATTGAATAAAATATACTTATTAATTATTTTAATATTCTAATGAATTTTCTTGTATTATATTTGAATATAGGATTAAATTTTTATGTATATAATGTGATGTATTTTTATAGAAATTAAAAAAAAATTGGAAATAGATTAAAATATTTCTTATGTAGATTGTTTTATGATAATAATGACACATTAACTGATGTTTTATAAATATATGATAAGGGAATTTAAAGACTACAAAAACAAAAGTGGAGAAAATTGAACATTATAATACTGAACCAAAAAGGTTATTTTTTGACTTGTTAATAAATTTTTTGAATTATCTCATTATCATTTAATGTTATATTGGTATATAATTTACTACTCCGGGTCTCTTTTAGAGAAGTGTTTCTAATCATGTGAAGTAACTAATTCCATATAACAGAAGGTTGAAGAGTTTCACTATGAAGAGTTCTTCAAAGTATAATTTCATTTCTCACAATATTTACATATAAAATCATATAATTTTGTTGTATACTTCTTTAATTTATGTAATCTTTGTAGTAAATGATGATTGGAGGATAATAATGATTTTCAACACTAACAAACAAATTACGACATAGTTGAGAATAATCGTAGTGATGACCTTCAGTTAGATAATTTTAATTATCACATGATATTATTAAAATAATAAATTTTTTTACCATTTTTCATATAAATATAAGGATTATTATAATGTCAATCCTTTCCATTCATCATCAATATATGAGTGGGATGTTATAGACTAGATTCTGAAGAATGATAAATCTGGTTATTTGAGGTTGCGTATTATATGAAATTCTTATCACGAACCTTTCTCACATTACAAGCATCATTTTACATTATTCCAACAATAATGGGGTCTAATACTTTTAGAGAACCTAATGTAATGAAAAAAATTCCAACATTAAAAAATATAGAAAAATAATGGTAGTCATTTATTAAAATTTAAAATTATCACATCTTACTATTAGAGAACGTTTAAGATGATTTATTTCAATGGATAATATGTAATATTCAAAACTAAATTTCAACACTGATAGGGAATTTTAGACTGATATATTTCATAAATTTATACTTTATTGTCATATATTATTTATAATTACGATATTTGAAAAAAAATATGAAAAAAATATTTAATAATAATAATTAGTGGTATAAATTAAATTATAAATATTTTTCATATTTTATGACATTGGAAGTAATAAATCTTAAATTTTCTATCATTATAATTTAATATATATTATACAAATTATATATTTTAAAATGTTCTGAGGATATTTTGATTTTTAATATGTTTTTTTATAATATTAACTATGTTAACTGAATGAAATTAAATAATTAATGTTGTATTTATAATCTAAAGTTACATTTTTTTATTTTAATATTATAATTTTCTAATAAATTTTTAATGGAAGAAAAATTATTTTTAATTTGTATTATTGAGTTTTTCAAATTTAATATGTTTCACGACTATAATTAATCTTATTTATTGAATAAAAGTAAACAATAATAATCTATTTAGGTTATAAATGACTAATTTATAGTATTATTCAATATATGAATATTATAATATTTATTTTAGTTATTAAAATTTTATACTTCCAATATGTTCTTTGGGTTTAAAAATTAATATTTTAAATTACACTATAATTGATGAATTTTTTTACCACTTGATATTGAAAAATATAAAATGTTGTCTTTATATGATCAATTTATTAAACAAATTATTTTAATGATTTATAAAAAAATATTTTTTTTGTTATAATTACCTAGTATTTCAAATTTTCTTATATTTTGTTTTTATAATAATAACTTGAATAATTTATATTTTATATTTGATGGTAGTCTTTTTTTGTAATATATTACATTTACAATAAATGAGTATTGTTTTTTATCTGTTGACTTTTTTTTTCAATTTGTTGTTTACAAAAGAAAATATAGTGTATGACATTAATAATAGTGGTTGTTATTTAGGTGATAAACATGAAACATAATAGGGAAGTAAAAGTAAATCAGGGAAGTTATGATTTTAATATAAGCTCATACATGTTCTGGGTAATGTATGAGATCAACTAAAAATCATAATAAATAATCAAGAAATTCATTTTTTTAATTAAATATAATCTCATTTTATAATTTGATCTATATATTTATATTTTATATTTATTTAAAAAATAAATCTATTTGAAACCTTTACTAGTTTTTTTTGTTATTTACCCCTTTTATATATTTCTAATATTATGTATTTTGTAGTAATAAGGGAATTTATTTAAATGGGATGGATAATTTCTAATATTTACACAATTGAATGTTGATTAGAAACTATTAATACATAAAACAACTACTTATGTGGTAAAAAATAAAAGATTTTTCCATATTTATTGGTTTCTAAACATTCAATACTAAATAATTTACAATTAACATTCTAATAGTTTTAATTATTATTTTTTTTAAAATATATCACAGACGTATGATAATTTTACCGAAGAAAACTGCCAGTAAATAATATAAACCCTAACTACTAAATTGTTCAAAAAAATTATATAAAACTATTGGGAGAAAATTGTAACTATGCTGATATTATTTTAGATTTAATATATTTATAGTTATAGAAACTCATCTTGAAGAATTTTAAATAGATTAAACCACTACTAATTCAATAATTTATGGGGATAATAACCTCAATTCATGTAAGGGAATTATTTTGGATTTCATATCTGTTTTACCCTTTGTTTTCAAGATAACTTCATTATACTAGAGTTCATATCATCATAATGAAGTGTTTTGTATTACCATTTTTCTTCTATTCCTTTATATATTCATCTATATGATGTTTTTAGATATAAGGAAAAATCATTCTTGAATTTTCATCTAATTGAACTTATCGATGATAATTTTTACTTGGGGTTGTTATCCCCATTCCCATTCAACCTAGATTATAATTCTATATTCCTTCTCTCAATTCAGTACTTTTTTCCTTTCTTAATCACTCCAAAACCCTAAACTCAGTGTCGAACCCTTATTCACAATCACGTTGAGGAAAAAATCTTTTTAAATAACATATGTAGTTAAAATTAGTTGTTCAGTATTTTCCAATTTATTTATAAACATGGTTTTTATTAATAATTATTGTATTATGTAGTGGAATAATGTTATATAAGTTAAACCCTCCTTGAGTATTTCGTTTTTCACTAAACAACTATTATAACTATATTTCTTATGAAAATAAATTTTTTTCATCATATATGAATATAACCCCTAAATATAGATATGGAATAATCATACATGAACAAAAAACGAATCTATTCAATATATACCACCTATAGTAGTACAAAAACTTTTATTATACCATCTTATTTTCTATACATGTGTGAACATTTTTATAATGAAACATAGATATAAATCAATTCATCTCAATTTATTGATTGGGAAAGCATATGGAATGACCACATATGGGATATTCTCTATAAAAATTATATACAAATTGTTATAATATATAAGAAAGAAAACATAAAAATAATACACTGAGTTACAAAACGTTTCATTCAATTGATTACTAAAGATTCACCATTGATTTATTTGAGGTGTCAAAAGATCATCTTATCACTTCCATCCAAATGGTCGTTGATTTTAGAACTCGTAAAAAATCATTAACCCATACAATGATAATGTTTATTCACATCCTGACGTTTTTCCCATTAAAATATATTCCAAATATTTGGCCAAGATATCCACTAGTTATTTTGATCGTTTTTTTAAATAACCATAAGCTTAAAAAAATCGTTTATTATGTATTTATAATTCTATTAGAGGGACTCCACTTATATTTATATCTTAAATAAATCAGAGAAATGAAATTTAATATCAACCAATAAAGCTATACTAGAAGTATCTATATAAACTCATATTCAAAGATAGGATTTAAATATTTATTGTACAATATTGATTAAAAAATTACCCATTAATGATATTTTTAATCCATTAGAATTACATTTTTTTGTTAAAAATTATACTATAAGGGGGAATTTATCAACACCAAGAAATATAATAAAAAATTTCATATCAAGATAAAGAGATGATTCAAAATCTGATAAAAGAGTCGATTTGAAGGAAAATAATATTATCATTAAATTAAAATGGGAGCACCATATTCTCCAAAATTAATCATACACTAAGGGATGGATATTATTCAAAAATATTTATTAATTCAAAAAACAAGGTGGTGTAAACCCCTTATAAATTGTGGGACTTGGGTATCTTCATTCATTGAAGAAACAACCACCCATTTCACCATTGATCAATATTATAATGAAATTAAAAATTGATTTGATATGAAGAATATAAATAATTTTTCACAAATTTGATTGTATTAGGAAATAATGGTAGAAAATATTATAATGGGGTCAATTTATGATGATATATAGAAATTATTAATTTTCAAATAACCAATGCATTAATATTGTCTCAGAAATAACCCTCATGAACGAGATGGAAAAACATAGTGAATTAATATACATTACATATAAATAGTAATGAATCACTATAGTAATTTTTTGTGAGTTTTTACGAAATTAATCATTGAAAAGAATAAATAATTTAATAGATAAAATTTATGATTATTCACTAATTAACCTTTATCATCAGTTAAGATAATAATAAATAAATTTTATTCCAACATTGTTATTCAATATCGATATTTATTTTGTTAATCAATATAAATTAATTTTTTCATTTTATTATCTATAAAAAATGAATATAGTTATGTGAAAGGATTCATATAGAAAATGAATGGATACATTTTTATAGTGGTATGATATAATCCATTTACACCTAACCCACAATTATTATCCAATATGTTATAATGATTAATCTATTTCATTGAACTCATTTTTGTGTGGATATCTCTTATGAAATATAATGTTATCTGAAACATGAAATGAAAATTATTTAGGATATATTATAATATATTTCCTCCAACTTCTCATGAGAGTCTCCAATATGTATTAAACTAATGATTTCCTTTTAAAAATTTCTTTTATCACAAAAAATATAAAATTCAAAATACAAACACTTCTTTTAGATATCCTGACATATTAATTCTTCAACTATTAAGAAATTTTAAAGTGTTTACAAATTATAGATCATTGACAACATGAATATACATAATACCATATTGTGAAAACAATTTTTTCCGATTTCATTAATTTTAGCTTTTATGTTCTATTTTATTGTATTCAGTCTTAATATAAATTTTATAATTAATTTTTATAGTTCTACTCCAAATCACATGGCTATTTCTATACTATATATATCCCCTCCTTTCACATTCTATTCTCTTAGTTATTTAATTTATTAAAAATAATCCAAAAATAACTCATTCATTAAAATTTTATTTTTAAATTCAAAATATAATTGAAAACAAAATTTACAACATTATGAAGTATAATTTTATCCTTTCCATGTTATCTACTCTTTTTAATCATCCTAAATTTTATTTTTATGTGTAGATGATTATATTATAGTATTTAATTTTTATGATATAATGATATAAAATCAAATACTCCAAAATATGTATTTCGAATCAACACATGGTATATAAAAGATTATCCATGGTGTTTTTTTGTCATAAAATTCAACATCATTGAATCCATTTTGAATACATGAATGATGTTATGAATCATGATGGGTTCATTACCCATTTTCTTCAATATATAGAATCATGACTAATTCCTAACCTGGTTTAAGGAACAAAAAATTCCATTATCACTGATAAGGATGATGATGGATATAAACCAAGGCATGTAGAAATGACTATTACTAATTTCATTGAATGAAGAAAAACCATGTCCATTTTAAATCACAAATACATAATAATTGTTTCCAATAACTATAAAAAAACATACCTAAATCATGACATTGTATATCTTGTTTATGATGAATTAATATTTTTTCATTGATCATGGTTGTCACAAAATCTAATTTATGAGCCATTTAGAATCCATTTTTCTATGGTTTAAAACAACGTGTGGTTTTTAAACACAAATATGTGTTTTTCATCCCTAGACATAAAAATACATAAAAACACTTCCATTATAATATTCTCCCATATTTTCATATATAACTTGATGGTTAAAAAACTATATTTATCTCATCTAACCCAATTAAATTTTTATGAGTTTGAATATAATTTATCTTTTAGGAGAAAAATATAACACACAATATCTCCATTAACAATTTCTCTGTATTATTAATAAAAAAAATTACCCATTTTATATAAAATATTATATTTGGTACAAAAATATACCAACATGGATTCATTTTCAACCAATGAAAAAAAATCACTCTCAAACGTAGTAATAAACCATTATCAAATCATTTTATACCTATATGTATATACATGAATTAGTAAAAAATGAACTATACATAATAATCATATCACTGACTATATGAGTAACTCGCATTTACTTCTACTTCCAAACACTAATTAAAAATTTTCTTCTCATAAAAACCTATCCAAATATATATCCTAAATTTTTTTCATATAAACACTCAATAATCCATTACAATAATTAACATATAAAACAGACACATGCACACATTTAAATATGAAAATTTTATACAGAAAACCATAATTTCATGCTTAAATCACATATTCTTTCTTTTAAAAATATACACTTAATGCATAAAATCATTATAAATTAATGTTTCCCCAAAATTAAAGACTATTCGGTTAGATTTGTGATGTATAATATATCACCACCTTGAAAAAAAATCTATATAATCAAGTGAGAGAGGGGATAAAACAACATATTATATCCTTTAGAGTAATGTGAATGAACATTCATCACCATCCTCAAATTCAAAAAATTCATCGCTATGTAGTCATTTAAAAAAAATCAAATTTTTACTTTATTATGACATTAACCATAGAGAAAAATATATCTTGAAACATGGGATAAATAAAATAAGCTTTATATAATTATTCTTAGATTAATTATGTTGATGTGGATTACTAAAATAATCAACTTCACATTTATCATAACATCCCATGAATTGGGGAATATTACATCTACTTTAATATATTAACTATGAATCTTTATCCATATAAATTTAATTCATTACTAAGTGGAAGAATTATATTCCTATAATTTTATTTTTGGAATAAATTTTTTTTTGGATTCTCAGTTTTTAATGTAACACAGATTTTCCGTAGAAATAAATTCACAACACAAGGTCTTCTGATCATCATCAAATCTAGCCAAATCAATTTCAAATTAACCATATAGATAAATATGATATTTTATATTATATAGTAAAATATATTCTATAATAACTCCCATGATCTATAAAATAAATTTTCCTACATTGAAGTCAGATTCTTTACCAGGGTACTGTATCCCTGAACATAATATAAAATCACAGACAATAGCTGGTCTTGAAGAAGTCAAGACAATAAAACCCATAAGAAATTTTATAATGGCTTCTACATCAATATCATTTACATATTCATCTTTTAAAATCAGTATTCTTATATAATTTAAAAAAAACAAGATTTTCCTTCCTCTATTCTAGGATTCTTAAACAATTATTGAACAAAAATTTCATGAAAAATACATATATGGTTTTTTATATTGATAAATTTGATGCCACAAGATGTATTCAAAATATAAACAAATAAATGTCTCAAAATAATTATGCATTTTAGTGGATATTTTTTTGAAAATATAATTTTTTATTCCATAAATGATATTATAATCATCATAGATGACAATAAAGAGAGATGTGTCCCCTCATTTTTAAATAAAGCTATTTTTTCCACACTTCATTTTCATTTTTGAGGACCTTTCAATATTTATTTCATCCATTAATACAATGATTTCTTATTTTTTTTAACCTTAATAAACACATTTTTAACCAACAAAAACCTCATATATTATATCTTTGAAAAAATCTTTCATGTTTCTCAATGTACACGGTCACGTTGAGTTATCCATTGAAAAAGGAAGACTTAAAATCTAATGAAAAAATCATTGTTCTATTTTACAAGTGAAAAAAATGAATATAAATTTGGGTTTAATCATAGAAAATGAAACAAACGTTTTATCAATGTCAATATTTATTTCCTAGTAATAACCATACCATGTATGTCTTGTCTCATTTCTCACCAGTTCTCTCATCCCAAGTAGCTTATAATAGAAAAATTATTTAGCCCAAAAATACTGTAGTATATATTTTCAATAAATAAATACCACACTTAATAAATTATATAACATATAAAAAATGAATCAACTGAAATAAAATAATAGTTTCAATAAATTGTAAAATATCATTATAAGAAGCGTGAACCCTCAAGTAATTAATTAGAGAGTTTAAATTATTTTTTATAATACCATTATTTTTTTATTTTACAGAATAAGTTTATAAATTCTAATTTCTCATTAATTGGATAAAATTAATGGTAAGATAATAAAATGTTAAATGTAATGGGTTGAACTTAATAATTTTATATGTTAAAAAGAATACTTCTCAAGAAACTACTCTTAATGTGACATATAATTTTAATAAATTTATAAACCTTAAACGTGTATACTAAAAAAAGTTTGGCGCAAGAATTTTTTTTAACATTCATTGAATTATTAATTTTAATGAAATAAAAATTTAAAATATATTTTTTTAATAATTTTCTTTTGAAATTTTATTTGATTTTTTCTATTGAAATTTCAGTTTATATATCATAAAATATAAATGTGATATAATAAGACAAATTTATGTATGAATAATTTCATTTTTATCATAGGATAAATTTTTATTATTTTTATATAATGTTCGATTTTTCAATGAATAGTAAAAAAATAAATTTTATAAATTCTATGAAAATTATGTGATATTGATGATTAATAATGGATTAAAATAATTAATGAATATTTATAACAAATATTTATTAAATTTCTGAAATTTAAAAAAAAAATTAATGTTGGAGGCCCCTGATTAAAATTTTTTAACCTATTTTATGTTTTATTCAAATAGAAGTGTATTCGTCTTATATTTTTTTAATATCATACTAACTAGATTTAATTCAGTTTTTGAATTGTTTAAAATCAAAATAACTTAATATATTCAAATAATAAATTATTATAATCAATAATTATCTTAATAATTTTTCAAAATACGTACAAATTCATTTTCATATTGGGAAGCACATTTTTTCTAAAGGAGTATCTTCCTTACAATATGTGTTTCATATTAATATTAATATTTATCACATATAGAAATTTTTTAATATAAATTTTATTTTATATTGGGATTCTGGATTTTAAAATTATGTAATAGTGAAAATTGTATTTTTTAAAATAAAAAGAAGTCACCGTGTTGAAAATTGGTCATGACATGAAATGTCAAAATTAAAGGACAATGTTATATGAAGGGATAAATTAAAAAAATATATTAAAAAATCAATAAATTGGTGAATGAAGGATTTAATGATCTTAAATTACCTTATAGCCTTTAATTAACAATTTTAGATTAACATTCCTTCAATAAATCATCTCTTTTTTTATTTGGAAATATTTTTTTTATGAAAATGTCACTCCATTATTTTTTAAAAATAATATTTCTAAAACCAACTCTCATAAAAAATGAAAATCTTGTCTCAGCCAGGTTCTACTCAAACACGTCTCAATGAATTTTTCCCATGACATAGATGATCTAGTCTCATAAAAAAAGTTTACAAAGTCTGAAAGAGTACTTTAAAGGTTGATATCCATGGATGTGGTAATTATTTTAACCGAGTTATTTCATGTTTATTTCTTTTTATAAATCCTAGAGAAAATAGAACGGATAATTATATAAATCAACAAGTAATATTATTATACTAAAATCTTATTATGGTTTTATTAAAACCATAATCTACCTTCATCCAACACATGTAAAAATGACATCTTCGCTCATGTTATTGTTATTTCACTACCTCCAATGAGGATTTTTGTCATTTTTCATCACTTCATTAAATAAAATATTTATAAAAATATATTTAATAAATAAATATGTTATTTATGACATGAGTTTTATGCTATAATGATAATTTGATCATTCTATTAATTATATTACCAAATAAATGATCCCAAAAAATTTATTTCCAAAAAAGACTATATTAGGACGTGTCTAATATTTTTTTTTTAAATTTTTATTAAGTTGTAATAATTTTTTATTCTAGAATGATAAATAATATATAAATTGAAAATTCGTGATAATAGCCAACTATTTTGTTACATGTTTTATCATGGTCAACAAACCAATTTGATTTAGGAAATTAACCAAAAACCCCAATGTGGTAGATGATGAAATGAAATATAAAATAAATGAAAAATATATGATAATAATTGGACCTAAAAATTTGAAATATACATGAATATTTTTTTAAAATAACAGATTAATGAGTCTTATTTCTTTAATAAGTATGTTAATTTTTGTCAAACTAAGGGGGATCCAAGGAAAGGGTTCTTCCACTCAATATTAATTCATTAAGATATATTTCATATCATATTTCATGTTGTCATTTATATGATTTAATTAATTACAAATTTTAATAATTTATAGTAAAATTATTTCGAGCCATGGTATTTTAAAGTCCATATCATGATAACCCTTTATTATTCTTTTGATTCATAAAATACTTAATTTGTAAATATTTCATAGCACAATATTAGTTATTTGAGATATAATTTATATTATGAACCTATTTTATTTCATATGGTGAAAATCTGAAGTCTTTAAGATTTTATAACTTTACTGTATCTTTATTCATTTGATTTGATATTATTTTTTGGGAACCATATTTCTTAGTTATTTTATCCAACTTTTATAACATTAGTAAGAGTTTATTTTCTAATCTCAAATTGATTGTAGAATTTTTTATATCTATGTTACAACATTAAGTAATTATATGTTCATTTTATCAATAAATAATCTTATCTTCATCATAATTGTAATTTATAGGTTTTACATTCCATATTATAATTAACTCTTCATTTGTATTATAACTCATCTTAATGGTTACCCATAAGTGGAACTACCCTTTTATTTTCATTATGGTTGTGAATACTTCTCTGCTATGTCTAAATTCAATATATATATTTTTTGAGAATATTTGATTATAAAATTAAAAGGTTATTTATGTTAATTTTGAGATTTATTTTAATTATTTATAAATATTTCAAATGGTATAATTTTTCCATTACCATCAAGGTTTGTTTTTAAATAGCTTACAAATGTATAAAAATATTAGTAATTTAAAAAAATTATGGGAAGATCAATTTTTCATCATTTTATAATAATTATTAATTATATAAACTTTAACATATATGGTGAAATTTATCTAATATTGAATAGAAATTCCCCATTTTTACATTTTGGAATCACTTCATTTGATTGATAATTCTGATTTCCTTTAAACCCTGAAAGATTATAATGAGAAATTATATTGATACAGTTTTTATCTTGATATTTTTTAGTGTTTATGAATGTTGTTGGAAAACTATAGGGATGAAATCCATTAAATGGATTCCAAAATTACAATTATGGATGATTGTGAATGTGGATGGGCTGGCATCAGGTGCACCTAGAACCTTGGGTTGTTGTGGTTTTTCTGCACCTATTATGGGCTCATTAAAGGAGATAGTATCATTTTATTAGGACTAAATGTGACATTGTAGATGAATTGTGGGAAATGTTAAAGGATTTTATATTTTCTCTTCATCATAGTCAGAATCTTCTTTGCATGGAATGAAATTCAACCATGGTAGTAGAGATATTGACAATAAACTCCAAAAATTATCAATGAAGAATGTCAAAGTCATGGAGCGAATGCCTCCAGTTCATCCTTCATTTAACACATACATACATAAATGTAAATAATGTTTCTAATTCTCTTTAAAAGAGATTAATTATAGATGAAAACTAAATATGGTGTATTTTGACACTAGAATCTGGCTCTAATTTTATTAAGTTAGATGTGCTTGTTATCTTTCATACTCCACTTTGTAAACTATCTAGTAATTTCACCATCTCTATTTTTATATTTAAAAATTTATTATTGGGTTTTTACAGATCGTGAACCTATTTGATTCATTATAAATATTTAATTTTATGTTTTAATAATTTTATTAAGTAAATTTTATTTCCATTTTCTAGGAATTTATCATTTTTAAATGTTATTAGAATTTTCATTTACAATTTTTTTAAATTCATCTTCTCTAATACATCTATAGGTAAATTTCAATAGATTGAAAATATTAATCTAATTCTTTATCCATGGGATTTTCAGTATTTGTTGTTATGAAAATGAAATATCTATATTATAAACAAACTATCAGTATGTCTTTCATTCATAATCATCAACTGTGAATAAACACATCTTTCATCCAATGCCTTTCATCTCTAAATAAAATATATTTCATTATATTAATGGAATTGTGTTCACTTATATTCCAATACATTGATTGAATAAAAATATTATTGAATGAATTATATTCCCTTTACCTATATTATATAGATAAATTATAAATCAATATCTTGAATGATAGGAATTTACTTATAGGGTTAGTTAATTTTTTGTATAGATATTTAATTTCTAAGAGATTATGAAGTTATAATTATTTATGGATTTGTATATTTTTTCATCCCAAGGAAAAATATTCAAGTGCATTATATGATTTTATGGGAAGATAAAGAATTATAAATCACTTCAATGAATTGGTTTGAATTTCTTATTTCGTTAGATGGTTTTTAAGGGACATGGGAGTAATAATTATCAATTATGGGACTATACCCACTATGATTTTTCCATGGTAGTGATATTTGAATTGTGTTTTTATGAGATGTTTTATGATGTTTCGAAATTCCTCTTATTCCATGATACTATGATATCTACTTGTTTATTATAACATACATGTACTATAATTCATGATTTTTGATCCATTTTATATTGGGTATGATTTACTTATGATGTCTTCTTAGACCTTGATTATGTTATCATACCCATTTGTTTATCTAATTATCACTAATGGTTATTAATTTTTATCAATTATAATAATCCATACAGATTATTTCACCACACCCTTATTTTATTTCAATTTAACCAGGTTATTAAGATGGATATTATAAATGATATATTCAGATGGGTATAATGTGTGATGAATTTTTTGGAAGATGATATATACTTAATATAAAATAAATAAATCCTTGTTTTAGTGAGAAAATGTACTTTTTATTAAATAGATATGAGGTTTTTTAGTTAATGGTTTTTCCAAATTATATAATTCTATAAACATAAGTGGTCTTGGTTATATTGGTAAATTAGTATTGTGTATTAATATTTTTATTATCAGATGTTATGTTTTGGTTTCATTAGTTATTGTATTACCTGCTATGTAAAAGTAATTTTTGCACTAGATTTGGGAGTTTGGATATAGGTTGTCTCAATCTTTATTATAATAACATTGTTGTTTATTAATTTGGTTTCCAAATCAAATGTTTTTTTTAAAGTTAAAAATTTTACTAATTCATGGAATGAATCTAATATTTATTTTTCTACTCATTACTCACATTTTTTTGTTTAACTTGATATGTTAATAAGGTGTGAGATGTTATGTTCAAATTATATAAGATTGAAAAGTGATCTATTTGAAACACAATTTATATATTTATAATTCCATGACAGAATTCCAAGGTAAATGATTCAGACAATATAAATAATAGATTTTGGGATTTTTTATCTATATAACTTCAAAAGGCGTTTTCAAACATTTTTTAAACATGTTATATGGTATATAGAATTATTCTTTTTATATTTTAATCTTTTACTTTTGAATTGAACAAATAGTTTTTATCAATGAGATTTTATGAATTATAAAAAAATAACATAACCCATATAACCACATTTGAGAGTTATTGAACTATATTTAACCTCTATTTAATAAGAATAAATTTATAAATATTATAAAATTTACTATAAAATTGATACAGATAATTTGTAGAATAAGTTTTCTAGTTGAAAATTTACATTTTGATCATTATGGATTCTGTATTTTATTTATTATTGATTTCCAATTGAGTTAATGTAAAAAATTTAGTTTTATATATTTATAAATACTATTATATTCATTATTTTAATTATTATAATTTATATTATTTTATATAAAATTTTTGATATCAAAAAAATAATAAATTTAAATTCATTATTTCACCATTATTGTGGTAATTAGTATTGATCCAAATAATCTAAAATTTATATCAAATAATAAAATTTCGTAGATTGGAAAAAATTATAATAAATATATAAAATATGAAAATAATTTTATTACATTAATTTTCTATGTGTTGGAAAAATAATAATGACGTGAGCCCATATAACATGTAAAACCCATTTTTTTGGAAATTGTATTTTTATGTATAAAATTTATGTATATAAAAAAGTTATCAATGATATTTAATATAATGATATTAAGTATATTATAATAGTTTAAATAATATTTATATCAGAATAAAATAAATCCAAAACCTAATTTATTTACTCATAAATTTAATTAGAGTAATTTATGAAAAATGGTGTCCATTAAATTTTACATGATTTAATGAAATGATATTAAATGGTTTTGTAAATTTAAAATAGTAATTAATAATAATTAATATTATATATAAATATATTATTTTATATAATATTAATTTCCAAAAAATAAGTCTTATAAATGAGACGGTATTTGAACAATCAATATTTTTTTACTATTCACATGGAAATGATTATTTTGAAAAATATCTCAAATAAATCAAAATAAAATTTTTTACAGAATTTACAAAGTAATTATAGTTTTTAAATATTAAATTCTAAAATATTTATATTAAAAATTATTACAGAAAATATATAATATAATGAAAACTAATTTTATTTAAAATAAACTTTCAATATTAAATAATACTAACTATTTAAAATCTAATGGTAATAATGATTAATAGTTTACTATTTTAGTCTATATTATAGATTTACTAGCAATTTCTTCTTAATATTTTGTGGGTATTTACATTGGTTGGAACATGTGACCAAATTTATAAAACATTTTACTTATTTTAAAGGATCTATAATCTCATGTCATTATATTATACCCCATTAAATTAATTGTGCTCTCAAATTTTAATTATAAATTACTTGATAGAATATATAATGGTGAAAAAAATATTGAATAGCCCCGATATGTAATATCTAACAAGATAAGATCCCCAATGTCATTTGGAGGACTAAAAACACTTATTTTCATAACCAACCAAGGAAATGTGTCTTATATCATTATATTATATCCCATGTAAATGATTTGGTTTTTTTGAATATAATTCATTATGGTAATTTCACTAATAGATGGTCCAAATCACTACTGAATGTTTTTTCCTTCATCTAGATATTAAAATTGAGTCAACGTGAGGATAACCGTTATATTTCAAAAATAATGTCTATTATTAGAGAAATATACTATGATTTTCTCAAGGATTATTTCCAAATTCATAATAATAACACAACTAAATAGTTTCCATAAAAAAATAAAGATTGATGTAAGGGAGTTGATGTAATTATAAAACACCAAAGATACAATATAGTTCAGAGAACTATATTACAGCCTCTAATTTTGGGTGGGATTGTATATGAAAACTAATTATCAGTCTCATATTCATCAATAGTCATTACATAGGTTATTCCTTGGTTCATATTTATTATATGTTATTGATTCCAACCATCTTAAATCATCCTTAGACTGTGATTTTTCATGGATATTATTCCAGTCCCCTTGAGTCAATTCTAACGATTCATCCATAAATTTTTTGACATATTGTAAATTGACCATTGTTTCCTTCATCATATGCATAACTCTGTTTTTAATGTGATTCTAAATTTCACTTTTTTGGTGGGTTTGGGACTTGAAATATGTTTTTATTTTTTATCATATTCAATGATATCGTGTATTTCATAATCACAGGGTTTCTCATTACAAATCTAATTCTAATGGGTAGTTCATTGAGGTAATTATAACATTATACCTAACACCCATGGATCCATCTATTTCCAGTTATTATAAAAAGAAAAAATGTTTTCCTGATTTTTTAAACAACTAAAATAATGGTGTATTATCATAATCATAAATATGACTGTATCCTTTAAAATTATTACTATTTTGATATTTCATTTTTTTCATATATTCCCTTAGATTAGACTATATCAATCCTAGATTGACACAGTTACTTTATGTTGACTTATATTATAGTCTTAAACCTAATACCACTATGTATTATGTATAATAATCCATCATTGTTGTTTTAAAACAATATATGATCAAACAAATCATTACCAAGAGCGGATTCAAACTATGTGGACAGTTAGACCTCTTTTCCATGCACCTGGTGTAACATCTGAGGTAAATAAAGAATATTACCTTTTCATATTTATTAATATTTGTGAATTAAATTTTAATATTACATTAAATGGAACACTATGCTCGATGGCATACCCAATACGCAACAATGAGTTTCATTGAAATCTTACGTTGCACTCTGATAATAAAATAATATTATTTTTAAATGGTAGTTAAACAATAGTCGTTTTAATGGAGGGAATGAACCAAACTAACTACAAAATGATTATATATGTTTTTCAAAAAAAATTCTTTTAACAAAAAATGTTAGAGGATTAAAATGCAAATGAACCCAATTTTAAGCATAAATACTCTAATACTGTTAAAACGGTTGATTAACCTCCTTTTGATGGAGAACCCTTTTTAAATAAACTTTTTGACAATTTTATATGTTATATTGGACCAAATAAAATCCTTCTTTAGAATCGGGACATAGAAATTTACTTTGTGGGTGTTTTTGTTATTTTTTCGATAATTTTTTTTAATGAATAAGTGAAAAATGTTCTATTTTACTTCAAATCCTTGTTTTAATCTATTTTATTAATATGATTAGATCAACTTTTGAATTGGTTTTAAAGTGCAATTATAATATATTTTCACCATTTAATCCAATGGTGGTCATTGTAATTAATTTAACATTGAAATTGGACTTAAACTAGTGTCAAACTTTTGATATATTTTGTTTCTTATAAACACGCTATTTGTTTTGACGACGAGAATTAATTATTAAATTTATGCATCGATTACCTCATTAATGAATGATTTATATAAAATAAAAAGATAATGTAAAATCTAAGACATACACTTGTAAAAAACCTATTGGATGGGTGTATTTCGAACCCTTATCACCTTATCCTTGAAATTTACTTTGCGGGACCTTTAAAATATAAAAATAATTTTAAAATAAAGTGACATTTCATTACTTTCCAAGAGTGCCCCACCACCCTCTTATAAAAGGCTCCCACTCTACCTCGTTACCCACAACTCTCAATCTATTAGATTGTCCAAACTCTGATCATTTTATCTCTCCACATCCCTATCTTTATCCTAGAATCCTTCCCTTAGGCATAAATATCTTCATGAAACCCTTTAGGTCCAAACCAAGGGGAGTTACCCGATTTTAAGGCAAAGTCTTCCCTAATGTTCTTTTGTTTTATTTTGCTTCTCCAACCCCCTAAACTCTTTTTATTCCATTATTTTGTAATAACACTCTTATCTTAACTATACTAGTTGGTTGTTATGAGAAGGATTCGAGCTACACATACACACACCTTCGTCTAATGGTTAAAGAACATTCTGTTTCCATGGATGTTGAATTACTTCCTCACGAAATGAGGATTGTTATATCTTATCCTGCCACCTCTCATGGTGGCCATTATGATGGAAATATATTTATTTATGATATATATTATATTTATTTTCCTCTATATGCTTCTGTATTGTATATTTAATACATACCATTATGCTTTTCATGTTGTGCAAATGTGATAATTTCATTTGAGGATGTTTGTACTACCGCCGCCTCAAATGACGTGACTCGTTCATGAAATACATGGAATGTATAAAGAATTAAATTGATGAAATTATGTGACCTATATATCATATATATTATATTGTAATTATAGTATATATATATATCTCATCTAGTTTTAATTCTATTAATTTTCCAAAGAAATGAAAGTAGAGTTCATTCGTACATACGACCTACCGTCTCCATGAATGGTGAATTTAATTTATTTTAATCTAAAAATGTTATGTAATAGTATGAAATGAATATATAATGGATATATATGATATTTAAATCATGAATACTATTCTGGAGATGATGTACTTATAACTATGTGGAAAATTATTTTCTAATAAGGTCAATTTTTACTCATGTACCGAACATCGACAAAAATGTCTGATATGAAATCAAATTATTAACCAATTATTATAACATTATAATATGTGATATGAACAGAATAATAATCTTTAATTGATTTCCTTAAGAAATTATAAATTGACCAAAGATTTTTATTCACGAATATAATGAAACGAATAAGACATGTCGGACTTCAGGTAAGGTATCCTACTTCTCTCTACCTTTTTAAGTACTTTCTTTTATGTCATTCCTTTTAAGAAAATAATTATTATGATAGGGGATATTATTTTATATTCCTCTTAATGTAAATTTTATGTTCATATTATGAGAGAGCCTATTTTATCTCATCAATCCATTTTTGGAAGTTTTATGTGGCATCGTTAGGCTGCCGTGTTTTCGTAAGGTATTTTTCATCTCACTTTTATTCAAGTGAGATTTATGCTAAATTTTCCACTATTTACTTTGAATGGTGTATTTACTTCCCATTATTCTACTCTTTGGGTAATATAATTTCGTCTATGAGTATTTACATCAATGTTGTATAGTCCTTCTTTCGTGGGGTGTACGTTTCGAATGTTACCAAAATCGGTAAGGGAACCTTTCATCCTCCTCTTTTTAAAAGACTTATTTTTGTTATGTCTTTTAATTTTCATGTTCTTATGTTGGGATATGTTATTATATATAAATATTGATTTAAATGATATTTCCAAGTGATGAGATACCCTTTTTATCTCTCATCGTCTCATTTTTTGAATTTTAAAATGATGTCGTTAGGCTGCTAAATATCTGTAAGGGAACTTCTTAACCCTATTATAATTCTTTGGGTTAAACCTCTACTTTTTTACTATGTCATACTATTAATATGTTTGGATGACCTATGATTGTTTTACACTTAATATCCTGTTATATTTGGTGTATTTATATTTGTCATACATAATTATGTAATTGATTTATCCTTAATCTATGGATACTGACTTTGTAAGGGACTTCGTCTCAATCTTCTTTCATTAAGGCATATTTTGTTCTAATACAAGACTTTCATTTGTACGATGTATAAACCACCTTTTACATTTCATTTCATTCAAAGGGATTCTTTTTCTACATTGTGTTATACTAAATGACAAAAAGGAATGTTTATTTTAACGTACATGGTGACAACAACCTTTTCCTCCCCCACGAGTATAATTTGGGGTTTGCCTTCCTCAACAAGCCGAAATGTTTTTAAAATGAAATAAATACCATATAATCTTTTATGTATTTCGGTATTGAAAATGGTTCTTATAATGGATTTGTTTTGTCAATATTTTGAACTAATATATTTTGATTGAAATGTGGAAATTTTTTCTTTTCATTATATATCTTTTATATCTTATGATTTTATAATGGTACTTGAAAATTTTAAGGGTTGTTTTGTGATAAACCATATGATGGGTGGTGCCCGGAATACCAGGATGGGTGGTTACGTTATAACCTCCAATGCATTGGGTATGGAAGTCAGCTACATGGCTATTCCATATAGTTATATGTGTGGAAGTAGACCGTATGGTTATTCCATTTATGTATGTTTATGTCCCAAGTTACCTTTAAATTTTATGTTTTCTTTATATGTGTTTATGGTAATATTTTGGTTACAAAGGATAAGTGGAGATATTTTATTTAGTAAAGAGTATTTACTACTTCGTAAAGGTGAAAATTATTACTTTGATAAAGTATTCGTGGTTTAATTGTTGTTTTGAAAAACTAACAGTTTTCCTTCTTTGTGTATCCTTTACTCGGCTTTTTATGCTCATCCCATGTTTTTGAAATATTTTCCACATGACTTAAATATGAATAGGGTCATGGATGTGATCAAGGAAAGACATGATATCTAAAACATGGAACTATACATCTTTCTTTTTAAGATTTTTTATTTTATGGAAACTTAGTAGAAGTGTCTACTTTTTAATCTTTTGAGATTTAACAGTTATGTCCTAATTCTCTAAAAATCTAAACCTGAAAAGATCCCCGATTTTAATAATTCATTTAATTCATGATTATGTAATGTTATAAGGCAGGGTCCTTATAGTTGGTATCAAAGGTCAGTTTAGATAACTTTAGAGTTTAGGGTATTCTCTAAGCATAAGTGACATTACCATAATGGTTAGGATTTCAGAAAGAGTCATAGTTTTAGATAAAGTGAATGTGTAAGTATATATTAGTGTTTATCTTCCTCATTAGTACATGATAATTTTGTTGATATACTCACACTGGCATTTTTTGTTTTAGTAAATGGATGCATCTAGCGGGCACCAAAGTGACAATGGGTTTTATGGAAACTGTGGTGGTTCTATGATTAACAGACTGGATGAAATGGGGGATTCAATGAAAAATCTCGTGGTTATTTTAAACCAACTATCAAAGAGTCAATATTAACCATTTAACCTTGGTGAGTTCTCATATGCATCATGTACAAGAGAACCAACTCGATGTGGATGTTCATATATTAATTATAATGGTAACCATTATGGTTTATATAATCCTTTCTTTTGAGGTAATTATGGGTAACTATATGATGGAAGATGGAAAGAATGATGTAAAATTGAGGTAAAATTATGTTATGGTTATTTCTGAAGATTTTATCTCTTTGTGGGGAATGTTTTAAGAATTAAATTATTTTGGAAAAAGGACAACACACAGACTATGTGAAAACCCGTCACGTCGGAGAAAGCTATGGGAATCGAACCCATAACCAATGTGCGGCTATTATTTATCACCTAACACTAGACTACGAGATTTCCCGGGTGAGTATGAAAAATTATTTCTAGTTATATTATTTTATGAATTATGAATAAGTTGATTTTGGGTTATCTAAGAAAATATTGACCTATCATGGAGGATATATGATTAGGTTAATTACTTTTCAATACAAGCCTTTAAGAGCAACTGATGTTATTTGGAGATAAATATTAAGATTTACCTTAGAAGACTATGTGATCATATCCATTATATTTTTGTGTTTCAATATTAGTTTGGTTCACTTTGATTAATTTTATGGAAAATTGTTTATCGAATGGTCTTTGATGAACTTTGGGTTTTGTTGGAAAAATTTTGGAGATTAAGAATAGATTTTCTTTTTGTAAAGGATTATCCTTTTTGGGGATTATCTGATCTTGTACTAACTTTTTTTGTTTTGGTTTTGGTCTAAAGACATAGGAAATATATAGTTCTCTTTTGTGGATTATGAGATTCTTTAGAAGTTGATTATAATGCTCTCAATATGAACAAGTCATCCTAAATACTCGTCTTTTGGAGAAAATATGAGTTTATGTAAGAAATCTAGTAAGTGATTATAGTATACACGACAAGTGAATATGTTTCCTTATGTTTTATTTATGATCATAAATAAATTCTTTAATGAAATGTAACATAAAATAAAAATGTTGTTTTTAACTTTTTCTTTCTGGGAAATCAAATACCGTTTAACCCATCACAAAATTTTGATTTTCTGGTGGTTAACATTCGCCTAAACATGTTTTTTATCACTCTCCATTAGAACATGGCCCTTTGTTTTCTCTTCCATGTCCATATTTTCATAAATGGAATCCTTGTATGGGTTAACTCAGGTGACCTTTTTTACTTCCCTTTATTTATTTTAATGTGAAAGTTTAATTTAATCCTTTTCCGATGTGGGGATTTCAATAAAGTTTCCAAGCCCAATTTTAAAATTGCAAGGATTCAATTCCCACAAGGGGGGAAGGATGTAACATCCAAGGTAAATAAAGAATATTACTTTTTCAGATTTATTCATATTTGTGAATAAAATATTAATTTTACTTTAAAGGGAACGCTATGCTCGATGGCGTACCCAATACGCAACAACAAGTTTCTTTGAAATCTTACATTGCACTATAATAATAAAATAATATTATTTTTATGTGGTAGTTAATGCCTAGTAATTGTAATGGTGGGAATGAACAGAACTAACTAAAAAATTATTATATATGTTTGTCAAATATTTTTTCTTTTTTCAATAAATATTAGAGGATTAAAATGCGAATGAATCCAATTTTAAGTGAAATATACTAATATTTTTTAAAATGTGGATTAACCACCTTTTGATGGAGAACCCTTTTTAAATCCACTTTTTGAAAACATTATATGTTATATTGGACCACATAAAATCCTTCTTTCGAATCAGGACATAAAAATTTATTTGTGTATGTTATTTTTATTTTTTTCCGATAAAGTTCATCTTTAATGAATAAGTCAAAAATGTTGTATTTTAATTAAAATAATCATTTTAATCTTATTTATTTATATGATTAGATCATCTTTGAAATATGTTTTAATGTTCAATTAGTATATATTTTTACCATTTAATCCAATGGTGTTCATTGGAATTAATTTCACTTTGAAATTGGACTTAAACTAGTGTCAATTTTTTGATATATTTTGTTTCTTAAAAACACGCTATTTGTTTTGACAATGGTAATTAATTATTAAATTGATTAATGCAACTTATATGTATTGAATTTTGTAAAATAGATATCATTTTTGAACTCAGGATATCAAATATATCTTAGGGTGAATTTTTGGTATTTTTATGAAAAACTTAAATTTTGATGAATAGTGAAACCACTAAGTGGTAGTTAAAAAACTGATTTTTCGTTTAAATGAAATTTCACCACCTATGTGATTTGAATTTAAAAAATCCAACATACATGGTTGTCATTAGGATGTAAAATGTGGCTCAATGGGATGAAAATATATTTTGGTGAATAGTAACTTTTAAGTTTTATTAATCGTGAGTAATGGTAATTAGTATAATTTAAGGTAAAAGTAATGTTATAATAATATAAAATTACCTGAATCATGTACTACCATTATTGGATGAGTCATGGAAAAACAATAAAATCCATGGGTCATCTTGGGGACCCCATGGAGACACTTGGGTAAGAAAATGACATTAGAAACTTTTTATTAAAAGTTAAAATAACAATGTCACAAAGATATATTTTTTTACTTAAACAATTTGTACATGGGGTTATACAGGTCATATTTTTTAATATAAATAATAATTAGAATTATAATAATATTTCCTAAATCGTAGTATTTTTTTATAATATTTATACATTAAATAAATTAATTTACTTATAACACCATGATGATGCATTGATTTCCTCATTAATGAACGATTTAGATAAAATGAAATGATAATGTAAAATCTAATATATACACTTGTCAAAAACCTATTGGATGTGTGTATTGTGAGTCATTATCACCTTATCCTCGAAATATATCTTTTTGGGACCTTTAAAATCTGAAAAGAATTTTAAAATAAAGTGACATTTCATGAATTTACATGTGTGTCCCTGCTCCCTCTTATAAAAGGCCCCCACCTCTACCTCCTTACCCACACCTCTCAAGACATTGGATATTCCAATCTCTGATAATTTTATCTCTACACATCCCTCGCTTCATCTTAGAAGCCTTCCATTAGGCATCAATCTCTTCAAGAAACCCTTTTGGTTCAACCAAGGGGAGTTACCTGATTTAAAGGTAATGTCTTCCATAATGTTATTTTGTTTTATTTTTCTTCTCCAACCCCCTAAACTATTTTTTTCCATTATTTTGTAACAAAACCAGTATCTTCAATATACTAGGATGTTGTGATGAGTAGTATTCGAGCTATTGTTACACACACCTCTGTCTAATTGTTAATGAATATACGGTTTCCATGGATGGTGAATTACTTCCTCACGAAACGATGATTGTTCTATCTTCTCATACCACCTCTCATAGTGGCCATTATGATTAAACTATATTGATTTATGATATATATTATAATTATTTTCCTCTTTATTCTTCTGTGTTTTATATTTAATACATACCTTTATGCTTTGCATGTTGTGAAAATGCGATAATTTTATTTGAGGAAGTGTGGACTACCGCCCGCTCAAGTGATGTGAATCGTTCATGCAATATATGGAATGTATAAAGAATGAAACTGATGAATTTATGTGACTAATATAACATATATATTATACTGGAATTATAATATATATCTCTGTCATCTAGTTTTAAATCCATTAATGTGCCGAAGAAATGAAAGTAGTGTTCATGCGTACGTACGGCCAACAGTCTCCATGAATGGTGGATTTCATTTATTTTTATTCCAAATGTTATGGAATAGTATAAAATGAATATATAATTGATATATATTATATTTAAATCAGTAATACTATTCTTGGAGATTATGTACTTATAACTACATGGAAAATTCATTTCCAACAAGTTCAATTTTTACTCATGTACCGAACGTCGACAAAAACGTCTGATATGAAATCACATTATTAACAAATTATTATAACATTATAATATGTGTTATGAAATTAATAAAAATATTTAAATTAGGTCTTTATTAAATTATTAATTAACCAAAGTTTATTATTATGGAATATAATAAAACGAACAACACAAGTCGGAATGAGATAAGGGATCCTACCTCTCTCTTTCTTTTTAAGTACTCCCTTTTATGCCATTCCTTTTAAAGGTCATATTTATTATGTTAGGGGATGTTATTTTATATTACTATTACTGTAAATTTTATTTTCATACGATTAGATGCCCTATTTGACCTCATCAATCAATATTTGGATGTTTTATGTGGCGTCGTTGGGCTGCCGAGTTTTCGTATGGGATTTTTCATCTCACATTTATTCCAGTGAGATTTATGCTACATTTTCTTCTATTTACTTTTAGTGGTGTATGTACTTACCATTATTCTACTATTTGTGTAATATAATTTTTTCTATGAGTATTTACATCAATGTTGTATTGTCCTTCTTTCATGGGGTGTACGTTTTGAACATTACCCAAATCGGTAAGTGAACCTTTTAGCCTCCACTTTTTAAAAGACTTCATTTGGTTAGGTCTTTTAATATACATCTTATTATATTGGTAGATGTTATTATATATCCTTATTTATTTAATGATATTTTCAAGTGATGAGATACCCTTTTTATCTCTCATCGTCTCATTTTCTGAATTTTAAAATGACGTTGTTAGGCTGTCGAATTTCTATTAGGGAACTTCTTAACCTAATTTCAATTCTTTGGGTTAAACCTATACTTCGTGATTATGTCATACTATTAATATGTGTGGATGACCTCTTATTGTTTTACTCTAAATATCTTTTTATATTGGGTGTATTTATATTTATCACACATAATTATGTAATTGATTTATCCTTAATCTAAGGATACCAACTTTGTAATGGACTTCGTCTCAATCTCCTTTCATTGAGGCATATTTTGTTCTAATACAAGACGTTATTTTATAAGCTGTATAAAACAACATTGACTTTTCATTTCATTCAATGGGATTCTTTTTCTACAAAGCGTTTTACTAAATAAAAAAAAGTAATGTTTATTTTGACGTACGTGGTGACAACGACCTTTTCCACCGCCACGAGTATTATTTGGTCTTTAGCTTCCTCAAGAAGCCATAATGTTTTTAAAATGAAATAAATAACATATACTCTTTTATGTATTTTGGTATTGAAAATGGTTCTTAAAATGGATTTTTTGGTCTATATATTTAAGTGATATATTTTGTTTGAAATGTGGTAATGTTTTCCTTCCATTATATTTGTTTTATGTGTTATCATTTTATAATGTTACTTGGACATTTGACGGGTGGTTATGTGATAAACCATATGATGGGTGGTGCTGTGAATACTAAGATAGGAGGTCACGTTATAACCTCCAATGCATTGGGTATGGAAGTCGGCCGCATGGCTATTCCATGTAGTTATATGTGTGGAAGTCGGCCATATGGTTATTCCATTTAAGTATGTTTATGTCCCAGGTTACCTTTATATGTTATGTGTTTTTATATTGGTTTATGGTAATATTTTGGTTACAAAAGATAAGTGGTGATATTTTATTCAGTGAAGTGTATTTACTACTTCGTAATGTGAATAGTATTACTTTGATAAAGTATTCATGGTTTACTTTTTGTATTGAAAAACTAACGATTTTCCTTCTTTGTGTATCATTTAATGGGCTTTTTATGCACATCCCATGTCTTTTAAATGTTTTCAATTGGACATAAAGACAAATAGGGTCAAGGATGGGCTCAAGTAAAGACACGCTATCAAAAACATGGAACTATACATGTTTATTTTTAGGAATTTTTATTTTATGGAACATAGAAGAAGTGTCTACTTTGTAATATTTTGAGATGTACATTTTATGTACTAATTATCTAAAACTATAAAGCTGAAAAGATCCTCTATGTGAACTATTCTTTTAATCCATGATTATGTAATGTTATAAGTTTGGGTCCTTGTAGTTGGTAACAAAGCCCATTTTAGATAATATTAGATGTTTGGGTATTCTCTAAGCATAATTGACATTGCCATAATGGGTAGGATTCCAAAAAGAGTCATGGTTTTAGATAAAGTGAATGAGTAAGTATATCTTAGTATTTATCTTCCTCATTAGTACATTATAATTCTATTGATATAATCACACTGATATTTTTGGTTTTAGTAAATGGATGGATCAAGCAGGCACCAAAGTGAAAATGGGTTTGAAGGAAACTATTGTGCTTCTCTGATTAAGAAATTGGATGAATATAGGGATTCAATGAGGAATCTCATGGTTATTCTAAACCAACAATCAAGGAGTCATGATTAACAACTTGAACCTTGGTGAGTTCTTTGATGCATCATGTATGAGGGAACCAACTAGATGTGGAAGTTCAGATAATAATTATAATGGTAACCATTATGGTATATATGATCCATACTTTTGAGGTAATTATGTGTTACTATATGATGGATGATGGAAGGAATGAGGTTAAATTATGTTATGGTTATTTTTATAGATTTTATCTCTTTTTGGGTAATTATTTAAGAATTATATAGTTTTGGGAAAAGGACAACACGCAGACCGTGTGACAACCCGTCGCTTCGGACAAATCTGTGGGAATCGAACCCACAACAAAACTGAGGATGGTATTTATCACTTACCACTGGACTACGTGAATTCCCTGGTTATTATGACATATTAATTCTAGTTATATAATTTTATGAATCAAGAATAATTTGATTTTGGGTTATCAATGAAAATATTGGCCTATCATGGAGGATATATGGTTAGGTTAATTACTTTTCAATATTATACTTTAAGGGAAAGTGATGTTATTTGGAGATAAATATTAAGATTTATCTTAGAAGACTATGTGATTAAATCATTCAGAGATTTGGGTTTCAATATTAGTTTGGTTTACATTGACGAATTTTATAGACAACTGTTTATTGAATGGTCTTTGATAAACTTTGGGATTTGTTGGACAAATTTTGGAGATTAAGAATAGATTTTTTTTATAAAGGATTATCCTTTTTGGGGATTATCTGATCTTTTACAAACTTTTTTTTGTTTTGGTTTTGGTCTAAAGACATGGGAAATATATAGTTTAATATTTTGGATTATGATATTATCTAGAAGTTGATTATAGTGCTCTTAATATGAACAAGTCATCCTAAATACTCATCTTTTGGAGAAAAATATGAGTCTGTGTAAGAAATCTAGTAAGAGACAAAAGTCTACAGGACATGTGAGTAGGTTTCCTTATGTTTTATTTTTGTTCATAAATAAATTCCTTAATAAAATGTAACTTAAAAAAAAACATTGTTTGTTAACTTTTCTTACTGTGGACTCAAATACCGTTTAACCCATCACAAGATTGTTATTTTCTGGTGGTTAACTTTCTCATAAACATGTTTTTTATCACTCTCCATCAGAACATGACCCTTTTTTATCTTCCATGTCCATGTTTTCTTAAATGGAATCCTATTATGGGTTAACTCGGGTGACCTTTGTACTTCCCTTTCTTTCTTTTAAATTGACAGTTAAATTTACTCCTTTTCCGATTTGGGGCTTTCAATGATGTTTCTAAGCCCAATTTGAAAATTACGAGGACACAATTCCCAAAAGTGGGAAGGATGTAACATCCTAGGTAAATAATGAATATTAATTTTTCATATTTATTAACATTTGTGAATAAAATATTAATTTTACTTTAAAAGGAATGCTATGCTCGATGGCATACCTAATACACAACAACGAGTTTCATTGAAATCTTACATTGCGCCCTAATAATAAAAAATACTATTTTTAAAATATTATTTAACACCTAGCCGTTGTAATGGTGGGAATGAACAGAACTAACTACAAAATGATTATATATGTTGGTCAAATATTTTTACTTTTTACAATAAATATTAGAGGATTAAAATGCGAATGAATCCAATTTTAAGCATAAATATTCTAATATTCTTTAATAGGGCGATTAACTGCATTTTGATGGCGAACCTTTTTTAAATCCACTTTTTGAAAATTTTAAATGTTAAATTGGACCAAATTAAATACTTCTTTAGAATCAGGACATCAAAATTTACTTTGTGTATGTTTATTTTATTTTTTTCCAGAATGTCCATTTTTAATGAATAATTGAAAAATGTTGTATTTTAATTCAATTCCTCTTTTTAATCTAATTTATTTATATGATTAGATCATCTTTTGAATTGGTTTTAAAGTTAAATTAGAATATATTTTTACCTTTTAATCTAATGGTGGTCATTGGAATTAATTTCACTTTGAAATTCGACATAATCTAGTGTTAATCTTTTGATATATTTTGTTTCTTAAAAACTTGCTATTTTTTTTGACAATGACAATTAATTATTAAATTGATTAATGAAACTTATATGTTTTGAATTTTTTAAAATAAAAATCCTTTTTGAATTTGGAATATCAAATATAGATTAGGGTGAGTTTTTGGTATTTTTCTGAAATACTTCAATTTTTGATGAATAGTGAAACCACTAAGTGGTAGTTAAAAAACTGATTTTTCATTTAAATGAAATTTCACCACCTCTGTGATTTTAATTTCAAAAATCCAACATACATGGTTTTCATTTGGATGTAAAATGTGGTTCAATGGGATGAAAATATTTTTTTGGTGAATAGCAAATTTTAATTCTGATGAATCGCGATTAAAGGTAATTTGTGTAATTAATGTTAAAAATAATGTTATAGTAATATTAAATTACCTTGACATATGTTCTACCCATATTTGATGAGTCATGGACGACCATGACAATCCATGGGTCAACTTGGGGACCCCATGGAGCCACTTGGGTATGAAAATGACATTAATAACTTTTTATTTAAAGTTAGAATAAAAATGTCACAAACATGTATTTTTTTTTCTCAGACAATTTTTAAATGGGGTTATATAAGTCATATTTTTTACTATAAATATTAATTGTAAATATAAAAATATTTCCTACATCATAGTATTTTTTTTATAATTTTTAGATATTAAATATATTAATTTATTTATGACACCATGATGATGCAGCGATTACCTCATTAATGAACGATTTAAATAAAATGAAAAGATAATGTAAACTATAAGACATAAACTAGTCAAAAACCTATTGGATGGGTTGATTGAGAACCCTTATCACGTTACCCTCTAAATATATCTTTGTGAGACCTTTAAAATCCGAAAATCATTTTAAAATAAAGTGACATTTCATGACTTTCCAAGAGTGCCCCTTTTCCCTCTTCTAAAAGGCCCCCACCTCTACCTCCTTACCCACACCTCTCAAGCCATTGTATGGGACAAAATATTATCATTTTATCTCTATAAATCCCTCTCTTCATCATAGAAGCCTTCCTTTAGGCAGAAAGCTCTTCAAGAAGCCCTTTTGGATCAATCCAAGGGGAGTTTCCTGATTTAAAGGTAAAGTCTTCCCTAATGTTCTTTTGATTTATTTTTCTTCTACAACCCCCTAACCACTTTTTATTCCTTTATTTTGTAACAACACCAGTGTATTAAATATACTAGGATTTTTTTATTATAATTATTCAATCTACACATTCACACACCTCTGTCTAATGGTTAAAAAACATACTATTTCTGTGGATGGTGAATTACTGCCTGACGAAATGATGATTGTTTTATCTTCTCCTACTACCTATCATGGTGGACATTATGATGGAACTATATTTATTTATGATATATATTATATTTATTTTCCACTCTATGCTTCTGTATTTTATATTTAATACATTACTTTATGCTTTGCATGTTGTGCAAATGCGATAATTTCATTTGAGGAAGTGTGGACTACCGCCCCCTCAAGTGATGTGACTCGTTCATGCAATAGATAGAATGTATAAAGAATGAAATTGATTAAATTTTGTGACATATATAACATATATATTATACTATAATTATAATATACATATCTCTCTCATCTAGTTTTAATTCTATTAATGTGACAAAGGAATGAAAGTAGCATTCATGCGTACGTATGGCCAACAGTCTCCATGAATAGTGCATTTCATTTCTTTTTATCTTCAAATGTCATGTAATAGTATAAAATGAATATTTACTGGATATATATTATATTTAAATCATTAATACTATTCTGGAGATGATGTACTTATAACTACATGGAAAATTATTTTCCAACAAGTTCAATTTTTAGTCATGTACCGAACATCGACAAAAACATCTGATATGAACTGACATTATTAACCAATTATTATCACATTATAATATGTGATATGAACAGAATAATAAGATTTAAATTAGGTCCTAATGTAATTATAAATTGACCAAAGATTATTATTTAGGAATATAAAGAAACGAACAAGACAAGTCGGACTTGAGGTAAGGGATCCTACCTCTCGCTTTCTTTTTAAGAACTCTCTTTTATGTCATTACTTTTAAGATGACTTTATATTTTTAGGGGATGTTATTTTATATTACACTTACTGTAAATTTTATTTTCATATGATGATAGACCCTATTTGATCTTGTCAATCCATTTTTGGAAGTTTTATGTGGCGATGTTAGGCTGCCTAGTTTTTATAAGGGACTTTTCATCTCACTTTTATTCCAATAAGATTTATGCTACATTTTCCAGTATTTACAGTGAGTGGTGTATGTACTTCCCATTATTCTACTCATTGTGTAATATACTTTATTGTATGAGTATTTACATCAATTTTGTTTAGTCATTCTTTAATGGGGTGTACGTTTCGAAAGTTTCACAAATATGTAAGGGAACCTTTCACCGGCCTGTTTTTAAAAGACTTCTTTTTGTTAGGTCTTCTAATTTACATCTTATTATGTTGGGAGATGTTCTTATATATCCTTATTGTTTTAAATGATATGTCCATGTGATGAGATACCCTTTTTATATCTCATCGTATCATTTTCTGAATTTTAAATTGACGTCGTTAGGCTATCGAATTTCTGTAAGGGAACTTCTTAACCCAATTTCAATTCATTGGGTTAAACCTCTATTTCTTGATTATGTAATACAATGAATATGTGTGGGTGACCTCTGATTGTTTTAAACATAATATCCTCTTATATTCGGTGTATTTATATTTGTCACACATAATCATGTAATTTATTTATCCTTAATCTAAGGATACCTACTTTGTAAGGGACTTCGTCTCAATCTCCTTTCATTGAGGCATATTTTGTTCTAATACAAGACTTTCATTTATACGCTATATAAAACACCTTTTAATTTTTATTTCATTCAAGGGGATTATTTTTCTACAAATCGTTTTACTAAACGACAAAAAGTAATGTTTATTTTAACATATGTGGTGACAACGACCTTTTACACCTCCGCAAGTATTATTTGGTCTTTTGTTTCCTCAACAAGCCGTAATGTCTCTAAAATGAAATAAATACCATATAATATTTTATGTATTTTGGTATTGAAAATGGTTCTTATAATTGATTTTTTATGTCAATATATTTAAGTGATATATTGTGATTCAAATGTGGAAATGTTTTCTTTCCATTATATTAGTTTTATGTCTTATGATTATATAATGGTACATGGACATTTTATGTGTGGTTACATGATAAACCATATGATGGGTGGTGTCGATAATACTAGGATAGGTGGTTACGTTATAACCTCTAATTCATTGGGTATGGAAGTCGGCCGTATGACTATTCCATTTAGTGATATGTGTGGACGTCGACCGTATGCTTATTCCATTTAAGTATGTTTATGTCCAAAGTTAACATTATATGTTATGTGTTATTTATATGGGTTTATGGTAATCTTTTGGTTACAAAGGATACGTGGTGATATTTTATTCATTAATGATTATTTACTACTTTGTAAAGGTGAAAAGTATTACTTTGATAAAGTATTCATGGTTTACTTGTTGTTTTGAAAAACTAACAGTTTTCTTTCTTTGTGTATCATTTTCTAGTATTTTTATGCTCATCCCATGTTTTGGAAATGTTTTCCACATGGATTATAGGTGAATAGGATCGAGGATTGGAAAATGGAAATATATGTTATCATAAATATGGAACTAGACATGTTTCTTTTTAAGAGTTTTTATTTTATGGGAAATTAGTATAAGTGTATACTTTTTAATCTTTTGAGATGTAATAGATATGTCCTAATTATCTAAAACACTAAACCTGAAAATATCCTCTATGTGAATTATTCATTTAATTCATTATTATGTAACGTTATAAAGCTAGGTCCTTATACCTGGTCATAGTAGAATTAATACACAATACAAAATCTTCTAGGTTACTATGCCAAGGTATATCTATGATAGTTTTTTTATTGACATATAAAATTTATTTTGGGATATATTTCTAGAAACAAATATATATTATTGAATTTACCAAAATTCTATGATATCATTCTATTATAGACACATTTCTTTGGTTTTTATTAAGGTTTCTTGTCTCGACTACCAATGGTTAATATAAGAAAAAATATATACCAATATCCAATATAACTAACTCCTTTTATTCTAAATATATATTTTAATGATAATAATACTTAAAAAACACATTAACCTCCTAATTCCAATATTAAATCTAAAAATAATTTTAACCTAATGACCAAAATGTTTAGTTTCTTAGAAATTATCTACCTAAATATTTTATTTTTCTAAACTTGTGAAAAATTATCCATAATCGTGATCCTATATAAAATTTTCCATATATATGAAAATATATTAACATATTACATTCATAGGGATTTGATACATATTAAAGGTTTGATCTTATATTCTTATTTAGGGAATAATATATCATAACATGAAGAAAAACATGAAGTTGAAATAAATATCATAGTAAAAGATCTTAAGTCTATAGATGATAATCATAAAACATGTTACAAAAATATGAGATCTTAATATATCATTAATGAAACATAAAATATTAGAATTGGATCCATACACAAGTAAACAATCATATAAAATGTGATCATTCACTACAAGTGTTGATTACCTTACAAATGAGGTATAATATTGAAAAACATTACATTTCATGGAAAATAATTGGTTCATGAAAATTACGAATGACATAGAGAACAACATGGAAATGTAGAAAAACAATAACAATTGGAAAACCAATATTGAAAAAACACATTATTCCCACTCTTTTTTGAAAAAACAAACTATATCGATGCCTGATAATGTAAAAAACCCATAATTCTCGTGCCCATATAAGCTAAGTCGTTATTTCTACTATTGAGTTACGTAAGATATAGAATATTAAACCAATACATTGATGACAGATATAGAACCCACACTTCATCATCCAAAAATTTGTTTTTCACATTAAATAAACCATAAACATACCTTGGAAAACCATTGGAAAAATAATGGGTTTCATAAAAATTCAAATAAACATCACATGTCACAACTCTAAGAAATCACAAGATAAAAAAATTATTTTGAAAAAGTGATACATATCATAATAAAAAATAAATGATTATAAAAACATCACAGAATAGAAGATACTCCATGGATGATAAATAGCTGTGAAAATAAATAATCCGTTATTTTTTAATATATTGAATTATAAATTACTTTGAAAAACATTTTTCCTAATGGAATGTAAAAAATTTTAATAACCCTTTTATAGAGAGTTCCGAATAAATGGCCCTTGAATATTCATAATTGTTTCAAAAAAGGATATGTTAAAAAAACCTGAATTTTGTACATGAAAAATAATATTTAATAATTGATACTTGAAAAATAACTAATGATTTAAAAAATGGAATTGAAATTTTTTATTTTTTAAAATTAATATATTATATTTGTGAAATGAAAAAGGACCTAAATTTTTCAATATAATGTGTGTCGTTGAAGATGAAACTTTTTGTAATGAATTGAAAACACTTATGATCATTTTGATATAACAATTTTGAAGACCAAAATCATTAAAAGGATGGTGATTTTTTTTAAATAAATTAATAAATGGGAATAAAAGAACCATTGGAGTTAATTTCTTAAATTTCACTACGGAAGGGATAACATTTTTAGGAAGTGAAAACATGGACATGAATGTAACATCTATTAAAATAAATTGATGTTATTCTTGACAAAAAATTTATTTTAGAATAATATCATAATAATATTAGATGAATATGTCAGTTTGAAATTTTATTTGACCAAAATACAATGAATAAATGGGTAATAATATAATAAAGGGTTATAATAGATAAATAATGAATGAAAAAAAATATGAGGAAGAGTTATTATTGCCCATGAATGAGAATTGAGTCATTATAACCCCTTATGGATTTAGTAACTTTGAATCAAAATTCCTTGGAACATTGAAAATTTTATGGTTATATAAATAATTTGAATTAAATAACGTATTATGAAAAAAAAAAATTTACATAAATCGTATATTTCGGAAATTAGTCGATAGAATTGAATCATCTCTCAATAATGTGAAGTTGAAAAGAAAAACACATCGCTTGTTTCCTTGTTTAGATGATGCCAATATGAACCCTATGAAAAAACATATATTACTTAATATTAATATTTAATACCATTTTTTATATAATTTATCATTCATATAACTCACTGTTAATTATTTATTATGTCTATATCACTTTTATATATCTTATTTCAACCATGGTTTGTTAATAAATTTGACCATTTTCACATGGTTTATAATTATGATGACGATAACAATATATTGAAACCGAGACCATCATTAATATACTATTTATGATATTATAATATATATATTTTATTAACTTATAGTTATAATATAAAATCTGTTATATGATTTAGTTACGCTTTGTGAAATGGAATTGTTGTTTGCAAATTTTGTAAATTTTAGAAAACGAAAAAGATTCCTTGATAATAAGATAAATATATAATACAATTTTATACCTACCATATAAAAATAATTATTTTATTATTATATAAATATGATATAATTTTTTTGTTTATTTAGTCTTATAGAATATTGTTTTAAAGCACTATTCAAGTTGGTGGTCAAACATACCCAAACATGAACATGCTTTAACTGAGATTGTGATTATGGTTAAGGAGGTTTTTATTTCCACATAATCACATAAAAATGGCTAGTAATGATTTTATTTTTATTGTTTTATTATTTTAACCAAATATAAATATTTTTGGGTAATTATTCATAAACAATATCAAAATTGAAAAAATTATTTTTTGTGGAGGCAGTAGGACCCACAACACACACAGGACTATGGTTCTATTGTTTAACTAATTATAATAAAATGAATAACTATTTTTATATCATTAATATAAAAATATATCATTTTAATTATGATATTTAATTCATTAATTTATTATTATGCTAAACTAATTGAATGATTAAGATATTGATATATTTATAAGGACATAATGCATACAATGGAGAGTTGATATTTCCTTTGAATGTTCAATGGTATTAAAGGTATCAGGATAAAACAATGTGGCTACTTGAATTATAAATATTTAGGGACACATATGTGATGATATTTTAAAATATTTTCCATCAAAATTAAAATTTTACGTGTCACATTGAAAGGGTATATGTGATCTAATTTTATAATAGAAGAAAATTTTACTTTTTGAAACACACATTATATCATAATATTTTTATAATAATATTTAATGGAATATTGAAAAACATTATTTGAAATAAAATAGTATGGTGTGTTTATTGGTCAATAATGTATGAAAATTGTGGTTACACCCATTTTCTGTACATTGTATAGGATTTTTACATTTAATTTTTCACAATTGACTTTTATTATTTAAAATAGGTAACATGTTTTTAAATAAGTGATTTTAAAATTTTATAAATCTATTACATAACCAAAATAATCAAATTTTATTATTCTTGGAAAAAATTTAACCAAATATTAATCGAAAAAAACATCTAAATATTATAAAATTAACATTTATGTTAGAATATATAATGTGTTGACAGAATGTTTTCATTGAAAAAAGTCATTTTGAGAGTTATGAATTCTTAATCTTTTATAATAAGGATTACCAAATAAATTAATGTTTATATATTTATTAATTTGTTTAAAAACATATTATATTCATTATTTTTATCTCTTAACTTTAATTTAATTAATATAAATTCCAACTATAATATTAAAACAATAATTTAAATATAATTGTTTCACCATTATCATGGTAATTATCATTAATCATACCAATTTATATTTTATACTAAAAAATTAAATTGGTCATATTAAAAAAATTAATAATTTAATTTCAAAATATAAGATTCATTTTATAAAATTAACTTTAAATGTGTGGGAAATTTTCTATTAATGTTAGTGCATGTAACATGTAAAAAATTAAAATAATGTATCTTTAAGCATAATGAATTTATATAGGATTTTTTTTAATTTATTGATTATAATGACATTATGAAGATTATAATTCTTTAAAAATTATTTATGTTATGATAAAGTACAACCAAAACCCAATTTCAACATGTATTAAAATAATTAGAGAAATAGACATAAATTGGTTTTATAAAATGTTAATTGATTTTATAAATTGATATTTGTGTGATTTGTAAATTGAAACTTTAATATAAAATTATTTATATTAGTTTTAAAATATATATTATAAATATAAAAATAATTTAAAAAAATTATATGTCATATAAAACTAATGATATTTGGAAAATGGATATATTTTACTATTTACATAAAAATCAATTATTTTATGGAAATCTCAAAATACATTTTTGGGTCTGGAAAACTATACATGAAAGGAGGAAGGAGTTCAAGGAATTTGGAAAAGTGTATAAATAAACCTAGAACAATATTGATTAAAAATATTCATGGGGAGAGCTGTGAATGATAGATTAATCTCAATAAGTACAAACTGCTAGCGGGATGCCACTCTCCATATAATTTCATCACTACGTAAGATTCCCCATGATGGAAATAGTTTTTGGGTGGAGGTGGTACCTTTGGTGGATCAAAAATTGAACAAAGTCATTTTTAAGGTTGACTGGTGATTTCCACCCCCACTAATGACGTCCCATGAAAATGAAATTGTTCGTAGGAAGGGGTGACACTATAAGAACTAGTAGATGAAATGAATTCATTTTTTGGGATAAGATGTGATTTTTCACTACCATAAATGGCTTCCCTTTGAATTAAATCATTATTGGGATGCGGCATACTCTTAGGCTCCAGAAAAATGTGCACTACGACTTACCACAGACAACCATCAATCCTTGTACACATTCCCTCCATTCCTCTTTAGAATAACCCTAAGGTAAACTGAGGAGATTTGTATCGATGAAAAAATCATGATGGAAAATAATTTATAGTAGGAAAAAATCCTAGATGAGATGCAAAGCATGGATATTTTTTCTCATGGCGGGTAAAAACCCATCACATCTATTTAAGGGTGAATTAAAAAAAACATATTAACATCATCGAATGTAAATCCCCATTGTAGACACCATTACATATTGAATAAATGGATTTCCTATTTTCAGAATAGAACCCATCATAAAAATTTATATTAGGATAGAACCCTACCCCGTGTTGAAAATGACTACATGGGAGAAACATGGCCCTATGTAGAAAATCTCTGCGCTGGTGGAACCTAGTCCCACATAGCCACACGCTCTAAGGGCCGACCCATGGTCAACATTTTAGTATGAAACATGGATGATACCCTTACCTTAATGGCCACATGATACGTGGAGAGAACCCCATACCCCATAAGATCATGTTACATGAACTGAGTCCTCATAGGATTCCACGTGATCCATCTCCCATAATTTCCTTCCATTGTATCATCAGGCCACATATTGGACCCACCACAATCAATTCCAAATGTATCATACCAATACCTATTTTGATGACACCTAACATATATGATCATACCATTGGACACATAAGTATGTTCTATATATTCTATATATTAATGGTAAGTTTACTCAAATGTATAACCTCTACATCAAGGTGGAGCCTCAGAATGTATTCTGGTTTATATTTTTTAGGTAATGATGGATATTACCATGGAGAGATCACGTGAACCTCCCAATTCTAGGCTAGGAGGGTGAGGATCATATTTTTCTTTCACTTCAAACTTGAATAATGATCCTACTTCTGGAACAACACTTATGTAATCCCTCATGTTGTAATACCTTGGCCTTTCTTTACAGAGGATGAAATCTTGCTTCTCTTCACTTGAGCCTAGGGACATATCTAGATAGATCCACAAATTTGACTATTCTAGATACAATAATAAATGTGGAGACAAAAAATACCAAATCCCTCTCCCACTCCCTTTAAGATTATGTATCCATCCTCTATCAGAAAACGTGGATTGTGTGATCTTTAGATTAACATTTTCCTCTTTTTTCTCACACAAATCATGAAATATGTTGGATTAGATGATAGTGGTGATAATGAAATCATAATGTTCCCAATACATCAAGTAGTCAAAATCCATGTTTATTCCCCAATTAGATGATCCATGGTCCTTCTCCATTTATGTAATACCAATCCTCTATTCAAATGGGACAATTCAATGTTCAATACCAACACATATACGTCGTGGGACTTATCCATAGATATAATCCCCAAACCATGCCTCAATATTAAAAGGACCATATTCTAAATGATGTGTCACCTTACGAGAATCCTTTCATGATTAATTTTGAATCGTGTCCCTTCAAACAGGATTCCATGTACGTGTAAACCCCAATCATGTTCCCTCAAATGTGCATCCTCACAATTGCTAGATTGAAATTATTAAACTACATGAGATTTTATTTCCAACTAATTTGGATACAATAGGATGCCACCCCTAGGTATAAACCAAGCACCCAAATTCTCCCTATTGTTCTTTGGTACATATTCCTAGTAGATTGTTTTCTATATGTGAAACCATATCACTTATGAATATTTTAGCCCAAGTCCAACACCATATTTGACCAAGCACCTTTCACATGTATATCATTTCTGTATGATGAAAAACTGTATCATTTGGTCATTATTACATTACCTTAAAATGTGATGTTCCTTGATAAATGGATACAAACTATGTGAATTCTGGTTCCTCTAACAAGGACACATTATAAGCCCATAGTATGGGTTTGATATCAACATCACAGCAACTTCTCATTCCTTGGATTATATAATTCTTCGGAGGGACTCACCAAGTGTCTTAAAACAAACATGATCTTCATGAAAAAAAGGGATTATGAACATTCCCTAAAAGGGTATCATTAATTGATTCCCTCAGATACATACAAATCCCTTCATTGAAGAATAATCTCAGAACGATATTGATAATTCTAATCCCATGAGTATTCATGATTGATTGTTACCTTAGGGTAATCCACATTATAAACACTTGGGAAAGAAAAAAGGATTCATGAGCATATCTTAAATCTATAAGAGTGACCTAGAATATGAAATATATCACCAAAAGGGGTGTCATGAGTATAAATTCACATCCTATTTACCAAAGTTTGTTTTTAAGAATCATTAGACAAGTTATTTGATGAATTCCATCCTTTGGAAAGTAGGTACATTAGTCATCATGGATACTATAATCATTGGGAATTTCAATCTCCACATACACAACCCATTTGATTACTTTTAAATATGTTGTACCTAACATCATGGATTTCACAACTATATCCCCAAGAACCATTCATCATGTGAGAACAATCATTATTCATAAACAAAATCGTAAACCCAACATGAATCCTTAACCAAGGCGGTATATTTACCTCACATCAGGCCCCTTTCGCATAAAATATTGAGGAGGGCCAATAGAGGCCATAAATTACACATGTGGTCATGAGATGATACTTTGAACTGTTTTTTTCTATATTTGTTACATAGATTTTATGCACTTTTCACCCGAAGTTTTTTCAATCCAACAAATTCTCACCAACCCTAAAAGATTCGAAAATTAGCCACTACATTGGCTCGGTCCTTGACCAAATAGCTGATTCCATCAGCTGCCTAGTGTCTTCAATACTGGGTCTCAAATTTTTTAACTATGGATTTCTCGTAGAGTGGAACTCTCCCCACCATAGATGTGTCTTTACAAGAGCTTCAATCCACAAAATGGCACCAGTAGTCCACACAATGACGACTGATGATCTAGAATCAGACAACCTGGTCACCATCTCAAACCATTTCTGGAGCCATTCCCTAGAACATTAATCATTTTTTCTCATTTAAATTTGGTAGTTTGATGACGTGGCTACCAAAAACATCATCCCAATAGTACAGGGGTCCCTCCCAATGCCCCTACATAAAATTATCACTATCAACATTGTGAAATCCAACATCCTCACCCTGTGGAGGACACTGAAAAGTGGTCCCCAGCTAAAGTTAAGAGTATCTAGGCCCTAATAGTGGGCCTTAATGTGTGATGATCAAAAAATATGGAAAATTCCATCATCATTATTTCAATCAATGAAGCCCTCCATGAAAATACAATAGCACACTATGGGAAGATTTATATTTTAGATCCTTCTTAAGAAGCTCGTCATTGAAATACAAAAAAAATAATGTACGAGAAAATGAAAATTTCTATTCATTCACACATTTTCCACTCTGAAAATATGGAGAAAAATTACAGGAAGTAAAAATTCTTACAGATTCGCATCAATCTTATAGTCAAATATGATTGAAAATGAGCATATAAAAATTCATTCTCACTAATATGAATCTGTCATTGAAATTTTGGTAGAATATTACTAGTAGACACAAATTCTAGTGCTATTACATCAATCTCACCAAGTAAATACGGTGTAAATCAAATAGACGAAGATGAAAATTCATACATATTCATGACAATCCCATCAATCAAATATGATAAAAACCAATGAGAAAAGGAAAAATATGGTCTATAATTATCAATCCCACAATGAAAATATGGTAGCATTTTTATAAATAACCAATCATATCATATATTTAAGTTATGGGAAGACCGATAAATCTTCCCCATCAAAATATAAATGTTATTACCTACTAGAAAGAAATTTATGAATGATGGAGGCATATATTCTTACTTTGAAATCAAAATGGGAATATTTTCCCATTTCTGCAAAGGAATTCTCTCAAAAAATATACTATATGATTGAGGATCAAACATCAACTTCTGAACATACCCTCTAGATATAACATTATTTAATCACACCTACGAAAATATCTAAGAGTCTGTCCTACAACAAAACCTTTTCAAGTAGGGGGAATCATCCACACAATTGGGTGGTACCTCTAGAGAATACATGCATTCATACTACCATCTAGGAGGGTCGTCATAAATATTCCATGATAAATGGATAACATGATTGGGCACAAATACACATTCCATCATGGTGAAACTGGTCCACTTCATTTTCCACCCCTGGGAAGAAATATATCCCTATTAAAATTCTATAGACATAACGATATATCTCAGAAAATCTGTTTGTGAAACATGAATAATTTCTCGTAATTGATGGAATTCACTTACAATAACAGACACCAATCGTATGCAAGAGAGAACCTAAAAATAAACTACACAGAGTGTGGTACGAAAATGAAAAGAATACTCACAATCCTACTTTGCTGGAATATTGTTTTTCTTGAGTCACTTAAAAACCTATCAATGGAGGATGATTATCACACTAATCTATTACCAAATTATATGAGTATATGAGTGGCAGTAGGTATCATTGTGTTAGTCCTACCCAAAATATTTTTATTATAAGCTCTAGATTGCCAACCCAAAGAACATTAAATAAAGGATTCCTTCATGAGAAAAAGATGATATATCACAAGATTATATATCCTAATGAGAATCATGGTATCCTTCTTCATGTAATGAAGATAAAAATACAAGAAGGGCCTTTATTTATTGTTATCTACCATGAAGGTCCTCCCTTGGGTATACGCTGGAAAAATTATCCATCCTTTTGACCACTGAGTTGTGAACGTAGTAATAACCTAGAAGGTATGAAGATAATCCATGTAATGAGACATTATTTTATAAAAAATTCCATCCCATTTCTATTTTCCTCCATAAAGGTCCTCCATGGGGTATATTTTGAATAAATTCTCAATGTAGTCGGACATCGATCGATTTTGTTAGTCCTCTCCATGACGGACTCCGTGGTGAAGTTCCTCCCTGATGTGACACTTTATTTTATTAGTAAGGTCATTTCCTTGCAGTTTCCCACCCTAAAGGTCCTCCATAGTATATATGATGCATTAATTCTCCATGAATTTGGACTTGGAGATGTGATGGCAGTCATTACCATGATGACATTCTCTGTGAATGTCCTCCACATAGTGACACTTTATTTCAGCAAGTTGATCCTCCCCTTGTATTCTTATTCAAAGAAGGACCTCTATATTTAATACTTTGTATAAAATATCTACGCAGATATAATTAAATATATTTGGTTTTCCACTCCATGATGGTTTTCATAGTGAATGTCTTCCCCATACTGAAACGTCATATCAACAAGAAGGTCATTCTCTTGATGTCATCCACACAAATATTCCTCCCCATGTTTTACAATATATAAATTCTACCTATAGTCATACATAGAGCTATGATGGTAGTCATATCTATGATACAACCCTCTATTATAGTCCTTTCTATAGTATCATTTCCGGTTGATAGGAAGCTCCTATAAATTTCGTGTCAAATGCAAGAAATCTCTCATACTCCATGGCATTTGAAATGATGGATCTAAGCATGTTAGATACCCTATATATGAAAATCAACATACTTTCTCAACCAAAAGACTACTTGTGGAAATTTCCATTCTTTAATCCACCCCTATATCATTTTCATACTGAGAATAACCCTACTATAACTATTACAATAGAAAAAACAGTCTAGATGATCCCATGATAGTATGATCAAGTAGAGGAGTCTCAAGAAGAATAACAAAAGAATATGGATATTATGAGAGGAAAATTAGTTAGGAATGACCTACCCATTATGTTTTATCCATAATCCATTTCTCACTTTGATATTAAAATTTAAATTTTTAAATAATACATATATAACTTATATCTTAGTCTTTGGAAAACTCTCCACTATCTAAAATCATAATTCTTTCAATTAAACGGGTTTCCAGACCATGAAAAATTATTAGGGATATTTTTGTCAAGAAAACTTAGAAACCCTTATTTATAGATGAATAACCTGATTAGAGAATAATTTGAACAATCTTCAATCATTATTCTTCGATGAGATGTATAATTTTCATCATCAAATTGCCAATGCCTTTCCTGGTGTTCACATCCATGCAATGAGGAATCATGGGGATTTGTATTTCACCCCATATCTCATTCATTAAAACCTACTAGAAATGACCAAAAGTAATATCATTATTACAATGCCTCTATATAGAAAAAACACTACTCAAGAAAGACAGAAAAATAATCCATAATTGGCCTTGAATATTCATCAATGCATTAGGCTCGATGAAAGAAAACCATTGAAAAAAATTAAAAAATCAGAAAAAATAAGAAAATTTAGATGGATTCTCATTAAAGGTAATACAATCATTAAGAACTGATAATTTTTTCAGAAGAATTTAATTCATTTGAAGACTTATCATTGTACCTGACTCTCGCTTAAAAAACATGTGAGATAAAGAATGAAGCAATAGTGGAATCAATGCTATAATATGGGATGAGCCCCAGCCCATGGTGTTGGGGGAACATTGACTACAAAAATCCCCTGTAAGACAAAAAAATTGTAATTGGTAACAATAATAAGATAATAGGATCAACCCCATAATATAGATCTGGGGAGAATGTATACCTCAACCACCACAATAATGGAAATCTGTCTTTCCAGATTTAGGGAGGATAAAAAGTTGCAAGGTCTCGTAGTCTGTCCAGTCTCACGACCCATTACCCCCAAAATGGAGGATTAACACATGGATTCATATAGGTTCTCTCAAAGTTACTATTTATCAAGAAACCCAAATATGATCCTAAAAGGGATGGAGAGGTCATTTAAATCACACAAATTGACCTTATATTGTTCATAATCTTCTATGATGCATACCATCTGTTATGAATTAGAGAACTTCATGGATTTGAATTCTATAGATGATGATGAAAATTATTAAAATATATAAGATAAATGATTGGATGGCCCCAAACTAAACACATTCCGCATTTAGAATGAAGATTTTCATACATAGAACCAGATAATTTACCTAAATATTGGTTCTCCCCAACTCGGTCCCCAATTGCATCATTAGCGAATCCCTAACAAGAATAAAATAAAGGCCTTATAAAGTCTACCTCCACTTCTCAAAGGGGATGATCTCTCTATGATTGAAGTAATATTCACGTGTTAGGCAGAAGAAATGATGGATTTTAGGTGACTCAATAATAATTTTCTCTAAGGCAGCATTCCTATCAAATATTCACCATGTGTAGAGCCTCAATGTTCACTATCGATAGGTGTACCTAAGCCACATTGATTTATCCAATTTAATAATATAGGTCCATCAATTCTGCCCAACATAGATCCTTGTTCATTAGGGAATTTAGACCATATCATTTATATATATCTAGATTTACATCTATTAAGGATACCACTGGACTGGGTTAAAGATAATCCTCAAATGATGTCCCCTATCAAATATCCTCCTAAAATAGTGGTAGAAGAGACATGTGAGGTGGTGTTAATTACGACAGCTATCCAAACATCAATTCAACCAAAAAACCATCATTGGATTATTAACACTATCGAGTCATTATCTTATACATTGGATGTAGTAGAGGATCGACATACACCAGTGAAATCGGAATAGAAACTTTAGCCAGATTGGGTTAGAGAAACCGTGCCACCCTGAAGTTTTGGAAGTCCTAAATTTTCAATATTGATTAGATCAGGTGATCCCAAATAAAATAAGACCCACTATTCATCCCAATAGTATCCTGTGATAGGATATCCTATGGAAAAAGAATCAATCAAACTCATATTCTTTGCGATAACCCTACAAGGGACATGCTTTGTATGGCAGACAAATTTTTAACTCAGTCAATCCTAGGATGGGAAGACCTTTATAGACTATTCCCCAAATAGTTAAGCTCAATGCTACAAAAGAAAAAATTAAATGTGTGATTTAACTTCATACAATAAAAAAAATAGAGTGTCTTATATTTCAATTCAAGATAAAAAAGGATTACCAAATCACTAAACTAAATACATTCCCATAAGGATATGCTCGCTCTTTCCATTTATAACCTTCATGACCAACGTTGATCATTGATGATCCTTGTGAAAGAAAAATTTCGGTTTTGGGATTTCAATGTTATTTCATATTGTTTTGAATAATCCTTATAAAACACAAAGCTCATGTCTCAGATAACTCTACTAGTCCTAATGAAAAGAGAAGGAAAGATGGAGGCAACATCTATCACAATTAAATTGGCCTTATTGTCTTCTATAGATCTGAATCTTGCCGTGTATCAAATTGGACACCTTGGGAATCAATATAAAAACATATATATATAGGATGAGAAAATTAGAACTAAAAAAATTTAATTCGATGAGAGGAGGAATAAAGTTTACTCCTTCTGAGATGATAAGGTTTGGGTCTATTTTATAGTAATCATGAAAGATTATTCTCTCAACCTACTCGAACTAAAAAAGCCTTATTAGGTAGGTATAAATGAATAGATTGATTATTTACCCATTCACTATATACTATGACACACAATCCAAGAATTCATCTTCCTTAAATACCGCCAATAGAAAATGGTAGTTGTTTGTTAAGTAACGATGGGATGGATGATAGCACAAGGGGATTTTGTTTCCACCAATAGCAATGAAAAAGGTGGTTAGTGGAAATAATTTTATAGCATAAGAGAATCAAATTTTTTTAGTCTGATTCCTTATTTGAAAATAAACCAAAGTCGTAGTACCCTCAAAGAATATATGAAACAACCAATTGTGCTATTAACTACACTGACTATAACACAACCAATGTTAACAGAACCAGAAACCCCAAAATACCATCCATTCAAAAAGTGACTTAGAAGGAAAAAAGATAGGGAAAATGTAGGATGATTAACCTACACTGATTCGATATTTTGAATTTATAATATCTTACCTTATTTACATAGATCTAAAACAATGGGAACTTTCCTGCTAAATGAAACCACTAGAAACTTGCTTCATGAAAAATTCCACATCGGATGATTATTTTATCTATAGTTCCATTAATAAGATTAAATTAATGGATCCCTTCTCTGATGATGATTGTGAAATTGAAACTGAGTTCCCAAGACCCAGTTGGGGAGCTAGAGGAAGAATCTATAGAAGCAATGTATAATAGTTAATATGCATTCAAGGAAGGATCCAATATTCTACCTGTATTCCTACTCGTACATTCAATGTTGTATAAACTCATAGAAGTACTCATTAGTTGGTCCAAAAAGAATATAACAATCCCCCTACGCCTTCTATAAGACACTCCGAAACAATCACTCTATAATATCATTCATAAGAGGAGTATTTTTTAGATTATCCTTGGTTTTAAGACAAAATTTCTAACCCCACCCACCTATAATGGTTGAACCTCTATCTCTAGTTATGAGGGACTATACATATAAATAAAATACTCATGCTTTTGAAGAACCATTGAAATGTAATCCCCTTCTTAGTATGTAAATGACTTTATACCAGTAGTATGAATTACTAACACAATTAGCCTAGTTTCTAGCTATGTTATCAATTTGGGATTCATTGAGATTCTGAAAAGACATTAGTTGATCACTACTACAGGTTTTTCTAATTCCCTAAGAGTTTGACGTTGAGGTTGTTCCTACTAAGGTCTATTAGATAGAGACTAATCATATGTAATTCCATGTGGTTATCTACATCACAAATCAATAAGAATATCCCATTATATAGGGACACATTATAGCCTTATATGCATTTGGTAGGGTAAATGGTGTCAATATTAAAAATTGGTTCATCGACAATATATATGAATTTAACCTTATTCCATTAAAAATACTTCGCCTACTGGGATATGAAAATGAAAACCTAGAATCTGCCACTTTAATATTATAAGACTATTAAAAATTTAGAAGAATCCATTGGACTAGATCAAGATGATGGTTCATTTTGGAGACCTTGTGCCCAACTAATAATTTCAAGTGGTTTGGTAGAATACATCCTTAACCATCATTCTAGGAAGCCCCTTATTTCGATAACTTGTATAAATCCCATCCATATATAATCAATGCATAAAATTATACAATAATAAAAATATCGGGACATATCACACTAATAAGGCCACATTCAATTCCTTTGAGTCGCATTATATCGATGTCATAATCATTATAGGGATTTAGGAAAACCCCTAGTTTATGTTGATTGGGTCACTACCCTGATGGATTTGGAAATGATCTTGATCAACCAATGAAGCATATCAAAAAATAATATTTTTTTCTTGTCAATCAGATTGAATATATGGGTCTCAGATGATATTCATACTGATTGTCCATCAATATTTTAGTAATGAACACCGAGTCTAGAGGTTTTGAAATATTTGTAGACTCCCAATAAAGTGGTGAAATCTTGAATAAAAGTAAATTCAGTCAATCCCTAGAGCTCTAGGAAATCACATCCTCCATAGTTGATGTGGATGATGTTGTCTCATCACTAAAAGTTGATGGATATACTCCTCCTCCATCTCTCACATCATCCTCTCAAGAATTTCATGGAAATATAACACTATTAGTTGGGTTGTAGGATGTTGTTTCATATTTAGAATACCAAGATAACATATCCTCCCCTAACTATAGAGAATATATCCCAATACTTTCCCCCTATGGAAAAATAGTAATTGGAAAAAGATGAAGATGATGTGGACCATATAGACACACCAACAGAATTTGAGGAGGGAATCGTTACAACCATTGATGAACTCAAGGAAATAAATCTGGGAATTGAGGAAGATGAAAAACACTCCTTTATCAGTGTAACCATACCTTATGGTGAAAAATATTTATATTCCTCCTTTCCAAATCAGAATCAGTATATGAATTCCTAGAATAACATAGAAATGTTGGGGCTCGATCAAGAGGTTGAAACTCACCACCTAAACCTTCCAGAGGACCACCATGGCTATAAACAGGAAAACAGAAGGACAAACCCAACACATGTTACTCATATTGAGGTTTAATTTTCAATATAATCATATCCAAATACATTTGGTAGTTCCAATACCTCATATGGATGCCCAATATTATCCTTGTTAAAAATAAGAATGTTAAAATCAGAGTCTTTATCGATTTTATGGTTCTCAACCGACACTTCTTATTGGACGATTTCCCATTCCTGATCACAGTGCTACTGATTGATAAAACAACCTTAAATTAGGATCTATCATTTATGGGTGGATATCCAAGGAATAATAAAATACTAATGTCCTAAAATGATTAATAATCCAATGAATTCATGTCCCTGAAGGATTATTTTTTCTATAGTGTGATTCCCTTTGGATTAAAGAATACTAGTGATATATACCAACATGTCAAGCATCAAATCTTCTAAACCATCCTGGTAATGTTTTTTGAATTCTATGTTGAGGACCTAGTGGTTAAATATGAATGACACTCAAAATACATAACTAATCATGGGACCATATTCAATAAGATGATTCAACATAGCCTTGAAATGAACCCCATAAAATTTGTTTTTGGCATCACCTCATGGAGACATATATAAATAGTCTTATGAATACATGGAACCAAAATTATAACCTATCAAGAAAAAGAATATCCTTGGCATGTCACCTCCTCATAAACTCACTTATTTGAGGGGAATATAACAAAACATGGCCTACATTTGGAACATCATATCCATCATTGTAAAAAAATGTCTTACCTTGAAAAGGTTGATGAAAAAGGGTGTTAAATATCAATGGACTTAATATTATTATAAATTATTTGAATGTATCAATAAATGTTTCTTGATCCCACCTATAATGATGCATCCTCTCAAATAAAGCCCACTTATTTTTTATATGAAATCTTTTGATAAATCATTGGTCCCATCCTCACACAAAATAATGATGGTAGAAAAAAATAACCTCTATTACCTATGAAAAACAATGATCCATATTGAGACTCAATATTTAGATATTAACAAGAGATGCCTCATTATAACCTATGATGTCCAAAAATTAAATCATGACCTAAAACATCATGATATTTTTTGGTCTCTCAATGTAACCCTCTCAGTTGTCTGATGTTGACCTGAATTTTTTCTTAGTAGGTGGTCATCCAAATTTTTTTTAGAATTAAATTAATGACTACAAATTTAGTCAATGGTTAGGAGTTAGTATATTTTTTAGAAGAGAATCACTTAGTAGAAGAAACCCCAATACACATTGGATTACTTGATAAAGTGATTTTCTCTATTGAAGAGGGACCCGGTTCTGGGATAGAATTTTTATGGTGCATATAAAAGCCTGACATGAAGGATGATAGAGGACCCTATGAAAAAAAATGTGAGGCTGGGATATTTTCTCATATAATATGTAAAGGAAAGCCTACCTTACTCCTTGTTGTTGGACGAGGGCACAAGCAATGAATCTGAATATCAAGCTCTCATTGTTATGCTAGAACTGAAATGTTTGGTACATTTAGCATAGAAGAATATAATAGGTGATTAAAAACATATAATTAAGAAGGATAATGGATATTATTAAATCAAAACAAAGATCAAATTCCCCTCCTAAATTGTGTTCCCAGTCTAATGGTTAAATCCCATTTGGTAATAACATTGACTCACATCTCGCATTTTTTGAATGTCCATGATGGTGCATTGTCGAATATGGACACAAAATTAGATGATCAAGATATGGATGAAAGAGAAATCAGCATTTCACATCACCAAACTGTCTCGGATTACATTCAATCCATTAGATAATATATCAATGAAGTTTTCTGCATTACTAAACTATATGGTCCAACCACATGAATGATGTCACCCATTGTGGACTACCATAAAATTGGAATAATCCCACTGGATAGCGTCAGTGAGAGAAATACCAAAGATGATAAATTAACATTGTTCTATATGATGGAAGAAATCATCAAATGGTTATTTATAAGAAGATAATTTATGTGGTCCTTCTAAGGTGATTTGACTAAGATGATACCACTATTTTCATGAATGATTTTCATAATGGATCCTTTGGCACCAACTTGTTAGGACTCAAGAATTCCCACCAAATATAAATTATTGGTTACTATTGACCCAATATAATACATGAAAACACTAAATTCACATCATTCCTTCTAGGTTCATGCCAACTTCATTTCCCACCCCATGGAGTTTATGAACATAACAAAGTAATCATGTCCATTTACCATATGTGAATGGATTTCATTTGTCCATATCCTCCGGCTACAGCCAATAATTTTAGATACATTCTTACTTCCACTTAAATATTCTCTACATTATCCAAATATAAGCCCATCAAAAAAGGCAAGGAAAGGAACATTCCTATCTTTTTGAAGTCCAACATCATCACCATATTTAGTTTCCCACATACAATAATGAAGGAAAAAGGAACCGATTTTTATTCTACTGAATTGGATAATCTCTATCCATAGAATGAAATGAATTCACTGAAATTATCTATCTACCTTACAATGGATAAATGATATATAATTTCATTCCACAAGAACCTGTCAATTATACTCTAAAATATTGTAGATAAGCATAAAAACACCTGGATAGACAATCCCCTATATATGTTTTGGGAATACAAGACTATGGCCTGCACTACCACACATGTAACACCATATTCAATATTATACTATAAATATGTGGTCATGACCATATATGAACAATTTACCTAGCTCTACATTTCTGTCTATGATATTTTATCCATATATGAGAAATAACAGAAAGTTATGGTTAAAAAGAAACGATTTGAAGTGAAAAGATTTCAAACCATGCATCATTTTTAATTCCAAAAAAATAGGATCACAAAGAACATTAATAAAAAGGTCCACAAATGATCTTTACTCAAAAGAAAGATGGGGTTTATCCTTAAGACTCCGATGATACCAGGATGGAAACACCCAATGGTAGAGCAGAAATGAGATGAACATTATGTTATATATAACATCTACTAAAATGTAGTTTATTTTTATTTTCAATTCATTGATAATTGAGCACATCTCCAAAAAAATAATGGTTCATAATGAAATATTTATTATAATCACAAGACACTATCATCTTGACTAAATGATGTTAAACGACATGGTAGATCATCATTGTTGCATGATTGTAAACTGTATAAAAACTAGCATCCCATCAAATTGATGATTATCTACTTATCAATGTCTTAGGAATATTATATTAAAACTGTAGACAAGACTCATCAAGAAGGAATATGTGGGTTCTTGTCAACTTTGTTCCTCATTTACAATTGGTTTGTTATGCCACCTCATTACCCATGTCCCTTTTTAGATTCTCACCGCTTGATTTGGTCTCTACGACTTTAAAATATGAGTTAATGTCCTCACTGAATGATGTTAAATTGTAGAAGAATTATCATTTCAGTCAGTGATCCACCACTCATATACTAGATCTATGTGGGAGAAGTTGAAAATTCTCAGGTCCTAGAATGAGGGTCAGAACAACATAAGTATTATCTTTATCAAGAACTATGTGAGGGTTGATTCATGTTATAACATTATACATAGTGATGATAAGACATCATGTCCAAGGCCCAACCATAAAAAATGGGAAAAAAAATCCTCCCACAATGTATGGTCCAGACCAGTGTAGAGAGTTACTATATAGAACTATAGATGGCTTGATTTCATCCCTTGTATGATACATAATGATGCCAAAACCTATTTAGTTTAGCCCAACCAAAAAAATAATACCATTCATAAGAAGATTTTCATACCATCCATTGGCTTAAAGGCCTCTTTTCAAATCAGGATAATGGTTCTCACTTGTCTACAAAGCCATCCTTCACATAATTATAAGAAACAATCATCTAGAACGAACTTTATAAAACTGTATGTTATATCATCTACATTATAAGATAATAAAATGTATGCAAATGCTTATGATATGAAATTAAACTATAGAACACCATACGTTTCCCACCAAAGAGGAAATTCACCCTAGAATTCATTTTTTACAATTCCATATTCAATAACTATATACAGATTGATTCTAATCCACACTGGATGTGTACTGATTTCTGGATTCCACATCATTGTCCATCTAACCCAAAAGAGAAAAAGAAACAAAATCCCCTCCCTAAGTATGGTCCAAACCTATAAAATGATATTTTCATCAATATCTATGTGTAGATTTATTATCATTAAATGGGATATGACATGCCACCCTGACCCCATGACATGTTACCTGCCATGAGATATGGGATGAATTATCCATTTTCTTACATATCAGACTTATCTAGACAGTTCTCGTTCAGAACTATGTGTGTGTTGATTTCTAAAATCACATGGAATGAAGTGACTCTCAGATATCTAATCATGGGACTATCCATAATGAGGATAAAAATTACCTCCTCTCTAAGATCGGGTCCACATACAATATTCCCCCTCTTTTATATCAAGTCACAATCATCCTTAACACATTGTGTTAAACGAAATGGTGTATTAGAACTATGTGTGGTTTGATTATCAGAATAATGAGATACATAGTGAAGACTATATTCTATTTCACTATAGAGCCAATAAAAATTCAAATTCCCCATATCCTTTATTTTATCACTTCTTTGAGGAGGAAGAATCATTTTCCACCCTGTATTTCTCCCATAGAGTACAACATATGTAGGAATATGAGTTCTTTCTAGAGATCCCTACATGGTCAAAGCATATCAACCAACAACAGAGTTTTCATGGTCCTAGTAGTAAAAACGTAAAGGAAACCCCATAAATTTCTTCTTCGTGATTGGGAATCTATATGATTAACAGATGTCATCAAACTATATAGGGAATGTCATTGACATAAAAAAATTAAATTCTATGGTTCCTCAAGAACTACACATTGTGTGATTATTGTTTTGTCATGATATGTAGTTATGCCTTAACCACATGTCTTAGTCCCAGCCACTGAGTAAAGAAAAAGAAAAAAGTTCCCATATCTTGTATACAAACAGATATCTACATAAGAAAACTCAAAATTTTATACCTCATATGGGTATCTATCAAGGAAACAGGAATGGATACCAAAATATAATTCATATTTATGTAGTGATGTTTACACTCTATAGATAATAAGTGTGTAAATATTTCTTACTTACCAAGAGACATTCTTTCCATTCATTATATTCTATTCCCTATGAAATTTAAGATCATTGAGTCTGGCATATGGTTATTAGAAATGGAGGGTTTGTGTCCAAGGAACTCTTTTATTTGAATATACCCAATATTCCCCAGTCAGATATCCATATATTGGAAGAAAATATTGTCAACAAATGGAAGATTCCTCCTCAAGAGTGGGCTATTTTATCTTCATAATCCCAAATGTAATTTTTCCCCATATCACTTCTCCTAATCTGAATCCCGAGATTCATGGTATATTATTTATTTTCCTTCATTTCAGAGACATGTGAAATGATCATGGACTGATAATCATGTAATATATTAAATTTTCCATGTACTAATTTTTAAATATTATATGGAATTATTTTGAGACCTAACGCTGAGAAAGAAAATCATTCTGAGGCCCGATGTGCCCAGATAGTGGATTGAAATTTTTTACATTAAGCGAGTTGGCATGTGTGCGTGGTTGTGGAAGATTCCATATGGATGGCCGAATAAAAAATTTAAGGGAATCATTATGTCTGAGATAATGAATTTACCTAAATAATGGCCTAACCTAAACCGGCGTGGGTTGGGAAAAACGTTGATTTTTGGATATTTTATGTAAAATAAAATAAAATAAAATAAATTGAAAGGTATATTTTATTTTATTTGGAAATGTTCTCTATAGTGAACCGAAGAGGCGGCTATTTAAATAATTAATGACACAATATAATGACTCAAAAAGAGAAATACTGGTTCATTAATGCCATAGAATATTGGAATGCTGAAACACAATCCCCCTTTTAATGGATTAATCGAATGTCGATTATTGGTAGAAAAATGAATCAAACTATGCATAATTATTGGAGATTTGGAGAGAAATCTCAAAAAATAATGATTAATAAACAAAAGATTGAATCTTTAGTGGATATTATATGGTACATTCCATATAATTTTTTTGTCACTTTTTCATAATTTTAATTTTCCTATTTTAAACCTACTAATGGGAGTAGATTAACGTTGTGTCCAACGATGATGGAGGTATGTTCCTCATTTGATGACTTCTTTAATCTTCCCTCTTCCCAACGTTATTCACCTTCATCGTGGGGATACAAATGAGGAATCGTTGCATGCCCATTTTGTGGGGAAATGATCCCAAAATGGAGATCATGTATTATGAGGGCCTAGTGGAGGTTCAACAGTGATAGCGGCAGACGAATCGACATGGTTCGTGAGTTCTCATTCTTTGAGCATACATCGTGTAGGCGAATCAAAACATATTTTTGGGGCCGATTTGACATCTGAAATGGAAACAATTAGCTTCTCGATGTTAGGGAAACTGAAACCGTTGAGTTTCATGGGAATTATACAGTTGGATCGGAGAACATACCTCACCTGAGGCGCATCAATGAAGAACCGATGATTTTGGAAATTTCCAGCACACGCAGTGCTTATCCTTGAGAACATGTCATGTGGGACTAGCATAGTGGCATCTAGGGTTCTGGGGTTTAGGAAGTGCTGACACAATATTTTATACGATGAACATGATGTGTGGTTCTTCACGTGAGACTCAACATGTATCTCGTCTGATAAATTGCTAGAGTGTGGTGTATAAGGGATTGTACTACCCCACAAGGCCATTCTAGGCCAACTGCATGGGTTACCCCATGTACTGGGAACATGGGATCTCACACATAGTGTGAACCCCGGTACGGGCACACGACTGCGTACATGGAGGAAACCCCTCTTACTTGGACAAGGAGTGTGGTTCGTCCTACACACTGTGAACTTATATTTTTACAATGCATGTCCCCTCTTACTCGTGTTGTTACACGCGGGCAGTACCCGGAGTCCTGAGACATGGCTTGTGACCCCTTCTATAGACTGTGTATATCCTTGAACATGGATTGATCCTCTTTTCCACCATTCCATAGAAATGTTTTGTTGGGGTTAGTTCCCATTTTTCTCATTCTTTTTATGGTTATGTATCATTTCCATCCATAGGAATATGATCAATTCCGAGAGACATTCTGAGATAGAGTCAGGTATCCCTTCGATAGGCCCAGAGCGAGATCCTCTATCGATTATTTACCCTAGGTAGATTCGTGTATCAACATGACTTATCCTATAAGATGTTCATCCAATATTTAGCATTTGAACCCTAGGGAGTCACGATATCCACCAAGGCCCTGAGAGTGATCCTCATATATATATCATGATCTTACCCCACTCAAGAGTGTGTTCTCCTTGAATGATTATATCTATCATTCAAGGATTTTCCCAAAGAATGTTACTTCTCAGAAGGAGGTCATCAGATCTATTAGACTCATGTAGTGAGTTTTTCCTTAAGAGTTCATCATGGTACATTAAAACTGAATCCCTAGAGCTGGTATGCTGTTGTGTGACTTGTCTCTAGACCGTGGGTCTAGGTTTTGAGTATATCTGGATTGTGTTTCTATTGTTATATGTTTTGTATATGTATACTATGTAGATCCGGTTTTACCTTTTCTTTGTGTTTTTATTTATGGTATTCGAGGTCCTTTAATGAGTGTTGTCATACTCACTCATGCACGGGCGTTTCTTGCTCATGTCATGTCATATGTAGACGAGCAACCTTTTGACAGAGTCCAGGGCAGAACAGGACCAGAAATGGAATTATATGTTCCCTATACGTTGAGGTGTTCCTATGGATATGAGAAGATGTCCCAATACCCCTTTGCTCTTATATGTTGTACTTTGTAGTTTTCATACTCTTGTTTCTAGTGGGCTTGTAATCTAGACCAGTTTACATTTTGTACTTCACTTTCCTTCATACTCTGTTGGTTGGGTTTAGTTGTATACATGCAATTTTTCTATAGTGGTTTTTACATTTTCTGCATTTATGTGCTAGGAGATGTGTGTGTGTGTACAAGTACTGAGGCAATGCATCCCATGTTGGTGATATGCCTATCGGTGCTAGTCACCATCCCCTGACCTATTGGAGGCGGTCTTGGGGGGTCGTAGTGTCGGCCCCACTAGGACGGATCGTGATAGTGTCAAATCATATGGGGGTCAGTTTTATCATAAGAAGAAGATTCTATGAGATTTTTTTTGGGGGAAAATGTTAATTGTTCCAAGTTAAGATTTTAGTTTAGTGACTCTAGTGTGGGTTTGGGTGGCCGACGTATCCATACCTCAAGACATTGATATCCTACTTTGCGACGGGGTAAATGAAAAAACTAGTTGTGGGGAAATAAAATAATGGTTGATGAACCATATATGAATGGGTTGTGTTCTACATGTATTTTAATGTCATCTATCCAAATATACACGTTGAAAATGGTACATCTTGTTTCTTTATAAGATTCATCTGCAATGCATACCTACTAGGATTCAACATCTTGATCACAAGGATGGCCCAATCAGTTATGAGGCTTCGATACATGGACCATTTCCCAAACAATTCTCTCTATGTGGCGTACCGTCTATGCCACCACTAGTGGAGCACCATGTGGTAAATCATGTACTAACATATGAGGGTCTAGGCTGAGCACCCTCCATGGGTATCAAAGATAGAGAATATGATTTCCCAGAACCCCCTTGGTAATTACTTTTCCAAAAAATAAGGTTCCACAAAGACGGTGGCACCGTGACGATGGCGCCGGTCACAGTGGCACCATGACAGTGGTGCCGGTCACAGTGGCACCGTGAAGGTGGCTCCGGTCACAGTGGCACCATGACGGTGGCACCAGTCAGGGTGGGACCATGAACGTGACATGGCGAAGGTGGCACTGTGTCCTCACCCATCCCTCCGTTTCTTTTCCCAGTCCCACTCCCAAAATGTCTTTTTTTGATGTAAATTAATTCTTTTACAATATCAAGGCCATTTAAAGACTGTAATTAATTCCTAAAAATACCAGGAAACCTCCCCAATGGGGGATATAAAATAACAACTTAATTCCATTGTGCGTAAGTGTCGCACCACGTAGGAAACCGTGATCCGATGTTCCAAGCGTTCAAAATTCCCATATCCCATAACAATGGGATGATATCTTTATATCGCACGAGAAGTCCTTTTCCTCTTCTTCATTTGGCCAGGATCGTTCTCCCCTTGGTGCGCCTGGAGTCCCTTCTTCCCGTGGCCTGTGGTACGCCTCTGCTGGAGCTTTCTGCACCCCTTGGAGCCCACGAAACTCCTCCTCTGCAAGTCGTACATCCCCTGTCTTTGGAGCGTGGAGAAAAAAAATCGATCCTTGATTAATCATGTAGGGTTTTCCTTCGCCTCTCCTTTCTGTGTATCATGTGGGGTGTGTACACTTTGTCTCTGTGGGAATTGATGAAACCAAACATTATGAAGATAATGAACAGACCTTTAAAGAACGAAGGGGGTGTGATCAATGTTCTTCTACACTCTATTTAATTGATCTATGTTGTAAACTATATGAATTTATGCCTACTGAAAATCATGGATGTTGGTGGTCTTTCTCTATGCACTGATAAACTCTTGTCTCTTGGGATGATTGAATGGTTGTAACATAGAAATTTGATAATCACGTAAACTCGTTGGATTAAATGGAAGACCAGCAAACATATACCCTTGTGTGGTCACCCTGGTTGACTAAAAGAAAGGGGAAATAAATAAATGATGTTCTAGAACCTGAATGTTTCTCTACTCTGTTTTGGTAGTAGGTGAATTGTTCTGCATGTTTTCCTATGGGGCGATGTGGGTGAGGACGGGATCCTCTGTTATGGTACGGTTGTTGGTTTTGAATCTGAAGTGGTGTGAATGCTTAAATTTTTGTTTGGTTGTTTCTCTTTTTTTGGCTAGTGGTTGTGCCTGTTAGTTGCCTAGAAGTGCAGAATTTACTTAATGGAATCACATGAACATGAAACTATGAATTGGTTGAACGGGTAATTGGTTTGGGGAATGATTTGGGACTTGGTAATGAGTGTCGTGGCTTCTTTTATGAATGAATAGTAACAAGGGTGTTATGCTTGGTTTGGATTTGGAAACCCTATGTTGGGATGAGTGCTTGTTAACGATATATATATCTGTAGTTTTTATGTTTTCTAATTCAAGCCCCACCCAAGTTGATCACTTAGTGCTGAACACCCCATTTCATGGGGAGGGTGGTTTTCCCAACACTCCTATGACTGGTTGGTTATTAGCTCCTTTTCTGCTCCCTTTTCCGAATAGCCCAAGACTCTTCGGGCAGGCTGTGATGGCCTGAGGTCCATTATTAGCCCAAGAATCTTCAGGCAGTGTAGTTGTGGTTGTTGGCCTAGGTGTCTGCGGCTAGGTTGTTTCCCAAGTGTCTTGGGGATGAGGCACAGGTGCCTTCTGGCGTGGCAGTAGTTGTTCTGGCCCAAATGTGTGCAGTCAGGGTTTGACAGTGGGACTGCGGTGAGGTTGTGGCCCAGGTGTGTGTGGGTGAGGTTTGGCAGTGGGACTCTGATGACGTTGTGCCACAGGTGTGTGCGGGCGGGGTTTAACAGTGGTATTGCGGTGAGGTTGTGGCCCAGGTGTGTGTGGGCGGGGTTTGGTAGTGGGACTGCGGTGAGAATGGCGGGATTGGTTCGATGTGTAGGATGTTTTCAATTACAAGTGTAAAATTGGTGTGGGGTACCCAGACATCGATGTGCTATTACTATACATTACATACCTTGCATTATTTGGGGAGTGTGCCTTGGTGAGGCTTGGTTGGATAGTTTCCCTTGCTAGGTGTTTTGGTTTTTCTTTTCTCACATGTCATTAGAATGCCTCTCCACTAGTGCGTGAGAGTCTTTGGATTTCTCTACTGAGTATATTTGTATGCTCACCCTACGTATATAAAACTGCTTTCAGGATTCCAGGAGGATTTCATGGATCATGAGGAACCATACTAGTTTGGACCTTAGGGCACTTGCTGTTGTTGTTTTCCTTTTTATTGGTACATTACCATTGAATTTATTGGGGATTTTATAATTTACTATTGAACATGCATAATGGGAATGGGTTACTATTGGATTTACCTTTACTTTTAGCTTTCGTATTGTTGGGATTTCTATCTTATCTCTTGATCCTATAAAAAACTAAAAAGGGTAATGTCTTCCATTTGTGTGAGATTCTATACCCTTGGTGCTAGTCGCCCCTCCAGGACCTATTAAAGGTGGTTCTCGGGAGTAATTATCTCTCCTTCAATATATAGAAAGAAAGGTATGGCAATTTGTTGTCCCTTCCCTCCTTTTGGTGAAGGCGGGTCATGATAGAATGATACCATTCTGTCATTATATCTCCTTTAGCCTAAAGTAGGAAGGGTCTGACAATCTATGGTCCCTACCCTCCTTTTGATGAAGGCGGGTCGTGACAGAATGGTATCAGAGGGAGGTTTGTGGTTGAGAGATAGGATGGAGTCTAGTGTTAGTCACAGTGAGGATTTCATGGAGTGGTAGGGCAACATTGTTGGGTGATCTTGGTGCATGAAATAATCTAGGGAAGACAGGCTAGGGCATGGATTTTTAGCCCCCCCCCCCCCCCTGTGATCCGACGCAAGGACTCTGTACCTACTAAACGACCAAGTTAGGCTACACTGATTATAGGGTGGAGACCCTAGGAAAGGTAAATGAATCATAATTACTAGTTTTCTTATGTTTCATCGGTTTATTAGGGATTCAAAATAAATAAAGGAGTCTAAGAAAATTTAAGAACAATTTTCGGTACTACTCGGGCTTAGGCATTACTTATTTACCTTACAGCTATGGAACCTCGGAGGTGGCCATGAGTTGTGCGGGTGATTGGGGCCCAGTAGGTTGACTGGGCTGATCGACAGAGGACCAACCGAGTGGAGGAGGGTGATCTGTGGTAGAAGATGCTTTGATCCTTTCAGCGATAGACCCTCGGGAAGTATGAGGGCAACACCTCGGATATAGAGACAGAGAGCTAGCTCAATGAACTAGTGATCGCTTTCAGCCTAATTCAGGCTTTGATGGAGTATTGGGTTCCTCTGGCCATCATCCAGATGTGGGGAGCAGCACATCAGTGGTGGAAGCTTTATCTTGGAGAGAAGAGAGAGACTGAGGTTATGTGGGATGACTTCGAGAAGGAGTTCAACGCGCAATTCCTCTCTTCAATGACGGAGGCTGAGAAAAGGCAGGAGCTACTCTCCCTCCAGCAGTGGAGTATGTCAGTGAGATAATTGGAGATCAAGTTCAAGGATCTCCTTCTCTTCGCTCCGTACCTCGTTCTAGATGAGGAATCTCAGGTGAGACATTTATAGGAGTCACTCTAACCTTCTTTTCAGTACGATGTTACTCCCTTCACCCTACCGACATACTAAGAGGTGAAAAATAAGGCTGAAGTGGTGGATAGGATGCAAATTATTGGCTCTGTGTCATGAGAGGGAATCCAGTTGGGCTTGTCAAAGGGGAAGGTTGTCAGCAGTAGGCCTCCATCATCAGGGCCCTCTAGGTTCTGACCAGCAGGGAGCAGGCGGCAGCAGTTCCAGTTCCGATCTCTCGGTCCTCTCCATTTCCCTTCGGGCCCAGGACTGAGGTTTCTCATCTGTGGAATCCATGGGCACCTTCGAAACCAGTGCCCGGATAGATTACAGTACGGTGGGGGTGGGCAGGTTCAGCGCCCACCTCAGCAGATGTTGTTTCCAGATAGGCACTATCAGCAACAACATGGGCAGAAACCTCCTACCCTTCCGAGGGAAGACATTGCAAGAGTAGGCCGACCATAGGGCGCTCCTTAGGGACCTTGACCAGTGCGTGGTCGAGGAGGTGGCTGTCAGTCGAGAGGCAGAGGAGTTGGGCGTGGGCAGTTTCATGCCATAGAGCCTGCAATTCCAATAGGGCCAGAGGTCATTTGGGGAACGATCAGCTTGTTTAGTACCCTTTCATATGCCTTGTTCGATACAGGAGCTTCACACTCCTTTGTTACACACAGTCTATCCCATGCTCGAGGTTTAGAAAATGAGAGACTTCTAGTGCCCCCGGTCCTGAGCACACAAGTCAGAGGTCAGACCAACTTGTTGTTTGTTTGTCGAGGATGCAGATTGATGATAGGTCCACAATATTCAGTCAGGGATCTTCTACTATTGTTGATATAGCCATACTATGTCATCCTATTCATTGACCGGTTGTTCTATGTATGTTCCGTCATTGACTACTTCGGATGAAGGGTCTTTTTTCGGACTTTGGCCGTCGAAAAGTGACTTTCATCAGCGAGCGGAGTTTCCAGGGAAGCAGCAAGCAAGTGGAACCCCTCTTATCATTGCTGATGAGCTATTAGTGGAGTTAGTGGTTGTAGAAATGGTGTATGTCCTATGAATCGTCAGTGAGTTTATGGACGTCTTCCCTGAGGAGGTGATGAATCTACCCCCTCGACGTGACATCGAGTTTGGGATAAACTTGCAGCCTTGTGCTCATCTGATTTTGACGGACCCCTTCTGGATGGCACCTTCTGAGCTCCGGGAGTTGCAGATTCAGATTGACGATCTGATGAAGAAGTGTTTTGTTTGACCAAGTGCGTCACCATGGAGTGCTCTAGTCTTGTTCGCGAAAAAGGTAGATGGTGGTCTCAGGCTGTGCATAGAATACAAGAGGCTGAATCAGGTGATGGTCAAGAATCGCTACCCTATTCCAACGATAGATGATCTCTTTGACCAGTTGAAGGGGGCAGGATGGTGCTCTAAGATCTATTTGTGGTCGGGATATCACCCGTTGAGTGTGAAAGAGGGTGACATCTCGAAGATGGCCTTCATGTTCAGATATGGACACATTGAGTTTGTGTTCATGCCGTTCGGCGTTACCAACGCTCCATCCATATTCATGGGACTCATGCAATCAGACTTTAGGGAATATCTAGACCAGTTCGTGGTCGTGTTTATCGACCACATTCTGATCTACTCAAGATCAAAGGAGGATTGCGCTGAGCACTTGTGGATGGTTTTAGAGATCCTCTGATAGCCCCAGCTCTATGGGAAGTTGTCCAAGTGCATGTTATGGGTGCGAGAAATGCATTTCCTTGTTCACGTGGTGTCCGAGCAGTGGCTACTAGTAGACCCATTGATGGTCAAGGCGGTTGTTTCTTGGGAAGCAACCAAGAACATGGCGGTGGTTCGTAGTTTCCCCAGGGTGGCAGGTTACTACCGGAGGTTCGAGCCCGACATATCACGAGTTTCAGAACCCTTGACAGCCATGACCAAGAAGGACCAGTCATTCTTAAGGGATGACCAATGCGAGGAAGCCTTCAGTTATCTGAATGAGAAGTTGGTTAGTGCCCTAGTGCTGAGGTTTCCAGAAGAAGGGGCAGCATATGATGTGTTCTGTGATGCTTCAGGGCAAGGCTCGGATGTGTGTTGATGTATCAGTAAGGGATGATCTCCTATATGTCTAGTTAGTTACATCCTCAAAGCATAATTATTCCACCCACGATCTGGATCTTGCGACGGTCGTAATCGCACTAAAGTTGTGGCAGCATTACCTCATCAGGGAGCGCTTTGTGGTCGTCACAGATCACATGTGCTTGAAGCGTGTCTTCTCCCATCGAGACCTGAACTTACGATAGCGAAGGTGGATGGAGTTCCTTCAGGACTACGACATAAAGATTTCCTACACCTCAGTAAAAGGGAATGTGGTGGCTGATGCCCTGAGCAGAATGTCACAGAAATATGCAGTCCGAGAGTCGGAAGATACTTGGAAGGTAATTGGGGAGTTGGTTGCCCTGCACCTAGATGCTAATATAGAAGGTGGCAGAGGTTTCCTGTATCAGATGATAGTGCAATATTCTCTGTTGTGGTAGGTAGAGGAGTTCCAATGGGGAGACTCAGAAAGTGAAGTGATACGTGACCGAGTTACCCAAGGTGATACCCCAGAAGTATGTGCGGAGGATTATCAGAACCAGATGTTTTTACAAGGAAAGATGTTTGTTCCAGTGGAAATGCATGGAAAAGTTCTCAGTGAGTTCCAAAAATCACCCCTAGCAGTGCACGCGGGAGTTTCCAAGATGTACTGGGACTTGAGAGGTCAGTTCTGGTGGCCCGGGGTGAAACAGGTAGTAGTAGGGTTCGTAGCGAAGTGCCTAGTGTGTCAGCAGGTGAAGGCTGAACACCGTGTCCCAGGTAGCTTGTTGCAACAATGATATGTCCCTGAGTGGATGTGGCAGGACATCTTGATGGATTTTTTCATGAGGCTACCCAAGGTTTGAGGAGGCTGCGACGCTATCTGGTTAGTGGTGGATCCGTTGACGAAATCAGCCCACTCTATGGGGATCAAGGAGTCGGGCACAGTGGATACTTTAGCACGATGGTATGTAGATGAGGTGGTGTGGCTGAATGGAGTTCCAAGATCTATAATCTCGGATAGGGATGTGCGATTTACCTCATGAGTCTTGAGGGGCTTTCAGCATGCTTTTGGAACTCAGCTACATCTTAGCGCTGCTTTCCATCCCCAGACAGATGGGCAGATAGAGCGCACCATCCAGAAAATGGAGGACATGCTACGAGCAAGTATTCTGGATTTTAAGGGATCGTGGGTGCGACACCTGCCTCTGGTAGATTTTCCCTACAATAATAGATATCACACTACCATTGGCATGGCTTCGTTCTAAGCCTTGTACGAGAGGTCGTGTCGTTCACCCATGTGATGGACTGAGGATGGGGAAGCGAGTGTTCTTGGGCCGGAAGAAGTGCAGAGCACGACAGAGACGGTTCAGCTTATATGGGAAAGGATGAAAGCAGAATAGGACTGAAAAAATTATTTTCCAATAATAGGAGGAGACACATGGAGTTCGGGGTTGGGGACCACATGTTCTTGATGGTCTCCCCTCGGTGGGGACAATAGAGGTTCGGTAGGGGGAGCAAGCTTTTTCCCAGATTCATCAGACCCTTAGAAGTGTTGTGGCAGGTCGGGGAAGTGGCATATCATCTAGCATTACCACTGCCACTACTGAGGATACATGACGTCTTCTAGGTGAACGAGGTCCATCAGTATCTGCAAAACTATTCAGACATACACAACTTGGGAGAGCTGGATATCAAGGACGACGTGAGCTTTTGTGTAAAGACCAGTGAGGGTCGAGGATCGTGAAGAGGAAGTGTTTCATGGACAAACCATTCCTTTGGTTCGTGTGTTGTAGAGGCATGGTGGGCTCAAGGAGAGTATCTAGGAATGGGAAGCACATATGCGCACCCAGTACCCATAGTTTTTTTGAGTTTTGTGATGATCTCTTTGTACTTGTTTATGATGAAACACTTTACCTTGTTGGCTATGAAATGCGTGGTTTTCCTTTTCTCTGAATTTGTTTGAAGTGTCCTGAAATGTGGGGAGCGGAGAACCTGATCCCTAATCAAGACGCATTATGGTTGATGCGATTGAACCCGTGCGGATGAGTCAGTACCTCCCAAAGTGGATAATATCTTGACATGGGTGAAGAGACTCCCAAACCCATATGACTGGACAGTTTGACCCTTGTATGTTTCCTGGTTTTTTGAGGAGAGGTGTTTCTAAATGACGATGAGGTTCACCCCTGAGAGGTATCTTTTGAGGTGGTTGTTTGGACCCTCTCTTTTCTTTTGGGTTGTTTTGTTTATCAAGGGCGAGAATAGTTTGAGAGGTATCTAATGTAATGGCCTAGAACCCCTCTGGCGATTACATTGCCAAAAAATAAGCTTCCACCAAGACAGTGGCACCGTGACAGTGGCACTGTGACGGTGGCGCCAGTCATGGTGGGACCATGATGGTGGCACCAGTACGGTGGGACCGAGAAGGTGACACTGTGACGGTGGCACCATCTCCTCACCCAGCCCTCTGTTTATTTTCCCAGTCCTGCTCCTGAAACCTCTTTTTTTTGGCGTAAATTAATTCTTTTACACTATCAAGTCCATTTAAAGCCCATAATTAGTTCCTAATAATCCTGAGAAACCTCCCTGATGGGGGATATTAAATAACAACTTAATTCCATCGTGCATAACTGTCGAACTGCATAGGAAACCGCGATCCAACTTTCAAGGCATTCAAAATTCTCACATCCAATAACAATGAGATCTTATCTTTATATCGCATGAGAAGTTCATTTCCTATTCTTCCTTTGGCTGGCTTCATTCTTCCCCTAGTGCACCTGGAGTCCCTTCTTCCCATGTCATGTGGTGTGCCTCTTCTAGAGCATTCTCTACCCCTTGGAGTCCACAAAAATCCTCCCCTACAAGCCACTCATCCCTAGTCCTTGGCACATTGAAAAAAAATCTCGATCATTGATAAATCAGGTAGGGTTTTCCTTTTCCTCTCCTTTTAGTGTATCATGCAAGTTGGGTATGCTTTGTCTCCGTGGGAATTGACGAAACCAAACATAATGATGATAATGAACGGACCTTTATAGAATGAATGGAGGGTGTGATCAATGTTCTAATGTACTCTATTTAATTGATATATATTGTGAACTTTATGAATTTATGCCTATTGAAAATCATGACTGTTTGTGGTCTTTCTCTGTGCACTGATAAACTCTTGTCTCATATGATGATTGAATGGTTGTAACATAGAAATTTGTTAATCACATGAACCAGGCAGATTAAATGGATTCCCTGCAAACATATACTCTTGTGGGGTCACCCTGGTTAACTAACAGAAAGAGTAAATAGATAAATGAAATGCTTGAACCTGGATGTTTCTTTACTCTCTTTTGGTAGTAGGTCAATTGTTCTGTTTTTTTCTTATGGGGCGATGTGAGTGATGATGGGATCCTCTATTGTGGTACGGTTGTTGGTTGTGAATCTGATGTGGTGTGAATGCTTAAATTATTGTTTGGTTGTTTCTCTTTTCCGGGATTGTGGTTGTGCCTGTTAGTTTCCCAGTATAGCAGAATTTACTTAAATGGAATCACTTTAACATTAATATAAGAATGGGTTGGATGGGGAATTGGTTTTAGGAATGAGCTGTGACTTGGTAATGAGTGTCGTGGCGTCTTTTTTGAATGAATAGTAACAAGGGTGTTATGCTTGGTTTGGATTTGGAAACCCTAGTTTGGGATGAGTTCATGTTAACTATATATATATATATATATATATATATATAGTTTTTATGTTTTCATATTCGAGACCGACCCATGTTGAGAACATAGTGTCAAACACCGCATTTCATGGGGAGGGTGTTTTTTCCAACACTCCTATGAGTGGTGGGTTATTAGCTCCTTTTCTGCTCCCTTTCCCGAAGAGCCCAAGACTCTTCAGGCAGGCTGTGATGGCGTGAGGTCCATTATTAGCCCAAGAATCATCGAGCTGGGTAGTTTTTGTGGTTGGCCCAGGTGTTTACAATCAGGTTGTTTCGCAAGTGTCTTCAGGATGAGGCCGAGGTGTCTGTGGGTAGGTTGTTTCCCAAGTGTCTTCGGGATGAGGCTCAGGTGTCTTCGGGCGTGGTAGTAGTTGTTCTGGCAATGGTGTGTGAGGTCAGGGTTTGGAAGTGGGATTGTGGTGAGGTTGTGGCCCAGGTGTGTGTGGGCGGGGTTTGGCTGTGGGACTGCGGTGAGGTTGTGGCCCAGGTGTGTGTGGGTGGGGTTTTGCAGTGGGATTATGGTGAGGTTGTTGCACAGGTGTGTGTGGGAAGGGTTTGGCAGTGGGAATGCGGCGAGAATGGCCTTATTGGTTCGATGCGTTGGATTTCTTAAATAACCAGTGGTAAAGTGGCTTGGCATACCCAAACATCGATGTTCTATTACTATACATTACCTAAAATGCATTATTTTTGGAGTGTGACTTGGTGAGTTATGGGTGGATAGGTTCCCTTTCTAGGCGTTTGGGTTTTTCCTTTCTCACAGAGCATTAGAATGCTTTACTCTTGTGCATGCGTGTCTTTGGTATTCCCTACAGAGTGTACTTGTATGGTCACCCTATGTATATAAAACTGCTTTTAGGTTTCGAGGAGGACTTCAGGGATCGTGGGGGACCGTACTAGCTCAGACCTAGTGGAAATTGCTGTTGTCGTTTTTCTTTTTTCATGGTACATTACCTTTTGAGTTTTTGTGGCTTGTATCAATTACTATTGAACATGAATATGGGAATGGGTTACCTTTGGCTTTACCATTACTTTCAGCATTGGTATTATTGGGAGTTCTATCTTATCCCTCGATCCTATAAAAAATAAAAAGGGTAATGCCTTCCATTTGTGTGACATTCTATACCCTTGGTGCTAGTCGCCACTCCGGGACCTATTGAAGGCGGGTCTCGAGGGTCATTATCTATCCTTCAACTTAATGATGGAAGGGTCTTGAAAGCTATAGCCCCTTCCCTCCTTTTGGTGATGGTGGATAGTGACAGAATGATATAATTATGTAATTGTCTCTCCTTCAACATCAAGAAGGAATGGTATGGAAATCTTATGTCCCTTCCCTCCTTTTGGTGAAGGTGGGTCATGACAGAGACCCCTCAGGTTCCATGACGAGCCCATCCCTCAAGAATCTAGGGACTGGTTTTAGGTAGTGAACATAGTTTTCTATTTTGGGAGGACACTAGTTGACCAGATGGTGATCCTTAGAGCGAGCCTTCTTCAGGACTCAGCCGGAAGATGGTGGAGTTTGACCACACAGACTCATGATGTGGAGAGTCATTTGTGGGTGGATTTTGAGTTAATTGTTAGACAATAGTTATCTCTAGTTATGTTGAGAGTTGTGGGTATATAAAAGCGTTTTCAAATCTAGTTGGGATGTTTGATGGTGGCTGAATATTAACAAAGGTTCACCAAACTGGCCAGGTACTCGATGGATATAGTCAGGGATCACCACTTCCAATCTTAGACCATCATACAAGGTCTACGTTGGGGCATTTAATCTAGTATCATGCCTCTATGCAATCTGACATATTCAATAGTGATCAAGAAGAAATTGGATATCATGATCCTCTTTGAGGAAAGGAGGAAATCAATAGTAATCAATAGCATGAAGACAGGTGCGTAGACCTCAGCAGTAGGTATCCAACTTCTGGCATAATGTTCGGGACTTTGGAGACATCATAGGAGGACCTAAGAGAGTAGATAGATAGTCCATGGATGTGAAGAAGTATTTAGTCAGCCATGGGACAGGTGATGCTACTCATGAAATGATAGTAGACATATCTCTAGAGACTATCCAACCCATCGATATATTTATAGGGAAGACATGGATAGAACACCGAGGTAGAGAAAGAGAGTATAGAAGGCAAACCAACCAGGTGGTGGATGTGGTATAGGAGTAGGGATAGCTACATGTGGTGGCTGACGATGTGATCTTCTTCAACCACCACTCTCAAGAGGTCCACACTAGGTTGAGGGCGTTGGTGGGCCAGGGGCTGGAACAACTACATGTATTAGTGGAGTACGACCTTGGGAATCCAGGAATGATCTGAGGTATGATATGTTTATTCTCTACATTGTCTACAAAACTTAGAGACAGAAGTTCCAGTCAATTATTCATCACCACTTGTCTGGTGTAAAACCATGAGATTCCAGTAGAGCCGTTTACTCACCCCATACACATGGAGACGCCCATGGGAGGGGACATAGTGATCACACACCTTTTTCTGATAGTGTTATATGACCCTTGGAGGCAAGAGTTTTGGTTAGAACCTCTTTTTGGTTGCATCAAGGAATTACGACGTCATTATAAAGATGTATTGGTTATCTTCAATTCATTCCCAGATTGACTTGTTTAGGTGAAGAGTGTAGTGTGTCTATGACATTGGGAGGATGTTTTCCTTTTTCAGTGAAAAAGAGACCCATGAAGCATAGGATGGGCTCACACATTGGAGGGTGTGTCAAATCACTCATGAGTTGGCTATCCTTACCCTCAGAATAGTAGATGTTGTGAGCTTCTAGTAACAAGCAAACGTGGTGGTGTACAAAGATGTATTTCTTGATGTTGTTCTAGGACTACCTCTTAACTAGGATATCAATATCGACATCAACATATACACTAGGACGACAATGATATCCTCACCAGCGTATCAGATGGATCTCAAAATGATTTTTCAGATGAGATTGAAGTTGGAATATTTTTAGAAAATTGTCTTTGTGAAACCCATTATTTGACCCTAGGATGCCCGGGTCCTGTTTTCCATGAACGAATATGGGAGTTTAAGGTTTTGTGTGGACTATCAGCACCTTATCCAAGTGAAGATGAAGAAAAAGTATCAACCACTAAGGACCGATGACCTATTTTATCAGCTAAGAGGGGCACTGTGGTTCTCAAAGGTTGAACTTTGATTATGTTACCACTAGTTACGAGTATGAGATAATGATATAATTAGTAAGGCTTTAAGATGCTGGCATAGTCACTACGAGTACTTGATGATGCCTTTCGGATGGATGAATGTTGCCATAGTGTTTCTGGGACACATGAACCAGATCTTTCAGCTATATATAGACTAGTTTGTGGTGGTATCCATCAACGAAATCCTTGTGTACTCAGTGTCATAACTGGATAACGCAAGAAAAAATTAGATTGCTCAAGGACTACTCCAAGGGCACTGGAATTATGGGAAGCTATCGCAGTTCTTGTATAGATTCATGAGGTCCACTTTATGGGACATGTCATATTCATAAATGGATTAGATGTGGACCCAGCCAAGGTGGAGGTAGTGTTAGCTTGGGATCCAGCTCGGAGTGTGACGGAGGTGCAGAGCTTCTTTGGGTTGACAGTATATTATCGGAGAGTAAATATATATTTTTCATGAATATCAGCACCTATGATAGCCTAGAAATGGAAGGGGGAACCCTTAATGTGGTTAGAGAAGGTAAATCATGATTTCATGATGTTGAGGCAATGCTTGACAAGTTCCCCATATTTTTTTTTCAGAAGATGTTGTCAAGTACATAGTTTCTTATGACGAATCAAGGACTGATCGTGGTTGTGTCCTGATGCATGGATTGGTGCGGATTGGTTATATTTCACTCCATCTATGACCGTATGATAATAACAACATGATACATGATCTTGAGTTGACAATGGTATTATTTTCATTGAATATTTGGTGACACTGCCTTTTGTTGAAGTAGTTTATCGTTTAATCTGACCAAAAGATCCTCAAGTACATCTTCTCGCAAAAGGATAAGAATATGAGGCATATGGGATGTCTCGAGTTCCTTCAAGATTACAATTTTGAGAATATCTATAATACTTGGAAGGGGAACAAGGTGGAAGATTATCTTAGAAAGAGATCAAGTTTGTAGCTATAAAACAATGGAAAAAAGCAGTTGGCCTCATTATAGTTATCCATCATTGATAGAGAGTATGAAATATACATATAGTCAATGGTTTTCAGCCCTACACTCTTACAACATGTTAGGGAGTCAAAACATAGGTATTTCTACTATGAGTCTTTATGTTCACAGTTAACGAAATAACATGCTTCTGGTGGATATTCACAAGGTGGGGAGAATGTCATCCTTTTCAGAGGAAGCACTGTTGTACTAATGGAATTGTAGGAGGAGGTCCTAAGGTAGTTTCATATATATCCCTCAGACATACACCCTTATGTGGAAATGATTAACCATGATATCTGAAGACAGTTCTAGTGGTTATGCATGAAGAATGTTGTAGAAGTGTTCATTTCTCAATGCCTTATGTGCTAGTAGGTGAAGCCTGAGGACCAGGTTCCTACAGTGTTAGCTCACTCCTTGTAGGTACCTAAGGGGATGCGGGATGGGATATGGATGTACTTCGTGATGGTATTACCATGAACATTCAAAAGACAAACTCTGAATGGTCGCTCATTGGCCAACTCACCATGTTAGGTCAATTCCTATCTATCAGGGGGAAGAGTTCCTGTCACGACCCATCCTCGGGCCTCGTGTCGTGACTACCCCAAACCCACCTTCCATAGGCCAGGGTCTAGCGACTAGAGCCAAAGACGTAAATCCCAAAAAAATGGGAAGGCATTGCCTTTATTATAGTAAACAACACAACAGAGTACAAGTGGACGAAAACACTATGTAAAGTAGTAAACAAGTGTGATAGAAATTCAAAGTGGTCGGAAATACAAGCCCAATAGAAACGTACAGATACAACTAAAAGTAAAGTTCAACTCAATGGACAACTGCTGAAAGGTGACAAGAAGCTCCTGGATCATCCACCACGGATCCAACCTGAAGTCTAGGTACAGATGTCCTGCTCAGCACCCTGCGTCTGACCGACTGTCCGTTCATCTCCTCCGGGTACCAACTCATCGTGAAATACACCTCCGGGCACCGTCCAACTGAACATGCCTCAACCATGATTAGTATTTTTTGTCATCTGCAACCAACACAACTAAGTGCAGGTGTAGCCCGTATAGGGGTGAGTATAACGATACTCAGTAGGGACCCCGAGACCCTCGTGGTCTCACTAAAATCCAACAAGGATAAACCACAAAGAAAGATCTCAATATATAACCTTTACATAGATATATTCCAATACATATACCTAAATTATCATGTGACCCATATCAATCATGAGGTAAACAAAATGATTATTGACTCAGCTCAAACCAGGATTTTCATTTTCAAACCCGCAACTACTGAAGATCACGTCCTCTATTGAGTGTCGTGATCATGTCGTGACTTTGAGGCGCTGCTCACTAACCTTTGACTGCTGAGGTACTCCTCCTGTTGAGTACTACGGGTCAGCCACCCAAACATAGTAGTGCTTCCCGCCAGAGTCAGCCACCCAAACATAGTAGTGCACCCCCCCTAATAGTCGGCAGAGGTATTCCTTCTATGGAGTACCATGTGTCTGCCTTCCAAACACAGTAATGCCCCACACCGTGGGTCTTCCACCCAATCATAATAGTTTTCCCCATTGGGCTATACAAGTCACTCGGACTTGAATCGGACAAGTAGTCATCAGGTCTCATCTAGCTACAAGGTCTCCGTACTATGTACGCTTGTCTCCGAGAGGATCCACTCCATGATCTACTGATCGATACTCCATGTATCAAAAATATCCATGATGAAGTATCTCAAATTACCACCTTGTCATAAGGGTCTCAACACAACAGACGGCGCATCAATCAGACGCCCGATCAGTGAGTTATTAGCCTTTTAGTCTCGGGGGGTCCGTTTGGTTTCATGTACGAACCAACCCAATAATATCTCAACTATACCCCGAACTCTCATGGGGTATACTCAAAGGGACCATCTCTCAACGTGATCAACAATGCCACTGACGGTTCGTCAAACAGACGTCTGGTCTGAAAGTTATCAACATTCCCGTTCCCAGGGGGCCGGTTGGATTTTGTGTACAATCTAACCCGGCCCTACTCCAACTACGTCCAAACAATAGGTGAAGTATGCCAAAAGAACCCTCTAATCAATAGTAATCTCTCAAATTCGACGGAATGTCAATCGGACGTCTGGTCCTTATGTTATAAGTGTTTCCGCTCCGAGGGCCCGATTGGTTTCGGGTTCGAACCAACCCGCCCGTACTACAAATGACACTGGTTAACCAAACCGGTCACACCATTGAGATCCATACAGAAAAAAAACACAAGATGGACTACCCATTGGTCCAAAATGGATAGCCGGTGAAAAGGTTGCATTTCACCGCAACACGCGCGAACCGGGCCTTGTGGGGATCGTGCCTCGACCACGACATAAATATCCAAAACTTGTCTTCAATCATTCATCTTAATTTCACTATCCCAATATCACAAAAGGTTTGTCATTCCCACACCGTATGAGAGAGATATGTCAGATAAAAGATCCCGTAATAATAATAATATTATTATTATTCGGTGTTTCGTGGACCCGAGCCATGAACCAGAATACAGTGTCCAACATTAGACTTGAATCGACCGTATTAATGATGGGATTACATCGCCTCTAACCGAAAGACAATCGGACGTCGCACGCATGAGTTATGGCGGGTTGAAGATTTAATAATATTATTAAATATATTATTTTCCGAGCGCTTCGAGTACCTAATCCAAAAATCCAAAAAAGATATCCAATATTGGACTCATAAATTCTGTATTGAAGTCAAGGGCACAATGCATCTGACTGTTCTTGAAACCGAGGTCGCACGAAGAAGATACCATCAAAATATAGTTTTTCCCATAAAAAATAATAATAACATTATTACATTATTATTATTTTCAATTTAATTTTATTCCTAAAACCTCAAACCCCAAATCCACGCACCTCAAAAATAAAACTCCTACTTTGACTCCATGCCATCCACGCCCCATCCGTGATTGATTTCTTTTTATTTATGTTGATTCTATTTTATTTAGTTTCAAAACAACTTCTCTCTCCAATCTATTCTACAACCCACAAAAGACCACTCTCATGATTTCTTCTCCTCCAAACCCACAGGCTACCTCCTCCACCGAAAATATGCCGCCTTCGGACTTCCACAGTCCCGACGTGGCACACGGGAAGAACTTTCCATGGACCACCAGACGCGCTCCAGTGGTCCGATTCGCCTACCGTCTACGCCAACGTTTCTCATGGGACCTGCTCCTTACTGCAACGACTTGAAATTGCTGTTGTGGAATGTTTCTTCATCGCATGTCATCCAGTGGAAAGAGGCAAGTGTTGCGATGATCAGACGTCACGGAAGATCGTTATCGGTTTCATTGACATTAGAGGAAGAGCCTTCATTGATGTGGATTCCATATGGCGGTGTCTCCTCCTTTGATGGAGAACCAGGAAGTGTTCTTCATCATTAAGGAATGATCATTCTTCGTCGGTGAGTTGGTACTTGTCAAAAAAAACTCAAGAGCTCTCCAATCCTCCACACAACAATTTCTAACCACATATTTCATTAAGTCCCCTTCTTTTAAAAGCTTCCAAGCATTTGAAAAGAAGTCAAAGAGGTGTGAAAAATATAATTAATAAGGTTATTAATTTTCATAGTTGGATTAAGCTTGGGAGGTGGAGAGGCTCCACTTCATGAAAAGATAAAGTGGAGTTTCCATACAATTAACAGGGGGTGAGTTATGGGGAGGTGAGGAGTTAGGGTCTCGGGTTGGCCCCACCATACTGAACTCTCTCATGGGAGGTTAGGTGGGTTTGGGCCCCACCTCTAACTTCCCCTTTGTTGAAAATAACCACCTACCTTGAATAAAATTTTTACACATCAATTTTTATTTGATTTAATCAACTATCAAATATTTAACCTCACCCCACTCAAAAAAAATTACGAAAAAGGACCCCCTCAGCAATTACTGGCGCTATGGTTCCATCGGTGCCCTCATATTTCAATTCCGAGTACTTGTTCAAAAGATAGAAAAACCTGCTCATTCTTTCACTAAACGTACCCGAGCTAATCTTCGAAAAATTATTATCAGTCACTCTCGACCCACGCTGGTCATGGCTAGGATCTGCCTAAGTAAAACATGCCCCAAAAAAACCCATCAATACACTCAGATTTTCAATCCGAATGACCGTTTAGAAGATATGAATTTTACAATAAAATAATTGTCACTTAATTATTTTATTTGCGGCCAAAAACAAACTTTTTCTGGTGGAATGTGTCGGCCAAAATTAGTATCTTCCTAAATAAAGCATGCCCTCAAGAGTTTAGTGGTGGTCTTGGATTTTTAATCTGAGCTACCATTTGTGAGTTATAACCATTTTAAAATAAAATAACTTATTTAATTATTTTATTTATGGTTATGCCATTTTTGGAATTTCTCACAGGAGGCCCGCGCTTACTAAACGTAAGTCGTGCATAGGGTAAACCCGCCATCCTGAGCACAACGGTGCCCTCAGATATCTGATCCAGGTAACCATTTAAGAGTTATTCCAATTTTTTAGTAAAACTGCTTATGTGCGTTAATTTAAGCTTAACAAAACTTCAAAAAATTATTCCGGGCACACCGGGCCTCAGAATCAGGTTCCGTCAGAAATTTCAGACTCATAAGATAACAAAGAATTTAAGAAAAAAATTTCCTTTAAATTTACGGGTCTTTACATTGCTCCCACCTCAGGGATTTACGTCCCTGTAAAGCTTCAACACACACTTGGGAAAACAAAAATGGTACTGGGAAGGAATATGAGATTTATGCTCCCATGTGCTATTTGGGAGGTTCCCTTAGTGATAGTGAAAGTGCACCTGAGGAATCGACTATCCACATAGGAACTGCTCCTGTCGATCCACGATCTCCACCGGAACATCCTCAAGATGGGCACACTGGTCAACCTATGCCTTAGCTCATGAAAAGCTCTGCTGGAATCTCTCTTACTACATGAAGGGTTTCCCCTTCTTCGTTAAAATGTGGTACATCAACAATGGAGAAGTCTCACTCAAATCTAGGTCTATCTGACTTAAGAGTGATCGACTGCACCAACTTATGAATGATTCCATCCTGTGCTGCCCGATATTTCCTTTTCGCCAACCAAGGAAATCCCATCCCAACATTGTAAGTAAACCACAACCCTTTTGCCTAATTTAGTCAATCCAAGTATGAACTGTGGATGTCCAATCCATTCCCAAACTAATGTCGTAAGGCCGCGACTCTGCCACCAAGAGGATCCAACCGAAACTCTCGCCTCAACGGTCAGATCACAATATCAGCGTAAGTGGTATTTTAGATTCTCCTCCCAATGGTATCTCCAGACGTGAGGGTCGAGTCAATGGTTTTAATTGGAAACTCTAGGTCTGGGACATGATTTGTGTAATGAAAGAATGATTCGTATCAATGACTTTTGATACGAAATCTAGTAGTAGACACAGACCATTCCTCGAATCATTCCTAGAGCCTTTCAGTCGCAATCCTTGACTGCATGCAGCTACTCTCTTCCCCTACCCCCTATTCCCTGAGCCAGGTGGGGACTACAAAGGCTGGTGGTTGTAACATGTCAAAAAGTACACCACCTCATGCAGCTCTCCTAGATGTGCTTCCACGTCTACAGCTGTGCAGATTCATCTATCCTTAACACGTCTTTTTTTTGAATCATTTTACACGCCTATGTCTCTGAGACTGAGGCCAGTTTCCTGTTTCTTACTGCTTACATTCATTATCTGTATTCATTCAGCCAAAGAACATTCAATCACAAAGGTTCCCTCCAGCACCCTAGCATAAGTATAAATTCATTGAAGAATAACTGTTGGCTCAGATGTCCTTTAAACACACCTTGCTCAGAAGTCTGAGCCCTGAAGCACTAATCGCATCGTATTCATCATGTACCAGGAATGGTCAGTAAGCCCCGATGAATACTCAGCTACAGAAATGTCGTCCTGTTGATGCTGTATAAGCTCTAGAAAACACTCATTCACCACCTCAAGCATGTCCTCATACGCATGTGAGTCGGGCTCACCTCGGAAACTGAGGGGTATCTGATGCTAAAACACATTTAAGGCACCAAGCCTACATTTGTCATCTACCGGTACCTCTGGTTGGAACTGCTGACCAATAGGTAGTTATATAGCTGGCACACTACCCGAAGGTACTATCTTAGGCGTCGGTCCATGTACCGAAGCCTCATCATTATGCGGACCTAATTCATGGTCACTCAATGAAAAACACCAGTAGCTAAGATCTTCATCTACTCTAATAATGTCTAAATTAGGCGTAGAACTCTAGAAATCGCCTCCATCCAGTCCACTGCTACATGGGAATCTGTCTCGCTTCGTAACCTCGGAGGCCTCTGCTGCTAGAACTCGTGCAATGTCCTCTGTCAGCGTGGACTATTCACTAGTATGGCATGTGGCATCTACTGCCAAATGGATGGTGGTGATACCGGAACGCCACCTGAAGGTGCCAACATAGCAAGAGAGTTCTGCATTGGAGACTCATCGCTTGGTGTACTGTCATCGTGTACTCTCTCAGAACTCCAACTGACTGTCTGCGTGGTGACATCCTAAATAGATGCGACACGGTCGAACGATTTAATCCTGGTGAGCTGACTTAGTTTGATCTAACTTAAAGATAACTTCTAAAAATATAGAGGCAATCAGTGTTTTCGAGCACTGAGTAGGAAATCAGTAGTCAGGGTCCTGGTGTATAGATATGTCGGCTGTCGCACCAACACTGGACTACCTGAACTGAAAACCACACTCGGTATGCTTAACACTATTTATTCACATAAATAAAAATATCAAAGTTATAAGTTTTATGGTAGAACCAACTCCTCTAATAACAATTTTTCACAACCCATCCTCGGGGCCTATGCCGTGACTACCCCAAGCCCACCCTCCATATGCTAGGGGATGGAGATTATCACTAAAGGCGTAAATCCCAAATAAAAGGGAAGGCATTGCCTTTATTATAGTAAACAATATAACAATGCATAAGCAGAAGCAAACACTAAGTAAAGTAGTAAACAAGTGTGCTGGAAATACAAAGGGTCCAGATATACAAGCCCAACAGAAGTTACAGCTACAACTAAAAGTAAAGTATAACTCAAAGGAAAAAAACTGAAAGTTGACAAGAAGCTCCTGAATCGTCCTCCACGTATCCTACCTGAACTGTAGATAAATATGTCCTCCTCAACACACCACGTCCGACCATCCGTCCGTTCGTCTCCCCGGGTACCGACTCATCGTGAAATCCACCACTGGGTACCATCCAGCTCAAAAAGCCTCAACCACGATCAGTGTTGTCTGTCGTCTACAACCAACACAATGAGGTGCAGGCGTAGCCCATGCAGGGGTGAGTATAACGATACTCAGTAGGGACACCGAGACCCTCAAGGTCTCACTAAAATCCAACAAGGATAAACCACAAAGAAAGATCCCAACATATAACCTTTACTTAGGTATATTCCCATACATATACCAAATTTATAAAGTAACCCATCTCAATCATGAGGTAATCAAAAATTTTATTGACTCAGCTCAAACCCGGATTATCATTATTGAAACTGAAACTGCTGAAGAGCTCCTCCTCTGTCGAGTGCCATGATCCTATCGCGACTACGAGGTGCTGCTCACTATCCTTAGACTACTGAGGTACTCCTCTTGTTGAGTAATGTGGGTCAGCCACCCAAACAAAGTAGTGCTTCCCGCCAGGCTCTACCACCCAAACATAGTAGTGCACCCCCCCTAATATCCTGTAGAGGTACCCCTTTTGTCGAGTACCGTGGGTATGCCACCCAAACGCATTAGTGCTCCCCACTGTGGCTCTTCCACCCAAAAACAGCAGTTCTCCCTACTAGTCTATACAAGTCACTCCCACTCGAATCGGAAAAGTAGTCATCAGGTCTCAGCCAACTAAAGGTCCATGTACTCTGTACGCTCGTCTCCAAGAGGATCCTCTCTATGAGCTACTGTTCGATACTCCACATGTCACAAATTCCCATGAAGAAGTATCTTAAAGGACCCCCTCATCATAGGGTTTTCAATGCAACAGACAGGGCGTCAATCGGATGCCCGGTCTTTGATTTATTAGCCTTTTAGTCCCTGGGGACCATTTGGTTTCGTGTACGAACCAACCCAACCATATCTCAACTGTACCCCAGTTAAAGGGACTGTTTCTCAACGTGATCACCAACGCCACTAACGGTTCATCAAACAGACATCCAGTCAGAAATTTATCGTCTTTTTCATTCCAGGGGCCCGGTTGGATTTCGGGTACAATCCAACCCGACCCTACTCCATCTGTGTCCAAACCTTTGGTGAAGTATTCCAAAAGAAATGTCTCATCAAAAGGAATCCCAAAAAGTTGTCGACACATCAATTGGATGTCCAGTCCTTATGTTATAAGCATTTCCGCTCTGTGGGCCCGGTTGGTTTCGAGTTCGAACCAGCCCGACCATACTTCAAATTTCACTGGTTAACCAAACCGGTCTCAACATTTTGATCCATATGAAAAACAACATGAGATCGACTACCCATTGGTCCAAAACGGATAGACGGTGAAAATGTTGCATTTCCCCACAACACGCGTGAACCAGGCCTCATGGGGTCCAATCCTTGACCTTGACTGAAGTACCCAAAACTTGTCATGAAACACTATTCATAATTTTAGGGTCGCAACGTCACAGATGGTTTGTCATTCCGACACCGTATGAGAGAGATATGTCAGATACAAGATCCTGTAATAATAATAATAATATTATTATTTGGTGTTTCGTGGACCCGAGCCATGAAAAGGAATTTAGTATCCAACATTAGACTTGAATCGACTGTATTAATGATGGGAATACATCGCCACTGACGGCAAGACAATCGGACGTCACACGAATGAGTTATGGCGGGATGATGATTTAATAATAATATTAAATCTATTATTTTCCGAGGGCTTCGGGTACCAGATCCAAAAACCCGAAAAAGATATCCAATATGGGACTCATAAATTCCGTCTCGAAGTCAGGGGCGCACTGCCACTGATGGTTTTTGAAACTGAGGTCACACGAAGAAGATACTGTCAAAATACGGTTTTCCCAACAAAAATAATAATAACATTATTATTTTATTATTAATTTCAATTTAATTGAATTCTTAAAAACTCACACCCCAAACCCACACACACAAAAAATAAACCGCCTTCTTTGACTCCATGCCATCCATGCCCCATCCTTGATTGATTTTATTTTATTTATTTTGATTCTATTTTATTTCATTTCAAAACATCTTCTCTCTCCAATCTATTCTGCAACCGAAGAAAACTCATTCTCACGATTTCATCCCCTCCAAACCCGTGGGCTTCCTCCTCCACCAAAAATATGTCGCCTTCGGACTTCCGCCATCCCGGAATGGTGCGCCGGCAACACTTTCCGCGAACCACCAGACGCGCTCCGGTGGTTTGTTTTTCCTACAGTCTATGCCCACGTCTCTCCTGGGACCGTCCCAATAATGCAACAGCATTAAATTGCCGTTGCGGCCCATTTCTTCGTCGCCCGTCATCCTGCGCACAAAAGAACAACCACTGGAGGGTCCAGGCTTCTTCGTTAGCCCGTGGCCTCCGCATTAGAAGCTCAATATATAACTCATCAATGATAGGGGTTTAATTTATTCAAGATAAATTATGCAAACACCCATCAATTAAAATATGCATTCACAAGGATATAATTCACATACACACTTTATACGAAAACCCCATACCTCACAAAGACATCGTACGTCATCGAGCCATGTAAAGAGGCAATCATTTCAATGATCGGACATCGTGGAAGATTGGTGCTTGTTTCGTGGACGTTGGAGAAGATCCGTCATCGTTGTGGATTCCCAGCGACGGTGTCACCTCCTTTGTTGGAGAACCGGGAAGCGTTCTTCACCATGAAGGAATGATCGTTCTTCATCAGTGAGATGGTACTCTTTAAGAAAGAACTCAAGAGCTCTCCAATCCTCCACACAACAATTGTAAACCCCATATTTAATTAAGTCCCCTTCATTTAAAAGATTCCAATCATTTCAAAAGAATTCGAAGATGTGTGATAAATATAATTAATAAGGTTATTAATTATCTTAGTTGGCTTAAGCTTGGGAGGTGGAGAGGCTCCACTTCAATAAAAGATAATGTGAAGTTGCAATGCATTTAACAAGGGGTAAGTTATGGGGAGGTGAGGAGTTATGGTCTCGTGTGGGCCCCACCACACTAAACTCTCCCATGGGAGGTTAGGTGGGTGTGGTCCCCACCTATAACTTCCCCTTTGTTGAAAATAACCACCTACCTTGAATAATATTTTTAAAAATTAAATTGTATTTGATTTAATCTCATTCTCAAATTTTTATCCTCAACCCACTCAAAACACAACTACAACAAAGGTCCCCCTAAGCAATTACCGGCGCTGCAGTTCCATCGGTGCCATCAGATTTCAATTCTGAGTACCAGTTCAAAAGATAAAAATACCCGCTCCTTCGTTCACTGAACGTACCCGAGCTAAACTTTAGAAAATTATTATCAGTCACCCTCGACACACGTCGGTCGAGGTTAGGCTCTGCCTAAGAAGAACACGCCCCAATGAAGCCATCGATACTCTCGGATCTTCAATCCAAGATACCGTTTAGATGTTATGAATTTTACAATAAAATCATTGTCACTTAATTATATTATTTGCGGCCAAAAACTAAATTTTTTTGGTGGCCCGTGCCAACCAAAGTTAGTATATGATTAAATAACGCATGCCCTCATGAGTTCATAGGTGGTCCCAAATTTTTAATCTGAGCTACCATTTGTGAGTTATAACCATTTTAAAAGTAAAATATTTTATTTAATTATTTTATTTACGGTTATGCCATTTTTGGAATTTCTCACAAGAAGCGCACGCCAACTAATCTTAAGTCGCGCATAGGTTAAACCCACCATCCTGAGTGCAACGATTCCCTCGAATATCTGATACGAGTAACCGTTTAAGAGTTGTTCCACTTTTTCATTAAACCTGCTTACCGGCGTTAATTTAAGCTTAAAAAAACATCAGAAAATTATTCTGGTCACACCGGGCCTCGGAATCAGGTGCCATTAGAAACTGCAGACTCGTAAAATTCCAAATAATTTATGAAAAACATTTCCTTAAAATTATAGGTAATTACAGTTCCATAGAGATCTTGGGACGCCTCTACATCCAGAAGACAGTTTTCGTTCCTAGAGTCCCTTCAACAATAGTCTTATATTGAGATGTACTCTTCACATCTTAGTTGTGGAAGGGATTGTATGAGGCTTTTGGGACTCATTTACACTTGAGCATAACGTTCCATACCTAGAAATATGGTCAGATGTAGATGACCCTTTTTTTGGAGGATTTGTTGTAATCTTGAATCTTTGACTTTGGTCAAAGTTGGGAGGACCACCTACCACTAGTGGAGTTCTCATACAAAAACTTCTACAACTCTACTATTGGTATGGAATCGTTCGAGGATTTTTATGGGAGACCCTTCCAGTTACAACTTTGTTGGACCGACCCCGGAGATTCATCACTCCTGGGTTTAGTGTTGGTGTGGGCTACCAAAGAGAAGGTGCAGATCATCCAGGAACATATGAAGACTACACAGAGATGGAAGAAGTCTTCTGTTGATAGGCGATGGAGACCTCTACAGTTCATGATAGGAGACCACTTCTTCCTTGGGGTCTCATATCTATGAGGGTTATAGAAATTTTTTTGGGGTAAAACAATCTTTGAGGTTCATCAAACCTTTACATATACTGCACAGAGTTGGTGAGGTGGAATAATACATAACTCTATTATTGTATATTCACAAGGTACATGATTTCTTCTACAGGTCATAGTTGACGAGTTACGTGCATGACTCATCGCACATCATCGAATCGGGAGACCTGGACATCGAGGATAGAGTGACCTTTGCTGAGTACCCAATGGAGATCGAGGATATGTAGGAGAAGATTCTTCATGGTCAATCAATTCCCTTAGTGAATGTCATGTGGCAGCATGGGAACCTTCAAGAGAGCACGTGGGAGTGGGATGCTCATATCTGTGCCAAGAACCCACATATATTTGATTTGCCAAATTTTTTTGGCTTTTCCAGGACGCAAAGTCCCAACGTTGTGAGAATGTAATGACCCCAAATTTCCATGTTTTAATTTTAAAATATTATATGGAATTATTTCAATAGCAAGTGCAGTGATGGAACATCATTTCGTGGCCCGGTGATCCTGGAATGTCAGTTCAAACTTTTTTTAATGTTATGTGAGTTGGCATGTGTGCATGGTTGAGCCAGTTTCTAAAAAGATACCCAAATTAAAAATATGAGGGCACAGTTGCGTCTAAGAGAACAAATTTATCGTTGATGGGCCAAACCTCTACCGATGCGGGTCGAGGGAAAAAGTAATGTTTCATATGTTTTAGGTAAAATAAAATAAAATAAAAAGTCAATTTTTCTTTTTTGGAATCATTCATTGTAGTGCAATGATGGGGAAACTATTTTGATAATTAATGATGAAGCATAATGACTCAAAAATATAAATGCAGACTCATTAATGATGTAGTGCAAGATAATGCTAAAACATGTTCCATCCTATTAATGGGTTAATCTGATGTTGGATGTTTTAAAAAAATTGAGGGAAAACCTAGATAATTATTGGAGCTTTGGAGAGAACTCCCTACAATGAACACAAAAAAATAAAAAATGTGGATCACTACGCCAATAGAGTTGGAGGATCTCAGTGATTCTGGAAACACAATCCATTCATCCATGATCGATCCCTTATTGAGGTAGGGGTTATGTTTTAAATTGTTTATTCCCAATTATTTTAATTATATGATGAACGCAGATCAACCCATGATATCATTGACATGCATATTTTCATTGTTACAGGATGACTTTATTGGGTTTATTCTTGAGATTCTTTTTCATGTTTTGATGATTTTAATTTTCCCCAATTAAACCTTCTTATGGGAGCATATTAACGCCACAAATAATGATGGAAGAGGTTTGTTCCTCATTTATTGAGTTGTTTATTCATCCCTCTTCCTAGCATTCTTAGTGTTATTCATGGGGATAAAAACGAGGACTCATTTCATGCCTGTTTCTTTGTGAAACAATCCCAAAATAGAGATCATGCATCATGATAAACCATTTACGGTGTGATGGAGATAGTGGTAGACGAATCGACATGGTTCGGGAGTTCTTGTTGTTCAAGTGTTATTCCTGTAGGTGAATCAGATTGAGTTTTTGGGGATGATTTGACACCCCAAAGTAGACTAAAAAAGCATCATTATGTCATGGATACCTAAAAACATGAGTTTTATTTAGATCATATTGTTGGATCGATGAACGAGCATCACTGGAGGCATGTCGGTGAAGAACTATTGAATCTTGAAATTCCCAAAACACCTAGAATGTATCCTAAACAACACATTGTAGGGGACTAGATCAGTGGTTTCTAGGGTTCTGTGGTGTCAGATGTGATGAAATGTCGTGTTCACTGAAGAACATGTCATGTGGTTCCTTAATCAAGACTTAGTGTGTATCTCGGGTGATACATGGACACGGGGAGGAGTACATAGTCGTGTACTCCACCACAAGGACAGACCATGACGGTTTCACATGTTACCCCATGTATCAGTTACACGAGATGACACAAATGGGTCAAATACATGTATAGGAACATAGCTATGTACACATAGAGAATTCCGGTTACACAAACCCGACACGTGGTCCGTTCTACAAGCTATGTACTCACCATTGTACAGGGCATGTCCCCTTGGACTCGGGCCATTACAACTGGGCATTACCCAGAGTCACCAGACACAACGTGTGACCCCTTCTGCATGCCATGTATATCCTAGAACATGGTTTGATTCTATTTTTCACCATTCCATGGACACATGTTTTTGGGTTAATTCCCCCTTTACTCATTCCCATGAAGGTCATGTATTGTTTTTATTAAAAAGAGTATGATCCTCTTTGAATGACATTCCGATATAGAGTTAGGTATCTCTCTGAGAGGCCTAGAGCGAGATCCTCTATCCATTACTAACCCTAGGTATAGTCAGGTATTGATGTGACTAATCCTATATTATTTTGATCCTCTACTAAGCAGGTGAATTTGGATGATTCGTGGTATCTGCCAAGGACCTAGCAGTGATCATAATCTATGTATTAGGATCTTTCCGTAGTCAAGAGTGTGTTCTACTAGAATTATTGAATCTGTATCTCATGGATTTTTCCGACAAATGATTCTTCTCAGATGGATGTCATCAGAGAAATCAGACACATGGAATCAGTTCTACCATACGAGTGCTTCGTGGAAAATTTTAACTGAATATCTAGTGCGGGTATGCGGTTGTGTGGCCTGTCTCTGAAACTCAGGTCTGGGTTTTAAGTATATCGATATTTTTTTCTCTTTCTATATGTTCAGTAGACATGTAATGTGTAGAGATGGATGTACCTTTACATTGGGTTTTTCATTTTGGTTTTTGGGTTCCTTTACTGAGTATTGTTATACTCACCCCTTCACAGGCTTTTCCTGCACGTGTCATGTCTTTTGCAGATGAGCGGCCTTTTTAAAGAGTTTAGTGGAGACTAGGACAAGTCCAACCTTTCTGAGTTCCCTATAGGCCGAGGTGTTCCTATGACTATAATCAAATGTTCTAGTACCTCTTTGTGCTTATAGGTCCGACTTTGTAGTTTACAAGCTCCTGTTATTCGTGGATTGTATTCTATCCTAGTTTACATTCCATACATTAAATTTCGTCCCACTATATTAGTTAGGTTTAGTTTTATGAATTAATTTTGTTCCTTAGTGGATTTTACATTTCACAATTATTTGTATTATAGATGCTTGGGTGTGGGTGTGGGTGTGTATTGGTACTAATGAAATGCATCCCATTCTATTGATATGCCTAATGAGTGCTAGTCACCATCCCCTGCCCTATTAGAGACATGCTCGAGGAGTTGAGACATGATCCCCATAGGTATGGGTCATGAAAGAGTGGAATCAATGGGGTATTAGTTCTACCTTAGGACCAAGAGTCGGTGGGATTGATTTGAGACAACAATGTTATGTGTTTTGAGTTCAGATTTTAGGCCTGGGACTCTGGTGTTAGTGAGGGAGGCCGACCTATCCATACCCAAGGACATTGATAACAATTATTTGACCTGGTACATGAAAACACTAGTTGGGAAGAAATAAACAATGGTACATGCATCATATAGTAAGTGTTGTGTTTTCTATTTTCATTAATGTCAGCTATCCAGATATACTCGTTTACCATGGTACATCTTGATTCCATATAAGGTTCCTCCATTTTTCATACTGGTTATGATTCAAACGATCAATTATGAGGTTTGACCCACTCATTAATGATTCTTCGATATATGGAACAGTTCCCCAAGCATTACCTCTATGTTGTTCACCTATTATACCACCACTAAGGAAGCAACCTGTGGTTCTGGAAGTACCAAAAGATGAGGGTTGTAGGCAGAGTGCACACCATGAGTTTCAAAGGTAGATACCCCTCATGTTCTATTGTGAGCCTGACCCTCAGGAAGATGGGGACTGGGTTGAGGTATTGAATGGAGTTTTACATCATGTGAGGACACCAACAGACCCGATAGTGATCCTAGGATAGAGTCTTCTTCAGGTTTCAACGAGATGATGGTTGAGTATGACAACACAGACTCATGATGAGGAGAATATTTAGTGGGTGGAGTTTTTGTGACTCTTTATAGAGGAGTAATCTCTAGTTATGTTGATAGAAGTGCATATACGTGTTATTATTTATCTCTAGTAGGGAAGTTTGATAGTGGATGACAATTCATTGAGGATCACTAACCTTGCCAGGTACTCGACAGATATGGGCAGGGTTCAGTACATCAGAACATGGACCTTAGAGAAAGTCATACGATGGGACATCCAAGATGGTGTAATTTCTCTCATCATTTTTACTTATGCTGGATTACTCAGGTGAGCCTTGGTGATTGAGAGATTCTTGGTAGAACAGAGGCAGCTGACGATAGTCAGTAGCAGGAAAACAGGTGGGGAGACCTCAACAGTAGGGAGCTGACATCAGGCATATGGTTTGGAATGTGGGAGACTTCATAAGAGGGCCTAGTAAAGGGGATCAATAGTCTAGGGCTATCAGGCTACATCCAGTCAGCATAGGGAGTGGAAATGATACTCATGTGATGGTAGATGACATCTCTCTAGAGACTATCCAACCCATCAGGCTGCTGAAAGGGAAGCAGTGAATGGACCCCTGAGGAAGAGGAAGAGAGTTTAGTAGACAGACCCTCTAGGTGCCAGATGTGGCATAAGAGTAGGGTGAGCTGTAGGTTGTGGAATATTCTTCAATATACTTCCACCACCATCCCTAGAAGGTCCACACCAGGCTAAGGGAGCTGGGGGACAAGGGAGAGGACAATAACATGCAGTCGAGGTGTATGAACCAAGGACTCCAGGGATGATCCGAGGTAGGATATATGTGTTCTCTACATTATATTCCATATTTAAAAACAAAAGTTCAATTCATTCATTCCTCTCCAAATGTCTTGTGTGAAACTTTGAAATTTAATTAGAGCTATTAACTTGACCCTCACACTTGGAGACACCTATGAGAGGGGACTCGATGATCCCACAACATTGTAGGAAGTGTAATCTTACACCTAGTGGTGAGAGTTTCGGTTGGAACCTATTGGTGGAAGCATCAAGGCCTTACGAAGTTATTCTTGGGATGGAATGGTTATCTTCTATCCATGCCTATATTGACTGCTTTAGATGAAGAGTGTGTTGTGTCTGCATCGATGGGACGATATTTTCATTTGTTAGTGAAAAGGAGATCTATGTTGAATTTGGTGGGCACGTGCATAGGAGTGTGCACCCGATCACTCATTAGTTAGCTAGCCTTACCCTCAGAGCATTAGATTTCGTGAGCTTCAAGTTCCCATAAGTCATGGGAGGCGTATGAGGATGTGTTTCCTGAAGATTTCCTATTACTACCTCCCTTCTGGGAGATCATCTTCTGCATCAACATAAAGCCTATGATGAAACTGATATCCTCACCATCATATCAGATGGCTCCAACATATCTTCATGAGATGAGGGTGTAGTTGGAGGTTTTATATCATAAGGTCTTCGTAAGTCCAGTTATTTCACCCTTGGAATCCCCGCTATTGTTTTCCAATAAGGAAGAATGGTATTTGAGGTTGTTCTTGGATTACCGGCACCTGAGAGAGGTGATTTTGATGAAAAAGTATCCACTACCCCGGATCAATAACTTCGTAGAGCATCGAAGAGCGGCATATTGGTTCTCGAAGGTTGACCATAGATTAGGTTACCACCACTTATGTGTACAAGATGATGATATACTGAAGATGACTTTCAGATGACTCTATCATCACTACGAGTACTTGGTGATTCCTTTCAGTATGATGAATTCCCCCATAGTTTCCATGATACTTATGAACCTAATATTCAAGCCATACATAGACCGATTATTAGTGTTATTCATCAACAACATTCTTCTATACTCAACATCAGAGGTGGAGCACACGAGACACCTATAGAAGGTTCTAGGAAATCTCTAAGAGCACCGTCTATATGGGAATATCATGAATTTATAGTTTTGGATTCAAGAGGTCCACTTTCTAGGTCACGTCATATCAGTAGTGTGAGTAGATTTGGATCCAGCCATGGTGGAGGTGGTGTTAGCTCAAGATCCACCTCGGAGCAGGGTGGCAGTGTGGAGCTTTCCTTTGTTTGGTAGGATATTACCAGAGATTCAATCTTGATTTATCCCAGATATTATCACTTATAATAGCCTTGACCATAAAGGGTAAATCATTCTTATGAATAAAAAAGTACCATAAGGATTTTGATCAGTTGAGAGAGAGTTTTAAAAGAACCCTGATCTTGAGATTTTCAGAAGAGGGTGTCAAGTACATAGTTTTCTGCAATGCATGCCGGACCAAGAATGGTTGTGTCCTGATGCAGGTACATGTGATGATTGCTTATGGTTTGCACCAACTAAAACCCCCTTGTTGAACTATACGGCACATGAATCTTACTTACAGTTGATGGATGCCACCCCTCCACTCTTACATTGAGTGAGGGAGGCACAAATAGGGGATGTTGACTATGAGGATTTATGTTCTCAGTTACCCACAGAGCATGCTCTCGATGGATATTCATTGGGTGGAGAGCATGTTTTCCTTTTCAAAGGATGCAGTTTAGTACCAGTGGAGTTGCAGGAGGTGGTCCTGAGGGAGTTTCATACACCCTCCTTGATGGTAAACCCTAATGTGGACATGATGTACTAAGATCTACGATGATAGTTCTGGTGATTAGGCATAAAGAACGAAGTAGTAATATTATATTGTTGATGCCTTACATGCAAGTACGTGAAGGATGAGCACCATGTTACACTAGGGCTAGATCACCTCATCGAGGTACCTGAGTGAATGTTGGATTGGATATCTCTAGAATCGATGATAGGATTTCCATGAACGTCCATGTGATATGAATCCATCTGGGTGATCATTTACCAACTCACCATATTCCCCACATTCTATCAATAGAGGGGTAGAGTTTCTTAGAGATCATGGGAAGCCTCTATGTGTAGGATATAGTCCAGTTTCATGGAGTCCCTTCGACAATAGTCTCAAATCAAGACACCCGCATCACATCCCATTTTTGGTAGGGATTGTAGGAGACTTTTGGGAATCAGATACGCTCGAGAACAATATTCCATTCCCTAATAGATGGTCAGATAGAGAAGACTATTCATGTTCTAGAGGATATGTTGCGAGCCTTTGTCATGGACTTTGGTTGTAGTTGGGAGGACCAACTACCATGGGTGGAGTTTTCATAATACAACAACTACCACTTCACCATTGGTATGACACCATTCAAGGATTTATATTGGCGACCCAACAGGTCAATTCTTTGTTGAACCAAACCCAGAGAGTCAGCACTAATGGGTCTCGATTTGGTGCAGGCTATCAACGAGAAGGATGAAATAATCCTAGAGAATATGAAGACTACTCAGAGGCTGTAGAGGTCTTATGCTGATAGCTGATGGAGAACATTGGAGTTTGAGGAGGGAGACCACGTCTTCCTTCAGGTCTCACCTCGACGAGGGTTATAGAGATATGTATTGGGATATGAGATATCTCTGAGTATCATAAGACTATTATACATACTATAGAGAGTTGGCGAGGGGGGGTACCGCTTTGGTCTACCGCCGCAGTTTCCCCGGGTATATAATGTCTTCCACATGTCACAACTGAGAAAGTACATGTATAACAGATCAACCATCATTGAATGGAATGTGTTGGACATCGAGGATGGAGCAACCATTGCAAAGTACCCATTAGAGATCGAGGATTGGCCGAAGAATATCCTTTGTGGGTGATCAATTCCATTAGTGTGTGCCTGATGGCAGCCAGAGAACCTTTAAGAGAGCATATGGGACCATGATGCGCAGAGTCGTGCCCAATACCCTCATCTATTTGAGTATCCTATTTGATTTGGATTTTTATGGACAAAAATCCCCAAGGTGGGTAGAATTTAATGACTAATATTTTACATGTATTAATCTTTAAATATTATATTTAATTATTTCAAGAAAAATCACAGAGACAACATGTCATTCTAAGGCCCGGTGAGCCTAAAATGGAGGGTTGAAATTTTTTATGTTATTTGAGTTCGTGGGTGTGCGTGGTTGTGGAATTTTCCATATAGATTCCTGAATTAAAAATCTAATGGCATTGTTGTGTCCAGGACGATGACTTTTCCTATGAACAGGCCAAACCCTAACTGACGCGGGACGATGGAAAAAGTTATTTTGTTTTTTAGGTTTTAATTAAAATAAAATAAAACAAAATAAATTGAAAATATTATTTAATTTTTTGGAGATATTTGTAGAAACACAATAACGTGGAATATTTTTTGATAATAAATGACACAACACAATGACTCAAAAACAGCATTACTAACTCATTAATTCCACAGACCAATGGAATGTTGAAACATGTTTTCTCCTTTTAATTGGTTAATTGAATGTTGATCATTAGTAAAAATTGAGATAAGATCTGGAGAAATCTTGGAGCTTTGGAGAGAAGTATCAATAGCCAACAACGATGGATTAGAAGTTTAAATTGATGTGCCAACATAGTTGAATGATCTCAGCGACAATGACAAATGATCCCTTCATCAGCGATTGATCCCTTCTCAGGGTAGGGGTAATGTTTTAAATCGTTGCTTCCACGTTTTTTTAATTAAACAATGAGTGAAGATCAACCCATAAACTGGTTGATCCACACATCATTAATCTTTCATGAGGTCTTTATCGAGGTCGTTCTTAAGAATTTTTTTTCACATTTTGATGTTTTTATTTTTCCTTTTTTACACCTTCAAACAGGAGAAGATTCAAGACTTGATGAAAAAAGGAGGAGGTTCATTCATTCTTTGTTGACTTGTTTCTTCTACCCTCTTCCCCATGTTCTTCAAATTCAACGTGAAGATATGAACAAGGAATCGTTTCACACTCGTTTCAAGGAACAACGATCCCAAAATAGAGATCTGACATCATGATGACACAACAGATGTGAGACGATGATAGAGGCAGACAAATAAACATGGTTTGAGAGTTCTCATTCATCAAGCGTTCATTGTGAGGGTGAATCAGAACATTTTTTCAATGCCGATCAGTCACCTGAAATTGATGGAATCAGCTTCATGATGTTAGGGAGTCCTAAACCCTTGATTTTCATGGGGTTCGGAAGGATGGATCAAAGAATGTTCATCAACAGAGGCGCTCCAGCGAAGAACCAACAACTCTGCAAAATTTTAAAACACACTATGAGTATCCCGAACAACTCGTAGTGTGGTACAAGCTCAGTGGAGGATACAATTATATGGCACATGACGTATTGACATGTAATTTTCTCCAAATAACATAGTTTGTGGGTCTTTATTTGATACATAGTTGGTACGTTAGGTGATACACCGACACGGGGTGGAGTACATAGCCACGTACTCCACCACATGGCTAGAACATGCCGGCTACATGGGTTACCCCATATACCAATTACACGGGATGGCACACACATATTGAATCTGTGTATGGCACATGAATGAATACACAGCGGGGTCCCCGATTATTGGGAAAAAATATGTGGTCCATCGTACATGTTGTGTACTTACTTTTCTACACGGCATGTCCCCTCAGACTAGAGTCATTACACATGGGCAGTACCCAGAGTCGCGAGACATATCATGTGACCCCTTCTACACACCATGTATATCCTGGAACATGGATTGATCCTCTTGTCCACCATTCCATGGACACATTTTTTTTGGGTTACTTTCCCTTTTTCTTGTTCCCCTAAAGCTCAGGTATCATTTCCATCCCTAGGTGTATGAACTCTTCCAAAAGACATTCAGAAATAGAGTCAGGTATTCCCACGAGTGGCCCAGAGCAAGATCCTCTACCCATTGATGACCCTAGATAGTGTTCGTTATCAACATGACTAATCCAACATGACACCAATTGTCTACTTAGCAGGTGAATCTAGGTGACTCACAATATCTTCCAAGCCCATGGTAGTGATCCTTATCTATGTGTCATGATCATTAACTGCTCAAGAGTTTGTTCTCCCTGAATGAGTGTATCCATCTCTCATGGATTTTCCGGATGAACAATAAATCACAGAAAGATTACATCAGAGCTATCAGAATCGTGGAGTGAGTTTTCCTACATGATTGCTTCTTCGAACCTTCGAACTAAATACCAAGTGGGGGTATGTAGTTGTGTGACTGGTCTCTAGACCACGGGTCTGGGTTTTCAGTATATCCAGATTGTCTTTCTCTTGTTATATGTTCAATAAAAATATACTACATAGAGATGCATGTACCATTACTTTAGGTTTGGCTTTGTGGTTTTCAGAGTCCTCTATAATGTAATGTTATACTCACCCCTGCACGGGGTTTCTTGCACGTGTCATGTCTTTTGTAGGAAATCTACCTTTTGACAGATTCCAGGGTGGACTAGGACATGACTGAGTTTTCTATGTTTCTTATAAGATGATGTGTTCCTATGGCTACGAGTTGTAGTACCAATACCTATTTGGTATTAATGTTTAGACATTTTAGTTTGGAGACTCTTCTTTATGGGGGTCTTGTATTCATGCCCAATTTACTTTCCATTCATTACATTCCATCATACATTGTTGGTTGGGATTAGTTTTATGCATTCATTTTTTTCCTTAGTGGTTTTTACACATAAGCATTTGTGGTCTTAGAGATATGTTCATGTCTATAGGTATATAGGAAATCCCTCCAATGCTAGTTAAATGCCTACTCGGTGCTAGTCCCCAGCCCGTATCCTTTTGTAGGTGGGATTGGGGAGTCGAAAAATAGACCCCACTGGGACGGTTCTTATCATTTCAATGAAAATGGATCCTTTAGTATAACCTCAAACTATAAGACCCCATGTAGTCATCACTGTAAAATGCTAAAACTACATGTTTTATATTTTAATTTCAATAAACTAAACTTCAGGATATTTTGAGCAACGCGTGGCACGATTCGTGCCATTATAAGATAGTAATTTTCACATTAATGTTCAACCATGGGTCTTTCAATATAAAAATTTACAAATTCCTGTTCCCTGTGGATAGTTCATACCTTCACGAGGAACCCTGTGACAACTATTTTTGGTATAAATCTCTATTAGATTGGATACGTAGTGAAAACCAGATTTTATTTTCTTGTATGGAAACTAAAACAAAATTCCCCACTATCAAATAAATTATATAGATCCATATATTAGGGGTTAAAATATGATTCCCACCCCATTCCTGAACTCACATTCAAAAAAATTCCCCTTCCATGTCCATTGGTCGGACCTGCATGAAAAAATCTACCCAAAAATATGTAGGAATTTATTCTATACATAAATAGATACAAAGTAATGCACATACCTTATATCATAGGTGAAACCATCACAAAAAATTATTCTTATGCATGGGTGATACCTATGAAAGGAAAATGTTTCTACACATTCCAAGGAATTTGAATGTGAAATCCCCTTTCATGTTCATGAAATATCCTTTGAAAAACACAACTCAACCTCTAGGGAGGTCTGAATTCAAATAAAACACAATATATATTAAACATGGAGGGATAATTTCTTAACAAAAACATTTTTTGAGTATGAATAATATTCCCATATTGTTTCTAAATAAGATTCCCAAAAATAATCAAGTCATCCAATGACAAATTCCTCTTTAGGAGAGGATTTCACTAGAATAATTTTCCTCAATGACATTTTTATCTCCCATAACTCCTCGAATTTGGAAACCCTCATATTACAATTTACAAAATTCCCCTTTATGAGTGAATATGGTGGAACATTTTTTGATACATTATCATAAATAGGTAAAACCTATTATCCCATGCTCGAAGCTAAGTGAATGTTAAACATAGACCTAAAACATTTTTTCACCAGACAATAAACAGGATATTACATGTCCAAGTTACAGGATGTAAGACTACACCATGCTATGGACCACTATTATAACAACCAAATTCATGAAGGAGTTGCTACTCATTTATGTACAGTGCTGATACAAGTTCCCTTTTTATTTTTAGACATAATCCTACTAAAAATCCACCCTTCATGGTCTTGCATAATACAAATTGTAAAAAATTAACTTACCAATAAAAGTGGAGGGTTAATGTCTTCAGAAAACCTTTATTTTACTATGAATAATTTTCCCTCGTTGGATTTATATAAGTCACACACAAAAATGGATTTTCAACGAAAGGAAAATTAATCCCCATGAAAGGAATTTTCTACCTCAACACACATAGAAATAAATGTCTTGTATACTATTATTATAGCTACACATCATGTAATATCTATATATCATGTTTTAGATTTTGAAATCAGACAATTAAGGTCCAGAAAAATCCCTCATTCATGTGAAAAAAATAATGGGGAATTATCACGCAGTAATATTTATTTGGATCCTTGCCCCATAATTTGTGGTCAAACATTTTCAAACTAAAACATCAGTTTCATTAGACTAGGTTTCAAGACTCTAAACTACCTAAAAAAGAGACACAATGCATTCTAGGTGGAAGAACTATAAATATAACCCTAGGTAAAAGAAATGATCTAGCCCTATAATCTTATTCTATTCATGGAGTATGAAAAAAATTAGTTTTCAAGAGAAAATAAAAAATGTATAACACTTTTTATGTTGAAAAACCAAAAAGGGTGCCCTAATAAAAAGTCATGTTTTTACCTCTAAGGCCACACCATGGTGGTATTATGTAATTTTTTTTGGTGGTAAAAGAAAAAGAAATAAATTTTTTTGGGTTTTTTAATATTACCTAATAAGCAGTCAAATAATGCTTACTATGTCCCTTGGCAACATAAAGAAATAGAACATTTTTCGATATGCCATTCAAATCAATGATGATTCTTCATCGGATCTGCTTCCTCTACATTGTGAATGGAGGACAGTCCTAGGGGGTCATTTGCAGGGTCCGGAAAACTCATCATTATAGGATGAAGGTTTTCCATGAATTCAGAATTTGGAATAAATAATCCTAGGTGAATTTTGAAGAAAATTGATCTAGGGAGGCCACAAAGGACAAATGGATCTCCTGAAGTACAAACTGCTTCATGGACCACCACTCTAAATAGAATTCCACAATATTGTGATATTCCCCATGAACAAAATAGTTTTCAGGATGATGCAACAAAAAAATCCAATAAAATGAAATTATGAAATTTTTAGGGTTGGTCGGTGATTTTCACCCCCGGCGAAAGACCATCTCTCATGAATGAAATGGTTTTTACGATGGGACGGTACAACTGACACCCACAAGTTAAAAAAATAAATTTTTGGTTTGATCAGTGATTTCTACGCCAATTAATGAATATCACCATAAATAAATCATTCATGGGATGAGAATCCATCCTGGGATCTTGAAAAAGAATGTTTGTGGCCCTCCATTTATGTCCGACCATCCCAGTACTCGGTCCCTACATTACACTATTAAAGAACATTGAGGGAAACCAAGGAGAAATGTAAAAATGAGGAAATAATAATTTAAAGGATAATATATGTTGAGGAAATCCTATACAAGATCCAAAGGATATAGAATTTTTTTATCATTAGGTAAAACCCACCGCATTACATTAAGGGTTAAATAAAAGAACATCTGAAAATCCATGAACATAAAAACATTTACAGATACCATTCTACTAGGAATTTATTGAGGACCACTTTGTGGACCAACAACTGTCATAGGAAAATACTATACAGGTTGAACCCAACCTTAAATTTCAAAATACTACACTTGAAGAATGTGGGCCCATATTAAAAATTACTATGTGGGTAGAACCTTGTCTTGCATAGCCACATGCTATGTGTGAAGACCGATAGTCCATATAGGACCATTCTATGAGGATGGTTCCTCCACCCGCGTAGTAACATGAAATGTTGAGGGAACCCCATACCACATAAGAACATGCAGTGAATAGTGGGGTCTCATAGGGTGGTCTATGTTGCTACTCCCATCACTCCCTTCTATTGTCTCATGAGTTTCAATATTGGCCCCTCTATGAACTAGTCCAATGGAATGAGACCTAGACCACTTCCAGAGCCACAGGATTAGTATGATCAGAACATTGGACACATCAATGTTCAATCTTGTCTCTATATAACTATGGTAATATGTGTCATGTGTGTAATATCCTCAATAAGGTGGAACATCATAATGTCTTCTATTATATATTCCCATAATAATGATGGTTCTGACCTTGGGTTATTGACTGGAGCATTCTTGTTCCAGGAAGGGTGGGTGTGGATCATTCATTCTATTCCCTTCGATAGGGAATAAGACCCACCCTACCAAAATTAATTTCAGTGAATCCCTCTTAGAGTAATCACACCGCGTTTCTTGCTGGATGCATCACTCTTGCTCCACTTCACCTTAGTCCTATGACATAGCCGGATAGATCCCCATATCTAACTATCCCAGTTATCAAAAAAAGGAGGGGGAATGCACAATCAAAGACCTCACCCTCTCCCTTTGGGTTTTAGAATATATCCACCAGTGAAAAAATTGGATATTGAAATATTTATATGTACTGGATTATCTTGTTTGTCACGTTGATCGTGAATATTGTGGGCCAAGAGGTTAGTGGTGATCAAGATATCATCATTATCCCAAACCTTAAAATTGTGTTTTTTCATGCATAAGCCCCAATTACCGGCACCACAGGTTTTCTCAATAGATTTAAGCCCCATACTTTATTCAAATGGCATGCATCCATGTGCAAGACTGAAACATATATTCCATGGCCCTTCTCTATAGATGTATTTTCCAACTCATTCCTCAACCTTCAATGGGCAATATTTTCTATGAAGTAGAAAACTATGGGCATCCTCACAGGTGTAAGCCCAGTCATGTCCCCTAAAATAGGAATATTTAACCTGTAATCCCAAACCATGTCCCCTAAAATGGGAACCCTCAGAAGTTTAATCCTCAATATTCCAAACTACATGGGTATTCATTCTTCAATAATTGGGATACATAGAGAGCCTCCTTGACTTCCATATCCATCATCTCAATTCAACTTAAAGATATCGAGGCAATATTCATGGTAATACCATGTTAATATGGGAAACCTCATCCCTTCTAGGCCTCTTTTATATATGTCCCACACTATCCTTGACTACGAATATTTCACTCGGGCATCCTTTCTATAATGAAATTAAACTGCATGTTTTTGTCCTTGTCACTCGAATTTCAATGGTCAAAGTCCAGAAAAAGTGGAATGAAATTATATGTGTAATGATTACCCTATTGATTATATGTTGAAACCTATTATTAAAGGTTTGATTCAAACCTAAAACAACATTTTTTCCCTTTTATGATTACAAAATCCAAAGCGCCTAACAAAGTCGCTTAAAGCCAACATTATCCTAATGAACAAATAAGGATTATCTAATTGATCCATAAAAGTGTATAATTGATAGAAATCCATAGATACATAAAATACCACAATTGATGGAGATCCTTGGATACATACAGAGGATTCTAAACCCATGCGTATTCTCTTTTGATGGTTACCTTAAGGTAATCTCTATTATACACACATGGTAATGAAAAAAAGGATTCCCGAATAAATATTAAATCTATAGGAGATTACAAAAATAGGTAATAGTCCCCCCCAATTGGTTGATGATCCTGACTCCCAATCCTCTCAAACAATGTTACTTATTATGTATCGTTATTCATGTTCCCAAATAAATTCCTACTTTTGGAATGTATGCCCTTGAATCAACATGGATATGAGAGTCTTTGGGAATTTCTAGATCCATGAAAAACACCCATTGGAGACCATTAAAACATGTTTTACCTGAAATTATTGATTTCATACAACTCATCCCCTGACAATTAGTTAACAGATGTAAATAATATTTCATTGAAAACATACAACATACGATAATTTTGATATGACATATTTCGAAAATAATATGACATTATAAAGTTAAAATTATAAAATTTATAAATTTATCTTTTTAAAATAATACTTATAAAATATAGGAAAAGTATTTTGTTTAAAATATCCTTTTCATTTTTAATTCATATAAACTTCTTTCCATTTAAAGGTACTGAAAATTAACTTTTTACCATCAATTTTAATATTATATGTTTATTAATAATTTCTTATTAAGATACTTTTTTATGTTAGGTGTTGTGTGTGAAATATTTTGTTGAACATAGGTTCTATTTAATGGGATAAAAAATCATGGGTTATTACAATTATCTTCTTATAAATATTTTTATTTTCCCAATAACATTTTGAAATAAATTTTTTTCACGGTTTTAATATTTATCATTAAAGATAAATAGATTTTGAACCAACCATGTAAAATGGGGTTAATTCCACACCATCGCCATAAAAAAACGATGTTCATTGAGGGAATACTCAAAGCTACATCGACAGAAATTATATATTACTACATGCAATTTTTTACCATTATGCACACTTATTCACTAAGAGAGTGGTTTAATTAGTAAAAAAAATTAATTATTATTGACTAATCAACCATTCATTAATGTTATGATGATAGTATATAAGTTAACATCAAACATTTTTCTTCAATGTTAAATTATATAATGATAATCAATTTTGTTAATTATTTATCTCCACATCCACAAGAACAATGAAAAAATTTCGACGTATGACGTTCACCATTCAAAATGAATGCATACTTAATTGAAGTGTCTATATATCATCATTTACCATATGATCCAGTGTTATCATCCAATGGATTAAAATGAGAACTACATATTCATGATTTTTTGTAAACAATGTCTCCCATGGTGTTCAATATGATCTCATACAGAATAAGATAATCCTTCAAAATATTCAATATCATTGATTTGTTAAATTTATATGATTCTCCCAAAACAAATAAATAGTTTATAACCAATTTTTCATCAATTTAGTCACTAATAATATGAAATTTATCAACAAAACAATTCATATCTATAAAAAACATTCTTACTCATCTACAAATATGTACTGGTTTATTGACAAATCCTTGGTCATTAAAAAGTATAAATCGATCTGGGAAAATAGAATAAAACCAATTTTGTCAATGTTTATTCAAATTGAACCTTTGGTCATTAATTCTTATGTATTTACCCTTAAATAAATGAAATAAAAAAAATATAATCTTTATAATCACTTACCATGAGTGAATCTACAACATTTATATACATTATTCCAACTTTCCCAAATCTTAGTCATTCCACAAATCCATTAGAAACTAAAAAGTCACTCTATAATTGAATATTAAATCTCTAATTAAAAATAAAATATCCAACTAAAATTTAAACATCATATGCATTAATTTTATCCTTCAAAGAACATCTTTTCGATTAAATCACCCATGAACATATTTAGTAGTATAAATGATCAAACTAGTGTAGTAAATTTGTCATTAATAAATAAATGTATTGAAAAATGTACATATTATTTCAATTAAATCACTAATGGATTATGGGAATAAAGTTGAGTTATTTTCATATATTTTTAACTAATTTTAATCTATTTTGGAACTACATATAATATTGAGAAACTATTGTATATTTGTTACCCATTAATATTTACCAGATATAGTATTGGATAGTTTTTATCTTCGTTTATAGAGAAAATATTAAACTAAAATAAAAATCATTATGGATCGTTAAATTTTTTTGCATTGAATACTATATACTCAATATAATGTAAAACCATGACTATTTTAAAGCAACAATTGTTGAATTGTTTTACCAATCATAAAAACAAATATTACAATATTAAGACATAATTTCACTTCCTTGGGGAAAAATGTATTTTTTTATTTACCATGCTCATAATAATTATTTTTTACTTGGTTAACGAAAATGGGTTTTTCTTATGAAAAATCAACAACATGGTTCGGTTTAAACTATGATTTTTTTTATTATATAAAAAACTAATTTTCAACACCACCCTTAAATTCCAATAATATCTCATATCTTTATATAACACAAGTTTCCCCATAAAATAAAAACATTAAGTCATCTAAAACACCAACATTTATATGATTTTTAATTTTAATAATGTTTTATAAAAAATATATAACATAAAACCTGACCAATCACATGAACATAATCTTAATCAACTATAAAACTCTACCCAGAAATCAAACATCTTTAATGTAATCCAAATAAAAAATTATGAGTTCACATATGTTATTTTGGAATCATTTATAGTGTATGAATGTAAAAATAAATTCTATAAATACGCATTCTCTTTTAGTTTCAAGAGGAAAAACATCATAAAAGACTTAAAAGTATAATGTTTGAGTTATTTTCTACTAAGAAATGTTTTTTTGATCATTATTTCAGGATGTATCCTCAAAATAACCCATTAAAAATAATATCCAAACATCCATTAAACCAATCGTTACATGGTAATCCAAATTCACAATTATCATAAACCATTACAGATCCAAACTTTAGCACCCTGAGTTTTTATGAATTATAATTTTTCAGATAAAAAAAATCTTATTGATATGTTGAGAAACATAAAACAAATATTTAACATTGTGATACATAAAACACCATATTAACCATTCTCTATAAATAAAAATTGGTTTTATTTTGTTACACATGAAACCAAATTAAAACAAAACCATAAAATAAAATTAACATTTTCTATTCAAATGTGACCGTTATAACCATTCCTTTCAACATAGTTAAATGAATAATTAATTATAATTTTAAATATTAACTATAATTATTTTTTAAAAATGATACTTATTGATAAAACATGACTTGATTTTCAATAATGCCTTTTTATGTTAAAAAAAATTCTAAATAAATTATTTTTATTTATTTCTGTGAACATTAATTAACATAACATTTCTATATTTTAGAATATTTATTTGATAAAATAAAATTATTTTTTGAAATCACCAATTAAAAAATATATTATGACGATTCTTTTTATAAATTATTTTATATTTTAATTAATAGTGACAAATAAAAAATTTCAATTAAATAAATCATAATCATTGAATTTATTTCTAATGTTAATTTATATTTTAAATTGGTATTAATGTAAAATTTGTTCAATTATACATCTAATATCCCAATCCAGTTCATTAGGATCAACTTCATTTTGTATTTTGATATAAACACTTTGTAAAAATTTAATCATTTTTTATTTTAGAACATTCTTCCTTATCTTCATATATAGGATTAATTTTAAATTATAATTTTCCACATATGCTTGTTAAAAATGAGTTTACATGGAGGGGGAAATGTGGGGGAATTAATCAAAAATTATAATGGTTAAATATGAATAAATTTTTTTTCAATGCCCATTATATAAACATATATATAAATTAGCCCTTATAGTATCAATAATAATATATTAGTTATCCTTTTTACTTGAAAAAATTATGGTGTAATTATTTATATAAAATAATTACCAGTCTTCCACTCACCTCACGTATAAAGGGTTACCCCATCTCTACTCCACTTCACACATTCAAAAAAATTATTTAAACCAATTACTACCGAAATTAATTTGTTAAATTACTCCTCTCATCTTATAAGCCATATTTTGGATATAAATATATCAGTAGATGACATTTTGTGCAAACCTTAAGAGGACACCTAAAAAATACGAATCTTTCATCATTGTGCATTTTTGTTTTATTTTATCCTCCTCCAAATTAAATTATTATTAAAATGTTATGACGTAACAACCATAATATCTTATAATTTATAAGATGTGGAATATTAAGGTAATTACCTACATATTTCTCCACCTTCATCAAGTGAGTTATGATATCATCATTCATGTTTATGTTGTATAATCGCCTCATCATTTGATGTCATTTATTTTGAAATTACCACTTATTAATGCAAGGAATAAGGATGGATTTATTATATATATATTACTATTTACATATTATTACACTTGTGTATTTATTATATGAAATATATCCTCATATATTACCTTTTGTGTGAATACTATAATGTTGCTCATGTGTGCAGTGGACTACCGTCAGGCGGAGCGATGTGATTCACTCACACATTACATGGTTTATAATGAGGATTTACTTAATGAATCATTGGGATATATATGACATAGAAATTATTATTAAATTATAATTTAACAGTTAACATTATTGTATTCTATGTGATAATAAAATGGAAGCATCAGTAATGTGTACGAAAGACCTACCATCTCCATGAATATTGTTTATCATTTTCTATAACTAAATTCTATTGCTTACAAAAAATACATATTTAAGGAATATATATGATATGTATATATTTTTTAATAGTATATAGATGAATATATAAATATCAAATAAATATGACAAAAAATAACATATCAGAATATATATGAAAAATAATGTGATTACAACCAGAAACATAACATTAACAGGGGGTGTTTAATAAACAGATTATAAAAGATCATAAAAAAATATAATACAATATTACATATAAAAATTTTATTATTAAATTTATTTATAAATATATATATGTATGTATTATTCAGTTTGTTTGATCTTTTATGATGGAATTCAAGTATTAAGGTAAAGTATTTTTGTCTCAATTTTCTTTCTTTGAAACAAACATTATGTTAGATACCTATATTCATACATGAGGTGTATATAATTCCCATTTGACATCTAATATCATGAATTTAAAATAAAATTGATATTTTATGTTTCAGTTTATGTTATTCATTTATGGGGATTTTGATTCTAATTTTCTATAGTGGTAATGATTTTATGCTACAAACTCATCATTTATCAAAATATTTAATGATTATGATTCTAATGATAAAATATTAATATTCATATTTCAACAATCTCATAGATTTTTTCCAATTTTATTATCCATGATATTTTCTTGTAATAGTGTCATTTTACACTTTTCGGTACTTAGAATAACTGAAAAATTGTTTTTAAGAAAATTCCACTTGATTTTTCTCTTAGATCGAAAATCCATTTGCTTCCAAAATTTTGATTGATTAAAATGTTTCAAAAAATATTTTATTACTCTACTTTGATATTAAAAATATTTTTAATTGATTTATTAATTATGATAGAAATTTTTTTAGATTAATATTTACATCAATTTCCAAACAATTAAATTTTATATTTTATCGAAAATATTTAAGAAATATTTGTTTTAACTGGAACCTATTGAAAAAAATTATCATTAGGACCATTATTTTAATTGAATTTTATAATATATGTTTTCAATGAAACTTTATATGAAAAAATATTTTCAATTTTGTTATGACTTATAATTTTTTTTTCAAAGAGGAATGGCTATTTTCCTTAAGAAATGTTTTAACTGATTAAAAATATTATTTTATATCCAATATGACACCCCATGAGAATAACTACTCCTTACAAGGGATATTATCCCACAATACCATTTGTATAATTTCTTTTAATGGTTTATTTTTTTATGGAATAATGTTTATGGGAAAAATATATTATCCAGGGGTCATTCCATGATAAAATTCTTATGAATCCTTATTCTATTTACAAAGGTTCTGATATGATGAAATTGAATAAACTATTTTGAATAATGTTTATTTTCTATAGTTTAGGATATTATTTAAGGTTTATGAAACCAATTTCATTTCCGGTATTATTATGTGATTAATGATATATGTTATTTTAGGACATATATCTCTCTCCAATGCATTAGGTAATTATTTATATATCATGATATTGAAATTACTAGAACATAGGTTTAACCAAGTTCAATAAGAGATTGTTTCTATTATGATGTTCTGGGATGTGAACCTTGAATAATTTTATGGTTTGGGGGTGAAATGATTCCAATATTTGAGCCTCGGTAGTGGGACTTGACTATTATTAATATTAATTTCTAGGCATATATATATCCCAGAAATCAATGTCGTATGCTAATGTTATTCTCTTAAAGATCATATTATACGATTACATTATAATTCATGGGTTAGGGACATCTAATATTTATTCTATGAATCATGATTGTGATCTTTGATAAATAGGACATGGATTTCAAATGTTATATTCATATTCCCATACCCTTGCGTCCATGTTATGCTTATATATCTCCCTTGTTTTCCCTTATTAAGCATCTGATATCACTCTATCCTTTGTTTCCACTCTGAAGGATATAAATAATTGTATCTGGTATTATACTTATAATAAACATTCTAGTTATGAAGTTCATACTGGGAGATGATTAAGTTCACAAATGTACCAATTTTTTGGGTGTACATGTTTTTAAAGAGACTAAACGGTTATGATCCTCATGTGGGTGTTTGTTTAATGTAATGAATAATAGAAAAAATGATTTCTTTCAATGTATAATAATCCTATTTTACTATAGTTAGTATTAGAGGATATGTTTAGTTAACCATTGGAAACTAGTATGAAAAATCCTTAGTGATATCCCTAAATACATGACCTGGATAAGTTTAATGATGAGTCATTGTATAAGAATATGTCCTATTAATTTTTTAAAAGATAGATGGAGAGGTTTCCAATCTATTAAAAGCCTATGTGGATACTGAAATTTAATTTGGCACTATAATATAGGTTAATATGGGTAATAACTCTGAAAATAGAACTTTGAGTTATTCTAAATCATCACATGGTGCATGGAAATGAGCCATGTTGTATGTCTCATTTGAAACGTCTTGGGATATTATTTTTAAATTCAAACACACATCGAAAACAATCGTGAAATAATTATATAGAATATGAATATGGATTACAAATGATAATCCTAATGTGTCATATATAAAAGAAGGTTCCATGATTTAATCATCATATATATATATTTTCAGGATTTTGTGGTTCCCAATCATGATTATTATTTTGTACACTATTCTTTTTTTAGTCAGTGGATCTAACCAGATGTTAAAAAGTTAATGTTATGTTTGATAAAAAATTTAATTATCGTTTTCATGAGCATTCAAATATTATAGGAGATAGAATATAAAATATTATTTCTTTGTTAAGATATCTTTCTCATGTTATAAATCATGTTGGACTTCAAAATGAACAATGTACAGAACAGTATTATATTGATTCTTTCATGAGGTAATGTCACACTTTATTCAGTGGGTCATCTTGTCCAATATTTTATGGGAAATGGATTAGCACCAGTAAAATAGATTTTTCCATTTTCCATTGTTTGGGACATGAAAAAGTAATTTTAAATGTCTTCCATATCGATGGTAAATCGGATCAATGGAAAAATCCATTAAGGAATACTAGGAAACATGATGAAATTGACTCCATGTATTGGGAAGTGTTCATGAAAAGAATTTTCAATTACTAAATTCCTCTAATTATTCATATGAATTTAGAGAAGAAATTTATGGAGCTAAATTAAATGGATGATGAGTCTATTCGTACCTTTGTGGAAATATTTGCCAGGCTTGTGAGGTAATAGTATAGAATTATCCTCCAACCATAATGTAATGTTGATTAATTATTTAATGTATAAAAAACAAATATCTAAATGGAATGATCTATAATCAAATTTAATAGAAATGAATGTATTATTTAATATTATATATATAAGTATGGTGGTAAGAGTAATGTCTCAATCTCGTGTTTTATAAATGAATATCAATATAAAATTCAATTAAAAATATATATACTATGGAGAGAAGAATATGATATTAATTTTCTGATAAAAGTTTGGGAAGTAGAATGATGAAAATTGTGTTAAGGGGACTAGTAAATGATTTAAGAGTATAAGGGAATGACATCAAGAAATTGGATACTAATGTGATGGAAAGAACATAGATAAATATATGAATAGAAAGAATGCTGGACAGAATGAACCACACACACTCTAATGTTTCAAATGAAATGAGTACTGACATTAATATAAGTAATTCAAAAATTTGAAGTTTAATGATATTTATCAACGTTGGAGACCTATCAAACCATTATATAAAAGGAAATATCATGAAATCATTAGTTCAAATGGGGGATGCCATAACAATCATTGAATTATATACTCACCATTCACTCTAGAACTGATAAGGTCTTATTTATCTCCTGACATACCAACTGTTTAATTTATAATGAATTTTAAAAGGGTGCCATGATTACATCCAAATAATAGATTTTTAATTAGAAGTGAAAACCCTATCAATATGATGATTTCATTTCTTGTGTTTGATTCCTCTCTAACTGAAAATGGTGGGAATTTGATTCAAAAATATAATTTCATTTTTCCCTACATTAATTTGATGTCATATTAGGCTTGGATTGTATTAATTTATATAATCCACAGATAAATTTTCAAATAAGGGATGTCACAAATGACATTCTAAGATAGACTATTATAATTTACCAATGTGAAGTTAAGTGTGAACATCCAATGGAGATCGCATTCATTATATGGGTCTTAATTCAAATTCACAAGGGTTAATTATATAAATTGGATAGGGAGAAACTGGATTTCAATGATATTATAATTGAGAATGATTTTAATTATGTTTTCCAAAATTATTTTTATATACTTCCATAGAAATGTGATGTTGATATCTTAATTAAACTCATACATTGTTCGTTGAAAATTATAAAGAATTCCAATACAATAGAGCCAATTTATATTCATGAATTTATGAAATAATCCATTAAAACCCTGATAAAGGATTTATTCGTCCTTGTGTGCTTCCTTGGGGTGAAACAGTTCCTTTTTTAAAAAGAATGATGGTTTTGTGAAACTCAGTACTGATTATCCGGTGCTGAATAGGATCAAGATCAAGAATGAGTATTCTCTTCCCATTATTGATATATTTTTTGATCAGCTATGTTGATCTTAATACTTTTCCACGATTTTCCATTGTTATGGATATAATTAAGAGAATGGTCAGTAAGAGGATATAACATAAATGAAATTATGTATAAGGTATGGGTACTATTAATATATAGTGATGTAATTCAGTCTTATTAATACCCATGGTATATTCCTATATTTAATTAATAGAGTCTTTGATATTACTGGGATCTATTTTTCTTGTATTTATAGATGATATTACAATCTATATAAAGAGAAAGAAACAACATGAATATGACATTATAATTGAACTATAGTCCCTAAATAAGGATAAATGATATGAAAAAAATTGAAAAGTGTTTTTTGTTGAAAATGTTTTTGTTTTTGGGATATTTAATATAAAGAGATGGTAAGTCATTAGATCAATCAATGATGAAGGCTATTAATTGTTGTCCTGAACTATCCATGGGGACTAAGATACATTGTTTTCTTGGTATTAGTATTTATTATAAAATAATTTTGTCTATATTATAACAAATATCTAATACAATGACCAAGTTAACTTGCAATGGATCAATGTTCCTCGAAATAGATTAATGTGAGGAATATTTTAAGGGATTTAAGAGAATATTTTTCAACACACCTATATATACCTTAATCAATTGTGTACAAGGGTTTTTAATCTATATCGATGGATAAAAGAAGGTAAGAGGATTTTTTTTATAATGACATGCATATAGATTATGACTCATTAAAATTGAATATTAATGGAAAAAATTACCTATCAAATGGTTTGGAGTTATCTGTTGAAATTATTTCCTAAAAAATATCATGAAATTATTATTATATTGAAATGTGTGATATATATAATTATTATAATAGTTTAATGTTTATATTCACACATAAGGAGTTGAATATTAACCAATGAAGATGGTTTAATCCGAATAATGATTATGAAAACTCACTAAATTACAACCCTATGAACACAAAAAATATGTCTGATGCATTGTTTCAAGTGGACCATTCTAGATTATCTATGTCGATGATTAAAAGCATCAATTATTTCAATATTTCCAAATATAAAACTTGAAATCATGATGTAAAGGGGAAATATTATTTTCTCAATTAAATATTCAACCATATATCAATGTGAATATATAAGAGGTGAAAAAGGAAGCAGTTGAGCTTCCAAACAATGTTATATATGTTTATAAGATTAACCCTTGTTTTGATGGAATGATATAGTTTAGGAATCATGTCTTCATTTCATCCATATAAAAATTTAAAAAGTATTTGTTTGTGGAAACTCGTTATTCTTCATTCTCTATTCATGTGATAAGTGTAAAGATGTATATATAATTTAAAGAGTATTTCTGGTGGGATTGAATGCAGATAGGTATAGTATAGTTTTATCTCAGTTCTTGGTATGTCAGACAGAATGGATAAAAAAATATTCTAAGGGTATTACATCTATTTCCAATACCATAATGGAAATGGAAAAAATCCATATGTATTTTTTCATTGGACTATGCAAAACATATAAAGGGAATAATGATATATGAATTTCTTTTTATCAACTTACTAATTCAACACACATCATTTCTATCAAAGAATACTTCTATATGGTTTATATTTCTTGGATATACATTAAGAAAGTGGTGAGGATGCATGGAGTAACACATTCCTTTGTGTATGACCCAAATATGAGGTTTCCCTCAATGTATTAGAAATATTTTCAACAATATATTGATATAAAGTAAGATTTTAAAACTATGTATCATCCTCAAATATATTGTTAGTTATATATAATAGTTCAATCCCTAGATAATATGTTGGCATAGTGATATTTGGATTTCAATGGTGGTAGGGATCAAAACAATATTCTATTTGAGTTTTCTTAAAACAATATAATTCACTCAATATTAAAAATTTCTCCTTATAAATCCATATATTGAATGAAATTTAGAGCTCCATTGTTTTGAAATGATGTTGGTGTGAGGAAGCTATTAAATCCTTAGATAGATGATGACATGAAAATGATTTATATAACCGTTTAGAAAAACATAAAGGTAGCTCATAGTTGGTAAAAACATTAATTGAAGAATCATATATATGATCTAGAATTTGAATTCAGTGATATGGTGTTTGAATGAATTTATCCATGAAATAAGTTTATGAGATTTTGGAAGAAAGGGAAACTGATCCCTAGATATATCATTCCATTTGAAATTATTTATCATATCAGTCTCTTATATTATCTCATGGAGCTGTAACAAAACCTATGTTATGTTCATGATGTTTTACATGTATCTATTCTTTGTCAGTACATACCTAGCCCTTCACATGTAAAAAAATTATAGGTCATACAACCTGAGAAATATCATTCTTATGAGGAACAACCTGTTGAGATTCTGGATCATACAAATAATTTTTTATAAGACAAAACCAATCATCTAGTCAATTTTTTGTGGTTAAAACCCCACTTTGGGAAATCTATGAGGTAACATTAAGATATTGTGAAGTATAAGTATACACACTTTAGAGTATTATAGTGATAAATTTATAGGGTGAAATTAATTTTTTGGGAGGTAGCATGTATCACCTTGAGTTTTTATGAATTATAATTTTTGAATAAAATAAAATACAATTATGTCATATAGTACACAAAACACCAAGTTGAAATTTCAATACAAAAAACATTGTGTTAATCTATTGATACACACATCATAGAGTTATATTGCATTATACATGAAACTCAAATTTAATAAAACCACCATATATTATTAATATTATTATTCATACATGACTGTTATAACCTAGACAATAAACTTAGAAATTTAAATTTTATTAACTAATTTTAAATATATTAATTATAATTAATACTTATAAATATATAAATGAATCTTATTTAAAAAATAGTATTTAATTTTGGTTAATGTCTTTTTATTATTAAAAAAATTCTATTTTCCCAAATGAAAATTATTTTTATTTCATCTTGTGAACAACAATAATATTTTTATCTACATGATGAGTCAAATAAAAGACTATGAAACAAACTAAATCAATTTTTATGTACCTAACATCAATTTTATTAAAAAATTGACTTAAAAACCACGATTTAAAACAAAATGTTAAAAACATTTGTCAAAATATTCATTTAAAATCATATTTTAAAAATAAACTTTTTATAAAAAAAATTAAGATCATATATATTTATCAAAAAAAAATTATTAAAATTACACATTTAACATTGTTATATTTAAAGTAATATTACATTGAATATTTTACTACTAGATTAAAAAAAATTATACTAAAAGCAAGAGATTGAAATTTTCGAATTCTCTATGTTGTTAATATATAATTGCTCATATCAATCCCGTGTAAATTTTGTTTGCTTATATAAAAACTAATTGACTGATTTTAAATTTATTATTTTCATGTGAAAATAGATATATCATATCATTTTAATCATACTTCTTATATCTCAATACTTTTGATTCATAGTGTAACATTTATTTCCCCTCATGATATGTTTAATATGGTAATTAATTTGTATTATAGTAATTTTGTGAAAATGTTTTTGTTATATATATATATATAAATTTAAATTTTCATTTGAATTAAAGATGATGATTTTTTAATGATGATTAAGGTTTTATATTAAATCTAAAATGAAATAATAAAAATGACTATTCAGTTTTTCAACATGTAAAAAATGAATATCATGAATTGATATCTAATTTTTATGGAAATAAGTGGAATTATGGATAAGTAAATTTTTTTAAATTATAATAATATAGATTTTGCAACATTTTTATTTTTAAATTTTATTCAAGCAATGATATGTAACATGATATGGGAAAATACCACCCCTTCTAAGAAATAATGACTTCTATTGGCCAAAATATTAGATCCGTAAGTATATTTTTTTCTCCATGACTTGAAATATTTATGCCTACAAAATTAAATAAATTGATATTTATTTTTATTTATAATTTTCAACATTTTTTATATAGAAAAATTTGGTTAAAAATATTTCAAAAAATATTCTCAATGACAGTTTTCTATGACTGGTCTTCAAAGTGGTTTTCCAAATCAGTTATACATATAACATACATGAAATGTATTATTCAATACATAAATTTTTCTTATTACCAACATAATATAGATTTTAATATCAATATTGTATAAAAAATGTTTAATATATGTTTGAAATATCAACTACAACAATTTTAGTTAAACACTAACATAAATGTATAAAAACAACCTTAAATGTCATTTTCTACTACTATATGGCTACTAATGATGAAAATATTCACTTGGATTTGTTTACATAAAAATTAAAAACATGTATATTTTTTAAAATATAATGGTATAGGTTTCTGGTGATAAGATAGTATGTGTGATTCATGTGTGTGATGTGTAAAAATATCCATCAAGAGCTACCCACATAGATGATACCACATCACCATCTAGGATATTATTAAATTCAATATAAAACCCATATTCATTCTAATAATTCTTATATTTATTTAATAAATCATATTCCTTCATTTATAACACTAAAATATGGTTTAATAAATTTTACCTCATTATATAACAAAAATTTACGAATCAATATTTTCATTCTATCTATATAAAACATTGTATTTCTCATTCTATTAGAAATATGAAAATAGAGTAGGGCATATGTTAATGATGATTATATAAAATCATCACATTTTATTCCATATAATTTTCTATTGTCATCCTCATTGTGAATTTAAATTATTCAGTCATTACAAGATTCTAATCATAGACGGGGATCTAATAAAAATTTAAGATAATGTATAAATCCAACTCCATTTTGTGTGAATTTAAACTAAAAAACAAACCACATCACCTTTATATATAGAAGTAAAGAAAAAATTAAATTTATCTCCTCATAGTGTTTCCTTATACATTAACGTAACACTCATTTATATCATTGATGGCTTTAAACTTAAGAAACAATCTATCACTTCTTTGTGATGCTTTAAAACATTTCATAACCCACATTTTATTATTGTGTGACATTAAACTGTAATGTATATGTATTTTATTTCTATATATATTTTATACATAATTTAATTCATGTCACAATAATTAATGTATTCAAATATATTTTAATATTGTCTCATTAAATGATGGATTTAACCTCTAGAGAAACCCATTTTATCCTATGAATGTAGTAAAACTATAGAGGGAATTTCTATATTGGTTTAAATAATAGAAAATTTAATTTTTCTTATGTGATAAGAATAAAATTCATTATTACATAATCACATTATTACATCACTTATATAGTGTCCAAAATGAATGAATATTATTAAAACCTTTATCAAAGGTATCCACCTCAATATGGTTGTGAGATATGTAATTAAAGCCAGAGTCTCTTTCAAATTCATATTTATACACTTGAAAGGATAAACTATAGAAATTATTTTTTTGGCTCTATGTTAAATATAGATGTATAATAATATATGTTGAGATATGTTTCTGGATATATAGTCTCTCAATAGATGATTTTAATTATTATAAAGTCTCTCAAATGAAAAATAGAAATAAGGATTTCAAAATTTTTTTAAAAAAGTCTATTGAGAAAACACATATGAAAAAATTGAAAATATAAATGATTGTATATTTTGAAATAATTTTAAAACTAAATCTCTAAAAAATTATTATTTAGGGGGAAAATTAGTGAAAAATCCAAATAAATGGTGTTTTAGTATAGTGAAATGTAGGGATAACAGTATATTTGGATGGTCACAAAGAAAATATTTATGCGATAAATTTGAATTAATGATATGTTAGTTGAAATGTACCCTTAATATTAATCCTAGGAATACATTTTACCTAATCTAATGAAATATGTAGGTATGAATCATCAACCACGTCAGTTGAGTGTACACATCTTCTATTAAACAGGAAGGGGGCATGCATATACTAGCTCCTTCTCATGTATTTTGGTAGTTTTTGACCAATTATGAGAGGTTTATTTATATGATTTATAGGAATTTAATGGGTATAATGTATTCCCATAAATTGAAAAAATATGTGCACCTGATACATTGAATATTTATACCAATATTCCTTAAATTGATAAAATTAGGTTTAGATATATCAGAGGATGGGATCTCACCTTTTGTGGGTGTAGAATAATCATTTGTTATGAGAAAATTTTTATGAAACACTATTCATTCCATTTGAATCATTAATTTAGGCTTCTACAGATGATATTATTTAGGCCACCATCATGGGTTTTTAGTATGGTATGGAATATCTATGTCACCATATGTAACATAAATGTAACATTCAAAATTAAATAAAATCCAATAGCTAGTAGTAGACTTTTTTATGCAATCAAAGTTTACTATGATATATGGGGGGAACCCATAAAATATAAGAGGTTGGAATATTTTTATAAAAAATGAACCCTACAACAAGGGAGAAACCTCTTATACGTGTGGTTATATTGATGGGTTAATATTGTGATTTTTGGAATTATTTCCATATTTTTCAATAGTGATTATTAATTTTTAATATCTAATAAATGAAATTTATTATCAATATTATCTTGTGGTTGTTGGAAGACCCTAATAACTATATAAATCTTTATGTTTATTTCATATATTCATTTTTCAGTTGATTAATTTTATGTGAGATTATTTGATTTTATGAGAGGATTGACTGAATTTATTGATTTATGATGTATTTGAATTCTTATGCATTGATACATCAATCATGTTGGGTTTTTATAAACTCAAAATCCGCCTGTAATTTTTTCTCCCTATGTATGTTCTTATACCATCTCAATCTTTAAAATCACTAACATGACATAGTTGGGTAGGTTACGTTCCTTAAATAGAACCTCACCATACAGTTGAGAATGCCAACTATAAATTCGGATGTATGGATTATAGTGGGGAGACTATATCCCTAGGTACAAAGTAGTATAAATTAGGATAATAATAATAGAGTAGAAAAATACTAGATAAAATATAACAAATAACCATGCATCCATTGAAGAACAAAGACCAACTCCAACAACTCGATATTAATATAATCATTTAATAACATGCTAAAATGTATGTAAATGTCCTGAATAATTTCAAAAAATCAAAAGACTAAAAAAACTAAAATAATGACTCCAATATCCTTTAGAACCAAAACACATATCGGTCTCATATTGAAGATCAAAATCATCTAACTAGAAACAAAAATATGGATCCTATCTGTTGTCCAGACCTACATCCATTAAATACATCTTGGAACCAAACAATGACACGAATAGGGTGTGATATAAACATATTAGTTCAACACAACCATAACTGAAAATTTCTAATATAAATAATATTTTGATTACATAAAGTAACATATCTAGTTATTTAATAAATAAAATAATACTATAAATGAAATAATTTGACTAAACCTCAAGCTGTAGGTTCACACTCAAGGTAATTCAAACCCCACATTGACACAAATCAATTTAACTTTGACATTATCATTAAACCATTCCATAAAATTTCCATAACCCTCTTTGGGTATAACCTATAATTTATTATAGGAGTGCTAGTTAAAACCACAAAACCATAAAAACATAAATGATACAAGACTAATAAGTATTTTAGTATAATCTATTAAAGCCCCGTAAACATTACAAAAAAATAAGAAAAGATCTATAATCATTATAGAACATCTGGTCGAAGACATATAAGAAATATAGCATTACTGGGCCCAATCCCATTAGAAAATATAGTTGAATAAATCCATGTCAAAGATAGATCAGAAATCACATGTTCGGGAAATAATAATATCATCATAATCTATATAGCTTAAATTATCTAACTAAAATAAATGAAAGGCAAAAAATATCATTAATCAATTCATCCAAATTAAATTAACATTCCAATTAATTGATTTTATTTCACATCATTCCCTCACAATAAAACACAAAATTTATATTCCATTCTATTTTCTAATATCAATAAATTTAAAAAAAAATAGATTGTCAAGAAAAAAAAAATTCCCAAATAAGTGATCATTAATAATTTTAGTTGTAAGACAACCCCATGGGTGGCCAATTTCCCAACCTCAATGCCAAGGAAAACAATGAGATCCAATTTGAGGTCAAATTAGATGTTTAAATTACACCACTAATTTATTCAATTAGTTGGGTCACATGCATATCTTTTCAGGGCGAATCACAACCATTGCACAAATTAAAATAAATAAAATAGAGTTTAGGAAATTTTAAAAGACCACCAATTTCATAAAAAGAGAATCAGATGAAAAAACCTCACATCCATGAAATAGATCATATACCCCCTTAATAATCAATGATAAAACATATAATCCATCAACAACATATTTAGAACTGAAATATGAACCTGAAGGATTTCCAACAAAATATATGTCCAAAAAACTTGATCCAATGTGTTATTTCTTTGGATCATATAGTATTTTTGAAATCTATGCTAGAACGGATGTAGTTGTGAAATAGTTTGTGAATCTTTTATCCAACAAAATCGAAGGGTTTGAAATAGTTCTAAGTGATGATAATTCCGGACACGAAGACACTATTCATATACGAAAAGTCTCAATTCCATTATACAATAAAAAAACAGCATATAAGATTTTAAAAATAATAAAAAAGGAATTTCTCATTGTCAAATAGATTTCTGATGTGAATACATGTTTCAAGGGGTCAATTTATGAGGTGAATCGAATTCATGGTTCCCGTTCAGGGGGAAAATTTATTTAAAGGGGTCAATTAAGGATGTGAATAAATTCATTGGGTGAACTAAATTCAAGTGATGTGTTTAGTGGGTAATCTAAATTCTATGGGTGAATAAAATTAAGGACCCCAGGACACCCTGATAGGGGAGGGCTGAATCAGGGTGTCAACATTTTCTCTTAAACTGACAAATACTGTTCACACGTTTATAAAATCTAGTTTAACCTATAAGATGAATATGAGTATAAATAAAACATTTACATGCAATAAAAAGACACATCATTTTTTAATTGGTTCACCACTAAGGGCTACATCCAAGGAGCATACGCTGATAGGTTGTCGGTCGTACCAAATTCCACTATTCTTCACTCGTTGTGGATTATAAAGTTTGGGGAACATTCACACTGTCCCAGGCTCATTGCCTTTAAAACTACTCAGGGATAGCCTACTGCATCCCATGGGACACTCTCATTGACTCCCCCTAGCTCACTGCCTTTGGTGAAGTCCCTCTCAGTTTATAGACGTGAAGGTCTCTTCATCATCGCTAATGAATACATCCTCTATTGTATATATATGATCTGTTGAAGTCCAACTTCCACCCATAGAATAAACTCACATTGCACAAAAGGTATTGGGAAAACATCCATCTTTCCGGAAACCCCAAAAATACTGGTGAGATTCAATCCACACCGGTCTCACTTCTCTAAGCCGGCTCACATGTTTTAAAGGCGGAGCACAAGTTCACCTCTCCGACTAGTGCAACACATTCTTTTTCAACCTCAAACATGCACGAGTCACACTTTTTTCCACCCAAACTAGTTTTGGCGTGCAATTGTCAACTATCGTGCTTCTTTATATTAAGGAACGCAAGTGTCACCAGACCACCTATGCGACACCTCCTTCTTCGTCTCCAAACGTGGGTGACTCACACACTTTCTCGCCCAAACCACCTTGGACGTGTTGCAAACAACTGTCACAAAACATTTTCTTGCATGAACCAAAACCAATTTCGTGACCACTACACCTGCGGAATGGTATGTTTGATTTTCTCTATGTCTAAACTATATTCCAAATGAGGAGGGTTCAACCTCTATTTGTTGACATATGGATACTCTGTGTGATGGCGCACAAGCCTTCCCTCAGCGTGCATGTTTCGGATCGCAAGTCTCTGCCAGGTAAGTCACATGCGCGACCAAACATAAAACATGGGCATCCTTCTCCCTTTTCCATATTTTTATGTTCTGATCATGAAAAACATATGGCGCACAAGTTTCTTCTCCTTGAAGACAATGACATACAAGTCTTTTTGCCAAAACCACTTTTTTCTATTTGTCGATTTTTAGGACCCAAAATTTGGCAAACACTAGAAAATGGTAGCACCTTCAATACTGTAATATTCTTATTCTGTATAATCACTAAGCTGGCACACATTCTGAACTTCCACTGAGGATTGAAAACAAACAAAAACCAAACTCCAATTCATGCAAATAACGAACATGGTTCCCACAATCTACCCCTTTGGGTTTGTTGGAAATCAGTAAGTAATTTCAATAGAGCACAAGCCATAGGAAAACCAAAAACTCAAGAATCAACTCAGGCAACAATCTAATTCTACATGAGCAATGCTCATTGTTTAAATCAAGATGGGAAGCAATAATTGGGTTCTTGTGTTGTGGAATTCTCAATGATGCCCATGAAATTCTCTTACAGTGTCACAAAATAATTACATGTCCAATGTATTCCATCTCATCGTTATTACTGACACTAAATTATCAATGTCTCAGAGAAGAAAATGTGTCACAGAATCATTACATGCCCAATATATTCCTTCTCATATGTATCACCATCACTGAATTCTCAATGTGTCACAGAAGAAAATGTGTCACAGAAGTATTACATGCCTGAATTTATTCCTTTCTCCCCCATTAACAATATACCCAATGACCGGTAATTTTTCATTTTCAAGCTCAAACCACACTCCCTGGGATAGTATCTCCCCCACAAACCTGCATAACATCCATAAACATATTAAAAAAAATAACATAAATAGGGAGAGGGGTATTGCATAACCTCCTTATGCATTGGGAGGTTGCTGAGAACCTAGGTTCAACTGATGCTTATAAAAAATAGCTGTTGATAGTGGCTTGGTCATGATATCATCCACTCTCTCATCAGTTCCCACATGATTCATTCTAATCACGACTTTCTCAACTTTTTCTTTGATAAAGTGATCCCTGTTTTCAATATGTTTTGTATGACAATGCTAAACATCATTATTTGTATGATCAATTTCACTCTTATTATCATAGTAAATTACCATTGGTTTATTCACCTCATCACCAATATTTGTTAGTTGTCGCTTCATCCATTGCAGTTGAGTGCATTCCATGGTCGCAGATATATACTCAGCTTCAGCAGTACTAAGAGAAGTACATTCTTGTATCTTGTTCAACCAGAAAACACATTTAATCCCAATATAGAATTCTCCACCACTGGTGGAATTTCTGTCCACTACATCGCTAGCCCAGTTAGCATCAAAAAATACTGAAAATTCATGGTCTCTTCCGACATCAAAGTATACGACACAATTGTGAGTACATTGAATATACCTCATGATACTTCTTACTGTTTTCATATGTTCCTACTTTAGATTTATCTGAAAGCAGGCCGCTAGACATTTTTCAAAGACAATATCTGGCTATGTCATTGTCGGGTACATTTGGTTCCCAATTATCCTATTGTACATAGTGGGGTCTACAGATGCCCCATCCAAATGCATTCCATGTTTGGCTCCAACAGCAATCAGAGTTGATATTTTTTTGGATTCATGCTTATTAAACTTCTTCAGCACCTCTCTTGCAAACTTTCGTGAGAAATGAAAGTGTAATACTACCTTTTAATCACATGCATCCCCAAGAAATATGTGAGCTCCCCAATCATAGACATTTGAAATTCTGATTTCAAGTGACTGGAAAATTCATCCACTGATTTCTGCATGCTTCCACCAAATTTAATGTCATCAATGTAGAATAGAACCATAAACTAATGTTTTGGATATTTTTCACATATATATATTGTGGTCTACTCCTCCTCTTTTGAATTCCAGCTTCTTGAGATATGAGTCCAGCCGGGAATACCATGTTTATGGTGCCAACTTCAAACCATTTAGTTCATTCTTTAGTTTGCAGACCTTTGTTTCATCAGTACGAAGAACAAAACCCATTGGTTGTTCAATGTAGACATCTTATTTGAGAACACCATTCATGAATGCTATCTTGACATCAATTTGATATTCATTATACCATCTTTGAAGTGTAATGGGAAAGAAAATTCTGATTGACTCCAATATAGGCAGTTTAGCAACGGTTTCATCAACATCAACACCTCCAATATGAGAGTATCCTTTACATACCATTCATTACTTGTTTCTAATAACACATCAATGCTCATAAAACATGTTCTTGAATATCCATATGTACCAATCACATTGTGACCTTTGGGTCTCTGTACAAGATCCAATGTCTAATTCATGTGAATCTGATCTAACTCCTCATTCATGGCATTCACCCATGATTCATCCTTTGAAGCTTCTTCAGATTAGGATGGCTCCAAAACTAATAGAAATGAATATTTCCTGTTTTTCCTCATCCTCCATGTATGAGTGGGTGCACTCCTATCACCAATTATGTTATATTGATCAATCTATGATCTATGATTTCTCTTATGCAGTTCAGTTGCATTCTCTCCAGCCAAAGTTTCTTCTTTATATTCTTCTTCTGAGTCAACATCATTATGTGACTGTTGAGTGTTTTGTACAACATCCTCTATTTCTATATTTGTATTTTCACCACAGTCACTTTCTTTCTCACTTTCTATCACATCTGCATAATATTCCCTTGAAGCATTTGTGGTTTTCTCATCAATTATCTTAACACCACATTTTTCCAAAATCCTTCCTAATCGCTTGATGAAACACTTGTAGGCTTTGTTGTTCATTGAGTATCAAAGGAAAATTACTTCAACTGCATTTTCACCATACTTCCCTTGATTTCCTTCCTTGTTCCTAATGAATCATTTACATCCAAAAAACATGGATGTATTTCAAAGAGGGTTTCCTTCCATGACATAATTCATATGGTGTCTTTGTCTCACCCATATAAAGTCTTGTTCGATTTTGAATATATATTGTAGCTTGAACAACCTCTTTCCAGTAATGTCATGGAATATTACTCTCGACCATCATAGTTCATTCCATGTTGTTCACCAGTCTATTCATACGTTCAACAACAACATTTTTTTGTGGAGTTCTCACAGTATCTACCTCATGTTTTATCCCATGCTTCTCTAGGAAATTCTCAAATTCAATAGATGTGTATTCCCCTTCATTGTCAGAAGCAAAACATTGATTGTTCGTCTCGTATCATTCTCAGCAATTCGCTGATAAGTTTTTATGAAGTAAATCACTTGTAGTTTCCTATGAATTACCATTACACATGCCATTATACTGTAATCATCTATGAAAAAGACAATGTACCTTTCTGCATGAGTTCTGGAACCATTTATCGGCCCCCATATGTCTCTATGAATTAGATCATGAATATGGGATGCCCAATTATTTTTTGGCCGATATGAACTGCAGACCAGCTTCCCATGAATGCAAGCATCATAAGACTTTTCACGTTCACGTTTCAGGTTGGGAATGTCCATGATAATCCTAAATTTTTATATTTTATCCATGTCTTGTTGATTGATGTGTCCCAGTCTCCGATTCCACAAACTGTTTTCATTTTCAACAGTCATGTAAAAAACATTTTCTTTACTATCAACATGATACAAGTTGACTTATGTTCTGTATCCCTTCATAAGTGAATTTTCTGTCTTTCCCTTGATAGTGTAGCCTTTCTGATTAAAAGTAAATATAAGTCCGGATTCACAGAGTTGACTAACGGTGAGTAGACTATGGCATAAGCCATCTACATAAAGGACTTCAGTCTTCTTTAGAACTCCATTAGCTAATTCAGTACTTCCACTGCATTTGATTTTCAGAGCTCCATAATTACCAAATCGTACTATACCATCAGCCTTCCTTTTGATATCCATTAATAGGAAATCATTACCTATCATATGAGATGAACAACCGCAATCCAGAATCTAGGTACTATTTCTTTTGTATCACTGAGTGCCACCTCTGTAAGGTTAGATTTCTCAATTTTCTTTCTTTCTATCCATGAGACATTATATTGAGTAACAAGTAATTATGGAATTTCAATTATCTCTTCCATGTACCTTGGTTCTTCATAGTCAGAATCTTCTCTGAAAGGAGAAAACTGTTTGAATGAGAAACACTGTCTTGATGACGACACATGACTAGTCTCAAACTTCGGTATGTGGTGTCCATGTCCATTAACTTCCTGTAATTAACAGCCTTATGACCAAAATTAGAACAAAGAAAATGATATTCATAAAAATTGTTTCTTTTATAAGAATTAGGATATGAATTTTTCTCCTCTGGTGAGATCTTATATCTTCTCCATTCAGATAGCTTCTTTCATCTTCTCAATAACACATGGTGTTGCCCAAATATCCACCAAACTAACACTTCAAGAGAGGAAATGTCTTCTCACTTCAATTTATCTTCATTTATTCTTCTGTGGGATTGTAGTATGGGGGATTCATTCTCCAATAGGCTTGAGGAAAATAAACTTTTATTATTTCAGATTGAATTGGGGGTTTCTGTTTCATCACTTTAGAAGACATTCCAACATCACCCACATTCATCATGCCTTTATTTTGGTCACCTTTATTTGCAAAAGTTGATGATTCTTCCTCAAAACCAATTCGAAAATTTCTTATGTAGGCATGTCTTTGATCATTTAAAATATTTTCAACTCCATTAGTGCAACCTTTTCTCCCTCCAAAAGCTCAACATATGAGAACCTTGATAACGGTATTTTTATCCTTGATTCTTTTGAAATTGATTCAGTATCATGTTTACTCCGAATAGTATCAACTTACTCCTAAAGACCCTTAGTAGCCATATTCTTTTCTTCTAGTCTGGATGTGAGGTAATTGATGACCTTTCCCCACTCATCAATTCTCTACTTCAGATCCACTAAATCATCATTGATTTCAAGGATTTTATACTCTATATTCAAAAATTCTTCTAGTTGTTCAATTTAAGCTTCAAGTTGATCAATATATTCAGTTGATTCCTATATAATTTATTTCTACTTATTGAGACTATTACATTAAATATTAAGCTTACTAAAAACATCCTTAAGTAGAAAATCCAGATCTGCTCTAGTTTTCAATTTATATTCTCCACCAGTATCTTCTAATTTTTCAAAAGTGGCCACCATGGAAGCATGGTTTCCAATTTTAAATTCTCGTTCTTCTTCATCACATAATTCATTATCATATTCTTCATCTTCACAAAAAAACTATTCCTTTGTACTTTATTTTTTGATTTGAAGTCTCCCCTTTTGAAAAAACTTTTCTAAGGCTTATCAATGTTTTCAGAATCACTATTCTCATCATCGATATTTCTTGAACACTGAGAGGCAATGTGACCAACTTTGCCACAATGAAATCAAGATAGAGGTAACTTCCTTTAAATTTTCCTTTTCCGTTCTGGATCTTCTTTACAAAGTGAAAAAGAATTTATTTTTCCTCATCATATTAAATACTAATATCTTTTTATATTTTCATTTTCTCAATGGCTTTGAATGCCATTTCCTTGCTCACTAGAGTCGTAGCATCTTCTGGTTTGACCCTCATTTCATATTCCCCCAGGATACTCAGTAGATCATCTAGAGAAATTTTTGAAAGATCTCATTACATTGGGGCCAAAACTATGTCATTGTATTGTGGTGGAAGTCTTCTTAATAGATTATTCACAATGTATATGTATTTTGTTTTCAACTAGACACTGAATTTCTCCAACAAGATTAGTAATTCGATTGAATAAGGAATATGCATTCTCATCAGGATGCATCTTCAGATCATCGAACCTATTGTGAAAGACATATAGTTTCGCCTCTTTAACTTTCCTATCTCCTTCATTAATATTTTCAAGTTTATCCCACATGGACTTTTTTGATGTGTAACTCATCACTTTTAGATAGATCTGATCAGAAAGTGCTGCGGTGAGAGAATTTTGTGCTTTAGCATCTACATCATGAATTTTCGTATTTCCATCAGTCATAGCCAACCCAATTGGATCAGTAACCTATATAACATTCATACTGGAAAACAAAACATTCATTCAATGTGATCTTAGATGAGATCTCATTCTGTTCTTCCAAATCTGTAAATTACTTCCATCAATGAGGGGAACTCCCCTAACACTGGCTAAATTTTCCATGGCGGTATAAAATAGATCAAACACCAACAACCTCCCTCTGATACCACTGGAAGGACCCCGAGACACCCTGAGAGGGGAGGTTTGAATAACTGTGTCATCATTTTCTTTTAAATAGACGGATCTTATTCCCACATTTGTAGAAACTAGTTTAACATATATGATAGATATGAGAATAAATAAAACATTCACATGCAAAGAAAAGACACAACACGTTTTACATGGTTCACCATTAAGGGCTGTGTCCAAGGAGCATACGCCGATAAGTTTTCAGTCGTAAAAAATTCCACAATTATTCACTCGTTGTGGACTACAATGGTTTGGGAACAATCAATCTATTCTAGGCTCACTACCTTTACAACTATTCATGGATTGCCTACTGCATCCCTTGGGACACTCCCTTTGACCCTCCTGGATCACTAGATTTTGTGAAGTCCCACTCAGTTTATAGACGTGAAGTTTTCTTCATCGTCGCTAATGAATACATCCTCTGTTGTATGTACATGCTCTATTAAAGTCCAACTTCCACCCGTAGACTAAACTCACTATTCACCAAAGGTATCGGAAAAAATTATAGCTTTTGTGCATCCCCAAAAGACTACTGCACATCAATCCACACCTAGAGCGCTTTTCTAAGCCAGTGTGCAAGTTCACCTCTCCTACTTGAGAGACACTTTCTTTTTCAAACTCAAACTTGTGTGACTCACAATATTTTCCACCCAAACCAGTTTTGAAATGCAATTTTCAACTATCGCGCTTATTCAAATCCTGGCATGCATGTTTCCCCAAACCACTTCATGACACCTCCTTTTCCCAGAAAAAATTTAGGAGACTCACCCCATTTCTTCCCCAAACCACCTTGGACGCGCAACAAACAACAGTCGCGCATCAACTACTTACGCAACTCACACCCACTTGAGCGACCACTGCACCTATGTGTAGGGAGCTCTGATTTTATCTAATTTTGAACTTTATTCTGAATGCAGAGGGTTCGACCTCTATTTATTGTCATTTGGATACCCTTCGCGATGGCGTGCAAGTCTTCCCTCATCGTGCATGTTTCGGAGTGCTAGTCTCTTCTGCGTAAGTCACTTGTGCGACCAAACATAAAACTTGGACACCCTTCTCCCTTTTCTATATTTTAATGTTCTGATTGTGAAAAACATATGGTGTGAATGTTTATTCTCCTTCAATACAATGGCGCGCATGTCTCTCTGCCAAATCCTCTTTTCTACATTTGTCGATTTTCAGGACCAAAAATTTGGCAAACACTAGAAAACGTTGCCACCTTCAATACTGTTATCTTCCTGTTCTGTATGACCACATTGCTGGAACACATTCGGAACATCCACTAAGGATTGAAAATAAACACAAACCATAATCCTATTCTTGCAATGAATGACCATGGTTCCAATAATATCCACCTTCGGGTTTGTTGGAAATCAGTAAATAAATTCAATAGAGCACTAGCCATTGGCAAACCAAAGACAAAAGTATCAAATCAGCCAACACTCTTAGTCTACATGAGCAATTCATGGTGTAGAAAAAAAGAGGGGAAGCATGAATTGGGTTCTTGTGTTTTGGAATTCTAAATGACGCCCAAGAAATTCTATTACTGTCTCACAGAAGAATTACATGTCCAATGTATTCCTTCTAGTCCTTCTCACTGACACTGAATTCTCAATGTGTTATAGAATCTAATGTGTCACAGAAGCATTACATGCCCAATGTATTTCTTCTCATCCTTCTCACTGTCACAGAATTAACAATGTTTCACAGAAGAAAATGTGTCACAAAATCATTACTTGATTGAATTTATTCCATTCTCCACCATTGACAATAAAACCAAAGACCGGTAATTGTTAATTGTCCAGCTCACACCACACTCTACTTGGATAGTATCACCCCCACAAACCTACATCACATCCATAAACAGATTAAAAACAATTAACATAACTGGGGAGAGGGGTATTTCGTAACCTCCTTATGCACTGGGAGGTGGATGAACACCTAGGTTAAACCGATGCTTCTCAAACATAGCCGATGACAGTGGCTTGGTATGGGAATCAGCCACTTGCTCATCAATTACCACATGATCCATTGTAATCACGCCTTGTTCAACTTTTTCTTTGTTTATGTGACACCTGATTTCAATATGTTTTGTATGATAATGCTAAACATGATTCTTCGTAAGATCAATTGCGCTCTTGTTATCATAGTAAATTACCAGTCGTTGCTTCACCTCAACACCAATTTCTGTTAGTTGTTGCTTCATCCATTGTAGTTGAGTGCATGCCTTTTTGGCAGATATATACTCAACATTAGCAGTACTAAGAGAAATATTTTCTTGTTTCTTGCTCAACCATCCAACACATTTCTTCCCAATATAAAATGTTCCACCACTGGTGGACTTTCGGTCCCCTACATCGCCAACCCAGTCAACATAAAAAATACTGATAATTCACTGTCTATTCATACAGAAAAGTATAATACACATATTTTAGTACCTTAAATATACCTCATGATTCATTTTACTGTGGTGATATGTTCCTACTTTGGATAACTCTGCAAGAGGGCCACTAGACTGGTTTCAAAGACAATATCTGGCCATGTCACTATCTGGTACAGTGGGCTCCCAATTATCCTCCTGTACATAGTGGGGTCTATAGATGCCACATCCTAATGCTTTCCATGTTTAGTTTCAACTGCAATCGGAGTTGATATTGGTTTGGATTCATTCATATTAAACTTCTTCAGCATCTCTCATGCAAAATTTTATTGAGAAATGAAAGTGCAATCCTGCCTTTGAATCACCTACAGCCCCAAGAAATATGTGAGATCCCCAATCATAGACATTTCAAATACTGATTTCATGTGATTGTAAAATTCCTCCACTGATTTCTACCTACTGCAACTAAATATAATGTCATCAACATAGACTAGAATCATGAACAAATCTTTTGGAGAATTCTTGACATATAGATTGTTGTCAAATCCTCCTATTTTGAATTCAGATTCTTGAGATTTGAGTACAGCCGGGAATACCATGCTCGTGGTGCCTGCTTCAAACCATATAGAGATTTCTTCAGTTTATAGACCTTTGTTTCATCAGTACCAAGAAAAAAACCCACCGGTTGTTCAATATAGACTTCTTCTTCGAGTACACCATTCAAGAATGCTATCTTGACACCAATTTGATATACTTCATATCCTCTTTGGATTGCCATGGCAATGTAAAGCCTGATCGACTCCAGTATATCCACTGGAGAAAATGATTCTTCAACATTAATGGATTCAATCTGGGAGTATCATTTATATACCAGTCGTTCCTGGTTTCTAATAACACTTCCATGCTCATAAAACATGTTCTTGAAGATTCATTATGTACCAATCAAATTGTGACCTTTGGGTCTCTAGAAAAGATCTCATGTCTGATTCTTGTCAATCTGATCTAACTCTTCATTCATTCATTTCACCCATGATTCATCCTTTGCAGCTTCTTCAAATGAGGATGGCTCCACAACTAATAGAAATTCAGATTGTGTGTTTTTACTCATCCTCATTGTTTGAGTGGGTGCACTCCTATCCCCAATAATGTGAGATGGATCAATCCCAGCTCTACTATTTCTCTTGTGTGGTTTAGTTTTATTCTCTCTAGCCACAGTTTCTTCTTTATATTCAACATCTGAGTCAACATCATGATGTGACTACGGAGTGTTTTGTATAGCTTCCACTATTTTTGTATTTTTATTTTCTCCACAGTCACTTTCTTCCTCACATTCTATCACATCAGAATAACATGTCCTTAAATAATTTTTGGTTTTCTCTTCAATTATCATAACATCAATATTTTCCAAAATCCTTCCTAATTGCTTGTTGAAACACTTGTAGGATTTTCTACTCATTGAGTATCCAAGGAAAATTCCTTCATCTGAATTGTCACCATACTTCCCTTGATTTCATTCTTTGTTCCTAATGAAGAATTCACTTCCAAAAACACGAAAGAATTTCAAAGAGGGTTTCCTTCCATGTAACAGTTAATATGGTGCTCTCATCTCACCCATATAAAGTCCTATTTGATTTTGAATATATAGTGTAGCTTGAACATCCTCTTTCCCGTAATGTCGTGGAATATGACTCTCAATTATCATAGTTCATTCCATGTTGTTCACCAGTCGATTCCTACGTTCAACGACTCTATTTCGTTGTGGAGTTCTCACAACAACTACCTCATGTCGTATCAAATGTTTCTCTAGGAAATTTTCAAATTCAATGGACATGTATTCCCCTCCATTGTAAGATTGCAACACATTGACTATTCGTCCAGTATCACTCTCAGCGATTCACCGATAAGTTTTCATGTAGTCAAGAACATGTAGTTTCCTGTGAATGACAAATACACATGCCATTATACATTAATCATCTATGAAAAGGTCAAAGTACTTTTCTATATGAGTTCTGAAAACATTTATTGGCCAACATACTTCTTTATGAATTAGATCAGGAATATGGGACACCCTTTTCTTTTTTGGCCGATATGAACTCCAGACCAGCTTCCCACAAATACAAGAATCAAAATACTTTTCACGCTCATGATTTAGGTTGGTAATGTCCATGACAATACTCTATTTTGATATTTTATCCATGTATTATGGATCGATTTTTCCCAGTCTCTGATGCCACAAATTTTTTTCTTCTTAAAAATTCATGTAACAAACATTTTCTTTACTACAACATGATACAAGTTGCCTTTTGTTATGTATCCCTTCATAAGTGAATTTCCTATCATTCCCTTGATAGCACATCATTTCTGATTAAAAGTAACTATAACTCCCGAATCACAGAGTTGACTCACCCTGAGTAGATTATGACGTAGGACATCTACATAATGGACTTCAATATTCTTTAGCTCTCCATTAGCTATTTCAGTACTTACACTGCCTTTGATTTTCATAGCTCCATCATTACCAAATCATACTATGCCATCAACCTTTATTTTGATATTTGTTAACAGGCTATCATTACCTGTCATATGAGATGAGCTACTGCTATCCAGAATCCAGGTACTATTTCTTTTTGTAACTTTGAGGTCCACCTCTGTATGGGTGGATTTCTCAATTTTCTTCCTTTCTTTCCATGATACATTGGATTGATTATAGGGCACTAAGGTCCTTTTAATTAACTTTTCCATGTGCCTAGGTTCTTCAATGTTGAAATAATTTTTATGAAGAGAAAAACACTTTGAAAGAGAAACACTGTCTTGCTGATGAGACTTGACTTATCTCGAACTTCGGTATGAGGTGTCCATGTCCCTTCTCTGCCAGCAATTAACAGCCTTATGACCAATGTTAGAACAACGAAAACAATATTCATAGAAATTGTTTCTTCTATAAGAATTAGGATATGAATTTTTTCTCATCTGTTTAACTCATATATCTGCTCTATTCAGATAGCTTCTTTCCTCATCAAATTAAGACATGGTGTGGCCCAAATATACACAGAACTGACACTTCATGAGAGGAAATGTCTTCTCACTTCTATTTATCCTCAGTAATTCTTCTATTGGATACTAGAATGGGGGATTCTTTTTCCACGATGCTCGTGGAAAATCATATTTTATTCTTTCTTATTGAATTGGGGGTTTCTATTTCATCACTTCAGAAGACGTTCCCATATCACCCACTTTCATATTGCCTTTATTTTGGTCACCTTTATTTGAAGAATTTGACAATTCTTCCTCAAAACCAATTCTAGTATTTCTAATGTAGGCAAGTCTTTGATCATTTTAAATCTTTTAAACTCTATTAGATCTATCTTTTTCTCCCTCCAACAGCTCAGCGTCTGAGAACCTTCCTAACTATATTTTTATCCATGAATCTTTTGAAATTGATTCAGTCTCATGTTTACTCCTAAGAGTAACAACTTCCTCCTCAAGACCCTTAGTAGACTTGTGATTTTATTCCAGTATGGATGTGATTTCATTGAAGACCTTTCTCTGATCATCAATTCTATGCTTTTGATCCACTATATCATCATTGATTTCAAGTATTTTAGACTGTACATTCACAAATTCTTCCAGTCATTCAATTTCAGCTCCAAGCTGATCAAAATATTCAGTTGATTCCTCTACAATTGATTTCCACTTATTGCAACTGTTATATTTAATCTTAAGCTTACCAACAACATCTTTAAGTAGAAACTCGGGATCTGCACTAGTTTTCAACTGATTTTCTCCACTAGTATCTTCTGAATATTCAACAGTGGCCATCATGGAAACATGGTTTCCAATTTTAAGTTTTGGTTCTTCTTCATCACAGAATTCATTATCATATTCATCCTCTTCATAGAATAAACTCTTATTTTGTACTTTCATTATTTATTTGAAGTATCCCCAATTGAAAAACCTTTTTTAAGGCCTCTCATTGTTTTCAGAATCAATATTCTCATCGTCGATCATTCTGGAACAATAAGAGACAATGTGACATACTTTTCCACAACGAAAGAAATCTAGAGGTAACTTTCCATTGAATTTATCATTTCCCTTCTCGAGCTTCTTTGAAATGAGAGAATGAATTTCTTTTTCCTCATCATATTCCCTATGACAATCTTTTGAGATTTTCAGTTTCTCAATGTCTTTGAATTCTATTTCCTTGCTCACTCAAGTCGTAGCATCTTCTGGTTTGACCCTCATTTCATATTCCACCATGTTTCTATGTAGATCATCCATAGAATTTTTGTAAATATCTATTTCCTCAAGGGCCAAAACATTGGAATTGTAAAGAGGTGGAAGTCCTCTTAATATTTTATTCACAATGACTATGTCATTGATATCTTCACCAAGACCCCAAATTGCTCCATCCACTTCAGTAATTCGATTGAATAATGAATCTTCATTCTCATCAAGATGCATCATCAGATCATCGGACATATTGTGCAGGACTTATAGTTTCACCTGCTTCACATTGCTATCACCTTTATAAATATTTTCATGTTTATCCCACATGGACTTTTCTGAGGTGAAACGCATCCATTTTAGATAGATCTGATCAGAAAGTGCTCTGGTGGGAGCATTCTGTGCTTTAGCATCTGCATCATGAATTTTCCTATCTGCATTAGTCATAGCCAGTCATGTTGGATCCATAACATGTATACCATTCATAGTGGTAAAAAACATCCATTCTAAGGGATCTTAGATGAGATGTCATTCTATTCTTCCAAACTTAAAAGTATTTCCATCAAATAGGGGAACTCCCCTAACACTGGTTGAATTTTCCATGGTGGAATAAAACAGATCAAACACCAGCAACCTATCTCTACTACCACTGGAAGGACCCCGGGACACCCTGAGTGGGGAGGGGAGAATTAGGGTGTCAACATTTTCTTTTAAACAGACGAATATTATTCCCACATTGGAAAAAACTTGTTTAACCTGTATGATGGATATGAGAATAAATAAAACATTCACATTAAAAGAAAAGACACAACACTTTTTACATGATTGGCTACTAAGGGCTATGTCCAAGGAGTATACGCCGACAGGTTTTCAGTCGTACCAATTTCCACTATTCTTCACTCATTGTGGATTACAAAGGTTTGGGTACAATAACTCTATCCTAGGATCACTGCCTTTACAACTGTTCTGGGATTGCCTACTGTATCCCTCGGGACACTTCCTTTGACTCTCCTAGCTCACTTCCTTTGGTGAACTCCCACTAAGTTTATAGATGTTAAGGTCTCTTCATCATCACTAATGAATAGATCATCTATTGTATGCAGATTCTCTATTGAATTCCAACATCCACCGGTAGACTAAACTCACATTGCACCAAAGGTATCGGGAAAACTTCCAGCTTTCATGCAGCTCCAAAAAGACTGGCGGGCTTTAATCCAAACACAGAGCGCTTCTCCAAGAAAGCACCCAAGTTTTAAAGACGTCGCACAAGTTCACCTCTCCTACTTGCACAACACTTGCTTTTTTCAACCTCAAACTTGTGCGACTCACATTATATCCCACCCAAACTGGTTTTGGTGCACAATTTTAAACTATCATGCGTCTTCAAATCCTGACGTTCAAGTGTCACCAAACCACCTATGCGACACATCCTTCGCCAACACCAAACTTTGGATACTCACCCCCATTCTCACACAAACCACCTTGGACGCGCAACAAACAACTGCCGCACAACTTCTACTTATGAGACCGACAACCACTTGCACAACCACTGCACCTGCGCGTCGGGAGCTCTTATTTTTACTAAGTATAAGATTCATTCTAAATGAGGAGGGGTAGACCTCTATTTATAGGCATTTGTATACCCTGCACGACGGCGCACAAGTCTTCCCTCGGCGTGCATGTTTCAGCGCGCAAGTCTCTTCCGCGTAAGTCACATGCGTTACCAAACATAAAATGTGGATACCCTTATCCCTTTGCTGTATATTCATGTTATAATATTTATAAAAATATGGCGCACAAGTTTATTCTCCTTCATGAAAACGGCATGCAAGTCCATCTTCCAAAACGACTTTTCTCCATTTATCGATTTTCAGTCCCAAAAATCTGGCAAACACTGGAAAATGGTGCCACCATTAATACTGTTATCTGCTTGTTCTATATGATCACTTTGCTGGCAAAATTTTTGAATATCTACTAAGGATTGAAAACAAACACAACCCATACTCCAATTCATGCAAATAATGACCATGGTTCCTACATAAAATTCAATTAGTGAATTAAATTTTTGGTTTGAAATAATTTTAGGTTGTCTTCAATGAGAAAATAATTTCTTGAATTTGGAATTCAAAACATGAATTTTTTCTACATCTATAATTCAACTCCCCTTCCAACTACACCCCTATGACACATAACACAACAAAACCTAGGATCAAATTCAATGACTAAACAAATAAAATTACAACTCATGGAGATATAATAAAATAATTATAATGGTGTGCACATTGAAAAATATGAGATCATAGAACATCCCCCACAATATAATATATCATCCCCATGATTCTCTATGAATCACTATCGGGTACTGGTGGACAAGACTGGGAACTATTTCAAAATATCAGATTCTATCTCCAAGGTATCCTCTATTACAGGCCCATGATGACAATATTATCATTCCAATGGCACATTCTTCCTCCATATAATATTTTAATATGGTAAAAAATATTGAGAATATTATCTTAAATGATGAATCAACATCTAGCTCGACATCATCAACATCAGTCAAATAGAAAGGGTTAATATGATATATTTGAAACATTGAAATGTGAAACAAATCATGTATTGTGATATAAAACTATGAGAGATATATAAATTAAGATACTTTATTAAACCTCCCCACTATCTCAAAAAACCCATAATCATGGGAATTAACTTCCTTATAATCCAGGTTCAACATTATTCTTTCCTCGGTTATAATTTATTAAAAACCATATGACTAGAAATGAACTCCTTATGTCATATTTACATGTAATAATATGATTTCATCCACATATATATGGTGAACAATCACTATATTATAAACTAAAACTACTTAGCTGCCTCATATGTGAGAGTATCTCCAACAAGTGATAACATTTCTACCACTGACAAATGAATAGGTTAATGGAACAAATTTCTATAAAACTCATTGGACGGATCCATTTGGAACAACTCCTAAAAGAGTTTATTTTAAATGAAATCTATTAGTGATATAAGATGATCCATGTAATCACTAAAATCTAGAACCTTGTATCACAAATATCCTCTACAATCTATATCATCCATTCAGAGTTACAGTTATTTACTGGGTGTTAGTCTATCCTCAAATAGACTTTTTATCAAAGTGACTTCTGAGGACCCAACCAAGAATGATATGTGAATCAAGTATCTTTACCTAAATATATAATCTTCTAAATACCATGCTTACATACTATCTCATGAGTGTATAGTCTCCCCATATCATTGATTGTTAAGGTCTTTTTAATAGGAAAAAAGGGGGACACCTTTTTTAGTGGATTTATGATCACCCAAACTGTGCCATTCTAGCTAGTTTTCCAATTTAATATTATAAAAAATCCATTGTGACATCATCCCACTTCCACTCCGAAATTAGAAGTGGCGACAAAACACTATCTTGCCTATGATTATTTTTTTATCATCTACAGTGAGGTGGAAGATCTCTCCACAAAACAACTAATTACCTCTTCATTCTGAACCAAATTTACTTTTTATGGTTTTTAAAATACATTATAATTAGACAATGATTAAACACCCATTTTTAAGCATAAAAATATGCCATCAACTCCTCACATAATATCATAGGATTAATGAATTTTCCATAGTAAAGAAGAAAATATCCCCTACAAGGAGACCATCCCAATGGTGGCTCCCCCAATAAATTGTGTCCATAGTATATTATTCATTTAGATATGAAAACTTCTCTTTAATTATTCAGTATTGGACAATTGGTATAATTTATGTCGAAGTCAATGTTACTGTTCTTTTGGACTACAGAACATCAAGATTCATATATGAAAATAGTAACATCAGTCACCAAAAATTCCACAACATTCATACTAAATATATTTTCATATTTTGGATTAAGGAATTGTAGATGTTGGTTATCATTCCAATAGTGAATGACACCTTGATGTTAAAATTATACTATTACTAAATCTAAATAAACAACCAAATGTTTTTGTCTCTCTGTCAAATGATATTTCTGAGGATCCTATGATCCAAGTGCACCACATACCTCTCACTCATATTATATTGTATCCTTCACCATAGGGAGTGTACGACCACATCAAAATCCAAATTGTGAGTAGGATATTTATATTAATGAAGTATTAGGTTTTAGGAGCTACAATAGATGTCATGGGTCTCGTAAATTTTCAATTCCCCTTTTCTAACACCATAAGAATCACGGTAAATGGTATACTTCTTAATGAACCTATTTAAGGAGATGATCAGTGTTGAGGTCAACCTACTATATAGATACTAGAAATATCTCTCTCAAGAACATTAATAATCATTCATTACCCTTTTTATGGTCCACTCAAACATCACTACTTCCATAATGGAGAATCCCTACATGAAATGCTGATAATAATTTTCATGGACAATAAAAATTCAAATCTAGAAGAAATTCATAGGTATGTCCAAAGATATCATGTCTAAAACCATCTATCGGTATATTGATCCTCTAACCTCTGAGATAACATGACCCGAGTAGTGCAATATATCATTATATAAACTGAATTTATATAGCTTGGTGTAAAGCCAATTCCCTCTCAATTTACTCAAAATTCTTCCAAGATGATGGGAATGGTCATTTTTGGACTGTGAGAACAGTAGGATCTCATAAACAAAAACTAACAACAAAAAACCTAGTAAGGGATAAATGATCTGATTCATCATTCCCTTGAGTAACTATAGTGTGTTTGTTAGACTAAATAGATTTAAAAAAAATATTGTTATCCTTACCTTATTATAAAATAATTCTTAGTTATGTTAAAAGGCCATACCCTCTTCTAATTATACCCTTCACTCAAGTAAATGTTCAATTAGATTCTCGAAAACATCAACTGATAGAAAATATTTTAAATGTGTGGTAGGTTATATAGGTTCCTTAACACCTTCTTTTTCAACATTTGATAATTCAGAACTAAGCACAAAGTCCCATTTTTCTTTTTGGAAATTGATTATGAGACCTCTATGGATAAGTACATGGTCATATGAATCTTTTTTCTTATAGATATTCGAATAGACTTTTTAACACATAATGCACTATTGATTCCATTATATAGGACCAAATAGAAACTAGATTTACGTGGGGAACAACCTAATTAGTGAGCTCAATAATGGGATTAGATAGTAAGATAGATAACTCTTTGGGAATGAAATCATGAAAATTGTTCACTATGAGAAGAAAACAATCCCGCCACATTCCACCACTATCCAGAACAAGAAATTCTATCCAATCTATTAGGTAGTACACTCTACACCGAATTGGTCCTACAGGACTAACCTATAGATCTCACTCACATCTGTGAGAATAGATGCCTCCTTATAGAATTAAAACGTTAAATCTCCTCTAATAATTATTGATATGATACTCATATTGTAGTAGAAATATTTTTCTGGAATTAAATATAAACCAATTATTTTCAGTAAAAAGAGACCCCAATGGAATTTCTAGCCACTAATTTCAATATTACATCCCATATAAGGTATGAAACACTATTACTACCCTCTCAATGGGTTTTCAACTATAATAATCCCATATATTCTCTCCATGGAAAAACCCTACCCATTTTTAAAGTGATATGATATAAGGAAATGTGTAGCTCATGTGCTAGAATATATATATATATATATATGGTAGATAATACAATAACTAAACCTCTAATGCTAAAAGGTCCTACATACCAACCATTTAGTGTAGAAAATATAGAATGTTGCATGCTTATCCCTTGTCTGTAGGATTTATTATGACACCCCTGTAGTGTCCCCACTACATCGTTATGCCATTCATACATATGTTCACCACATACCCTACACCTGATTATATATTATTTAGAACTATATCCACCAAAATTATTAGGGTTATCTGAGTCTCTCAAAGCCTATAGCACCTTCCACGATCCCATACCATATCTTTTATATTTTAGAGCCTCTAAAAAACATTTGATGGTGACCCGTCCATCCACATCACTAATACTCCACATTGGGGTGAGGACACTAATAGTACTTGTGTCCTACCGTACCATAATGAATGAATTACAATAGATCAGGGTACTAAGAATACTACCCACCACAATGATTTATACATAGGGAATCTCACATGTTTCCCCCATGATAAGAGCATAATTAATCATGTCTATAGACTAGTCAAGTTAATGATATTCACCTTTGAACTAATATTTTATTGAATCCCATCCTAGAAACACCATACGTTGGATTCCTCAATAGTCACCTAGTATTGAGAAAAGAATTGTAGATTGGTGAATCATCTAGTATAGTATATAACTAACATGTATGACTATGCCAGACACATTAACTCATGATATCTATCATCCCTCGCAATCTTAGGATAAAAGTGGACCAGAACACTTTCCTCAAATACCTTCGAGGATAGCTCGTTATGCTACCCATGTTCCCCCATAATATCTTATAAACACTTCTATGATACTCAATGAATGAATACAAAAATCCTCACCCTTATATTAATGGGATTCGCAAATTGATTCAATACCATCTATATTGAATCAATCCAAAAATCAAGATCCCTAGGGGCCTCCCTTCCCAATGATTTTTTATGGATATTGTAGTTATAACTATATTGTTAAATCAGTCATCTAATTCATGGTGTAAACATAATACATATCCTTGGATATATTGACTCATATAATTATTTCAAGAAGATGATCATATATATGATTCTTCAAATCCATTTTCAAAGCGCAGGAACAATCCATGTCAACAGATATACCTACATTCATATCATGATTCATACATTCACATCTCATTCCATACCTGACCATGAGTAAAATCTCAATAAAAAAACATCACACAAAAAAGTGAATCACTCATTTTGAATTAACAACAAAACTATAACAGGATAACAATATGAATAAAAATCACATCCTTGGACACATATATATTCTATCACATATAGTCTAGGTTCAACCATAGATGATCTCATTTCCAAGTGTCAATAAATAATTTCCAACATTGTCCATTTCCAAATAATAATGATTCATAAAGTAAACATTATTCCATGACACCACATTGTTACATCCTTGATCTAAAACTCCCTCACAATATTGAGTTAGGTGGGTTACATAACATTGGGAATTTCTATCCTTATTTTATTGCATTCCAGCCGGTAGTAGGGGTGTATAAAATATAGTGGGGATATAAATTCTCTTATTTACATAGTAGTATTACACAAGAATAAAAAATAGAGATGTTTAAATAGAATAAAATATATAATCAACACCCATGAATCTGTAATAGAAAAAATAACATCCCAATTAACTCAATAATAATAGAATCATATAATGATTTTTTGAAATATAGATAAATAAAAAGTTGAATGTCATTCAAAAAAATTATTAATCATACTCAAATAAAGACTCCAAATGACCCTTTTCCTGAACCCCATGTCAGTACCATCCCAATAATATGAACCATATTGTATGTAATCCTTAATAACGCCCCTTTCCCTTTTCTTAACATTATTCCATGAAATCTACTAGGGTAGGAAATCATATCCCATATAGGTTGTGAGTAAAATTCAGTTGTTCCACACCACCATGTCTAAAAAATCATTTATGGAAAATAATTCAATGCAATAATGAACTAAAACAAGGGTAGTAATTACTCTAAAAAATTACACATGAAATATATCTACTAACCCTTGAGATCATAGTTGACACCTGAGGCCAGTGATATCATTATTTATCATAATGATGGATATCAATAAAGATATTGTTGGACCATGACATCCATTATCAATAACCCTCATAGGGTATTTCCTATATATAATGATAGGATAATTGTTTAGAGTAATATAAGAGTTATAAAATATTTAGAACAATCCATTTATTTTTTTTAGAATAACTGGCCCAAGCCCAGTAAGTATTAAAAAACATTTCCAAGATCTATAATCATTACATCATATCCATAAAAACTGTATATGAATTAAAATATAATAGTGCCAAGCACTATAATAATTACTGTACATTTAATACAATACAATGATTGAAAAAAAACATGGACAATAACCCAGTATATCATTATCTTTATAATAGTTAATTCATTAAATTATTTTTAATCTAATCCAATTAAATATCATTGATCAAATCAAGAAAAATAAATTATGATAATAATTAACAGATTTTATTCTAGGTGATTCCATACTAATAAAACAAAAAAATTACCTACCATGACAATTCATAATATTAATAAAATCCAACAAATCTCATTATTAAGGCAAAAAAATAACAATAGTGGGGCCATTAATAATTTCATGTGTAGGATAACCACATGAGTATTGGTAAGCCACGTATCAACTCCAATGGGACCAACGAGAAGTAATGGGAAGTTTAATAAAAAAAATTTATTTTTGAATGAAATATAAAATTAGTTATGTTGTGACATTTGTGTTTTAGAATGAATCACATCTATTACACATACAAATATACTTGAAAAAATAGGGAATCTTTTTAGAACACTTTCCTCAAAAGTAGAGAAGGGCGTGAAAATTACACACTTCGGTGGTAGTGATAAACTTCACCATACATTCAAATAGAAATTTTAAATTCCATCAATAGATGACAGAGAATCAGAAGAAGAACTGAAATTCATTCCTTAAAAATACTAGTTTTGAACACCTATATCCAATATGGTCTTTGAGCTAGATCGATGATGTTCATGTAATTCAATGATAGAAGGTGTGCATTCATGAGATGGTACTCCATTATTTGATACATGATGGTGGAGGGTTTAAAATTGGGCTAGGATTATCTAATTATCTATATAAATTGAAAATTTACATCGAGAATGTATCCATTCCATTATATGGGTAAAAATATGACATCTAGTTTTTTAATAAAAACAAAAAAAAATATATTTCACAATGTTAAAATGATTCAACATAATGATTCAATATTTATGGGGTTAATTATGGGGGTCAATTTAATTTTGGTGTTCAATCGTGATCGTGGGGTCTATTGAAGGGATGAATTTATATCACGGGGTCTGTACATGATATGAATTAATTAAAGGGGTGAATTAAAATCATTGAGTGAATTAATGAGTGAGAATTAAATGAAAGGCTTGAATTAAATTCAAGGGTGAATTAAATTCATGGGGTCTTTAAACAATATATTGACATCATGAATTGGGGATTATTGGTGTGAATCCATTTTGTATCCCAAACTCACCTCATTTTCTTACTACACACCTGTAATAATTAACCCATCCAAGGCCTAGGATAAAAAATCAATGTTTAAATTAATGGATACCAATCTCAATGAAATATAACCAAAAAATAAAAGAGGTATATTCATTAAAATGATAGGATCATACATTTCGGTAGTTTTAAAATCTTAATTAGTTGACATACTCCGAAAAATACATGTCATATCATGTGGGATATTTGGGTATGAAATCACATATGGAAACAAAATCAGGTAACATTATTATATTAATGTTTTATAATTTAGTGGGAATTATTATTTTAGAATTTATGTATAAAATTATGTAAACATTTTGAAAGGTAAATTTGATGAGATATATTTTTACATATGGAGGATCCATGTGGTAGAAAATCGGATTAATAAATACATTGATATATTTTTAATAGTGTCAAACATGGGATTATAGAGAAAGCATTGTGTGAAACTATAGATTGAATATCACATAGATTTATATTGATGTCTTATGTGGGAAATGTTATCATCATCGTCTGATAATAAATACCATAAGTGATCTGATGAAGGATCCAAATAAAATTCAAGAGAATATTTCATCTTTGAGCCATGTATTCATAATGTAGAGTTTATTTCACATGAAGTTGTTATAAGGAACAAAATAAGTGATCATATAAAAAACATTATTTATCAAAACACACTAAAATTATATAATGTAATATCAATTGAATATTTTTGGGAACTATTTTGGTTATCATAACTTCCAAAATAATGTGTTGATATGGTAACATTCATAAGTATTTCATGAGGAAAATGTGATATGGTGTTTGAGTTTTTGAGTAATCTATTTTTGAATGATGAATTTCTATGGAGAGAAGTCTGAGAACCTATTAGAACAAAAAATTGTCAATAGGCCCATCTAAATTAGCCTCATTAAAGTGGATAAAAGAAATCAGATGATTGATCAAGGTAGATAATTCATGGAAGATAAAATTTTAATAATTTTTTTAATATTTAAGAAATTGAGGGGAAATTAAGAAATATTTTTAGTATAATAAGGTTAATTAAGAAAATATGTGTTATGTAAGTTCAAGTTAAAAAAAATATTTAGATGAAGAGGCAAGAATGTTATCATTGGATGTTAATATTCCATTGGAATCATTAAACATATAATTTGGGGTTTTATTCCAATCCATGTCAAATAATGGATACATGAAAATTATATATACGAATGATTAAAAAATTATCACTTAGCTTTTGATAATGATCTTTTGATTTTTGGAAGGTTAATATTAATTCTAAAATGATGAAAAAAGGAAACCGGTGTTTGTAGAGAGTGAGTCACATTTCATGTTTATTGAAGAAAATAAATTTCATTAGTCCACTAGATGAAACATAATTGAAAACCTTCACTAATAGTAGAGTATAGAATATTAAATGTTCTTCTATGGTAGTTTCCATAGGTTTAAAATATTAGATATTATATTTTTTTAATATATAAGGATAAAAAGTTTTCTTAATGAATTCATCAGAATGATTGGACTTGTGTCACTGTTATATTAGGAAACACTATGGGAAGAACATGTGAGTTCTCTTATAAAAAGGTATATTAATTCTTGATAACATAGAATGTTTATACATAAAATATTTTATACATGAAATGTTGTGAAATTTGACTTTAAACGTGGTTATAAGGACACCAATACCAATCAGTTGAATATTTTCCAGAGAGAAAATTTTCGAACTACATTAATCAATTCATATTGTTGTTCGTTTTACTTTATGAAATTCATAAATTATTCTTCATGGAAAATATGCGTTTTTTTATAAAAAATATTTATGTTATATTAAGTGTTCATTTTATGAGAGGTTATGATTGAATCGTTGAAATAAAATACTCTAAAAAGACCAAGTCTCAATGATGGAAGATAATATACAAGAAATGGATTTCATAATTTTTTTTGTAGAAATGGAAGTATGTTTGATAATATTCTAACTGGAAATGTGAATCTAATGTTAATTGAAAATGTTAAGAGAATTAAACATCACTATATAATGTATAAGTATATTGGAGTGGAATGAGTAAATTTCATATTTTATCATGATAACATGAGTCCATTGGTACAATTAGGATATGAGATTCAAGAATATATTTGGTATGTTATTATAATTGAATTAAGCCATAATAGTGTTTTTGGATGTGTATCATACATTTTTGTTAAAACCATGGATCATGTTAAATGTGATGATATGTCCCATATATAATTATTGAATAAATATTTTTATGAAAACATTCATTTCCAATTATAAGATTATGATAGTTATAAGATAATTATACTATATAATTTGTTCATCCATTATACGTTCTGATGGAAATAATTGATCTTGGGGAAAATTAATGTTAAGAATAATGAATCAATTTGCCATTTCAAAACAAATACCAATTTAAGTTCCCTAATAACAATATTTTAAAAAAAATTAGGAAGTAACGAAGGAATGTAGGTTTTAGTTTGGCTTGTGGAAGATTTTAATAATATTAGAATCTATAACAACTTAAATTAGTTCCCTGATAATTGGGGCTTTTGATGATAAAGCACTGAAACATTAATTTCTAGAATTACTAATTTCCCAGGATGAATTATAACAATTAAATAAGTTAATACATCCTTTTTAGAGGTTCATAATAGTTCATAAATAATTTATTCTAATATATAGGGGAGATCCAAGGAACTAGAATAGGTCGTTATATTTAGTGAATATAGAATATTGGAGTTTTCTATAAAATATTTGTTACATTCAATTCATGCGAAGGAAAACTAGTAGTTTACAATATTATCATATGGTTAAAACAAAAAATGTGTGTTCCATATATTTTAATGAATAATATTATTGTAAAAAAAGGTACAACACAAGGCCAATTTTGAAATTATTTCAAGTAAATGATTTCTTTTACTACTCCAAAAAATCACTAGTTTTTAAACATACATTCATCTGGATAGTGACAAGTTTTCTTTCTCTCAATATATTTCATCTGTAAAATATATTTGTGAATAGAAACAAATTTCATGGTGATTAAGAGGAGGAAATATATATGAAAAAACATGATGGATTCATTAACAAATGAATGGGAACTGTTTTTGTGGCATTAATTAGAGATTTCAAAGCATTAAGAAAGGAAAAAATAATAGATTTCGATATTCACCACCGTTATGGAAGATAAATGGATTTTCCAGAGAACTTTTAATAACCATATCCACTATCAAAAATTTTTGGATGGTATATTTATCAAAACACTTCTATATGTGGATGGAATGACCCAAGCATGTCTAAAAGTTAAATAGATTTATGGTATGACAATATATTTATCAGAAACATTCACTATAGAATATATCATTGATGAAACAAAATATTTTTAATATGGATTTATAGAGATAAAGAATCCACAATTATGGAAGGAAATAGAATGATTTTGAATGTTTGGATATATGTTGGTTTCAACATCATTGGATGGACACTTAAAACAATTAAAAGGGATATAATTAAAAATTGAATATGAGGTCTTGTATATGAAGAGCGTTTAATTTTTATAAATAAAAATATACTGTATGTATTACATTGTATGTAGAGGCAAAAAATTTCATTTTTGGTTGGAGTTTTTAACCTATTTTTGAGTAATTATAAAAACAATGTATAAAATCCATTAATTTGATTCACAAATATCACAAGGGAGAGAAAATTATAACCTTGTATTGCAAAATGTATGATTTGTTGTAGATTTATATGGATGTAAAAATTCAATGAGATTCAATAACATGAAATATGTGACACCATATACCCACACTTATATATACACTACAAGAAATAATAACATCACATATATGATTTGATACCATGTGAGATAAATTGATAACGATACACATATACATTACATAATTTTTATATATTGAGTCCTTCAACTCTCATGTTCACATAAAAAGGGATCCCAATGGTTTACTATCATTAGAGAATAGCTACATGTATATCTTGTGGAATGGTTTTCTTATTCATCACGAACAAATAACCTATAACAATATTTTCATTAATGTACACCATAATTTTTACCTATATTCAATTCTTGTGGAATGGAAACATAAGGAGGGATAAAAACACATGTTAAGGGGAAAACAATACAATTATGCATAATTGATTAGATCCTCAATATGTGATAAAATATGAACAGGTGATAAATATTTTATTATAATAACATGGATTTATAAGATTTTTCTTTATTTCATGATAGGGGGTCTTATAACCTCAAAAAGTATCATGAAGAAAATATAATATTTATCATGGTAAATGAATGTCAAAATGTGATTCAATTTTTAGGAAACACAGATAATAACATAAACATAGGACCCATAATAAAAATTTTGAATAAGAAACAACATAATAAAAAATAACATATTCATGGCCAATGACCATTACATCAATTTTATAATGGTTGAGGTTAACCACCATCCATTAATATAGTGATCTTGGTAAAAACAACCCATATGAAATAGCCATTTGGACTTAGTATAGCCACACACATCTCATAACATTTTCTAACCCTTTATTTCCCATAACCTGTTATACTTGGGCTAACCACACATGTCCCAAAACTTTTGGACATTGGATAACTACACATTTCACATTACTCGATATCACGAGATATATATATTTACATAATAAATTGGAAGTCTCAATTTCCCTCAACATTCATATATTATTAAAAAACATATGTGCACCATGGTAACTTCCAAATATTCATATATACATTATATCTTAAATAACCTAGGTCAACAAAATAAGTTTCCTAAAACATTCCTTAAGGTATTACCATAAACCATCCTTAAAAAGAAGGTGGACGATATCATTTTATCATATCCACATTAAATTATAAAATATAGTCAAGGATATATATGTATTGGAAAAACATTTAAAAAAATTAAAATATGATATTAACAACTATAATTTACTTTTTGAAAACATTTATTCAATAAGAAATAATCTTCAAAACATGGTGAAAAATAATAAATTCTAAAAATCAAGAAAACTAGGAATTACAGATTCATTAATATTTTTATATAGGAGATAAAATTTTCTCTTATTAAAGATGATAAAAACTAATACACTTCATAAACATCTCTAAAGAATGTAAAATCTCTTGGAAAATACACTATTATAAAATGTTAAAAATATATCATCAAATATTTTATAAATAAAATTTAATATAGTGAAAAATAAAACATTAACTCATTAATATATTGAGATGGTAATTTGTAATAAAATATATTGAATATGAATTATGAGGATAAATATTCTTCACAAAAAAATAGGTAAATTTTGTTGCACATAAAATCACACATTCAATTTTATTATTATCTAAAATAATGTGAAAGGGGTAAAAGACATTTAAAATCTAATAGACCCATAGGATAAAAACATATGGTGTTTTAGAGGGGAAAATTATAATTTTTTAAATATTGAATTTAGATATGAACTATTATATTTTGAAACTGATAGTTGAATAGAACCCTTGCCTCAAAATTATCGTTGGTTGACCATGCTCAAAATCAAAAGAGAGAACTGTATCTTCTCTTAAAAACATCATTTTTAATAGTATTTGGGAAATCCTATAGATACTATGTGATGAAAAATGTGTAATAATTGAATAATGTATGGAAATAAGGTAGTTGTTTTGGAATAATTTTGACTTTAGTTATTTCATAGAAATGTTTGTTTGTGGCTCATTTTATAAATGAGAACGGGTTGTGTTTTTTTATAAAAACTCATTTCCTAATTTGAGAGGGATTATAATATTAAAGTAATGTCGATAAAAAATGATAATTATTGGAGTTATGATAATGGATATTTATCAAACATTGATACACTCATTTATAGATAAATATTTTTCATAGTTTTTGATCTTATCTAAAGTTTTGAACATTTAACCACATTTTATTCTTTATCATGGTACCTAAATTTGGTCCTTACTAACTTAATATTATGAATTAAAATTTAATAAAACTCATTAAAAAAATTTTATAGAATAATTAAAAATATTTAATCATTTTAATTTGATTCCATTTTTAAATGTTATAATTTTATTTAAAAATATTTGATGTATAACATAGAAAAGAAATTTTTAGTAATGTATAGTTGTATTCCCAAACCTATATTATATATTAGTCCATATAAAATAATAAATAGTTGTTTAATGATAACATATTAAGTTATATTTATAAATAATAAATTTCATTAAAATCATTCTTCAATAGTGTTTAATTGAATTATTAATAAAAATATCAAAATTAATGAAAAACATTTCTCAAAAATATTTTCCATTCAAAATTAAACTAAATTAATCACTAACCTGTATTTATGTTATAACTAATAGTGTTTACCAATAGAAAAATACAATAATATTTAATTGAATAGATCAAATAATTCATTAAATGAATGATATAGTGAATACAATTATAATATTTTTATTATTTATTACATATTTATTTCTTTCCATAATATTAATTTAATTATTGTTAATTTGTTACAAACAATTACAATACATCAATATATCTATTATAAACAAGTATATCCTAAAACCAAATAACCGAAGTATATAAATCCTACTACTATATATTTGAAGTCCATATATACAAATACCTTATGTCGCAGAATCCTATACCAATCCTATCTATATAGATTTAGAAATATATTTAATATCATCCATAAATATCACTTACATCATTATAAAAAAGTATAAATTTATTAAAATGTTTTTCATTATTTCAATAAATATAATAAATGGAATGGTATTTAGTCCAAACCAGGAGTAAAATGATATCATTTTTATGTTCTTTCTATTGAAATTTTTATATATGTGTCGTTTAAATTCCTAATTGAGGTTTCTTGTTGGGTTATTATAATGTAATAATGTTTATCTAATTAATTGAAATTTATCAATAAACATTATCATGGTTAATTTCACATCTAATTTTCTTTTTATGTAATGTATTAAATATAATATATATTTCATGGATATTCATATTAAAATTTAAAGGTGTTCTAATATTTTCCACATTTAATGTGTTTAAATTTAAAAGAATATCCATAATATAGATATGATTTTTGTTGACGATTTTAGGTTTTTTCACTACAAATGAAGAATATGTATCAATAATAGAAACATAAAAATAAATTATATGGTTAAAATTAAAATTAGAGGTTGTAAAATGAAGTCAGGATGGTAGATTCCTATTTTTTTAGTCAGGGTGAAATTCAATTAGTTAAAAATTCAATGGTTAATCACACATAAAACCCATTGAACATAATCATAATTTCATGTTGAAGATGATGGAGGATAATATTCTTGATACTTTAATGGTATAAAGAAGAAAATATATGTTTTCCATTTTCAAAATGGTTTTAGTCCAATAATTTATTGGGAAACATTGTGCCTAAACATGAGTAGGGTAATCGAAAGGTGGTAGAGACATTATTGTCAGATAAAAAGTTAGAATGATTGTTTTCTATTATGTTTTAGTGGTTCCCATATTTTATTTAATTTAGTAATCTATTGGTAGATTATTAAGAAATTTATTGTCTATTTGACATTTCAATTTTGATATCGGATAAATTCACTCAATAAATTATATTTCAACCTAATGTTGAGAAAGATGTCAATAGACATCCAATAGAGGAATGTTCCATATGTTACATTCTAGATTATAGTAATATAAGACAATTTTATAAATTATGGATGTTTTGAGGTAATTTAATATCCCCCATAACATGAATATACATAATGTCGAGTTTCTCCCCAAACCATTGAGCTAAATACCTTTCATGAATTCATATTCAAACCTATATTATGGGAGTAATTTCCATAGGTAGATTGTATTCATCCTTACACCAATATATGATCATAAATTGATATGGGATATTAAATGTGACTCTATATAATAGGATTCTATTTAGCCTTTATGTTTATAGATCTACCCTATTCCATAAATCAATTTAAATTCAACCAAAGAGTGATAATAAGATTTATAGGAAGCGTATTAATATATATATATATATATATAGCAAGATAAGTTATATACATAGGATTAAATTTTCATACAAAAAAAATATCAACGATAATTCATTCTCTAATAAATTAATAGGTTATTTTATTATGTTGAAAAACATCCCATATTTGAAGGAGTGGGTAGAAGTAGAATAAAATAATACATTTTATATTTTTAATTGTATGATGAGTGTCCCTTACACCAATTATTATCCTGACCAACTTCAGTAAATATGATTCCATAGTCATTCCATTTTTTCTTGTTTTTTGAGGTTGCGTTCATTTTCATTCTTTAATAACACATGGTTTAGTACAATTGATAGAGTAATGTCCATATTCATAAAAAAAATGATGAATTGGTGTTGAGTTTTTGTCTGGTCAGAATTTTATTCATCATATCCCTTCATTATTGACGTGTATGATAAAAATATTTTATACACATTATGAATTTTACCATTACATGGTGTTATTTTCCACAACTCCACATCCAATATTTTTGACATCTGGGAATTTTATTATTCACCCTCCATGGTCCATATCATTTGAACATCCAAGAAACACTATTTTTTGATTTCTAGTGTGTTTTAGTGTTCAAATATGTTTATATTTTAAATAATAACTTGCGATAAATAGGTCAACAGAACCATAATATTTTTAGGAAAATCACCTATCTTAGTTGGATTCCATTAAGGATAGTCAATTCATTATCTTTCACATTCTTTATTCCCTTGGTTACATCTGGTTCCATTAGTTGACTAAATCAAAAAAGTTTACTATATATATGAATCAATAATAATCAGTGTGATGAATTATATGATTATGAAAATCTTAATATGTAGTAAATTTTTACATTTTTGTTTCAATACAGATAAATTGTAATCCCAAAATGGGTTTTTAGATCTATCCTCTTCTGCATCATAATATAATACATAAAAATTACTATATCATTCTATAATACAAATTATGTCACACATAACTCAAAATATTAGATCCGGTGATTGATATACAAATATAAAATAAATTCCATGATATAAAGTGAAATGACTAGAGCATAATATATACATATTTTAAAAAATTTCCAAAATTTTATAATTTCAACACACAAATTCTTACATTCACAAATCCCAAAGATTACTTCATTGTATAATAGTTATATAAATGCCATCTTGGACGTTTTTCTTCAATATATCAAAATAATTTCCTTTATACAATCGATCCTTTTAGATGAACCATAATTTATAACCTTCTTCATTAAATATAGAGTGGAAAAATAAAAAGGATTAAACTCAAACTATATGGAAGGGAGAGACATAACAATTATACATAATAGGTTAGATCATAATATGTGAGAAAATATGAACATGAAATAAATATCTAATTATAAGAACAAGGATTCATCAATGTTATCCATAGGGCATTAATGATCGACTTGTGACATCAAATTCATCATCAATGAATCATAACATGTAACATTTTGTATGAATGGAGTGTTATGCGTAAAAAATTAGGATACATGGAGCATAAAATTATATTGATACACAACAAAAACGTGACATAGTCATAAGTAGAGGGAAAATAATATTTTTCAATGGTAATGACCATGACATTCATTTCATAATGGATAGAAAAATTCCCAAACCCATAACACATTGAACATATTCTAACCACCCATATCAAATGACTTTTTTAATTTTGGCTAAACACTAGTATCTAATAACCATTTGGACATCATATGAACACCAATGTCCAATAACCTCTAAAAATATCGATAACCTCTTATGTAATATATCTTACTGGACTTAGTATAACCCCTAAAATTCCACAACATTATCTCATGAGGTATATATACTTAATCAATGCATTTGTGGGATATAGTAGGCCCACCAATCACATAATGAAAATCATATAAATGTACACTCTATGAACATGGAAACAATCATAGTTCCATCGAAAAATTAATGAATCATGGGAAAGAAATAGGTTTTATTAGAGCATCATAAATACATTATCATATTAATTCTAGAGTATGTAGTGGGATTGTGACAATAGAACATATTTTAAGTGAGGCATAAGAAACCTTTTATTGATGTTAAAACAGATGAAAAAAATTATTAAATAATTGGAAAAATACTTTAATGGTTTAAATAAATTCTTGAACCAATTTATCTTTAAGAAATTTTTTTAAAACAACTAGAAAAACACTTTGAAAATTAAAATTATGAGAAATATTAGATGTTTTTATATAAAATTTATTTAAATTCATTCTTATTATTCAATAATTTATCCAAAAAGGAATCTAAAAATGATTTTATATATCATTAAAATGTTCAAGATATTTATTTATGGTTTTTTATTTCCTCCCATAACATTAATCTTTATCCAACATCATGCATAATTATTTTGAAAATATACATAAACATATTTTATGGATCTTAAAGATCGATGATTTTAAAAATCACTATGTATTTTTTAATTTTGATTGATGATCGACTTTTGTGATTGATTTATTCACTTCTCCATAGTAGGTGATATGTAAAAACTATAAATTTATTTTTCCTATTTCAACTCATTTACCTTTAGGATTCATTAAACTCCTTCAATATTTGATTCACGATTAATAGGTTTTTATTATCCTTCAATATTTTTTATATTTTATATTAAATTCCACTATTTATGTCTTTGTCCAGAATTTTTGTTCCACCTACTAAACCTCTACTATACTACACAATTCATCTATATTTTACTATACAAAAAGAAATAGTTTTTCTTGAAATTATTGGGTTGAATGTTATTCACATTCACTAGCATCATATATTTTTTCAAAATATTTATAAAATAAATAAATTTTTATTTAGATGAATTTTAATACTCTTATAAAGATACTAATTATTTCAGTAATTTGAAGTGTTCTTTAAAGAGAAATTGTTTTGATGAATCATCCTCATATTCATTACCATATACATATAACATTAGAAAATTTCTATTAATATATCCAAAGAACCCATAGCTATAAAATTTAAAATTTAGTTAATCATTGTATCTACTTTTTTATGTGACCTATGATTATTAAATTTCACATCAAATCTCTTTCAAAATTTGAATAATATTATATTTCGTAAAATCCATAAAATTATTTTCATTCATACGAAAATAATGTTATTTCAATTACTCCTTTACATTAGTTTGGTAAATAAGTTTCCTTCTTCCTAACATCTATAAAAAAATCACATTTCATCAAGTGGAAATGTATTCAAGTAAAAATCTATATGAGATAAAACGTTTGCAACATTATTTACAAAATTACATAAAGAAGCATCATAATAATTATTTATTCTTCTATAGATTTTACAAAATCACCTAGGTTTACAATAATACAACAAATCTGTAATAATATCTTAGAATTTTTATCAGTTAAGAAGAATAATCTTCTTATATTTGGCATTCTAGTTTTGATTTTTTTATTTCTCTTTGATAAAATCTTCTCAAATATTTTATGGATTATCCCAAATTTTATATATTCCCTTCATACCCAAATGAATATAAATTCATTCTTTTATATTGAGGTAAATATATAATTTATTTCTTATACATAAATTACAATATTATTTCTATTAGTTAAAGTCATCTTTATACCTTCTATGACAATGGAAAACACATATTTTATGATATTGACTATTTTATTAATGGGAAATGGAATTTGTAGTTGCTTTATTTATGTATAAACATTATAATTTTTCTACAAAAATGTTGCAGAAAATTTTTTATTCACGAAATTAATATTCTCTATGAACAATATAAATCAGTAGAACTAACAATAAAAAAATTGGGAGAGATTTACACCGTCATCTTTAAACAACCAATATGACAATGAAGTAATTATGGAAACAGATCTCACACTAATAGATTAATTCCATAAATTTTTGTGATATTTCAAAAAATTAATCAATGTTTGGTGGTTCTATTTTTAAATACGAATACTTTATGATTCTTCCCTATTAAACTATTGTAAACTGTTAAGTTGATTGTACAAAAGACAACTTCCAGAATAGTTTTTCATTAGTGAATGTCATATTTTTATTCAATTTAGTATAGTTATATTATTTTCACATCCACAAAATTAATGAACACATTTTTATTTACATAGTTATCTATTATATACGAACATATCAATCAGTGGAATGGATAATATGGCATCCATTTCCATACAATCAATTACTATATTCTAATGGCCTCAAAAATAAGTGTTTATCCATGAAATAGAATTTTTAAGAATTTATAATAAATAATTTAATATTTTCTTATACAATATATAACAAATTCACCAAAATTATATAATAACATACAGTATTAATATTTTTTATTATAGTATAAAAAAATATTTCAATATAATGTATCCTCTACATCATCAATTAAACATAGAAACTGTAAAAGTTATCAACTGAAAGCTTATTCGGTTTTAATGAATATATTTTCTTCATTAAATTCTATGACGTATTTCTGTATTTATAAATTTTGGTTTGAAAAAAATACTAGACCCAAAAACGCATAAAAAACTATAGTACTGCTGTTTTTTTCTTGATGTATTCCTTTGATAATCACATTCTATGGATTCCTCTTTCAAAATTATGTAATGATGAAAATCTAGACATTTTAATCACATACATTAGATATCTATACTCCATAAATATAATTTATTTAATCTTTTTTCTAATCCCATTCATTCAACACATCCACTAGGAATACAAAGAAATAATTTATTGAATAATAAATTTCAAATTCAAAATCCAATAACATAGTCAGTTTATTAATTAAATTACATAAATTTTATCCATTAGATAAAATTCAATAATTTTAATCACCAGTGAGAAGATTTAGTTGCTTAAATAATCTAATAAGAGTATCATACATTCCATAAATAAATATATGTCAATAAGAAATATAGAATTTACATTTTCAGTTAAAACTTTTCATTAAATGGTGGAACCATGTTGGGTCATTTACATAAATTTTTAAAAAAATTGAAACCATTTTGAAACTATAAACATAGGTGAGAAAACATGGAATATTCACCGATAGTTTTTCTTCAGTATGAAGGAATATGTATAAGGATCTTACATGGTTCTTGTAAACAAAACATCCATTTTCTTGAACCAAAAATATGATGGATATATCAAAAAATATTACATGAAACTTTTTTCCCTTTATATAAAGTAGAACCATGAATATTTTCTATCACTGTTGATGGATCATTTATCCAATCCTAATTTCCAAAATTTATAGATTAAGATATGTATATCCTCCCCATGAATAACATATATTGTTTCATATAATGTGATCATCACAATGGTTATTTACCTCGTCATTCATAAGGAATATTTCAAAATCCTAAACTACCGCATGGTTGGATAACACCCTTATTTTTCTTTCCTAATGAAAAATAATAATTCTTAAAACCATGAATCAATTTATATATTCACTAATATATTCATGTATCACATTATAAACCTAAAAAACTCTTCTACCCATCAAAAGCACTAGTCAAAAATATCCCTAGACAACCATCTTAAATAGTAACTGAACTAGTGAAATGACCTGAACATTTATAAATAAAATTACATTACAATTTAAATAATTGTTTGATTTTATAATATGGATATAAAAAAACACATGCACTTATTTTGATATATTATATCCTATAATATTTGAATGATCATTATGTATTTTACCATTGATAATATTATCGTCAAATAGTGATCACCTGATTAGTATAAATATAGTGTTTTAACAAATTCATTTGATACAGAATATATAAGTGATTTCCTCAAATAGTAGGATCAAACCCAATGAAGCCTATTTATCAGAGCCTATGTTAGAAAAAAATCCCACAAAGACTCCTCTCGATATGTTTTGGGTGTGGTTTTGTTTGTTGATGAAGTCACCTGTATGCAAATGAGTGTGATTGGTGTTTTCTAGAGACAAGTTTTTTGGTTGGGACGTTTCCCAGATCATTCCTTGATTTGGGGCCTCAAAATCGAGAGATTAATGTTGGAAAATAAAGGGTTTCCTCATAGCAGTGAACGGAGGGAAGAACATTGACAAAAATTGGAAAAGACAGAAGATAGTATACCATAATTCATGGGCCACGTACCATGTTTCAGGTATGGTATGCGGAGTGGCAGAAACGATACGGGGGTGAGGTTCACGAAACCAAAACGGGTTCATGGCTGAGCGGCAATGCAATACACTGAAGAATTGTTTTTAATGAAGGAAATAGACTAAAATGAGGACTACAAGGAGAAATAAAAGTATGTAGAATGTTTAGGATAATAGATTGCAGATTGATTACGGTTTGTGGCAACAGAAGGATTGGTTAGCGGTGAAGACTGGATTGATGATTCAGTAAATCTTGTTTTAGTGAATTAAGAAGATATCTATTCCTATGTATGAATGGATAATCCCCCCATTTACCGTGTAGATTGAAAATAATTAGAAATCATATTTTTCTCTTGGAATTCAACTGAGTTTGAAATTGGTTCGCACTAAAGGTATTGGAGGGATGCTTAACCTGCAAAGGAAGTCTGGTACGTAGAGGAGGAAGTTCGATACGTGGATGAAATTGACTCGGTAGGTGGAGGAAGATTCTCTGGTTTGTGAGAGGGAGAGTTCCACAAGTGATACGTGGAGGGGAGTTCCAGTACATGGAAGCAAAGGCAGTTCGTTAATATTGAACAGTTGGTGGAAAAGGGGGGTTTCATATAAGGGGTTCATTGAATCGCTATGTGGTAGCAGTACGTGATTGCGAAGGTAGAGGTAGTCCACAGACAAAGGTTGGTTCGTAGCAGTAGTAGTGGTATACGAATAAGGTGTCCCACCTACCAAAACTGCTACACATTACATGATGGGAAAAGTGGTTCATGATTTTCACAAGGATTCCTGTGAAAGCTACAAATCAGTTTGTGATGGCATTTTATGATACCCAACAGTACATGGGAAGGTGGACATCATCTATGGGTGAAAAGGGGACATCAATAGATCATCTAACTATAAATGAGGATTCAGGAATTCATGAAAATGCAGGGACCTACATGTCCATAAACTGTGTTTGACCCACAAGTCCATAAACTGTTTGTGGATTCTTTTCCAAGAGTAGTGAGTGAAGGAAGATGAAGACAGTGACCCTTTCCACTGGTAGTGATCCAGAGAAATAGGCATAAGGAGTGAACCCTGGGAATGTTGTGAGCATACCATAAACCTTGTAAAGGAAGTGATCCAAGGCCTAGAAGATATTTCCTGAACATTGTACTTATTATTGGCCACAAGCGTTATTGAATATGGTAAATCAGCACATTTCCATTGAATTCCCCTTGGACATAGCCCATCAAGGGTGAACCAAGTTAAAATTATTATGTCCTATGCATGATTTCATATCAGTATATAAATTTCCACAGTAGGAAGAGAGAATTTAGTTTTTTCTAACAATAATACAAGATTCAAAAGGGATAATTTTTTTTATCTACCATACCCTGATTCACACCCCCTCAGGGTATCTGACCTAGTGGACATGACAATTGGTATCAGAGGGAAAGGATGAAAGTTTGTGTTTCTCTCTTAGAAGAAGAAATGGAGGTGGTCAATTATAAAATAATTCTGATCTAATATGGAAATAATATTCACCATTGGAAGATTTGAAGGCAGCACGACTTTCGATCAGTTGGGATGGATGTCTTCACAGCAACTATGCATGGAATATCAGCTGACATTAATAGTTGTGCTTTATCGGAATCTGAAATAATGGAATTGGATTCTAATGCTAAAGTGATAAATTCTTTAGGGGGTCCCTATCAAATGAAATTTACACAAAGGTGATGTCATGTAAAGCATCACATCCAGTGTTGGCAAAATTGTAAAATCTTTATGTTGGCAACAAAAAAGATTGATAAAAATAGATGTAGTTTCTATGGAACAAGTATAAGGATCTCATAATAAATCCCAATGAGATAGTAGATGCCTTCTTCAATAAGACAAATATTATCATGGAAGACATGCAGGGTCATAGAGAAGTCAGTGAAGATATAAATATTGTGAAATGAATCTTGAGGAAACTTCCTCCTCTATTCAATCCAAAAGTTTCATTGTTGGATGACAAAGACCCAAAAGACATAAAGCTAGATATCCTAAATAGTCCCCTTTTTAGCATATGAAATGAGAAACTATGAAAATGATGCAATGGAAAAGTGGATGTCAAAGGAAGTGGTGTTCATGGACCTAAATAATTTCTCTGTTGAAGATAGTCTGGAGGAAGCCAATATGGATAATGTCATTTCATTTCTATCCTCTAATCCGTAATGAGGAAAAGGAAATTTTAAAGGAAAAATTACATTTGCATGCTTTCGATGCGGAATGGTTTGGAATTTTTCATCAAATTGTCATAATAAACTTGATGGTGAAAATGAATAAAATGATGAAATTACTCAAAATATGTATTCATCAAATGAGACAGGGAAGAGAATTACTAGTGGAATGTTCTTAAAAAAGAAGAATCTTCTTTCAAGAGAGTATAAAAGTTCATAAGAATATGAGGCAGATGATTTGGAGGACTGCATCGATCATAAAGTATATGCTTTCATGGATGATTCTAGAACCTGTTTAATAGGAGAAGAATGTGACATTGAAGGAGGAGAAATTTTGTAACACCCCAAGCTTCCACTGTACGTTTCCCTTCGAATAATGCAATAGCGTGTGTTGTACGCAACCTCGAGCCCTAACACACACCACAACTAATTAAACTAGCCGTTGTGAATAGTAATACCTACTTTTTGAAATATTATAAATTTTATTTATCAAAATGGACTTCATTTTTGGATTCGGAATATTGAAATTAGCCTATGTTGAATATTTGGTATTTTTCTGAGAACTTCTAAATTTTTATGAATACTGAAAAATACTTAAAAACAACTTTTTTAATCAAAATAATTTATAGTGATAAATTATAATATTTATTGGTTTTAAATTATAATTAGAATATATTTTTACCATTTTATCCAATGGTGGTCATTAGAATTAATTTAACATTGAAATTGGACATAAACAATTGCCAAACTTTTGATATAAATTGTTTCTTAAAAACACGCTATTTGTTGTAACAGCGGGAATTAATTATAAAATTAATTAATACAACTTATATGTTTGGAATTTTTTAAAATAGACATCATTTTTGAATTCGGAATATCAATTATAGCTTAGGGTGAAATTTTGGCCTTATTCTGAAAAACATCAATTTTTGATGAATAGTGAAACCACTAAGTGGTTGTTAAATAACTGATTTTTCGTTTAAATGAAATATTACCACTTCTATGATTTGATTTTCAAAAATCCGACATACATGGTTGTCATTAAGAAGTAAAATGTGGTTCAATGAGATTAAAATAATTTTTTGGTGAATAGTAACTTTTAAGTTCTTAATCGCGATTAGAGTTAATTAGTGTAGTTTAAGGTAAAAACAATATTTTTATAATATGAGATGAGAATGAAACTTGTCCTACTCCTATTGGATGAGTCATGGCCGACCAAGACAACCCATTGGTCAACTTGGGGACCCCATGGAGCCACTTTAGTTAGAAAATGACATAAACACCATTTATTTAATGTTAAAGTAAAAAATGACACAAATATAACATGTTTTACTAAAACAATTTTTAAGTGGGGTTACACAAGTCCAAATTTTGACTATAAATATTAATTGGAAAGATAAAAAGATTTCCTACATCATAGTAGTTTTTTTATAATTTTTAGACATTAAATAAATTAAATTATTTATGACATAATTATGATGCAGCGATGACCTCATTATTTAACGATTTAAATAAAATGAGAAGATAATGAAAAATCCAAGGCTTACACTTGTCCAAAGCCTATTGGATGAGGATATTTAGAAACCTTATCACCTTAGCCTCGAATTATATAAGTGTGGGACCGTTGGAATCCGAAAAGCATTGTGAAATAATGTAACATTTCAATCTTTCCAAAAGTGCCCCTCCTCTCCTCTTATAAAAGGCCCCCACCTCTACCACCTTATTCACACTTCCAAGCCTTTTGGTTCGGCCAACACCTGCCCAAATACTCTACCAACTTATCTCCCTTCATCCTAGAATCTTTACTTTATTCAGAAAGCCATCCTAAGGAGTCCTTTTGATCAAATCAAAAGGAAGAAGCTGAAGAAGAGGTAACATTTTCATCACCCTCTTTCAAGTTTCTTTCTTCTTCCACTCCCTCTTTGTTTATTATTTCAATTCTGAAATTATAACTCCAGTATCTTCTATATACTGTGATGTTATTATAAATATGGAACAACCATATTCAGTATTCTACCCATCATTTGAATGACATGTCACCATACGTGCGTACGTACGGCTTACCGTCTCCACGTCGTGGTGTAATTGTTATTCAATATATTATTATTTAGATGGGTATAATAATGATATTTAATTCATGTAAATAATAAATATAACATGATAATGATTCTGTATATATGATATACTATCCAATTATATATTATTTAAATATCAAAATAATGATATTGTCGCTCGTGCGTACGTACGGACTACCGTCTCCACGAACGCGATGAGATTCATTCTCCGTCGTATCCATTCAAGTATAATTATCATTTGATGATTTAAAAATAATGTTTAAGGACATGATATCATTCTGGATATTAATAAGATACAACCTATCCATGAAAAACACGACTTACGTAACAAAACATATAAAAGAAAACGAGTAAGTTAACACCCGAAACAACGATAAATCTAAGATATTGTTAACAAAGCAATGTTAAAAGATCATATATGATATCATATGAATGTATATGATTCGTTTATAATTTAATAACAATTATTTCACCATTATACAGGAGGTTAACCTACCCCAACCAAGGAAAAGTACAAGGTAAGGGTTTACTTCACAACCTCTTCATTATCCAAGGTTGTTTATACATAATTATCTACTGGGACCTCGTTATCATCCACATCCATGTTTCTTCAAAATGTATTTCAAAACATTTTTATTATTTACAAGAATATGGGTTAAAGTCATTTATACCATTTTCGACTTTTATAAGAGGAATCTTTCCGCCGTTATAAAATCTTCAAAGCTTTCCTTACAAGCTTATAAGAATATTTTCAAGAAAATGTTTTGTTTTATATGGCTCTTAAATGATTTCAAAAATAGAAAGTGATATTTCTCTAAAAAGTGTTTTGATTTCATCTATGTCAACATTCTTTGATGGATTTTACGCTTATTTGAAGTTGATTTATTATAATACAAAACTTCTATATTGTATTGAAGGTTTTGTGATATGTCTGACTGTGGATGTGTTATTTTATACCATTCATAGTTTATGGTGAAATTATTGACATTTTTTATGCTAGTTTTAATACGAATGTTTATTTTATGTTTAAACCTTTTCATATGGGAATGCATTGGACTTAATATGTGACGGGTGGAGCCCGCTATAGCTCCTCGATGCATCGGTAGGTATCATGAGACAAACTAGTGTCTTGGCACAAGGCCTTGACAAAATCTTATTTGTGGTCTTGGCACGAGGCCTTGACTACGTGGTTATGATAGTCTGGCATTATGCATTCCAACATTATGAAAGTGGTTAGTGATTTTGCATGTGATTATTCGATTAGTAGAATATCCATGTGAATGAGTATATGGCATTATTTCATTTTACTTTTTCCATATTATGTTGATGTTCAAGTTTAAAAGGCTTTTGTTTTAGTTATAAATTGCCTTAAATGCTTATGTTTTCTTATAAAAGCTTCCGCAATATTGTTATCCTTACTGACCATCTGAGCTCACCCCTTTCAATGTTTTAATATTTTCCAGGATGTGAAGAAGAGTATTATGACTGACTTGCAAGAATAGTCAGTGAGGATATGAGTGTGGACTATGAAGACCATGTTATTATAGTTTGTTTAATTTTTGATGTAATGAAAGAATTATGAATGTATCTAGTGTTTCCAAGGCTACTAAACTAATCGGTCTTTCGAGACATGATCTTTTGTGATCATGCCAATGTTACGAAGTAATGCACCGACTCTGGGTAGCTGGGGTCGGGGCGTTACAGTTGGTATCAGAGGAAGTTTAGTACAAACCTTGGAAGCTAGATTTAGATAAACTCTGATTAGAGCACATAGACCTAAGATGAACTTTGAGGATTAGTATAGAAGAACTTCCTAGAATTTTGGTATTATAGAGATTTTGTGAGTTTTCCGAGCAATAAATCCCTGTCTGGATACGAGCAGGTAGAGGCGGCTCTGGCACATATGTTCCTAGGGGTAAAACCCGAAAACACCGCTTTGAGCTAGACTCGAACGGGAACTGGTGCACGACAACGGGCCTTGTTGCACTCTTGGTTACGACACTCCCGGGGGATATTCTTAGGATAACTCTCATTTTCTTTACAAATCATTATGAAGGGTTTATGATTATATACTTCATCAAAGAAAACATTTTTATGATTATGGATTATATCCATAAAAAGTTCAATTTATGTTAACTGTTTTATAAGTATGGGATTATGTATTCTGATTCATAAACTAATCTAGTTTATGACATTGTTTAGAAATGGTGCCTTGTGGAAGAAATGGAAACCTTATCAATGCACGCACTCCATATAGGGATTGCCCTCCTGCTCAAGATAATTATAGTGGGGCTGGTGATGCAACTGGGGCCGATCAGCTAATCACCATACTGGGACAACTTACTCAGGTTATGAATAATAACCTTACCCGTATGGAGCACCCTGATCCACAGCGTGGAGGATCAATGTTAGATCGATTCATGAGGCAACAACCACCAACGTTCAATGGGAGTACAAATCCCTTAGTAGCCGAGCAATGGATAAATTCCCTAGAGAAAATATTTCAGGCTTTGGGGAGCAGTGAAAGGGAAAAAGTTATCATGGCAGTTTACCGCCTCACTGGAGATGCCTATCAATGGTGGTCACTAATTCAAAACACAAAGGAAGAGGATGAATTAACAAAGATGGAATGGCAGGAGTTCAAAGAACGGTTCATAGAAAAATACTTTCCTCGAGACCATCGAGCGGATATGGAAAGGCAATTTCTGAGTCTGAGGCAGAAGGAGGATGAGAATGTCGCAAAGTATGAGGATAACTTTACAAGGTTAGCAAGGTATGCTGCAGATTACATACGTAACCCAAGAAGTAAGACTGATCGTTTCATTGATGGGTTGAAACCATTTCTCCGTCGAGCTTTAGTATCACAAACCTTCTCTTCATACGAAGGTATTGTCGCGTGCGCTATCAAGACGGAAAAGGAATTCTCTAAGTCTTATGACTTTAAAGCAAAGCAAGAGAAGAAGAGACCTGCTGATCAATCTGGGAATGGAAATAAAGGGAAGAAGGGAAAGGTTGAATATCCATCTTGTGGAAAATGCGGGAAGAAACATCCTGGTACTTGCTTGAAGGGAATGGGAGTCTGTTACAAGTGTGTTGAAAAAGGCCACCAAGCTCATGATTGCAAGGGGAAGAAGGAAGCTACCAACGCTCGGTGCTACAATTGCAGGGAGATGGGGCATTATGAAAATGAATGTCCTAAGCGTCAGGAGAACTTACCTCAGAAAAGGCCAAGGGATCAAGGCCAGGCTTATGCTATCACTACTGCTGAGGTAGATGCTCCGAAATACGTGGTGGCAGGTAATTTAATGGTTTCCTCAAGTTTAGAAAATGCATTATTTGATTCTGGATCATCGCATTGCTTCATATCTTCCCAGTTTGCTAAGAAAATTAGATATTTCCAATTCGATTTAACAAGGGAGTTGTCGGTCAAAACCCCTAAGGGAAGTATTGTTGCAATAATGTTCTGTCGATTAGTTCCCATTAGAGCACCTAAATGTTCTTTACCTGCTGATCTCATCGTCATACCCATGATTGAATTTGATATAATCCTCGGTATGGATTGTCTTTCGTACCATGATGCAAAAATTTATTGTAAGAGGAAAGAGGTTACGATTCGTGATGATGATGATAAGGAACACCTTATCTTTAGAGCCGAATCGTCACCACATAATTCTTATCTAGATCCACCCCCAGTAGCTCAACTAAATTCAATTATTGGGGAGGAAGAGAAGGAAATTACTAAGGATGAGGAAAGGAATATTCAAATAGAGGATGTACCTATTGTGAGAGAATATGTTGATGTGTTTCCGGAAGATTTACCTGGACATCCTCCAGAACGAGAAGTTGAGTTTTCCATTGATTTAATTCCTGGATCAAGGCCCATATCGAAGACCCCTTATAGAATGGCCACTGTGGAATTAGTTTAACTAAAGAAACAACTAGAGGAATTGAGTAATAAGGGATTTATTCTCCCTAGTGTTTCTCCTTGGGGAGCCCCTGTTCTTTTTGTTAAGAAGAAAGATGGATCTATGAGGTTGTGCATTGATTATAGGGAGATCAATGCTATAACAATAAAGAATAAGTATCCCCTACCTCGCTTTGATGATTTGTTTGACCAACTGCATGGAGCTCAATACTTTTCAAATATTGACCTTCGGTCTGGATACCATCAGTTGTGTGTGAAGAAGGAAGATGTTCCAAAGACAGCATTTCGAACAAGGTACGGGCATTACGAGTTTACAGTAATGCCTTTTGGATTGACTAATGCACCCTCTGTATTCATGGATCTAATGAATAGAGTTTTCAAGGAATATCTTGATGACTTTGTAGTGGTATTTATTGATGATATCTTGGTATACTCCAAAAGCCACGAAGATCATGAAAATCACCTACGCATTATCCTGAAGACTCTTAGAAGACATGAATTATATGGGAAATTTAGCAAATGTGAATTCTGGCTTCATGAGATTTCTTTTCTTGGCCATATTGTCTCTAAGGATGGAATTTCCGTTGATCCTTATAATACCAAGGCAATCCAAGAATGGCTAGCACCGACAAGTATAACTGAGGTACGCAGTTTTATTGGTTTAGCAGGTTATTATCGACGTTTCGTCCAGAATTTTGCCAGACTGGCTAACCCATTGACGAAGCTCACACGTAAAGGGATTAAATTTGTCTAGACAAAAGAGTGTGAAGAATGTTTCAATGAACTAAAGAGAAGATTAGTCAATGCCCCTGTATTGACTCTACCATCGGGGAATGATGGGTTTGTTATTTATAGTGATGCATCGAAGAAAGGACTCGGTTGTGTCCTTATGCAGAATGATAAGGTCATTGCCTATGCATCACGACAGCTAAAAATTCATGAGCAAAACTATCCTACTCATGATCTTGAGTTAGCAGCTGTGATCTTTGCTTTAAAGATATGGAGTCATTACCTCTATGGTGAAAAATGTGAGATTTATACTGATCACAAGAGTTTGAAGTATATTTTCACACAAAAAGAACTCAACATGAGGCAAAGGCGATGGCTTGAACTACTCAAGGATTATGATTACACGATACATTACCACCCGGGGAAGGCAAACAAGGTGGCAGATGCTTTGAGTAGAAAAGACCATGGAGTTTTGAATGTGATGAGAATTGAAAGAGATCCAATTTTCTTGGATCTATTGAAGATGGACATGGGAATAACTAGGGAAGGTGAAACATCAATGCTTTTTCAAATGGTTGCGAAACCATCATTACTAGAAAGGATTAAGAGCTCTCAGACCAATGATGAAGAATTTCAGAAGAAGATTAAAGGTGTGAATGATGGAAGATTGAGGGACTTTGTGTATAAGGATGGAATTTTGAAATTCGGGAAGAGACTTTGTGTTCCCGATATACCTGATCTAAAAAGGGAATTGCTGGATGATGCTCATAGTTCCAACTTCTCTATACACCCTGGGAGCACCAAAATGTATAGAGATTTGAAGGAACATTTTTGGTGGGACAATATGAAGAGGGAGATTGCTGATTTTGTGTCGTGGTGTTTGGTTTGTCAACAAGTGAAAACTGGAAGGCAACATCCTGGTGGAGTATTGCAACCTCTTCCCATACCTGAGTGGAAATGGGATAATATTACGATGGACTTTGTTATGGGACTACCAAAGACTCCTAGAAGGAATGATGCAATATGGGTCATTGTTGATCGACTTACTAAGTCAGCACATTTTCTGGCTATACGGGGGGATCTACCACTTGAACGTCTAGCAAGACTATATATTAATGAAGTTGTAAGACTTCATGGAGTACCCCTATCGATTGTTTCTGACCGTGATCCTCGTTTTACTTCATGATTCTGGAAAAGTCTTCAAAAGGCCTTGGATACTGAACTTCGTTTGAGCACTGCCTATCACCCTCAAACAGATGGACAATCAGAACGGACTATTCAAACCTTAGAAGACATGTTGAGAACATGCTCTCTTGACTTTCAGGGTATGTGGGATCAATATTTACCACTGGTAGAATTTTCCTATAACAATAGATTCCATTCAAGCATTCAGATGGCACCTTATGAAGCGTTATACGGAAAGAGATGTCGTACACCAACCTGTTGGGATGGCGTTGGTGAAAGAAAACTTGTGGGACAAGAACTGGTGGAAGAAACAATGGAAAAGGTGAAGGTAATCCAAAACCACATCAAATCAGCTCAAAGTAGGCAGAAGAGCTATGCCGATAACAGAAGAAAGGTTTTGGAATTTCAGGTGGGAGATCATGTTTTCCTAAAGGTATCTCCATGGAAGGGAGTTATACGTTTTGGTAAGAAGGGTAAGTTGAGTCCCAGATACATCGGACCTTTCGAAATTCTAGATCGTATTGGGGCTGTAGCTTATCGTTTGGCGATGCTGCCAAATCTCTCCAAAGTTCACTATGTTTTCCACGTATCTCTATTGAGGAAATACATGCCTGACCCAACTCATGTACTCACCTATGAGGAATTAGAACTAGAACCTGATCTTTCCTATTGTGAAGAGCCCGTCAGGATTCTTGATGTGAGGGAGCAGGTGCTGAGAAACCGGACGACTCGTCTGGTGAAGGTTTTGTGGAGAAATCATAAAATGGAAGAGGCAACGTGGGAACCTGAGGAATTTATGATGAAAAACCACCCGAGTCTTTTTATGCAGTAATACCCTAGAAATTGCGAGGACGCAATTATTTGAAGGAGGGGAGAATGTAACACCCCAATCTTCCACTGTATGTTTCCCTTCGAATAATGCAATAGCGTGTGTTGTACGAAACCTCGAGCCCTAACACACACCACAACTAATTAAACTAGCCGTTGTGAATAGTAATACCTACTTTTTGAAATATTATAAATTTTATTTATCAAAATGGACTTCATTTTTGGATTCGGAATATTGAAATTAGCCTATGTTGAATTTTTGGTATTTTTCTGAGAACTTCTAAATTTTTATGAATACTGAAAAATACTTAAAAACAACTTTTTTAATCAAAATAATTTATAGTGATAAATTATAATATTTAGTGGTTTTAAAGTATAATTAGAATATATTTTTACCATTTTATCCAATGGTGGTCATTAGAATTAATTTAACATTGAAATTGGACATAAACAATTGCCAAACTTTTGATATAAATTGTTTCTTAAAAACACGCTATTTGTTGTAACAGCGGGAATTAATTATAAAATTAATTAATACAACTTATATGTTTGGAATTTTGTAAAATAGACATCATTTTTGAATTCGGAATATCAATTATAGCTTAGGGTGAAATTTTGGCCTTATTCTGAAAAACTTCAATTTTTGATGAATTGTGAAACCACTAAGTGGTTGTTAAATAACTGATTTTTCGTTTAAATGAAATATTACCACTTCTGTGATTTTATTTTCAAAAATCCGACATACATGGTTGTCATTAAGAAGTAAAATGTGGTTCAATGAGATTAAAATAATTTTTTGGTGAATAGTAACTTTTAAGTTCTTAATCGCGATTAGAGTTAATTAGTGTAGTTTAAGGTAAAAACAATATTTTTATAATATGAGATGAGAATGAAACTTGTCCTACTCCTATTGGATGAGTCATGGCCGACCAAGACAACCCATGGGTCAACTCGGGGACCCCATGGAGCCACATTAGTTAGAAAATGACATAAACACCTTTTATTTAATGTTAAAGTAAAAAATGACACAAACATAAAATGTTTTACTAAAACAATTTTTAAGTGGGGTTACACAAGTCCAAATTTTGACTATAAAAATTCATTGGAAAGATAAAAAGATTTCCTACATCATAGTAGTTTTTTTATAATTTTTAGACATTAAATAAATTAAATTATTTATGACATAATTATGATGCAGCGATGACCTCATTATTTAACGATTTAAATAAAATGAGAAGATAATGAAAAATCCAAGGCTTACACTTATCCAAAGACAATTGGATGAGGAGATTTAGAAACCTTATCACCTTAGCCTCGAATTATATAAGTGTGGGACCTTTGGAATCCGAAAAGCATTGTGAAATAATGTAACATTTCAATCTTTCCAAAAGTGCCCCTCCTCTCCTCTTATAAAAGGCCACCACCTCTACCACCTTATTCACACTTCCAAGCCTTTTGGTTCGGCCAACCCCTGCCCAAATACTCTCCCAACTTCTCTCCCTTCATCCTAGAATCTTTACTTTATTCATAAAGCCATCCTATGGAGTCCTTTTGATCAAATCAAAAGGAAGAAGCTGAAGAAGAGGTAACATTTTCATCACCCTCTTTCAAGTTTCTTTCTTCTTCCACTCCCTCTTTGTTTATTATTTCAATTCTGAAATTATAACTCCAGTATCTTCTATATACTGTGATGTTATTATAAATATGGAACAACCATATTCAGTATTCTACCCATCATTTGAATGACATGTCACCGTACGTGCGTACGTACGGCTTACCGTCTCCACGTCGTGGTGTAATTGTTATTCAATATATTATTATTTAGATGGGTATAATAATGATATTTAATTCATGTAAATAATAAATATAACATGATAATGATTCTGTATATATGATATACTATCCAATTATATATTATTTAAATATCAAAATAATGATATTGTCGCTCGTGCGTACGTACGGACTACCGTCTCCACGAACGCGATGAGATTCATTCTCCGTTGTATCCATTCAAGTATAATTATCATTTGATGATTTAAAAATAATGTTTAAGGACATGATATCATTCTGGATATTAATAAGATACAACCTATCCATGAAAAACACGACTTACGTAACAACACATATAAAAGAAAACGAGTCAGTTAACACCCGAAACAACGATAAATCTAAGATATTGTTAACAAAGCAATGTTAAAAGATCATATATGATATCATATGAATGTATATGATTCTTGTATAATTTAATAACAATTATTTCACCATTATACAGGAGGTTAACCTACCCCAACCAAGGAAAAGTACAAGGTAAGGGTTTACTTCACAACCTCTTCATTATCCAAGGTTGTTTATACATAATTATCTACTGGGACCTCGTTATCATCCACATCCATGTTTCTTCAAAATGTATTTCAAAACATTTTTATTATTTACAAGAATATGGGTTAAAGTCATTTATACCCTTTTCGACTTTTATAAGAGGAATCTTTCCGCCGTTATAAAATCTTCAAAGCTTTCCTTACAAGCTTATAAGAATATTTTCAAGAAAATGTTTTGTTTTATATGGCTCTTAAATGATTTCAAAAATAGAAAGTGATATTTCTCTAAAAAGTGTTTTGATTTCATCTATGTCAACATCCTTTGATGGATTTTACGCTTATTTGAAGTTGATTTATTATAATACAAAACATCTATATTGTATTGAAGGTTTTGTGATATGTCTGACTGTGGATGTGTTATTTTATACCATTCATAGTTTATGGTGAAATTATTGACATTTTGTATGCTAGTTTTAATACGAATGTTTATGTTATGTTTAAACCTTTTCATATGGGAATGCATTGGACTTAATATGTGATGGGTGGAGCCCGCTATAGCTCCTCGATGCATCGGTAGGTCTCATGAGACAAACTAGTGTCTTGGCACAAGGCCTTGACAAAATCTTATTTGTGGTCTTGGCACGAGGCCTTGACTACGTGGTTATGATAGTCTGGCATTATGCATTCCAACATTATGAAAGTGGTTAGTGATTTTGCATGTGATTATTCGATTAGTAGAATATCCATGTGAATGAGTATATGGCATTATTTCATTTTACTTTTGCCATATTATGTTGATGTTAAAGTTTAAAAGGCTTTTGTTTTAGTTATACATTGCCTTAAATGCTTATGTTTTCTTATAAAAGCTTCCGCAATATTGTTATCCTTACTGAGCATCTGAGCTCACCCCTTTCAATGTTTTAATATTTTCCAGGATATGAAGAAGAGTATTATGACTGACTTGCAAGAATAGTCAGTGAGGATATGAGTGTGGACTATGAAGACCATGTTATTGTAGTTTGTTTAGTTTTTGATGTAATGAAAGAATTGTGAATGTATCTAGTGTTTCCAAGGCTACTAAACTAATCGGTCTTTCGAGACTTGATCTTTTGTGATCATGCCAATGTTACGAAGTAATGCACCGACTCTGGGTAGCTGGGGTCGGGGCGTTACAGTTGGTATCAGAGGAAGTTTAGTACAAACCTTGGAAGCTAGATTTAGATAAACTTTGATTAGAGAACATAGACTTAAGATGAACTTTGAGGATTAGTATAGAATAACTTCCTAGAATTTTGGTATTGAAGAGATTTTGTGAGTTTTCCGAGCAATAAATCCCTGTCTGGATACGAGCAGGTAGAGGCGGCTCTGGCACAGATGTTCCTAGGGGTAAAACACGAAAACACCGCTTTGAGCTAGACTCGAACGGGAACTGGTGCATGACAACGGGCCTTGCTGCACTCTTGGTTACGACACTCCCGGGGGATATTCTTAGGATAACTCTCATTTTCTTTACAAATCATTATGAAGGGTTTATGATTATATACTTCATCAAAGAAAACATTTTTATGATTATGGATTATATCCATAAATAGTTCAATTTATGTTAACTGTTTTATAAGTATGGGATTATGTATTTTGATTCATAAACTAATCTAGTTTATGCCATTGTTTAGAAATGGCGCCTTGTGGAAGAAATGGAAACCGTATCAATGCACGCACTCCATGTAGGGATTGCCCTCCTGCTCAAGATAATTATAGTGGGGCTGGTGATGCAACTGGGGCCGATCAGCTAATCACCATACTGGGACAACTTACTCAGGTTATGAATAATAACCTTACCCGTATGGAGCACCCTGATCCACAGCGTGGAGGATCAATGTTAGATCGATTCATGAGGCAACAACCACCAACGTTCAATTGGAGTACAAATCCCTTAGTAGCCGAGCAATGGATAAATTACCTAGAGAAAATATTTCAGGCTTTGGGGAGCAGTGAAAGGGAAAAAGTTATCATGGCAGTTTACCGCCTCACTGGAGATGCCGATCAATGGTGGTCACTAATTCAAAACACAAAGGAAGAGGATGAATTAACAAACATGGAATGGCAGGAGTTCAAAGAACGGTTCTTAGAAAAATACTTTCCTCGAGACCATCGAGCGGATATAGAAAGGCAATTTCTGAGTCTGAGGCAGAAGGAGGATGAGAATGTCGCAAAGTATGAGGCTAACTTTACAAGGTTAGCAAGGTATGTTGCAGATTACATACGTAACCCAAGAAGTAAGACTGATCGTTTCTTTGATGGGTTGAAACCATTTCTCCGTCGAGCTTTAGTATCACAAACCTTCTCTTCATACGAAGGTATTGTCGCGTGCGCTATCAAGACGGAAAAGGAATTCTCTAAGTCTTATGACTTTAAAGCAAAGCAAGAGAAGAAGAGAACTACTGATCAATCTGGGAATGGAAATAAAGGGAAGAAGGGAAAGGTTGAATATCCATCTTGTGGAAAATGCGGGAAGAAACATCCTGGTACTTGCTTGAAGGGAATGTGAGTCTGTTACAAGTGTGGTGAAAAAGGCCACCAAGCTCATGATTGCAAGGGGAAGAAGGAAGCTACCAATGTTCGGTGCTACAATTGCAGGGAGATGGGGTATTATGAAAATGAATGTCCTAAGCGTCAGGAGAACTTACCTCAGAAAAGGCCAAGGGATCAAGGCCAGGCTTATGCTATCACTACTACTGAGGTAGAAGCTCCGAAAGACGTGGTGGCAGGTAATTTAATGGTTTCCTCAAGTTTAGCAAATGCATTATTTGATTCTGGATCATCGCATTGCTTCATATCTTCCCAGTTTGCTAAGAAAATTAGATATTTCCAATTTGATATAACAAGGGAGTTGTCGGTCAAAACCCCTAAGGGAAGTATTATTGCAACAAAGTTTTGTCGATTAGTTCCCATTAGAGCACCTAAATGTTCTTTACCTGCTGATCTCATCGTCATACCCATGATTGAATTTGATATAATCCTCGGTATGGATTGGCTTTCGGACCATGATGCAAAAATTTATTATAAGAGGAAAGAGGTTACGATTCGTGATGATGATGATAAGGAACACCTTATCTTTAGAGCCGAATCGTCACCACATAATTCTTATCTAGATCCACCCCCAGTAGCTCAACTAAATTCAATTATTGGGGAGGAAGAGAAGGAAATTACTGAGGATGAGGAAAGGAATATTAAAATAGAGGATGTACCTATTGTGAGAGAATATGTTGATGTGTTTCCGGAAGATTTACCTGGACATCCTCCAGAACGAGAAGTTGAGTTTTCCATTGATTTAATTCCTGGATCAAGGCCCATATCGAAGACCCCTTATAGAATGGCCACTATGGAATTAGTTGAACTAAAGAAACAACTAGAGGAATTGAGTAATAAGGGATTTATTCACCCTAGTGTTTCTCCTTGGGGAGCCCCTGTTCTTTTTGTTAAGAAGAAAGATGGATCTATGAGGTTGTGCATTGATTATAGGGAGATCAATGCTATAACAATAAAGAATAAGTATCCCCTACCTCGCATTGATGATTTGTTTGACCAACTGCATGGAGCTCAATACTTTTCAAAGATTGACCTTCGGTCTGGATACCATCAGTTGTGTGTGAAGAAGGAATACGTTCCAAAGACAGCATTTCGAACAAGGTACGGTCATTACGAGTTTACAGTAATGCCTTTTGGATTGACTAATGCACCCTCTGTTTTCATGGATCTAATGAATAGAGTTTTCAAGGAATATCTTGATGACTTTGTAGTGGTATTTATTGATGATATCTTGGTATACTCCAGAAGCCATGAAGATCATGAAAATCACCTACGCATTATCCTGAAGACTCTTAGAAGACATGAATTATATGGGAAATTTAGCAAGTGTGAATTCTGGCTTCATGATATTTCTTTTCTTGGCCATATTATCTCTAAGGATGGAATTTCCGTTGATCCTTATAAAACCAAGGCAATCCAAGAATGGCCAGCACCTACATGTATACCTGAGGTACGCAGTTTTATTGGTTTAGCAGGTTATTATCGACGTTTCGTCCAGAATTTTGCCAGACTGGCTAACCCATTGACGAAGCTCACACGTAAAGGGATTAAGTTTGTCTGGACAAAAGAATGTGAAGAATGTTTCGATGAACTAAAGAGAAGATTAGTCAATGCCCCTGTATTGACTCTACCATCGGGGAATGATGGGTTTGTTATTTATAGTGATGCATCGAAGAAAGGACTCGGTTGTGTCCTTATGCAGAATGATAAGGTCATTGCCTATGCATCACGACAGCTAAAAATTCATGAGAAAAACTATCCTACTCATGATCTTGAGTTAGCAGCTGTGATCTTTGCTTTAAAGATATGGAGACATTACCTCTATGGTGAAAAATGTGAGATTTATACTGATCACAAGAGTTTGAAGTATATTTTCACACAAAAAGAACTCAACATGAGGCAAAGGCGATGGCTTGAACTACTCAAGGATTATGATTGCACGATACATTACCACCCGGGGAAGGCAAACAAGGTGGCAAATGCTTTGAGTAGAAAAGACCATGGAGTTTTGAATGTGATGAGAATTGAAAGAGATCCAATTTTCATGGATCTAGTGAAGATGGACATGGGAATAACTAGGGAAGGTGAAACATCAATGCTTTTTCAAATGGTTGCGAAACCATCATTACTAGAAAGGATTAAGAGCTCTCAGACCAATGATGAAGAATTTCAGAAGAAGATTAAAGGTGTGAATGATGGAAGATTGAGGGACTTTGTGTATAAGGATGGAATTTTGAAATTCGGGAAGAGACTTTGTGTTCCCGATATACCTGATATAAAAAGGGAATTGCTGGATGATGCTCATAGTTCCAACTTCTCTATACACCCTGGGAGCACCAAAATGTATAGAGATTTGAAGGAACATTTTTGGTGGGACAATATGAAGAGGGAGATTGCTGATTTTGTGTCGAGGTGTATGGTTTGTCAACAAGTGAAAACTGGAAGGCAACATCCTGGTGGAGTATTGCAACCTCTTCCCATACCTGAGTGGAAATGGGATAATATTACGATGGACTTTATCATGGGACTACCAAAGACTCCTAGAAGGAATGATGCAATATGGGTCATTGTTGATCGACTTACTAAGTCAGCACATTTTCTGGCTATACGGGAGGATCTACCACTTGAACGTCTAGCAAGACTATATATTAATGAAGTTGTAAGACTTCATGGAGTACCCCTATCGATTGTTTCTGATCGTGATCCTCGTTTTACTTCAAGATTCTGGAAAAGTCTTCAAAAGGCCTTGGATACTGAACTTCGTTTGAGCACTGCCTATCACCCTCAAACAGATGGACAATCAGAACGGACTATTCAAACCTTAGAAGACATGTTGAGAACATGCTCTCTTGACTTTCAGGGTATGTGGGATCAATATTTACCACTGGTATAATTTTCCTATAACAATAGCTTCCATTCAAGCATTCAGATGGCACCTTATGAAGCGTTATACGGAAAGAGATGTCGTACACCAACCTGTTGGGATGACGTTGGTGAAACAGAACTTGTGGGACCATAACTGGTGGAAGAAACAATGGAAAAGGTGAAGGTAATCCAAAACCACATCAAATCAGCTGAAAGTAGGCAGAAGAGCTATGCCGATAACAGAAGAATGGTTTTGGAATTTCAGGTGGGAGATCATGTTTTCCTAAAGGTATCTCCATGGAAGGGAGTTATACGTTTTGGTAAGAAGGGTAAGTTGAGTCCCAGATACATCGGACCTTTCGAAATTCTAGATCGTATTGGGGCTGTAGCTTATCGTTTGGCGATGCCGCCAAATCTCTCCAAAGTTCACGATGGTTTCCACGTATCTCTATTGAGGAAATACATGCCTGACCCAACTCATGTACTCACCTATGAGGAATTAGAACTAGAACCCGATCTTTCCTATTGTGAAGAGCCCGTCAGGATTCTTGATGTGAGGGAGCAGGTGCTGAGAAACCGGACGACTCGTCTGGTGAAGGTTTTGTGGAGAAATCATAAAATGGAAGAGGCAACGTGGGAACCTGAGGAATTTATGATGAAAAACCACCCGAGTCTTTTTATGCAGTAATACCCTAGAAATTGCGAGGACGCAATTATTTGAAGGAGGGGAGAATGTAACACCCCAATCTTCCACTGTACGTTTCCCTTCGAATAATGCAATAGCGTGTGTTGTACGCAACCTCGAGCCCTGACACACACCACAACTAATTAAACTAGCCGTTGTGAATAGTAATACATACTTTTTGAAATATTATAAATTTTATTTATCAAAATGGACTTCATTTTTGGATTCGGAATATTGAAATTAGCCTATGTTGAATTTTTGGTATTTTTCTGAGAACTAAATTTTTATGAATACTGAAAAATACTTAAAAACAACTTTTTTAATCAAAATAATTTATAGTGATAAATTATAATATTTAGTGGTTTTAAAGTATAATTAAAATATATTTTTACCATTTTATCCAATGGTGGTCATTATAATTAATTTAACATTGAAATTGGACATAAACAATTGCCAAACTTTTGATATAAATTGTTTCTTAAAAACACGCTATTTGTTGTAACAGCGGGAATTAATTATAAAATTAATTAATACAACTTATATGTTTGGAATTTTGTAAAATAGACATCATTTTTGAATTCGGAATATCAATTATAGCTTAGGGTGAAATTTTGGCCTTATTCTGAAAAACTTCAATTTTTTATGAATAGTGAAACCACTAAGTGGTTGTTAAATAACTGATTTTTCGTTTAAATGAAATATTACCACTTCTGTGATTTGATTTTCAAAAATCTGACATACATTGTTGTCATTAAGATGTAAAATGTTGTTCAATGAGATTAAAATAATTTTTTGGTGAATAGTAACTTTTAAGTTCTTAATCGCGATTAGAGTTAATTAGTGTAGTTTAAGGTAAAAACAATATTTTTATAATATGAGATGAGAATGACTGTAACACCCGAGACTTTTATGTTATATAAATCATCAAAGGAATCTTTTTCTACACAACACTTGCTTGGATTGCTTTACACGCAATCACGGCCTTCCTCGATAGCTTGCGTCGTACGCAATACCGAGTTTCACTAAACAACAATATGCTATTAAAACTAGCCGTTATGAATAGTAATAACCACTTTTTGAAATTTTATAAATTTTATTTTTCAAAATGGACTTCATTTTTGGACTCAGAATATCGAAATTAGCCTAGGGTGAAATTTTGGTATTTTTCTGAAAACTTTCAATTTTTGATGAATAGTGAAACCACTAAGTGGTAGGTTAAAAACTGAATTTTTCATAAAACTTAATTTTACCGCTTCTGTGATTGGAATTTCGAAAATCCGAGAGACACGGTTAATATCAAGGACTAAAATGTGGTTCAATGAGATGAAAATAATTTTTTGGTGAATAGTAACTTTTTACTTTTTTTTACCGCGGTTAATAGTAAATAGGGTAACTAAGGGTAAATATGATATTAATATTACCCTAACACATGTCCTAATTCTATTGGACAAGTGTAATTCGACCAAAAACAAACTTAGGAATAAAATAAGACCATTTAGGCCCACTTGGATTAGATTAGGACATTTATTATTAATTTATTTAAAGAAGGGTTAAAATAGTTAAAATCAAAGTTTAATAAGTAGATCATTTTTAATATGGGGTTATACATAAGATAAATTCGATTGTAAATATTCATTAGAAAGATAAAAAGATTTCCTACATGATGGTATTTTATTTGTAATTTTTAGACATCAAATAATTTAATTTATTTATGACACAAAGATGATGCAGTAATTATCTTATTAATGAAATATTGACATAATTGATGTTATAAACACCAAAATAAATTTAATTTGAGACTTTTTATGAATTACACTAATTTTCTAGGTTACTATGATATATTAGTGTTGATTTAATCAACTTGGTTCGAACATATAATTCTGTTATGACTTTCACAAAAATCATATATCAAATAGTGTCAAAATTGACACAAAATAGTTTTTAAATCAAATATTATATTATTAATTGTTATTTTATTCCTAAAAATCTATGGTTCGGCCAAATGACTTAGATAAGGATATATATATTAATAATAAACAATTTGGGGTTTGTTTGGCATGTTATAGAATGTTTATTAACCATATAGTGAAAGAAAACAAAAAGACACGGTAAAAGTTAAATTAATTAACTTAGAGTTAAATCTAATTGATAAGGTTAAAATAATACCCTAAACTTGTCTAAATCCTATTGGTTGATAGGATTTCGACCCTTCCCCACTTTATCTTCGAAATAATACCCTTTGGAACCATTATAAACCGATTTTGACTTTAATATAAAATAATATTTTGAGATATTCCTAAGGTGCCCCTCTCCTCCCTTATAAAAGGGCACCTCCTCCCCCTCCTCCTCACACCAATTTGAGCACTCAAGCTCGGCCAACCCCTGCCATTTTCCCTTCTCCACTTCCCTAGAATAATTCTAGAGGTCCTGGTCTTCTCCAAAGACCAATCTTAGTTCCTTAAGTGGAGGATTCAAAAAGGCGTTCCAAAGAAGAGGTAATATCCATTACCGATCTTTTCAATTTCTTTCTTCTTCAACTTCTTCTTCTTTAGTTGTTTCATGATAAAGTAATAACATCAGTATTACTTACATACTGATATGTTATTATAAATATGAAACAACCCTAATTCACCTTCTATCCATCCTACGGAAAAAATGAAATCACCGCGCGTGCGTACGTACGGAATACCGTCTCCACGCCGTGGTGTAATCTATTTTCCACCATCACCTTACAACGATGGGTATAATGGTGTAATAAGTAACTATATATGATTATTATTAAGTAATATTGATACTGAAATAATATATATATATACTCCAATACAATTCCACGATCATAGGAACGATATCATCACTCGTGCGTACGTACGGAATACCGTCTCCACGATGTGATGCAACTCGTTCTACATGATCTTCATTTCATAATGATTATATAAATGAATTGAATGAATTAATATGGTATATACTACACTAATACCATTCTGGAAATGAATTATCTATATCCTAAAGATAAGAATAATAATTTATTCGACAAAACACGCATAAGAACAAAAAGTTATAAAGACCCGAGTAACAAGTAACATTGAAATATTACTAACAAGAAGCTAATAATATGACCATATATGATCTCATATCAATATGTATGATTCTGGAATAAGTCAATAACATTATTTAAACCATTATACAGGAGCTTCGGACACGAACAAAGCAAATCGGACCTAAGGTAAGGGAAATATCACAATCTCATTTTTATCCGAGATTGTTTATTCGTAAGTATTTACTGGGGTGTATTTTATCATCCACATCCATGTTTCATCAATATGTAATACTACTTCCATCCACCTACAATTGTTTAAATCCATTTTTACCCTTCGGTGAGTTTTTAGTAAAAGAAATTAAAGGAATCTTTTGTCTTTTTTCATACGAGGTACTTTTTGACTTTTCCGACAAAAGTACGAAGAATGTTTTTTTAACTTATACGGCATGAATGGATTTTTAAAACATTACTTCAAAGAAGCTTCCTTTACAAGTTTTCAAGTTTATTTTTAATCAACTTCTTTTATTTTAATGTTGTATGACATGTTATGAAAGGAAAAATGTTTTTGAGGAAGAAAGGATATTTTCCTCAAGAATTCAATTCAAGTGTTTTATCAAAATTATTTTCCATCTAAGATAATAAAGGGTTCTGTTTTTATCCCTATTATTACATGGATTTGATTATGTTGTGATGGAAATATTTTTATGAATTCCTTTATCTTATATGAATTTTTTTATGATGTCATGTTGTTTAAGAATCCCATTTTTTATTACATGGGTTATGCGATGATGTATGATTTATGATTATGTGGCACACATAAGAAAGGATTCATTATAAGATGGGTGGGACCTATATCTCCCTCCAATGCATTGGGTAAAGATTTTATATCTCATGAGATAGACATGGCTGGAACAGAAGGTTATTTCGGTTCAGTGATACAGGACTGAAACGAGGAGTGAACTCGGTTCCGAAAGGGACTTTGTCCACTAAGATAGTCTTGGCAATGAGTCATGACTAACAAGAAATGATTTTCCATGATTATGTGTGCATGCCACAAAGTTTCAAGTTTTATGTTATGATTATGGGGATCTCATTTTCACTTCTATGATTTATTCCATGTTAAGATATTATGATCTCTTTTGCAGGTTTTGATAAAGATATGATATGATTTTTATTTCCTTTATTTGCCCTTGCTGAGCATTTGAGCTCACCCTTTTATGTTTTCTTTTCCCCAGGTCAGGAAGATGGATATTAAGTAGAATATGCTAAAAGGGACCCTAGATATGATGAAATAAATGGGAGACACTGTAGAAGATTTATGAACCAGTTGTTTATGTTTCCCAGTTTCTAAAGACACTATACCTATACGGTCCTTTGTGGTTTTGTCATATGTTGTAATAAGTGTGCTTCAATTTTGAAGTATTAACAATGTATGTAAAGTGTGGGTCGTTACAGTTGGTATCAGAGGAAAGGTATAGTCAACCTTTGGAAACTAGGATGTGAAAGCCTTAGTAAGAACCCTAAGGATAAGTCTAAGCATAGAACACAATCTTAGTGTTTTAGAAATGGCCTTGAATAACCTAGGATAAGACCTTAAACATGAAAATTTTATTCTTGAATTATGTGGTTTCCTATTATAATTAGTGTTGCTCACACTATTATTCTTGGTTTTAGTCAATGGCTGGAACCCGAAGGAACCGTGTTAACGCGGAATGCGATGGGCAATGCAATGATTGTCCCCCTGAGCAACCAAACGATATGGGAGCTGGAATGCAAAATCTTGTAGCCATGCTCACACAACTTTCTCAAGCTATGAATCATGCCGGATTTCCAAACGAACAAAGGAGGGAGCAACATTCTGTTGAATCTTTCATGAGGTAGCGTCCACCATCTTTCAGCGGGTCTACTGATCCATTAGTTGCTGAACAATGGATTAGTACTACTGAAAAGATATTTTCAGTTCTTCAATGTTCTGAGCATGATAAAGTCATCCTAGCAGTGTATCGTTTGGAAGGAGATGCAGATCAATGGTGGAATCTTGTTAAGAATACGAGGCAAAGGGATGAAATTGAGTCTATGGAATGGGACGAGTTCAAGAACTTATTTTTCAATAAGTACTTCCCTCGTATTCTCCGAACAAAGATGGAGAAAGAGTTCCTTGAACTGAAGCAAAGGGATGATGAATCTGTTGGTACCTATGAAGCAAATTTTACCAGACTTGCAAGGTACGCTTCTGGTATTATTATCCAACCTGAGAGTAAGATCGATCGATTCTTTAGTGGCTTAAAACCAAGTCTTCGAAGGGTGTTAGCCATAAGAGACTTCAATAGCTACGAGGAAATCGTTCGATGTGCTCTCAAAGTCGAGATGGAGATTGGAGTAACCCATCAGTCACATGGGTTTGATAAGAAGAGGAAGATGGAATTCAAAGAAAAATCTAAAGAGCACACGGAAAAGAAGATGAACTTTCCCTTATGCTCAAAGTGTGGAAAGAAACATGGAGGGAGTTGTCTTAAAGGGACAAGTAAATGTTTTAAATGTGGAAAGGAAGGTCATCGGGCATTTGAATGCCGTGATAATGGGAAGAAGATGTCTAATGATGCAAAAAAAGGAAGGGATACACAGAATGAACCTGCTACACTTCAATGTTTCAAGTGCAAGGAGATGGGGCATTATGCCAATCAATGCCCAAATCCAAGGGTTGATGATGATGGTCGACGTCAACAAACTCTTAAAGCTAAAGACAAAGGAAAGTCACATGCAATTTCTATCAGCGAGGTGGAGTACGATAACGATGTGGTGAAAGGTACACTTACCATCCACTCTAAAGTAGCAAATGTTTTATTTGATTCTGGATCCACCCACTCTTTTATTTCTGAATACTTTTCTAAGGGTATCACCGTACTACCTCAACAATTAGATGTTGAGTTAGCTGTGACAACACCTAATGGCACATCAATCGCATCAAAAGTTTATAATTCTTCTCCGATCGAAGTTTGTGGGAAAGTGCTTCCTGCAAATCTTGTGATCCTTCCTTTAGTGGAATTTGATGTGATTCTTGGCATGGATTGGCTTTCTCTACATGGAGCTCATATCAATTGCCAAAGAAGGGAAGTCACATTTCATATTCCAGATCAACCTACGATCGTCTATCAATGCAAGGATGAACATAACCTTCCAGTGGAAATTTCTTCCATCTTATGGGTATTGATTCCACTAAATGAAGGTTATTTATCTCAAATAGTTGGTGAGAAACTCACGATTAAGAATATGCCCATTGTACGGGAGTTTGATGATGTCTTTCCGGAGGAATTACCGGGTCTTCCACCAAATCGTGAAGTTGAGTTTTCAATAGAACTCGTACCGGGTGCTTTGCCTATTTCAAAGACACCTTATAGAATGGCCCCAATTGAGTTGCAGGAATTGAAGAAGCAACTCCAAGAGAATCTTGATAAGGGATTCATACGCCCTAGTGCGTCACCTTGGGGAGCACCTGTTCTATTTGTTAAGAAGAAAGATGGATCAATGAGACTCTGCATTGATTATCGAGAACTTAACAAGATCACTATCAAGAACAAATATCCTCTCCCACGCATTGATGACTTATTTGACCAACTACGCGGAGCTCAATACTTTTCCAAGATTGATCTTCGTTCAGGGTATCATCAATTAAGGGTCAAAAGGGAGGATATACCAAAGACGGCTTTCCGTACAAGGTATGGACACTATGAATTTATAGTGATGCCATTTGGTCTTACTAATGCCCCTGCTATCTTCATGGATCTAATGAATAGAGTCTTTAGAGACTATCTTGATCAATTTGTGGTAGTCTTTATAGACGATATTCTTGTCTATTCAAAGAGCAAGGAAGAGCATGAAGATCACTTGAGAATTATATTGAAGACCCTGAGAAAAGAGAAGCTTTATGCCAAATTTACCAAGTGTGAATTTTGGCTTCAAAAAGTTTCATTTTTGGGTCATATAATCTCAAAAGAGGGGATATCTGTGGATCCAGCAAAAACAGAGGTTATCGAAAGATGGTCAAGACCAACAACAGTAACTGAGATCCGAAGTTTTCTTGGTTTGGCTGGATATTATCGACGTTTTGTAAAAGATTTTTCATGATTATCTAATCCACTCACCAAGTTGACTCGGAAAGGAGTTAAGTTTGTCTGGACAGAGGAATGTGAAGAGAATTTCAAGGAGTTGAAAAGAAGGTTATCCAGTGCACCTGTGCTCACACTACCTTGTAGTGGAGAAAGGTTTGTGATCTACAGTGATGCATCCAAGAAGGGATTGGGGTGTGTTCTTATGCAAAATGATATGGTGATAGCTTATGCCTCACGACAGTTGAAAATCCATGAGCAAAATTACCCAACACATGATTTGGAGTTGGCTGCGGTAATCTTTGCATTAAAGATTTGGAGGCATTACCTTTATGGTGAAAGGTGTGATATTTATACTGATCATAAAAGTTTAAAGTATATTTTCACACAAAAGGAGCTGAATATGCGCCAAAGAAGATGGTTGGAGCTGATTAAGGATTATGACTGCTCAATCCATTACCACCCTGGGAAAGCAAACAAGGTGGCAGATGCATTAAGTCGACAAGACCATGCTAGTTTATCCATGATGAGGATCACAAAAGATCCAATATTTATGGATTTACAAAGGATGGATCTTGGAATTATAATGGAAGGGGAAAAATCTTATCTTTCTCAAATGAATGTTCAACCATCTATACATGTGAAGATTAAAGAGGCACAGAAAGAAGATGTCGAGTTACAAAAGAAGGTGAGAAATGTTCCTGAATTCAACCTTGATTGTGATGGGATAATAAAGTTCAGGAATCTGGTTTGTGTTCCTCCCCGAATTAAAGAAAGAGCTGCTGGATGAGGCTCATAGTTCTTCATTCTCTATTCATCCTGGAAGCACGAAGATGTATAGGGACCTGAAAGAGTACTTCTGGTGGGATGGCATGAAAAGAGATGTTGCTGAATATGTCTCTCGATGCTTGGTTTGTCAACAAGTTAAAGCTGAGAGACAGAAGTCTAAGGGGATGTTACAACCATTACCCATACCCGAATGGAAATGGGAAAACATCACTATGGACTTTGTCACAGGACTTCCTAAAACATCCAAAGGAAATAATGCTATCTGGGTCATAGTTGATCGTCTTACAAAGTCTGCACACTTCATTCCTATTAGAGAGGATTTCTCTCTAGATCAGCTTGCCAGGATATATGTAAAGGAAGTGGTAAGATTACATGGAGTACCACTTTCTATTATATCTGATCGAGATCCGAGATTTACCTCGAAGTTCTGGCGAAGTCTTCAGCATACTCTGGATACAGAGTTGAGTTTCAGCACTGCTTATCATCCCCAGACAGACGGTCAGTCTGAGAGAACAATTCAAACCCTAGAAGATATGTTGAGAGCTTGCTCTATGGATTTCAAAGGAGGTTGGGATCAACACCTACCTTTGGTGGAATTTTCTTATAATAATAGCTTTCACTCCAGTATTCAGATGGCTCCTTATGAAGCTCTCTATGGAAAGAAATGCAGGACTCCAACTTGCTGGGATGAAGTTGGGGAAAGAAAGCTATTAGGACCTGATCTCGTTGATGAAATGGCAGAAAAGGTCAGATCTATTCAACAACACATAAGAGCAGCTCAGAGTCGACAGAAAAGTTATGCCGACAACCGAAGAAAAGACCTAGAGTTTGAAGTGGGTGATAAAGTGTTCTTACGAATATCTCCCTGGAAGAGGGTTATGAGATTTGGAAAGAAGGGGAAGTTGAGCCCTAGATATATCGGTCCTTTTGAAATACTGGATCGTGTTGGGAAGGTAGCTTACCGATTGGCGCTTCCACCGAATCTCTCTCAATTTCACGATGTGTTCCATGTATCTCTCCTGAGAAAGTACATACCAGATCCTTCACATGTACTCAGCTCAGAAGTTGTACCGCTGGAGCAAGATCTTTCTTATGAAGAACAGCCGATAGAGATTCTGGATCGTAGCGAAAAAGTCCTACGAAACAAGACCACTCGCTTGGTGAAAGTTTTATGGAGAAACCACCAACTTGAAGAAGCTACATGGGAGCTTGAGGATATGATGAGGGAGAAGTATCCTCATTTGTTTGTTGCAAAGTGACGAATTTCGAGGGCGAAATTCTTTTTAAGGGGGGTAGAATGTAACACCCGAGACTTTTATGTTATATAAATCATCAAAGGAATCTTTTTCTACACAACACTTGCTTGGCTTGCTTTACACGCAATCGCGACCTTCCTCGATAGCTTGCGTCGTACGCAATACCGAGTTTCACTAAACAACAATATGCTATTAAAACTAGCCGTTATGAATAGTAATAACCACTTTTTGAAATTTTATAAATTTTATTTTTCAAAATGGACTTCATTTTTGGACTCAGAATATCGAAATTAGCCTAGGGTGAAATTTTGGTATTTTTCTGAAAACTTTCAATTTTTGATGAATAGTGAAACCACTAAGTGGTAGGTTAAAAACTGAATTTTTCATAAAACTTAATTTTACCGCTTCTGTGATTGGAATTTCGAAAATCCGAGAGACACGGTTAATATCAAGGACTAAAATGTGGTTCAATGAGATGAAAATAATTTTTTGGTGAATAGTAACTTTTTACTTTTTTTTACCGCGGTTAATAGTAAATAGGGTAACTAAGGGTAAATATGATATTAATATTACCCTAACACATGTCCTAATTCTATTGGACAAGTGTAATTGGACCAAAAACAAACTTAGGAATAAAATAAGACCATTTAGGCCCACTTGGATTAGATTAGGACATTTATTATTAATTTATTTAAAGAAGGGTTAAAATAGTTAAAATCAAAGTTTAATAAGTAGATCATTTTTAATATGGGGTTATACATAAGATAAATTCGATTGTAAATATTCATTAGAAAGATAAAACGATTTCCTACATGATGGTATTTTATTTGTAATTTTTAGACATCAAATAATTTAATTTATTTATGACACAAAGATGATGCAGTAATTATCTTATTAATGAAATATTGACATAATTGATGTTATAAACACCAAAATAAATTTAATTTGAGACTTTTTATGAATTACACTAATTTTCTAGGTTACTATGATATATTAGTGTTGATTTAATCAACTTGGTTCGAACATATAATTCTGTTATGACTTTCACAAAAATCATATATCAAATAGTGTCAAAATTGACACAAAATAGTTTTTAAATCAAATATTATATTATTAATTGTTATTTTATTCCTAAAAATCTAAGGTTCGGCCAAATGACTTAGATAAGGATATATATATTAATAATAAACAATTTGGGGTTTGTTTGGCATGTTATAGAATGTTTATTAACCATATAGTGAAAGAAAACAAAAAGACACGGTAAAAGTTAAATTAATTAACTTAGAGTTAAATCTAATTGATAAGGTTAAAATAATACCCTAAACTTGTCTAAATCCTATTGGTTGATAGGATTTCGACCCTTCCCCACTTTATCTTCGAAATAATACCCTTTGGAACCATTATAAACCGATTTTGACTTTAATATAAAATAATATTTTGAGATATTCCTAAGGTGCCCCTCTCCTCCCTTATAAAAGGGCACCTCCTCCCCCTCCTCCTCACACCAATTTGAGCACTCAAGCTCGGCCAACCCCTGACATTTTCCCTTCTCCACTTCCCTAGAATAATTCTAGAGGTCCTGGTCTTCTCCAAAGACCAATCTTAGTTCCTTAAGTGGAGGATTCAAAAAGGCGTTCCAAAGAAGAGGTAATATCCATTACCGATCTTTTCAATTTCTTTCTTCTTCAACTTCTTCTTCTTTAGTTGTTTCATGATAAAGTAATAACATCAGTATTACTTACATACTGATATGTTATTATAAATATGAAACAACCCTAATTCACCTTCTATCCATCCTACGGAAAAAATGAAATCACCGCGCGTGCGTACGTACGGAATACCGTCTCCACGCCGTGGTGTAATCTATTTTCCACCATCACCTTACAAGGATGGGTATAATGGTGTAATCAGTAACTATATATGATTATTATTATGTAATATTGATACTGAAATAATATATATATATACTCCAATACAATTCCACGATCATAGGAACGATATCATCACTCGTGCGTACGTACGGAATACCGTCTCCACGATGTGATGCGACTCGTTCTACATGATCTTCATTTCATAATGATTATATAAATGAATTGAATGAATGAATATGGTATATACTACACTAATACCATTCTGGAAATGAATTATCTATAACCTAAAGATAAGAATAAGAATTTATTCGACAAAACACGCATAAGAACAAAAAGTTATAAAGACCCGAGTAACAAGTAACATTGAAATATTACTAACAAGAAGCTAATAATATGACCATATATGATCTCATATCAATATGTATGATTCTGGAATAAGTCAATAACATTATTTAAACCATTATACAGGAGCTTCGGACACGAACAAAGCAAATCGGACCTAAGGTAAGGGAAATATCACAATCTCATTTTTATCCGAGATTGTTTATTCGTAAGTATTTACTGGGGTGTATTTTATCATCCACATCCATGTTTCATCAATATGTAATACTACTTCCATCCACCTACAATTGTTTAAATCCATTTTTACCCTTCGGTGAGTTTTTAGTAAAAGAAATTAAAGGAATCTTTTGTCTTTTTTCATACGAGGTACTTTTTGACTTTTCCGACAAAAGTACGAAGAATGTTTTTTTTAACTTATACGGCATGAATGGATTTTTAAAACATTACTTCAAAGAAGCTTCCTTTACAAGTTTTCAAGTTTATTTTTAATCAAATTCTTTTATTTTAATGTTGTATGACATGTTATGAAAGGAAAAATGTTTTTGAGGAAGAAAGGATATTTTCCTCAAGAATTCAATTCAAGTGTTTTATCAAAATTATTTTCCATCTAAGATAATAAAGGGTTCTGTTTTTATCCCTATTATTACATGGATTTGATTATGTTGTGATGGAAATATTTTTATGAATTCCTTTATCTTATATGAATTGTTTTACGATGTCATGTTGTTTAAGAATCCCATTTTTTATTACATGGGTTATGCGATGATGTATGATTTATGATTATGTGGCACACATAAGAAAGGATTCATTATAAGATGGGTGGGACCTATATCTCCCTCCAATGCATTGGGTAAAGATTTTATATCTCATGAGATAGACATGGCTGGAACAGAAGGTTATTTCGGTTCAGTGATACAGGACTGAAACGAGGAGTGAACTCGGTTCAGAAAGGGACTTTGTCCACTAAGATAGTCTTGGCAATGAGTCATGACTAACAAGAAATGATTTTCCATGATTATGTGTGCATGCCACAAAGTTTCATGTTTTATGTTATGATTATGGGGATCTCATTTTCACTTCTATGATTTATTCCATGTTAAGATATTATGATCTTTTTGCAGGTTTTGATAAAGATATGATATGATTTTTATTTCCTTTATTTGCCCTTGCTGAGCATTTGAGCTCACCCTTTTATGTTTTCTTTTCCCCAGGTCAGGAAGATGGATATTAAGTAGAATATGCTAAAAGGGACCCTAGATATGATGAAATAAATGGGAGACACTGTAGAAGATTTATGAACCAGTTGTTTATGTTTCCCAGTTTCTAAAGACACTATACCTATACGGTCCTTTGTGGTTTTGTCATATGTTGTAATAAGTGTGCTTCAATTTTGAAGTATTAACAATGTATGTAAAGTGTGGGTCGTTACAATGACACTTGTCCTACTCGTATTGGATGAGTCACGGCCGACCAAGACAACCCATGGGTCAACTTGGGGACCCCATGGAGCCACTTTAGTTAGAAAATGACATAAACACCTTTTATTTAATGTTAAAGTAAAAAATGACACAAACATAAAATGTTTTACTAAAACAATTTTTAAGTGGGGTTACACAAGTCCAATTTTTGACTATAAATATTCATTGGAAATCTAAAACGATTTCCTACATCATAGTAGTTTTTTTATAATTTTTAGACATTAAATAAATTAAATTATTTATGACATAATTATGATGCAGTGATGACCTCATTATTTAACGATTTAAATTAGATGAGAAGATAATGCAAAATCCAGGGCTTACACTTGTCCAAAGCCTATTGGATGAGGAGATTTAGAAACCTTATCACCTTAGCCTCGAATTATATAAGTGTGGGACCTTTGGAATCCGAAAAGCATTGTGAAATAATGTAACATTTCAATCTTTCCAAAAGTGCCCCTCCTCTCCTCTTATAAAAGGCCCCCACCTCTACCACCTTATTCACACTTACAAGCCTTTTGGTTCGGCCAACCCCTTCCCAAATACTCTCCCAACTTCTCTCCCTTCATCCTAGAAGCTTTACTTTATTCAGAAAGCCATCCTAAGGAGTCCTTTTGATCAAATAAAAAGGAAGAAGCTGAAGAAGAGGTAACATTTTCATCACCCTCTTTCAAGTTTCTTTCTTCTTCCACTCCCTCTTTGTTTATTATTTCAATTCTGAAATTATAACTCCAGTATATTCTATATACTGTGATGTTATTATAAATATGGAACAACCATATTCAGTATTCTACCCATCATTTGAATGACATGTCACCATACGTGCGTACGTACGGCTTACCGTCTCCACGTCGTGGTGTAATTGTTATTCAATATATTATTATTTAGATGGGTATAATAATGATATTTAATTCATGTAAATAATAAATATAACATGATAATGATTCTGTATATATGATATACTATCCAATTATATATTATTTAAATATCAAAATAATGATATTGTCGCTCGTGCGTACGTACGGACTACCGTCTCCACGAACGCGATGAGATTCATTCTCCGTCGTATCCATTCAAGTATAATTATCATTTGATGATTTAAAAATAATGTTTAAGGAAATTATATCATTCTGGATATTAATAAGATACAACCTATCCATGAAAAAAATGACTTACGTAACAAAACATATAAAATAAAACGAGTAAGTTAACACCCAAAACAACGATAAATCTAAGATATTGTTAACAAAGCAATGTTAAAAGATCATATATGATATCATATGAATGTATATGATTCTTGTATAATTTAATAACAATTATTTCACCATTATACAGGAGTTTAACCTACCCCAACCAAGGAAAAGTACAAGGTAAGGGTTTACTTCACAACCTCTTCATTATCCAAGGTTGTTTATACATAATTATCTACTGGGACCTCGTTATCATCCACATCCATGTTTCTTCAAAATGTATTTCAAAACATTTTTATTATTTACAAGAATATGGGATAAAGTCATTTATACCCTTTTCGACTTTTATAAGAGGAATCTTTCCGCCGTTATAAAATCTTCAAAGCATTCCTTACAAGCTTATAAGAATATTTTCAAGAAAATGTTTTGTTTTATATGGCTCTTAAATGATTTCAAAAATAGAAAGTGATATTTCTCTAAAAAGTGTTTTGATTTCATCTATGTCAACATCCTTTGATGGATTTTACGCTTATTTGAAGTTGATTTATTATAATACAAAACTTCTATATTGTATTGAAGGTTTTGTGATATGTCTGACTGTGGATGTGTTATTTTATACCATTCATAGTTTATGGTGAAATTATTGACATTTTGTATGCTAGTTTTAATACGAATGTTTATGTTATGTTTAAACCTTTTCATATGGGAATGCATTGGACTTAATATGTGACGGGTGGAGCCCGCTATAGCTCCTCGATGCATCGGTAGGTATCATGAGACAAACTAGTGTCTTGGCACAAGGCCTTGACAAAATCTTATTTGTGGTCTTGGCACGAGGCCTTGACTACGTGGTTATGATAGTCTAGAATTATGCATTCCAACATTATGAAAGTGGTTAGTGATTTTGCATGTGATTATTCGATTAGTAGAATATCCATGTGAATGAGTATATGGCATTATTTCATTTTACTTATGCCATATTATGTTGATGTTCAAGTTTAAAAGGCTTTTTTTTTAGTTATACATTTCCTAAAATGCTTATGTTTTCTTATAAAAGCTTCCGCAATATTGTTATCCTTACTGAGCATCTGAGCTCACCCCTTTCAGTGTTTTAATATTTTCCAGGATGTGAAGAAGAGTATTATGACTGACTTGCAAGAATAGTCAGTGAGGATATGAGTGTGGACTATGAAGACCATGTTATTGTAGTTTGTTTAATTTTTGATGTAATGAAAGAATTATGAATGTATCTAGTGTTTCCAAGGCTACTAAACTAATCGGTCTTTCGAGACTTGATCTTTTGTGATCATGCCAATGTTACGAAGTAATGCACCGACTCTGGGTAGCTGGGGTCGGGGCGTTACAAATTTAAAGAAGAGTGGATATTCTGTCTGAATTAAAATCTTCCCTTGAAGAGATAGAAATATTGAGAGCCAGGTCACATAAATCTAAAAAGTTGTTCATGAAGCCAAAATCATTATGCAGTAGTAAGTAGAAGAAAATTCTGAGGTGAATGAAGAAATTGAAAAGGTGAGTTCTTCGATGTGAGAAAGATCCCAAAATGTGGTTGAGTAAAAAATAAAAAATGAAGAATAGAAAATCGAAATTATTATTATGACTAAAACTGGAAAAGATCAAATCAAACATATTGAACAAATGGATGCATAATTTTTCGATCTGTGACAAACAAGTAAAGATCAAGAAAAAGTGATGCGAAAGAAGATCCAATTGGAAACCGAGAAGATGAGATTTGAATAGAATGGTTTGTCTGAATAGAAACAAAAATACACTCTAAATTATAAGGCTAGTATGTGGCTTTATCTAAAACAAAATGTAGTTATGGTACAAGTCATAACACAAGCACCCAATCCATGACTAAAGATATATTTGGGTATGAAGCAGAATTAGGATATTTATAGAAACCAAGGCTCAACTAATGTTGCATCATTACCAAAAAAGAATGCACCTCACATAAGATGGGATTGTTATGGTAGAAAGGGACTCTATAAAATTATATGTTCCATAGAAAAAAGGTAGCAAAAGGAAAAGGACATAAAGCGGTGGTCATACAGAGTTCCAAATTATAGGTCATCATTTGATGATCATTTTTTCATGTGTAAAGGTCTCGGTCATTTGGGAAAATATTTCATATCAACAATGCAGAAGAATGTTGGGAGGAAAATTTAATTTGTTCTTAATATGAAGCTAAAATTATATTCATGTGAGATGAAAATTAAAAATTTATTTGATGCTTTGCAAGTTGATGGCGGCTCATAATATACTGAGGAATATCAAGATTATCATTCCATGTTGCTCATTAATTCAATGGCTTGGATAAAAAAATAAATGGGATGACCGGGCTGTGGTTATAGAAATTACGTTCAAGGCATCAGATCCAACACGGATATACATAATTGATAGTGGATTCACATCCTATATAAAGATCAATAAGAATCTAGTAACTGTAATTAGCTATGATAAAGAAGGTTTTATAACTTTTTTTAATGATGAGGTATTAAAAATTATTGGTTCTGGAAAAGCCAACATTGGAGGAAAAGACATGAGACAAGTAAATGACTTGGTTGTTGAGGGGTTTAGTCACAAATTTCTTAGTGTTTTCAATTGTGTGACTTAGGAAATGACTTAAGTTTATCCAAGAAATTATGTATCATTAAGGAAACAGATGGTGCTATTATGTTGAATGGAATGTGTACGAAAGGGAATCTCTACCTCATGAGTGAATAAGAAGTAATGTGCTTTCTATCTTAGGTTGAAGAAAACAGGTTATGGCATAAGCATCTTGGGCATAAAAGGCAAGTTTCCTTAGAAGATCTAGTAATATTTGATGAAGCTCGAAATCTCCCTATATTATCACGTGATCGAACTCATATGTGTGATGCCTACCAACAAGGGAAGATCATTCAAATGACATATATGTTGAAGGATAAAAAGTCAACGAGAGTGCTTGAGTTGGGGAATATTGACGTGTGTGGTCCAATTTCCCCAAGGGATATTGATGGGATGAGATATTATGTCCTATTAATTGATGAATATAACACAATGTCATGGGCTTCAATAATCACCTACAAATCTGATGTTTTTAGTTGCATCACATGTTATCGATGGGAATGTGAAAACATGATTGGTCAGAAAATTCGAATGATTCAAATAGATAATGGAACAGATTTCACAAATAGCCAAGTGGACAATTATCTCAAAAAACATGGGATATGGCATCATGTTTCAGAATTAATAACTCCACAATAGAATGGAGTAGTGGAGATAAGAAATCATATTATCAACAATATGGCCAGAACAATCCTCATTGAGAAAGAACTTCCAGAGAAATTTTGGAATGATACTGGAATGAGAGCAGTATACACTTCAAATAGAGCTTTTATTATTTTTAAAAAGTTTAGGACTCTATATGAGTTATTGTATGTAATGAATCCTTCATTAATGTAATTTCGAATATTCAAAATAAATTGTTTCATTCTCAATAAGGATGAAACATAGGAAATTTGAATCCCATGGGGATGATGGGATATTTATTGGGTACTCGAAGATAATCAAAGAATGTGAATTCTTCAATAAGAGATTAGGAAGTATAGTTGAAAGTCATGATTTGACTATTGTAGAAAATGAATAGAATCATGAGCAAATACATTATCAAACTCTGGAGGACAGCGATGAAGAGATGAGTAGATCAAGATATGCTCTAGCTCAAGAGATTGATTCAGAAGAAGACTTAGATGATGAAAATAAATCAATATCTTCCTAGAGATCTGCATGCAGAGATGAAATTGATAGGCAGAATATAATTGGTGATCACAAAACACCATTGCAGACAAGAAAGATGACGTCTCTATCGCAAGCATCATACATATCACAACTGGAGCCTAATTTTTTTGATGAAGCAAGTAGTGATGAGAATTGTGTTCATTCAATGAATGAAGAGCTTGACCAAATTGTGGTAAATAAAACGTTGGATGTTTTTTTGAGACCAGAAGACAAGAATTTCATAGGGACACTATATGTCTTTAACAACCTAATGAATGAATATGGTGTTGCTATTTGGAACAAATCACAACTTGTGTTCAATGGGTACTCCCTGATAGAGGGTATAGATGTAAATGAAAAATTCACACTAGTTGCGAGGCAATAGATAGTTAGATTATTCCTAGGCATAGCTATGCAACAAAAGTATAACGTTTTTCTTATGTATTTTAAGTCAGAATTGTAACAGCCCGAGATTTTATGAAAAATATTCTTTATAATTTTATTAATGTCTTGTGTTGTAAGCTACATCTAAAGGAGCTTGCACAACACACATCCTTGACTTGCCTTGCATTACACGCAATCGCAACCTTCCTCGATAGCGTGTGTAATACGCAATACCGAGTTTCACTAAACAACGATATGCTATTAAAATATTATTAATTCTAGCAGTTATGAATATTAATAACCACTTTTTGAAATTTTTTAAATTTTATTTTTCTAAATGGCCTTTATTTTTGGATTCTGAATATCGAAATTATCTTAGGGTGAAATTTTGGTACTTTTCGGATAACTTTCATTTTCTGATGAATAATGAAAATTGCTAAATTTTAATTAAATTTTTTTTAATCGAAATAATTAATAGTGATAAATTATTAATTTGAGTGGTTTTAAATTATATTTAGAATATATTTTTACAATTCAATACAATGTTGGTCATTGGATGTAATTTCAAATTTAAACCAGACATAAACAAGTGTCAATCTTTTGATAGATATTGTTTCATAAAAACACGCTATTTGTTTTAACAGCGGGATTTAATTATAAAATTAATTAATGAAACTTCTATTTTATGAATTTGGTAAAATAGACTTCATTATTGAATTCGGAATATGAAATATAGCTTAGGATGAAATTTTGGCATTGTTCTGAAAAACATCAATTTTTGATGAATAGTGAAACTACTAAGTGCTAGTTAAAAAACTGAATTTTTCATAAAACTTAATTTTACCACTTCTGTGAATAGAATTTCAAAAATTTGAGAGACATGGTTGATGTAAGTAAGTAAAATGTGGTTCAATGAGATGAAAATAATTTTTGGTGAATAGTAACTTTTTACTTTTTTTTACCATGGTTAAAAGTAAATAGGGTAATTAAGGGTAATAATGATATTAATATTACCCTAACACATGTCCTAATTCTATTGGATAAGTGTATCTCGACCAAAAACAACCTTATGTGTAAAATATTATCATTTAGGCCCACTTGGATTAGATTAGGACATTTATTATTATTTAATTCAAAGAAGAGTTAAAAGAGTTAAAATCAATGTTTATTTACTAAAACATTTTTAATATAGGGTTATACATAAGATAAATTCGATTGTAAATATTCATTAGAAATCTAAAATGCTTTAATACATAATTTTATTTTATTTGTAATTTTTATACATCAAATAAGTTAATTAATTTATGACACAAAGATGATGCAGTAATTATCTTATTAATGAAATATTGACATAATTGATATTATAAATACCAAAATAAATGTAATTTAAGACTTTTTATTTATTCCACTAATTTTCTAGGTTATTATGATATATTAGTGTTTATGTAATCAACTTGGTTCGAACATATAATTCTGTTATGACTTTCACAAAAATCATATATCAAATAGTGTCAAAATTGACACAAAATAGTTTTTAAATAAAATATTATATTATTAATTGTTATTTTATTCCTAATAATCTATGGTTCGGCCAAATGACATAGATAAGGATATATATATTAATAATAAACAATTTGGGGTTCTTTTGGCATGTTATAGTAAGTGTATTAACCATATAGTGTAAGAAAACAAAAAGACACGGTAAAAGTTAAATTATTTAACTTAGAGTTAAATCTAATTGATAAGGTTAAAATAATAACCTAAACTTGTCTAAATCATATTGGTTGATAGGCCTTCGACCCATACCCACTTTATCCTCAAAATAAGACCCTTTGGAACCATTATAAACCGATTTTGACTTAAATATAAAATAATATTTTGAGATATTCCTAAGGTGCCCCTCTCCTCCCTTATAAAAGGGCACCTCCTCCCTCTCTTCCTCACACAACGTTGAGCCTTCAAGCTCGGCCAACCCCTGCCAAAATATCTTCTCCAATTCCCTAGAATAATCCTAGAGGTCCTGGTCTTCTTCAAAGACCAATATTAGTTCCCTAAGTGGAGGATTCAAAGAGGCGTTCCAAAGAAGAGGTAATATCCATTACCGATCTTTTTCAATTTCATTCTTCTTCAACTTCTTCTTCTTTAGTAGTTTCTTGATAAAGTAATAACATCAGTACTTATTATATACTGATATGTTATTATAAATATGAAACAACTCTAATTAACCTTCTATCCATCCTACGGAAAAAGGAAATCACCGCGCGTGCGTACGTACGGAATACCGTCTCCACGCCGTGGTGTAATCTATTTTCCGCCACTACATTAATTGGATGGGTATAATGGTGTAATTAGTAACTATATATGATTATTATAAAGTTATATTGATACTGAAATAGTATACATACACTTCAACACAATTCCACGACCATGGGAACGATATCATCGCAAGTGCGTACGTACGGACTACCTTCTCCATGACGCGATGAGATTCATTCTCCATGTTAACCATTTAAGAATGATTATAAAGTATATATAATAAATAATAATGAAATATATGACATTATAAAGCTCTTGGATTTATTTATATATATATATGTATGTCATCTACTTACTTCCATTCAAGACAATAAGGAAAGGAAAACAGCGTTCATGCGTACGTATGGACTACTGTCTCCATGAACGGTGTTTTTCATTTCATTTATCTATCTATTATATATATATATATATACTGAATATATATGATATATAAATCATATTTTATATTCTGGACGTAAGTAAATAATGATATAAGTAATAATAATGTCAAGAACAACAAGTCAAAACACCTACGATAAATGAAACGATTTTACCCAAAACGCTTCTTTAACATGGAATTTACAAAAGAACGGGTAATATAAAGTCATAAATGAACCATATATGATATCATAACAATAAATATGATTTTTTAATAAGTCAATGACATTATTTAAATCATTATACAGGAGGTTCGGACACATACGAAGAAAATCGGACCTAAGGTAAGGGAAATATCACAATCTCATTTTTATCAGAGATTATTTATACTTTGAAATTTACTGGGGTGTATTTTATCATCCACATCCATGTTTCCTCAATATGTAATATTATTTCCATTCACCTACAATTGTTTAAATCCTACTTTACCCTTCGGTGAGTTTTTAGTAAAAGATATGAATGGAATCTTTTGTCGTTTTTCATACGAGGTACTTTTTTGACTTTTCCGACAAAAGTACGAAGAATGTTTTTTTAACATATACGGCATGAATGGATGTTTAAAACATTATTTCCAAGAATCTTCCTTTACAATTTTTCAAGTTTATTTTTAATCAACTTCTTTTAGTTTATAATTGTATGACATGTTAAGAAAAGAAAAGTGTTTTTGAAGATGAAAGGATATTTTCCTCAAGAATGGAGTTCAAGTGTTTTATCAAAATTATTTTCCATCTAAGATAAAAAAGGGTTCTGTTTTTATCCCTATTATTACATTGATTTGATTATGTTGTGAGGGAATTATTTTTATGAAGTCATTTACCTTATATGATTTGTTTTATTATGTCATGATGTTTCAAGAATCCCATTTTTGTTACATGTGTTATGCGATGATGTATGATTTATGATTATGTGGAACACATAAGAAAGGATTCATTATAAGATGGGTGGGACCAATATCTCCCTCCAATGCATTGGGTAATGATTTTATATCTCATGAGATAGACATGGCTGGAACGGTAGGTTATACCGGTTCAGTGAAACAGGACTAGAACGTGGGTTACTCGGTTCAGAAAGGGACTTTGTCCACTAAGATAGTCTTGGCAATGAGTCTTGACTAAAAATAAATGATTTTCTATGATTATGTGTGTATGCCACAAAGTTTAATGTTTTAAGTTGTGATTATTATGATTACATTTTACTACGATGATTTATCCCATGTTATGAGATTATGCTCTCTTTTGCAGGTTAAGAATTCCAAAATGTTATGTTCTTATGAATATGATGTGATTGATATTTATTTTGTTTACCCTTACTGAGCATTTGAGCTCACCCTTTTATGTTTTATTTTCCCCAGGATATAAAGAAAGGTTTTAGGTATAAAAAAAGGAAGATCTTTATGGGAGATATTGAAGATCTTTCACCAGAATTAGAAGATTATATTCTTAGTTTCCACAGACACTAAACTATTATAATCCTTGTGTGTGTGTTTTTGTTATGTACTAAGTATTCCGCAAATGTAATGTAATGTCAATGTACGTCAAGCTTCGAGTCTCTACAGTTGGTATCAGAGGAAAGGTTTAATCAACCTTTGGAAACTAGGATGCGAAAATGTTAGTGAGATCCCTAGAGATATTTCTATGGTATGTCTAGGGATGTCCCTAAGGTTAAGTATACGTATAGGTTATAGTACTAGAATTACACTAACAATAAAAGAATTAAACCTAAGATGTTAGATATTGAAGGTACTCCCCCTTTTTTATGTTGTTTTCCCTAGCATGATTTTTGCCTCTCACACTATTATTGTTGGGTTTTAGACGATGGCTGGAACCCGAAGGAACCGTGTTGATCAATGCAATGGAAAATGCGATGATTGTCCTCCTGAACAAACAAATGTTATGGGAGATGGAGTGCAAAATCTTATTGCTATACATACACAAGCTATGAATCATTCTGGACTTCCAAATGAGCAAAGAAGGGAACAATATTCTATTGAGTCCTTCATGAGGCAACGTCCACCTTCTTTCAGTGGGTCTTCTGATCCACTTGTTGCTGAACAATGGATCAGTACCACTGAAAAGATATTTTCAGTTCTTCAATGTTCTGAGCATGATAATGTCATCTTAGCAGTATATCGTTTGGAAGGTGAAGCTGATCAATGGTGGAATCTTATCAAGAATACGAGGCAAAGAGATGAGATTGAGTTCATGGAATGGGACGAGTTCAAGAACTTGTTTTTTAGTAAGTACTTCCCTCGTATTCTTCGAACAAAGATGGAAAAGGAGTTTCTTGAGCTGAAGCAGAAGGATGATGAATCTGTTGGTATATACAAAGAAAATTTTACCAGACTTGCAAGGTATGCATCTGGCATTATCATCCAACCTGAAAGTAAAGTTGATCGATTTTTCAGTGGCTTAAAACCAAGTCTTCAAAGGGCATTAGCTATAAGAGACATTAGTAGCTATGAAGAAATTGTGCGTTGTGCTATCAAGGTAGAAATGGAAGTTGGTGTTATATATCCATCTCATGGTTAAGACAAGAAACGAAAGATGGAGTTCAAGGAGAAATCTCAGAATATTGGTGACAAGAAGATGAATGTATCCTTATGCACAAAGTGTGGAACGAAGCATGGTGGATTTTGTCTTAAGGGGACTAGAAAATGTTTTGAGTGTGGAAAAGAAGTTCATCGAGCAGCTGAGTGTCGAAGTAATGGAAAAAGGGATTCTAATGATGTGAATAAATCAAACACTGTAGAGAACTCACCACCAACACTTCAATGCTTCAAGTGCAAGGAAATGGGGCATTATGCTAATAAATGCCCTAATCCAAGGGGTAGTGATGATCGACATGAGCAACTGCTTAAGGCAAAGGACAAAGGGAAGTCACATGCGATCACCATTGGCGATGTTGAATATGATAACGATGTGGTGGAATGATTAAGTGTTTATTTAATGGGATTCCAAAATAATATTGTATCATAAAGTATTGGAATATTTATGTATTGATCTAATGTGGTATTCAAAGTGATTGAGATATTTTTTGAAATAAGATGATATGCGCATAATGATGCGAAAATGAGAAAACGAAATGTTTAACAGTATTCATGAGCTCAAGATTGATATAAGGACTAAGTGATATCATGGTTTGAGTATAAATAATTTTGAGGATTTTGGTATGTGGAAAGTGTTAACTTTTAACTACATTCAAGTTTTCACTAATGTTCAATGGGTATTCAAGAGAATACATGATTAAGGACTTTGAATGTTTGGAATGTGACCAACAAAACGTATCTTATGATATATGGGGTTCAACGATGGTATTAAATCTCTGGAAATCGTTTTCACTATGTTATGAGAGTGGACTGCAGTATTATGGATAAGCCTAAAGATTGGAATGGATTATGTTGGACATAAGTTAGTATTGTTTAAGGATAGAAGTTTTTTCGATATTATTGATGGGATGTTATAGTAATATTGTTTTAGAAAAAGGACAACCTGCAGGACGGGCGATAGCCCATCGCGTCGGACAAGGCTGTGGGAATCGAACCCACAACCGAAGTGTGACTGGCCTTTATCACCTACCACTAGCCTACAGGAAGTCCTTGTTTAGTAGAAACTAGTTTTATTTTATTAAGCGGTATGATATATGAACTATAAGTTCATTTTAGGAACCATATATGATTAATCTCACTATAGAAAGACTTATGTATATTTAATAACTTTTGCTAACCTTTTGTTTGAGACAGATGGAATGACCTGTAATTCTATCACATGATCTGCTAACACTTCACGAATAACAAATTCAACTTCATTTATTTAAGAAATGAAGTAGAAATTGTTCAAGGCATGAACAACAGTGAGATTGTACCAAAATAAAGTAAGTATTTATTCTAATTCAAATTATTCAACTTTAGGGAAATGATCTTGAAAACCAAAAATGTTGTCCTAGTGCTCTTATATCTAATTAATCAGATGGTATATTAGATCGTCAAAAATTTATGGCTTTGTGATTGCTAGCTTTTCCATAGCCATCTTCTCTACCACTCTCCATCAGAACATGATGGTCAAATTTCTCTTCCATATCCATATTCTCACCTATGTGGAAACCCAGTGATTAGTTTATTTGGGTAACCGTTACGTTTCATACTTTTGTTTTTAAAGATTGGTTTTGGTATTCCTTTTTACGATGTGGGTTTTGATTAAAGAAACTTTCGAATAGTAAACCATTTATAACCCCGACGAATTTCGAGGGCGAAATTCATTTTAAGGGGGGTAGAATGTAACAGCCCGAGATTTTATGAAAAATATTCTTTTTAATTTTATTAATGTCTTGTGTTGTAAGCTACACCAAAAGGAGATTGCACAACATGCATCCTTGACTTGCCTTGCATTACACGCAATCACAACCTTCCTCGATAGCGTGTGTAATACGCAATACCGAGTTTCACTAAACAACGATATGCTATTAAAATATTATTAAAACTAGCAGTTATGAATAGTAATAATCACTTTTTGAAATTTTTTAAATTTTATTTTTCAAAATGGACTTTATTTTTGGATTCTGAATATCGAAATTATCTTAGGGTGAAATTTTGGTACTTTTCGGATAACTTTCATTTTCTGATGAATAGTGAAATTTGCTAAATTTTAATTAAAAACAAATTTTTTAATCGAAATAATTAATAGTGATAAATTATTAATTTGAGTGGTTTTAAAGTATATTTAGAATATATTTTTATAATTCAATACAATGTTGGTCATTGGATTTAATTTCATATTTAAACCAGACATAAACATGTGTCAATCTTTTGATAGATATTGTTTATTAAAAACACGCTATTTGTTTTAACAGCGGGATTTAATTATAAAATTAATTAATAAAACTTCTATGTTATGAATTTGGTAAAATAGACTTCATTTTTGAATTCGGAATATGAAATATAGCTTAGGATGAAATTTTGGAATTGTTCTGAAAAACATCAATTTTTGATGAATAGTGAAACTACTAAGTCGTTGTTAAAAAACTGAATTTTTCATAAAACATAATTTTACCGCTTCTGTGAATGGAATTTCAAAAATCCGAGAGACACGGTTGATGTCAGTAAGTAAAATGTGGTTCAATGGGATGAAAATAATTTGTGGTGAATAGTAACTTTTTACTTTTATTTACCACGGTTAAAAGTAAATAGGGTAATTAAGGGTTATAATGATATTAATATTACCCTAACACATGTCCTAATTCTATTGGACAAGTTTATCTCGACCAAAAACAACCGTAAGTGTAAAATATTATCATTTAGGCCCACTTGGATTAGATTAGGAAATTTATTATTATTTAATTCAAAGAAGAGTTAAAAGTGTTAAAATCAAAGTTTATTTAGTAAAACAATTTTAATATAGGGTTATAAATAAGATAAATTCGATTGTAAATATTACTTATAAATCTAAGAAGATTTTATACATAATGGTATTTTATTTTTAATTTTTAGACATCAAATAAGTTAATTTATTTATGACACAAAGATGATGTAGTAATTATCTTATTAATGAAATATTGACATAATTGATATTATAAATACCAAAATAAATGTAATTTAAGGCTTTTTATTAGTTCCAATAATTTTCTAGGTTACTATGATATATTAGTGTTGATTTAATCAACTTGGTTCGAACATATAATTCTGTTATGACTTAAACAAAAATCATATATGAAATAGTGTAAAAATTGACACAAAATAGTTTTTAAATCAAATATTATATTATTAATTGTTATTTTCTTCCTAAAAATCTACGGTTCGGCAAAATGACTTATATAAGGATATATATATTAATAATAAACAATTTGGGGTTAGTTTGGCATGTTATAGTAAGTGTATTAACCATATAGTGTAAGAAAACAAAAAGACACGGTAAAAGTTAAATTATTTAACTTAGAGTTAAATCTAATTGATAAAGTTAAAATAATAACCTAAACCTGTCTAAATCCTATTTGTTGATAGGATTTCGACCCATACCCACTTTAGCCTCGAAATAAGACCCTTTGGAACCATTATAAACCGATTTTGACTTAAATATAAAATAATATTTTGAGAAATTCCTAAGGTGCCCCTCTCCTCCCTTATAAAAGGGCACCTCCTCCCTCTCTTCCTCACACAACTTTGATCCTTCAAGCTCGGCCAAACCATGCCAAAATATCTTCTCCACTTCCCTAGAATAATCCTAGAGGTCCTGGTCTTCTTAAAAGACCAATATTAAATCCCGAAGTGGAGGATTCAAAGAGGCGTTCCAAAGAAGAGGTAATATCCATTACCGATCTTTTTCAATTTCATTCTTCTTCAACTTCTTCTTCTTTAGTTGTTTCATGATAATGTAATAACATCAGTACTTCTTATATACTGATATGTTATTATAAATATGAAACAACTCTAATTAACCTTCTATCCATCCTACGGAAAAAGGAAATCACCGCCCGTGCGTACGTACAGAATACCATCTCCATGCCGTGGTGTAATCTATTTTCCGCCACTACATTAATTGGATGGGTATAATGGTGTAATGAGTAACTATATATGATTATTATAAATTTATATTGATACTGAAATAGTATACATACACTTCAACACAATTCCACGACCATGGGAATGATATCATCGCTCGAGCGTACGTACGGACTACCTTCTCCACGACGCGATGAGATTCATTCTCCATGTTAACCATTTAAGAATGATTATAAAGTATATATAAGAAATAATAATGAAATATATGACATTATAAAGCTACTGGATTTATGTATATATATATATATATGTATGTCATCTACTTACTTCCATTCAAGACAACAAGGAAAGGAAAACAGCGTTCATGCGTAGGTACGGACTACCGTCTCCATGAACGGTGTTTTTGATTTCATTTATCTATATATTATATATATATATATTTATACTGAATATATATGATATATAAATCATATTTTATATTCTGTAAGTAAGTAAATCATGATATAAGTAATAATAATTTCAAGAACAACAAGTCAAAACACCTACGATAAATGAAACGATTTTACCCAAAATGCTTCTTTAACATGGAATTGACAAAAGAACGGGTAATATAAAGTTATAAGTGAACCATATATGATATAATAACAATTAATATGATTCTGTAATAAGTCAATGACATTATTTAAATCATTATACAGGAGGTTCAGACACATACGAAGCAAATCGGACCTAAGGTAAGGGAAATATCACAATCTCATTTTTATCCGAGATTGTTTATACTTTGAAATTTACTGGGGTGTATTTTATCATCCACATCCATGTTTCCTCAATATGTAATATTATTTACATTCACCTACAATTTTCTAAATCCTATTTTACACTTCAGTGAGTTTTTAGGTAAAGATATGAAAGGAATCTTTTGTCGTTTTTCATACGAGGTACTTTTTTGAATTTTCCGTCAAAAGTACGAAGAATGTTTTTTTTAACTTATACGGCATGAATGGATTTTTAAAACATTATTTCCAAGAATCTTCCTTTAAAAGTTTTCAAGTTTATTTTTAATCAACTTCTTTTAGTTTATAATTGTATGACATGTTAAGAAAAGAAAAGTGTTTTTGAAGAAGAAAGGATATTTTCCTCAAGAATGGAGTTCAAGTGTTTTATCAAAATTATTTTCCATCTAAGATAATAAAGGGTTCTGTTTTTATCCCTATTATTACATTGATTTGATTATGTTGTGAGGGAATTATTTTTATGAAGTCATTTACCTTATATGATTTGTTTTATTATGTCATGATGTTTCAAGAATCCCATTTTTGTTACATGTGTTATGCGATGATGTATGATTTATGATTATGTGGCACACATAAGAAAGGATTCATTATAAGATGGGTGGGACCAATATCTCCCTCCAATGCATTGGGTAATGATTTTATATTTCATGAGATAGACATGGCTGGAACGGTAGGTTATACTGGTTCAGTGAAACAGGACTGGAACGAGGGTTACTCGGTTCAGAAAGGGACTTTGTCCACTAAGATAGTCTTGGCAATGAGTCTTTACTAACAAGAAATGATTTTCTATGATTATGTGTGTATTAAACAAAGTTTAATGTTTTATGTTATGATTATTGTGATTACATTTCACTACCATGATTTATCCCATGTTATGAGATTATGCTCTCTTTTGTAGGTTAAGAATTCCAAAATGTTATGTTCTTATGAATATGATGTGATTGATATTTATTTTGTTTACCCTTACTGAGCATTTGAGCTCACCCTTTTATGTTTTCTTTTCCCCAGGATATAAAGAAAGGTTTTAGGTATAAAAAAAGGAAGATCTTTATGGGAGATATTGAAGATCTTTCACTAGGATTAGAAGATTATATTCCGAGTTTCCAAAGACACTAAACTATTACAATTCTTGTGTGTGTGTTTTTGTTATGTACTAAGTATTCCGCAAACGTAATGTAATGTCAATGTACGTCAAGCTTCGGGTCTCTACAGTTGGTATCAGAGGAAAGGTTTAGTCAACCTTTGGAAACTAGGATGCGAAAATGTTAGTGAGATCCCTATAGATATTTCTAAGGTATGTCTAGGGATGTCCCTAAGGTTAAGTATACGTATAGGTTATAGTACTAGAATTACACTAACGATCAAATAATTAAACCGAAGATGTTAGATATTGAAGGTACTCCCCCTTTGTTATGTTGTTTTCCCTAGCATGATTTTTGCCTCTCACTCTATTATTTTGGGTTTTAGACGATGGCTGGAACCCGAAGGAACCGTGTTGATCAATGCAATGGACAATGCGATGATTGTCCTCCTGAACAAACAAATGTTATGGGAGATGGAGTGAAAAATCTTATTGTTATACTTCCACAAGCTATGAATCATTCTGGACTTCCAAATGAGCAGAGAAGGGAACAATATTCTATTGAGTCCTTCATGAGGTAACGTCCACCTTCTTTCAGTGGGTCTTCTGATCCACTTGTTGCTGAAAAATGGATCAGTACCACTGAAAAGATATTTTCAGTTCTTCAATGTTCTGAGCATGATAAAGTCATCTTAGTAGTATATCGTTTAGAAGGTGAAGCTGATCAATGGTGGAATCTTATCAAGAATACGAGGCAAAGAGATGAGATTGAGTCCATGGAATGAGACGAGTTCATGAACTTGTTTTTCAGTAAGTACTTCCCTCGTATTCTTCAAACAAAGATGAAAAAGGAGTTTCTTGAGCTGAAGCAGAAGGATGATGAATCTGTTGGTATATACTAAGCGAATTTTACAAGACTTGCAAGGTATGCATTTGGCATTATCATCCAACCTGAAAGTAAAGTTGATCGATTTTTCAGTGGCTTAAAACCAAGTCTTCGAAGGGCATTACCTATAAGAGACTTTAGTAGCTATGAATAAATTGTGTGTTGTGCTATCAAGGTAGAAATGGAAGTTGGTGTTACATATCCATCTCATGGTTTTGACAAGAAATGAAAGATGGAGTTCAAGGAGAAATCTCAGAATAATGGTGAAAATAAGATGAATGTTTCCTTATGCACAAAGTGTGGAAAGAAGCATGGTGGAGATTGTCTTAAGGGGACTAGAAAATGTTTTAAGTGTGGAAAAGAAGGTCATCGAGCAGCTGAGTGTCGAAGTAATGGAAAAAGGGATTCTAATGATGTGAATAAAGAAAACACTGTACAGAACGCACCACCAACACTTCAATGCTTCAAGTGCAAGGAAATGGGGCATTATTCTAAAAAATTCCCTAATCCAAGGGTAAGTGATGATCGACATGAGCAACTGCTTAAGGAAAAGGACAAAGGGAAGTCACATGTGATCACCATTGGCGATGTTGAATATGATAACGACGTGGTGGAATGATTAAGTGTTTATGTAATGGGATTCCAAAATAATGTTGTATCATAAAGTATTGGAATATTTATGTATTGATCTAATGTGGTATTCAAAGTGATTGAGATATTTTTTGAAATAAGATGATATGCGCATAATGAAGGGAAAACGAGAAAATGAAATTTTTAACAGTATTCATGAGCTCATGATTGATATAAGGACTAAGTGATATCATGGTTTGAGTATAAATAATTTTGAGGATTTTGGTATGTGGAAAGTGTTAACTTTTAACTACATTCATGTTTTCAATAAGGTTCAATGGGTATTCAAGAGAATACATGATTAAGGACTTTGAATGTTTGGAATGTGACCAACAAAACATATCTTATGATATATGGGGTTCAACGATGGTATTAAATCTCTGGTAATCGTTTTCACTATGTTATGAGAGTGGACTGCTGTATTATGGATAAGCCTAAAGATTGGAATGGATTATGTTGGACATAAGTTAGTATTGTTTAAGGATAGAAGTTTTTTCGATATTATTGATGGGATGTTATAGTAATATAGTTTTAGAAAAAGGACAACCTGCAGGACGGGCGACAACCCATCGCGTCGAACAAGGCTGTGGGAATCGAACCCACAACCGAAGTGCGACTGGCCTTTATCGCATACCACTATCCTACAGGAAGTCCCTGTTTAGTAGAAACTAGTTTTATTTTATTAAGCGGTATGATATATGAAGTATAAGTTCATTTTAGGAACCATATATGATTAATCTCACTATAGAATGACTTATGTATATTTAATAACTTTTGCTAACCTTTTGTTTGAAACAGATGGAATGACTCGTCATTCTATCACATGATCTGCTAACACTTCACGAATAACAAATTCAACTTCATTTATTTAAGAAATGAAGTTGAAATTGTTCAAGGCATGAACAACAGTGATATTGTACCAAAATAAAGTAAGTATTTATTCTAATTCAAATTCTTCAAGTTTAGGGAAATGATCTTGAAAACCAAAAATGTTGTCCGAGTTCTCTTATATCTAATTAATCAGATGGTACATTAGATCTTCACAAATTTATGACTTTGTGATTGCTAGCTTTTTCATAGCCATGTTCTCTACCACTCTCCATCAGAACATGATGGTTAGATTTCTCTTTCATAACCATATTCTCACCTATGTGGAAACCCTGTGATTAGTTTATTTGGGTAACCGTTACGTTTCATACTTTTGTTTTTAAAGATTGGTTTTGGTATTCCTTTTTACGATGTGGGTTTTGATTAAAGAAACTTTCGAATAGTAAACCATTTATAACCCCGACGAATTTCGAGGGCGAAATTCATTTTAAGGGGGGTAGAATGTAACAGCCCGAGATTTTATGAAAAATATTCTTTTTAATTTTATTAATGTCTTGTGTTGTAAGCTACACCAAAGGAGATTTCACAACATGCATCCTTGACTTGCCTTGAATTACACGCAATCACAACCTTCCTCGATAGCGTGTGTAATACGCAATACCGAGTTTCACTAAACAATGATATGCTATTAAAGTATTATTAAAACTAGCAGTTATGAATAGTAGTAACAACTTTTTGATATTTTTTAAATTTTATTTTTCAAAATGGGATTTATTTTTGGATTTGGAATATCGAAATTATCTTAGGGTGAAATTTTGGTACTTTTCAGATAACTTTCATTTTATGATGAATAGTGAAAATTGCTAAATTTTAATTGAAAACAACTTTTTTTAATCGAAATAATTAATAGTGATAAATTATTAATTTCAGAGGTTTTAAAGTATATTTAGAATATATTTTTACAATTCAATACAATGTTGGTCATTGGATGTAATTTCACATTTAAACTAGACATAAACAAGTGTCAATCTTTTGATAGATATTGTTTCTTAAAAACAGGCTATTTGTTTTAACAATGGGATTTAATTATAAAATTAATTAATGAAACTTCTATGTTATGAATTTGGTAAAATATACTTCATTTTTTAATTCGAAATACGAAATACAACTTAGGATGAAATTTTGGCATTGTTCTGAAAAACATCAATTTTTGATGAATAGTGAAACTACTAAGTGGTAGTTAAAAAACTGAATTTTTCATAAAACTTAATTTTACCGCTTCTGTGAATGGAATTTCAAAAATCCGAGAGACACAGTTGATGTCAGTAAGTAAAATGTGGTTCAATGAGATGAAAATAATTTTTGGTGAATAGTAACTTTTTACTTTTATTTACCACGGTTAAAAGTAAATAGGGTAATTAAGGGTAATAATGATATTAATATTAACCTAACACATGTCCTAATTCTATTGGACAAGTTTATCTCGACCAAAAGCAACCTTAAGTGTAAAATATTATCATTTAGTCCCACTTGGATTAGATTAGGACATTTATTATTATTTAATTCGAAGAAGAGTTAAAAGAGTTAAAATCAAAGTTTATTTACTAAAACATTTTTAATATAGGGTTATACATAAGATAAATTCGATTGTAAATATTCATTAGAAATCTAAAAATATTTTATACATAATGGTATTTTATTTGTAATTTTTAGACATCAAATAAATTAATTTATTTATGACACAAAGATGATGAAGTAATTATCTTATTAATGAAATATTGACATAATTGATATTATAAATACCAAAATAAATGTAATTTAAGACGTTTTATTAATTCCACTAATTTTCAAGGTTACCATGATATATTAGTGTTGATTTAATGAACTTGGTTAGAACATATAATTCTGTTATGACTTTCACAAAAATCATATATCAAATAGTGTCAAAATTGACACAAAATAGTTTTTAAATCAAATATTATATTATTAATTGTTGTTTTATTCCTAAAAATCTAAGGTTAGGCCAAATGACTTAGATAAGGATATATATATTAATAATAAACAATTTGGGGTTCGTTTGGCATGTTATAGTAAGTGTATTAATCATACAGTGTAAGAAAACAAAAAGACACGGTAAAAGTTAAATTATTTAACTTAGAGTTAAATCTAATTGATAAGGTTAAAATAATAACCTAAACTTTTCTAAATCCTATTGTTTGATATGATTTCGACCCATCCCCACTTTAGCCTCGAAATAAGACCATTTAGAACCATTATAAACAGATTTTGACTTTAATATAAAATAATATTTTGAGATATTCCTAAGGTGCCCCTCTCCTCCCTTATAAAAGGGCACATCCTCCCTCTCTTCCTCATACATCTTTGAGCCTTCAAGATCGGCCAACCCCTGCCAAAAAATCTTCTCCACTTCCCTTTAAAATCCTAGAGGTCCTGGTCTTATTCAAATACCAATATTAGTTCCCTAAGTGGAGGATTCAAAAAGGCATTCCAAAGAAAAGGTAATATCCATTACCGATCGTTTTCAATTTATTTCTTCTTCAACTTCTTCTTCATTAGTTGTTTCATGATAAAGTAATAACATCAGTACTTATTATATACTGATATGTTATTATAAATATGAAACAACTCTAATTAACCTTCTATCCATCCTACGGAAAAAGGAAATCACCGCGCGTGCGTACATACGGAATACCGTCTCCACGCCGTGGTGTAATCTATTTTCCGCCACTACATTAATTGGATGGGTATAATGGTGTAATGAGTAACTATATATGATTATTATAAAATTATATTGATACTGAAATAGTATACATACACTTCAACACAATTCCACGACCATGGGAACGATATCATCGCTCGTGCGTACGTACGGACTACCGTCTCCACGACGCGATGAGATTCATTCTCCATGTTAACCATTTAAGAATGATTATAAAGTATATATAAGAAATAATAATAAAATATATGACATTATAAAGATACTGGATTTATGTATATATATATATGTATGTCATCTACTTACTTCCATTCAAGACAATAAGGAAAGGAAAACAGCGTTCATGCGTACGTACGGACTACCGTCTCCATGAATGGTGTTTTTCATTTCATTTATCTATCTATTATATATATATATATATATATACTGAATATATATGATATATAAATAATATTTTATATTCTGTAAGTAAGTAAATCATGATATAAGTAATAATAATGTCAAGAACTACAAGTCAAAACACCTACGATAAATGAAACGATTTTACCCAAAACGCTTCTTTAACATGGAATTTACAAAAGAACGGGTAATATAAAGTCATAAGTGAACCATATATGATATCATAACAATAAATATGATTCTGTAATAAGGAAATGACATTATTTAAATCATTATACAGGAGGTTCGGACACATATGAAGCAAATCGGACCTAAGGTAAAGGAAATATCACAATCTCATTTTTATCCGAGATTGTTTATACTTTGAAATTTACTGGGGTGTATTTTATCATCCAAATCCAAGTTTCCTCAATATGTAATATTATTTCCATTCACCTACAATTTTTTAAATCCTATTTTACCCTTCGGTGAGTTTTTAGTAAAAGATATGAAAAGAATCTTTTGTCGTTTTTCATACGAGGTACTTTTTTGACTTTTCCGACAAAAGTACGAAGAATGTTTTTTTTAACTTATACGGCCTGAATGGATTTTTAAAACATTATTTCCAAGAAGCGTCCTTTACAAGTTTTCATGTTTATTTTTAATCAACTTCTTTTAGTTTATAATTTTATGACACGTTAAGAAAAGAAAAGTGTTTTTGAAGAAGAAAGGATATTTTCTTCAAGAATGGAGTTCAAGTGTTTTATCAAAATTATTTTCCATCTAAGATAATAAAGGGTTCTGTTTTTATCCCGATTATTACATTGATTTGATTATGTTGTGAGGGAATTATTTTTATGAAGTCATTTACCTTATATGATTTGTTTTATGATGTCATGATGTTTCAAGAATCCCATTTTTGTTACATGTGTTATGCGATGATGTATGATTTATGATTATGTGGCACACATAAGAAAAGATTCATTATAAGATGTGTGGGACCAATATCTTCCTCCAATGAATTGGGTAAAGATTTTATATCTCATGAGATAGACATGGCTAGAATGGTAGGTTATACCGGTTCAGTGAAACAGGACTGGAACGAGGGTTACTCGGTTCAGAAAGGGACTTTGTCCACTAAGATAGTCTTGGAAATGAGTCTTGACAAACAAGAAATGATTTTCTATGATTATGTGTGTATGCCACAATGTTTAATGTTTTAAGTTATGATTATTGTGATTAAATTTTACTACCATGATTTATCCCATGTTATGAGATTATGCTCTCTTTTGCAGGTTAAGAATTCCAAAATGTTTTGTTCTTATGAATATGATATGATTGATATTTATTTTGTTTACCTTTACTGAGCATTTGAGCTCACCCTTTTATGTTTTCTTTTCCCCAGGATATAAAGAAAGGTTTTAGGTATAAAAAAAAGGAATATCTTTATGGGAGATATTGAAGATCTTTCACCAGGATTATAAGATTATATTATGAGTTTCCAAAGACACTAAACTATTACGATCCTTGTGTGTGTATTTTTGTTATGTACTAAGTATTCCGCAAACGTAATTTAATGTCAATGTACGTCAAGCTTCGGGTATCTACAGGAATTTTGGAAATGGAGTTCTATAAGAAGAAGACTATAGTGAGAAACCATATAGTTTTCTCATTCATGAATAAGAGAACAATGTTTTTAACTAAAGAAGGATTTATATGGTTTGAAGAAATCCCCAAGAGCATGGTATTCACTACTAGACCAGTTTCTAAAGAATCGTGTTTTTAATCATGGTATAATTTATTAAAATTTTTCTTATAATAGTGGAAAAAATAAAAGGATGATGATTCTAGTTTATGTCGATGACATAATATTTGTTGGATCAGATGAATCACAATGCAGAAAATTTTTTGAAGTCGTGATAAGTGAGTTCAGAATGGCGATGAATGGAGAGCTCAAATTTTTCCTTGCATTATAGGTGAAACAAGGAATGAATGTCACTTTTAATTGTCAATATAAATATGCCATGGATTTTTTGATAAGGTTTGGAATGGATAATTAAAATGACATAAAGACTCCATTTTCTACCTAGTTGAAACTGTCACAAGATGATGATAGCATGCCGGTTAATATCACAGAATACAGGAAAATAATTTGATGTATGTTGTACCTAATAGTGATAAGGTATGATGTTGTATTTTCCACATGTTAAGCCATGAGATATCAAAAAAATCCCAAAGAGAGGAACATTATTGTAATAAAAAGATTTATTTTGTATATCAAGGAACCATTGGATTTTGTACTAATGTGTAATGAAAAATCTCATCCAGAGTTATTGGGTTATACAGATGCGTATGGGGTTGGTTCAGCAAATGATAGGAAATCAACGTAAAGAGGTTCCTTATATCTCAGAAGGTTTTGTATTTTTTGGTTAAAAAGAAACCAGACTACATTTCATTAAGCACCATAGAAGATAAATAAATCATAGGTAATAAAGCTTTCACCCAAATTTTGTGGATGAATCAACAACTTGATGATATGGGAATTGAAGTGACCTCTCTGATCAGGATTCATTATTATAATTCAAGTACTATAAATCTGAGCAAAAAATCTTGTTCATCACTCATGGACAAAGATCATTGAAATTCAATATCATTTAATCTAGGAGAAGGTGGAGCATGGGCTTGTCAAATTGGAGTACGTTCCTACAGAAGAACAAGTTGCATACATTCTGACAAAGGCCTTACCCAAAAAACATTTTAACGGGATCAACTAGCTCTAGGAGTCCAGTTTACATCCCGTCCTTGAAAAAGTATGGATGTGGGTCCCCCTTTCCTTGATGAATGGTGTGTCTTTCTCTAATGTACTGATATGTGTTCTGTACCTGGTTGCAGAAAACCTTGATGTGACCTTCATGTTCCTTGACAACGTGTGAGAATGTGTGACTTGCAGTGGGAGAAAAAACATGGGGAGAAGCTTTTATTTGGAGTAGCGAGACAGGGGGAGTTGAAGTTGAGCTATAGCTATTTGGAAGAGCTATTAGATATTTGGAGCATTAAATATGATGATTCTAGAAGTTATCAGTCAAATAATTGATGTTGTGGCAGTTACTGATCTTGATAAAAGCAGAAGAGTGGTGTTGGAATGATTTTAGAAGGATTCCAGCACACATCAATAGGTGTCAGTTTGGTATCAAAGATTGGTGACATAAATTAAGTGTTTCTTTGATGAAATATTCATTTACTCTTTTTTATCATACTGAGAATTTCTCATGTGGGATTAGAGTATGTGTTGAGTAAATCCTTGATCGTTATCTAAATCGTATGAAGAAAATAGTGGTTGAAGATTGAATGAGTATTAACGGGAAATCAAAATGCGCTACATTTTTATGAGAAGAATTCTCATCAAACCAGAAGGGGGATATTGTTGGTAAAAAATACCTCAAGGAATCCTCTTCGAATATTTTAGGTGTGATTATGTTTTTTGATAAATTCATCTATCCGTAAATGAGTGTGATTGGTGTTAGAAAAAAATAGGGTTTTAAGGTGGTGTAGTTTCCCTATTCTTGAAAAATTTTGGGGCCCCAAAATCAAGAGATTAATGATGGAAAAGGTATTATTTACTCATAATATTGAACAGTTTGAAGAACTCTGAAGATAAATTTAAAAGGGATAGGACCACAAATAATAATTCAAGGACCACGTACCATGTTCCGGGAATGGTACATGGAGCGGCAAAAATGGTACGCGGGTATGGATCGTGAAACCAAAAATGGTTCGTGCCGGAGCGGTGGTGCGGTATGAAGATATATTGTCATCAATGGAGGAGATTGACCATGTAAGATCAAAGGCAGTGTGTGAAGTGCGTAGAAAAATTCCTCATGGATGGCTTGCGGTTCGCCACGGCCAAAGGATCAATAAGCGGTGAAGGCTGGATTGAATATTCAGTAATTCCTAATTTAATAGATTAGGCATATATCTTTTCATATATTACAATTGATAATCTCACCATTTATTGTGAAGATTTAACATCATTAGAAATAATATTTTTCACTGGGAATTCGGAAAAGTCCGAAAGTAGTTCGTGATGAAGGTGTTAGCAGGGATTCTTAACCCGGAAAGGAAATTCGTTATCCAGAGTAGGAAGTATGGTACAAAGAATGAATTCACTTTGTATGTAGAGGAGGAATCTACGATATGAGACAGGGAGAGTTCTGAAAGTGTTTCATGGAGGGAAGCTTCGGTACATGGAAGCGAAGGTAGTTCACGAATAGAGAATAGTTGGCAGACAAGAGTGGTTTCACCGAAGGGGTTTACTAAATCATTATGCGAGAGCGATACATGATCGCAAAGGTGGAGGTAGTCTGTGGATGAATGGTGGTTCCCAATAGTAGAATTGGTATGTGAATAAGGTGCGTCACGTAAGAAACCCACTACACTTAACACAGTGTACAATGTGGTTTGCGATTTGTATAAGAAAGCATGTGAGAAATTCAAATCTATTTGTGAAAGAATTTTTTGGTACCTAAAAGTACTCGAGAAGGTATACTTCATCTATGGGTTAAAAAGGAACTTTAGCATAGCATCTACCTATAGATTAGGATGCATGAATTCATGCGAATGAATGGACATACATGTCCATAAACTGTGTTTCACCCACAAATTCGTAATCTAAGAGTGGATTTCTTTCCATGAGCCGTAAGCAATGGAAGAAGAATATGGTGACCCTTTCCACCTGTAGTGAGCCAGAAAACTAGGCATAGAGAGTGACCCTTGGGAATGCAGTGGGAAGACCCTAAACCTTGTAAAGGCAGTGAGCCCGGGCGTAAAAGATGTATCCCGAATGTGGTAACCTTTATTGTTCATGATCCTTGTGGAATTTGGTACATTGAAACATTATCATTGTATGCTCCTTGGAAATAGCCCAGTGAGGGTCAACTAGGTAAAAAAAAATTTGTCTTATGCATCAATTTATATTAGTTCATGTATTTACATGAGAGGAAGAGTGAATTGAGTATTTTCTAATAATGAAACAAGATTTAGACAAGAGAATGTTTTTAATCTACCATTCCCTGATTCGCCCACCCCCTCTTAGGGTATTCGACCTAGTGGACCTAACAGCCTCCAAAGGAGATATCATCACTAAGATTTTCACTGGACCAATCCCAAGATGAGATACAATAAAAAATTCCTGAGAAAAACCATTTATGAAGTATTCTCAAGAATAATGAGATCATGTCCCAAACCATGTATATTGAACCTCCCTATAGAATTATCACCCTCACACACCTTAATATTGGGGTGTTTTCAGGTGTATTAACGAAATATGTATCAAGATCCATGAAATGTGAGTTTGTGAATTATTTTTTATAAAATAATAAATATATTTTCTTTCTATTATTGTTATTTTAAAAATATTATTTATTCTGATTTAAAAAAACACAAATAGTTGTTTTGGATAATATTAAAATTCAAAAAATAAATTTATTTTGAAACATTTATCTATTTTAAAAGTAAAAAATTTATTTATAAAATTTTTCTATAAAATAATTTTTATTAAATAAAAAATATCATATAATTTTTATGAAGTAAAATGTAATTTTTGTAAGGGTTCGAAAACAATTATTCACAAAAAAACCTATCATTTCTTAATAAATGACAATTTTATTTAAAATGTAAAAATTCTCATATTTATAAAATTAGTTTGAAAAAATGGATAATATTTTTTATATCATGACATTGAAATTATTGAATGTTGAATTTTTCATAATTTTCTTAGGTAGAATAATTTTACGGTAAAAATTAAATACCATATAAATATACCTTATGAATTATTACACCATAATGACAAAAAAGTAATTTAATAAATATTATAAATGGTATACATGACAAAATATATGTTTTCTCTTGAAATTAATTTAATTTTGAGTTTATTTTGATTAAATTTGTAAATCCCTTATGAAGGATCCAAAACTGTTAATATATTTTAGTGTTGAAAAATCATTTCCTTAGACATATGACTCCCCTCCACATAAAATATTGAATTAATTTATTTCATTCATCCTTTGGTGCTATAAAATAACGATAAAAACTCCCATTTGGATGAAACCATGGGAAAATCCATGGGATGGTTTATTGTTTTAGTGATTTTATTATATGGATTCCAAAACCAAAATTATAATGAAATCTACCAATCTTCATATATAAACCCACCCAAGATCCCATTTATCATCACTCAAACTCCTTGAACCAAATTCATAATATATATTCCTCTATATAATGTCCTTCCAAGGCACCTCCATGCCCTCAAAAATTACCTCCCATGTATTTGGAGTCACACATTCATGTATGGGATTTCTCTTATCTCATTTTCACTCACGGACACATTTTTTATTATATCTCTTAAATTATATTTTATTATGTTGGTATATGTTCTTATATATTCACATTAATATCCATTTAATGTATAAATTATTATATCCCATTTCAATATCATTAATCCTCCAGTGATCTATTATGTACACATGTTACCATGCCGAAATCTATTTATGATTATTTTCATTAGTCAGGTTTCTTGATTAAATAATGACTTATATTTCCAATTTCAAATGTTGGTATATGTTTTAACATGGACTTATGAGTTACAATTTTATTTCTGTGTTATTGGAGACCCTATTGTCTCTCATCAACCAATTTTCACGAATCTTTAAGTGACATCGTTATGCTATATAAATTTCACATTGATTTTACACGCCAATGAAATTGTGTAGTAAATACCATGCCCATTTCTGAGAAAGGGAGTTCACATTTATGAACATATACTTTTTGATAGGGTATATAAATATATTTATTCAACACTACATGATTATGGTATAAATTATGTTGATTAATTGATCCATGTGGTATAATCCATGCGGAAAACTTAAGAATGAGAATGAAATGAAATTGATAGGTGCGCCCAATGTTTTATAGCACTTTATAGATTTGGGTAATGTCTAGTATATTGATACTTCATGTTAGGATAATGAGTTAAGATTATTACTTCTTGTAACATTTTTTACAATGATTTATTAGTAATTTATCCTTAACATATATTTATAATTAAGTGTTTTAAGTTGTTTCCACATTTCACATGTTTTGATTATAATGCCATATAATGCCTCATTATTCATGTTTATGTTTCCTGCACTTTTAATTCCCAATTGATATTCCTATTTTATATCATGTATTATATTATTCCATGTTTATTCCAATACAATGCCTTATAGGTAACCGTTTCTTTTTTTCCCTAGGTTATCTTATGTGGTTTCAAAAACCATGGAATATTGTGACCATGTTATGGATATTTTCAAAAATGCTAATGTGTTTCATATTTTAAGTTGGTAAGAAATGTACTTAATTCTTAAATAAAATATAATTATCATTAGTTTATGTCATATTGAATATATTCATATTTAAAAAATCATTCATTAATTTTATATTGATAGTGGGGTTTTTATAGATTGTATGAGAGGAAATGTTCAGTTATTTTTTGGATTAGGATTAGAAAACACTAGAGAGAGCCTTAAAGGTAATACTAATTATATGAAAACTTCATAATATATTAATATGTATAGAGTAAGGGGATTACAAAAAAATACATTCTTGATAGGACACTACAAGTAGGAGTGGTTCTGGAAGATATGTACATAAGGGTAACAACTCTTACATGGTGTGTCGGGACTATCTCTATATTAACTGGTACACGACACCAAGACATTTTTCACAATGGTTTTAATCTACTTATATATATTATTTGGTAAATTGATAATCTCATTATGAACCATTGTTGAGGGAAAAAATATTCCAACAAGAATATGTTTTTTAAGAACCTGTTTCTTATTTTTGAGGTACACATTTCTTCTTTTCTACTTCCCTTAAGTGTTTTTAAAAAAATACGGAAAAATGGGGGGAAAATATTCATTTTTTAAATTACACGCCATTAATTTTCCACACGTCGGGTACTTTTGGCCTTGTGGGATGAGTACACAGGGTGTGTGGCCATGTCGGCGAAGAAGGGTGTATGAACTAAATACATGTCGTGTAGTTGTCCCTTAGACGTTGTGTAGTCAGTTAGCATGCGAATAGTAAGGCAGTGGCCAGCTGTGGGGTAGCACACGCTGTGTACTCATGAAGACATGCCGTCTAGTCATATCGACATGTGAACAGTGTTGCGCTGGCGAAAATTCTCCAGGGGAACAATTAAATGAAGGAAGTACATGTCGTGTACTTGGAAGTACACATCATGTACTTTGCTTTTTTCGCTTAAATGGGCAGTAGCATCGCCTCCTCATTGGGAAGGCTTAGAACCAGATGAGGGTAGTGGAAGAGGGAGGCAGAACCATGGGAGATCCATCGATCAAGCTTCTGGAATCTAATTCCGCCTCGGACGGTCTCGTTAAAACCGCACAGGTAAGCCCTCCCTTCTCCTGGCACGTCTCTTACAAATTCTTCCCCTTATGAGAGTTATTTACGTTTGAACAGGTTTTCTTCTAACCCAGATCTACATCGTAATTGGGCGTTTCTGGAATCAACGTTCGTGTATAGCACTCATTGGTGTATAAGGCAGGTGGCTTGGTGTTTATTTTCCAACTATTGTGAGTTTTCTGTGTTTTGAGCTACCAACCCATTTTGGGGTGTTGTGAGGTTGAGGTCGTGGCTAATTTAGCTACCTAGAACATTATAGGTAATTAAATAAATTTGTAAAAATTCTGTTTGGGATCGCTGCTTGGATCCAGGACCATCCCGAGGGGTGTGTTCCTCTGCTTATCCATTTGGCCAGGATACCCAAGGGTATGCCATGTTTAATTATGCATTACTTTTTCCATGAGAAGAATTGTATATATATTGCATGTTTATATATTTGGCACGACCCGGTTACTTATCCCTGAGGGCGGTGTTTTACTATAGCCTGAGGGCGGGACTGTATTTGCCTGAGGGCGTGACTAAATTATCCTGATGGAGTGACTCAATTAGCCTTAGTGCGACGTTCTATTTTTTTCCTTAGGGAAACCTTTCGTGCCCAAGGGCTTGACTTCTATGCCCGAGGGCGACACTTCCTATGCCTGAGTGCGTGACTTCAGTTTGTCTTGAGGGAAAGATTCTATTTTTCCTGAGGGCAAGTCCTGAGGGCAGGGTACTGTATGGCCTATGGTAATCCTGAGGGAGTGGTTTTACTATATAAGAATGAGGGCATGGTTTTACTATATTATCCTGAGAGAAATATTATGGTTGGCATGAGGGCATGGTTCTGTTGAGAAAATAATGTTATTAAATTAAATCGTTAAAATGAAAATTTTAAAGAAACTAGTAGTGATAGTTAGTTATAAGTACTTACTGGTTTATTGCATTTTACTTTTTGACACTATTTTTGTATGTTTACACACGGTTGGGCACGGGCCTTTGGTGGGTGTCTACTGGGATATATTTCTCACTCCCTGTTTGGGCCATGATTTTCGGCCTAAACAGATTATATTGTTGTAGGTGTAGATAAGGGAAAAGGTCCTTATAAAGGTACATGATTGTTGCTGAGGAGTAGGAGAGCAAGGGACCAGGCTATGGCTTGCGATGCTACCGGCTGTTTTGGTCTGTTTTTCTTTCCTATACTTGTAATGTACCATATTGTTGTGTGACATGTTCTTGATGCTTCTTAGGATTTGAGGCATGTTGCACCATTATTTATATACTGGTTGGTTATTTCTACTATAGTTGTCAAATTCAGTTTTGTATGGTTTACTACTTCCACTATTGTTGTACGTTTTATTTCATTCCTCTGTGTTACACATTGACAAATGAGGGAATAGTTTCCCCACTATCAGACTTGGGCCCTCGCTGCTAGTCAATAGCCTCTAGCGTTTTGGGAAATGCACTTGAGGTCATGTGGCGAACCGGGTTCGGGGCACCCGTTTCATGGAACCCGGAACCAGGACATTACAAAGTGGTATCAAAGGAGTTCTTTTCTTTGACGTACTATTTTGAGCCGCAGTCAGGGATAGTGTGAACGGTAGTTGGTAATAAGCTATGCCCGGGTGTAGGTAACCCATGTACAGGGAAAATCCAGCCTACCTTGTATGTTTTCAATTCTTTTGATTTTGAAAATTTTACAGTTGATTTGATTTCATCGTTGGGTGATGCAATTGAGATTGTGCTGTTTATATTTTATCCATGGGTTCTCTTTCGTTGCAACCTGATGAGATGAGGGTATTCCATATCACGCATCATTTAGGAACATGCTAGAAATCACATTCCATGCATAGTTCCGTGCCATGCATGTTCATTATAAATTGCATGTTGTTTTGATAGTTGTTGTTCTAGTAAAGCATGATGTTGTGATACCTACTTTGATAAAATACCTACAATGTGATAGGGTAATTATATTGATATTGTTGATAGAATGGACACAAAACATTGTTTTTTGGGGAGTATGGGCCCCCATTGACTGGAATTTGGTGGATCATTAGCGGTTTATTGGTTATAACACAGATTAGATTCCAAAAATTAATTCATGGGGAGTATGGGCCCCCACGGATCAGAATTTGGCACTTAGTTTATTTCTTTCTGTGTTTTCTGGGTTCTGGAGAGGATTTTGAGGGATACTGTCCGGAAACCCAGTATACACACCATGTATTACCTTATAAACGCGGTGTATAATCTTCTGTTTTGGAAGAAAAATGAACATTTTTAGTACATGCCATGTACTCTGAGTACACATCGTGTAGTCTCTTCCTGTGTCACAAACTGTGCGGGCGGCGAAACGGGGTAGGGAAAGGCTTGGGTAAAACATGCCGTGTACCAGGTATACATGCCATATAGTGTTGACCAGGAGTCCGGCCATGTAACTAATAACATGGGTCAGTGAACTCCTTGACAGAACACACCGTGTCAATGATGAACATGCCGTGTAGTGTGACATGGGGACTCGGCCGTGTAACTAACAACACAGGCCGATGTAACCTCTCATTGAACATGCGGTGTATCTATGGGAAACGCCATGTAGTCTTTTCCGAGGACAGGCCGTGTGGAGTAAGGCATGTGGCTGGGAAATGGGGTGATGTACATGCCGTGTGCGGGTATAACATACTGTGTAGTGTCAAGACGAGTAGTCGACCGTGTCATGAATGACACGGGAAGTTGGAAACGTACACCATACACACCGTGTAGATGTTATACATGGCGTGTAGTTTTGTTAAAACGGGATCTGTCTGGCTTAGCCATGTAAAAGCACCCAGGAAGGGGAAGGGAAGTCAAGTACACACCGTGTACACGTCGTGTAGTCTTGTGTTTCAAATTATGAAATTCCTTATTCATCTTTTTCCATTTATGGTTCATTAATTTATAGTCTTAATAATCTTGAATCTAAGGCGTGCTTTTGACCTTGTAGTGTAATTCCGCCTCGACGTCCACAAGTTCTTCGCCAGGAGAGCGGCAACGACTATACTCCAGAGATGGTGGGCCATGGGCTACCAGTGGACCCTCCAGCAGAGACAGATGCTGCGCTAGCCGTTTTACCAAACACAGGCATGAAGGTGCAGTTTAGTGAAGGCTTTATACGGTTCATGCAGACCATTTAGGGAGCACCGTTGGCTGCCACATCAATGGCCGAGCTGAAGCGTATCTTTCAGCAGTAGTATCTGCCTATGTTTTTAGGGGATGGTAGACCTCAGGCGGCAGAGTCTTGGATAGGATGCATGTAGACTATTTTCAAGAATCTTGAGACACCTCCAGGGTGGAGGGTCAAGGTCACGACTTACATGCTGTGTGATTTCTCCAAGGGGTGGTGGGATGTTACCACCCAGTCAGAGAACCCAGAGACCTGGCGTGGCAGGATTTTTAGAAAGTCTTTTATGACTTCTTCATTCCAGAGACGCTGAGTGCAGATAGAGCTCGAGAGATCATGAATCTGTAGCAAGGCGCTATGTTGGTGATGGACTATTCTTCTCATTTCACAGATCTCTATTGTTATGTGCCTATGCTAGTGGGTGATGAGACATTGAGAGCCAGATGTTTTGAGGATGGTCTTAGCTATGACATCCGAGTACTGGTAAATGTTTTCAGGTTGCCTATTGTACATGCTATTGTAAACCAGGCACTGATTACATAGAGGAACCTGTGGGAAGCTAGTGGTGTGGGCCATTGCAGTTCAACACCAGTTACTGGAACTATTTCTACTGGAAAGTGGAAGAGGCATATGGACTTCTCTCAGGGTGGAATTACCAGCCAGATGACTTCTTCAGGTGGCCCGGTCAGGTGCTACCATTGTGGTAGAGATGGGCACAAGAGACCGTAGTGTCCACGTGATCCAGTGGAGTGCCGAGCTTGTGGGAAGATGGGTCATCTGCAGTGCTTTTACTGGGCGTCCCTACCAGTGGTTAGTGAGAGGGGTTCTATGCAGACTCCGCATGTGGGAGCAGGACTAGTGGCATCTTACCAGTCAGGTAACTAGAATACGTCAGGGCGTGTAGGCCAAGATGGTGGTCATGGCAGTGGTAGCCAAACACCACGATCTCAGAGGCAGCCGGGTGGGACAACTCATGGTAGCATGGCTGTGTCCCAAGGCCGCGACACTAGGCAGGCATATGCAGTGCAATAGACCGAGCCGAAGCAGGATCCTGGACCTTCTACAGTCAGAGGAACTATTCTAGTAGCTTCTGTTTTATCTTCAGTGCTTTTTGATACGGGTGTTACACATTGTTCCATATCTTTTCCTATTTTGGAGAGCCTTGTGCTCTGTGTTTCTTCTTCTTCTTCTAATATCATGATGCTAGACACTCTGTTGGGGACTAGGACGGCTGGTACGTCAGTTCAAGGAGTTCCCCCTTGAGGTTGGTGGGTGTCACATTCTTTGGGACCTCTATGTCTTAGATATGACGAGCTATGGTGTCATTCTAAGGATGGACTGGTTGGTTCCCTTTCAAACCTTTATAGACTGCTATTGGCGTAGGGTGTGTTTCACGTCACTAGAGGGTGGAGAGTTTCTATACAAGGGTGATTGGGATGTTCAGGCAAGTCGAGATAGACCAGAGCATCATGGGCGAGGTGGTGTCGCTGCCCAGATTGTGAGTTTATATTTGGATGATTAGGGGACTTTTCAGACAGATTTCCCTCTAGTGGTTGATCGTTTCAGGGTTGTTTTCCCACATGACTTTTTAGGTCTACCTCTGGAGCGAGAGGTGGATTTCTCTATTTATCTTATGCCAAGAGCATCACCGGTGTCCATTCCTCTTTATAGGATGGCTACACCAGAGTTGAAGGAGCTTAAGAGGCAGTTAGAGGAGTTACATGCAAAGGTTTTTATCCGACCCAGTACTTCTCCTTAGAGTTCACCTATCCTTTTTGCGAAAAATTCGGATGGTACCCTCAGACATTGTGTGGATTATCAAAAATTGACCATGTTGATGATTACAAATCGATATCCCTTGCCGAGGATTGATGATATTTTTGATCAACTTCATGGAGCATGAGTGTTCTCGATGATTGACTTGAGGTCAGGATATCATCAGATGCGCGTGAGACCATCGGATATACCGCATACAGCTTTTCGGAACCGATATGGTCTGTACGAGTACATGGTTATTCCGTTCGGACACACGAACTCACCAGTAGTTTTCATGGCTCTGATGAATAATTTGTTCCATCCGTATCTAGATTCGTTTGTGGTAGTATTCATGGAATACATCTTGGTGTACTCTCACACTCGACACGACCGTGCCACCCATCTTGATATCATATTGAGTACACTAAGAGAGCATCAGCTATATGCTAAGCTCTCAAAGTGCCATTTTGGATGGACCAGAATCACTTCCTAGGTTATATCATCTAAGAGGACGGAGTTGCAATAGTCCCAGAGAAGGTGAGAGAAGTAGTTTCCCGGGAGCAGCCTTAGAATGTGTTTGAGAAACGGAGTTTCATAGGGATGGATAGTTACTACAGATGCTTCATACAGGACATATCCCTCTTAGCAGCGCTGTTGATGGGATTGACAAAGAAGGGTGTGAGGTTCGGTTGGTCAGAAGCTTGCAAGATAGCCTTCCATGATCTGAAAGTAAGGCTTACATTAGCACCAATCCTGATACTTCTAGAGCAGGGAAGGAGCTATACAGTTTACTGTGACGCACAAGGTATTGGGCTAGGAGCAGTGTTGATGTAGGGCGATCGAGTTGTTGCATACGGTTCTCGGTAGTTGAGGCCACATGAGAGGAATTACACGACGCATGATCTCGAGTTGGCTGCAGTTGTGCATGCATTGCGTTGTTGGTGTCGTTATCTCTTGGGATATCTTATTGTGGTGTTCACTGACGACAAAAGCCCCAAGTATATTTTTACTCAGTGTGAATTGAATATGAGGCAGAGGAATTGAGTCGAATACCTTCAGTCCTTTGATTTTGAGCTTGCCTACAAACCTGCTAAAGGTAAGGCAGTACACGATGCACTGAGCAGGAAGACTCAGATACATGATGTGCAGGAGGCCAATGGCGAGTGGAGGCTTATGGATTTGTTCTCTATGATGAATTTGGAGGTTCACGACAGTCAGGGGTACACCTATATTTCATCTTTAGCTGTAACTTCTACCCTCCCGGATAGAGTGAGGATGAGACAACTATATGATTTAGAAAGACTAGTTCTATGGGAGTCAGTGGCTAGTGAGAACCTCCTCCTGGTTGGATGATAGGAGACGATGAGGTTCTTCGTTTCCATGGAAGAATGTAGGTTCTAGGGGATATACGTGAGGAGCTGATGAATGAGTTTCATGCTTTAGATAGGGCAGTTCATCCCGCAGTTACCAAGATATATCGTGACTTGAGACGTCAGAACTGGTGGCCAGGTATGAAGAGAGAGATAGCTGGTTTTGTTACGAGGTGTTCCACTTGATAGCAGGTGAAGGCGGAACATCAGAGACTAGATGGACCATTACAGTAGTTACCCATTTTGGAGTGGAATTGGGATGATGTCGCGATGGATTTCGTGACTGGATTTCCGATATCACCTCGAGGCAATAATGTTGTGTGGGATGTTGTGGACAGACTCACGATGGTAGCTCACTTTTTTCTGATCAAGGAGACCTTCAGTGTTGATGAGATCAAAATGATATATACCCGAGAGGTCGTAAGTCTTCATGGGGTCCCGCGTTCTATCATTTCAGATAGGGACGCCCGCTTTACGTCTCGTTTCTGGTAGAGTTTTCAGAGGGCACATGGTACATAGGTGCTTCTGAGCATTGCTTACCACCATCAAACAGATATCCAGTCAGAGCGTACGATTCAGGTGCTTGAGGACATGCTGCGTGCATGTGTCCTAGACTTTGGGGGATCTTGGGTGAAGCACGTACCCTTAGTCGAGTTTTCCTATAATAATAGTTTTCAGGAATCTATAGAGATGGCACCATATGATGCTTTATATGGTAGTCCATGCCTATCACCTTTGTGCTGGTTAGAGGTTGGTTAGAAAACTTTATTGGGACCACAGCTTTTGTAGGAGACTACGGAGCAAATCCCGTTGATTCAGAAGCAGATGGCTACCGCGCAGTCTCATCAGAAGTCTTATGCTTATCGCCATAGATGACCTTTGGAGTTAGTGGTCGGGGATCAGGTTTTCTTGCATGTTTCGCTGAGGCTGGGACACAGGAAGATCAGGAGATAGGGTAAACTATCACCGAGGTATGTGGGGCTGTTTGAGATTTTGGAGAGAGTCATGCTGGTTTCCTACCGACTGTAGTTACCACAATGGTACCAGGACATGCACGACGTCTTCCATGTATCTTTGTTGTGCCACTATCATTCAGACTCATCTCACACCATTCATCCCAAGGAGGTTGAGCTTGGGTTAGATGCGTCCATTGAGGAGCATTTGATTCTTATCGTTGGTAGGATCACGAAGGTTCTCCGAGGCTGGTCAGTTCCTCTCGTATGGGTGCTATGGTAGCATGGATGAGTACGGGATGAAACCTGGGAGCGGGAGACCGACGTACGTGCTCAGTGGCCGGAGTTGTTCACAGCTATATCTTTTCCACCCTTGGATGGGAAATTCAGGGATGAATTGCTTTAAAGGGGGATGATTGTAAGAACCCTGTTCTTATTTTTGAGGTACGAGTTTCTTCTTTTCTCTTTTCCTTAAGTGTTTTTAAGAAAATATGTAAAAATGGGGAAAAATCCTTATTTTGGAAAGTACATGCCATTTACTTTTCCACACACCGGGTGATTTTGGATGTGTTGGATAAGTACACAGGGCGTGTGGCCATGTCAGTGATGAAGGGTGTAGGAACCAAATACACGCCATGTAGTGGTCCCTTACACATCGTGTAGTCAGTCGACATTCGAATAGTAAGTCGGTGGATAGCTGTGGGGAAGCACACACCGTGTAATCATGAAGACATGCTGTGTAGTCATATCGTCCAGTGAACAGTGCCACGCTGGCGGAAAGCCATCAGGGGAACAGTTAAATGAAATAAGTACACGCAGTGTACATGGAAGTACACACCAAGTACTTTGTTTTTTTCTCTTAAATGGGAAGTATCTTCCCCTGTTCACTGGGAAGGCTTAGAACTGGAGGAGAGCAGCGGAAGAGGGAGGCCGAACCATGGGAGATCCACCAATCAAGCTTTTGGAATCCCATTCCGCCTTGGACAGTCTGATTGGAACCGCGCGGGTAAGCCCTCCCCTCTCCCGGCATGTATCTTATCAATTCTTCCCTTAACTAGAGTTATTTACATTTGAACGAGTTTGATTCTAATCCAGATCTACATCATAATTGGTAATTTCGGTATTCATCGTTCGTTTATAGCGCTCTTTGGTGTATAAGTTAGGAGGTTTAGTGTTTATTTTCCAACTATTGTGCGTTTTTTGAGTTTTTTAGCTATGAACCCATGTTGGGGTATCGTGAGGTAGAGGTCGTTGCTAATTTAACAACCTATAACTCTATAGGTAAATAAATAAAGTTGTAAAAATGACGTTTGGGATCGCTTCTTGGATCCATGACCATCCAGAGGGGTGAGTTCCTCTGTTTAGCCATTTGGCCGAGATACCCGAGGGTATTCCATGTTTAATTATGCACTACTCTTGCCTTGAGAGGAATTGTATTTAAATTGCATGTTTATATGTTGGGCACATCCTAGATACTTATTCTTGAGGGTGGTGAATTACTATAGCCTGAGGGCATGACTGTATTAGCCAGAGGGTGTGACTGAATTTGCCTGAGGGTGTCACTGTATAGCCTGAGGACGACGTTCTATTTTCGCCTGAGGGAAACCATTCATGCATGAGGGCTTGACTTCTGTGCCCGAGGGAGAAACTTCCTATACCTGAGGGGGTAACTTCAGTGTAGCATGATGGCAATATTCTATTTTTCCTGAGGGAAATGCGTGAGGGAAGGGTACTATATAGCCTGAGGGCAAGCCTGAGGGTGTGGTTTTACTATATAAGCCGGCGGGCGTGGTTTTACTATATTAGCCTGAGGGCAAGATTCTGGTTGGCCTGAGGGTATGATTCTGTTGAAAACAGAAGGTTAAAATGGAAATGGAAATGAAACGGGTAGTGATAGTTTCTTTTGAGTACTTACTAGTTTACTGCATTTTACTTTTGCACATTGTTGTCGCATGTTTACACACAATTGGGCATGAGCCTTTGGTGGTTGCCTACTGGGATATATTTATCACACCCTGTTTGTGCCATGATTTTTGGGAAAACATATTATATTGTTGCAGGTGTAGATAAGGGAAAAGGTCCTTATACAGGTAAATGATTATTGCGTAGGAGTAGGGGAGAATGGGACCGGGCTGTGCCTTGCGATGCTACCGACTGTTTTTCTCTATTTTTCTTTCACGTACTTGTATAATACTATATTTTTGTGTAACATTCTCTGGCTGCTTTCTTAGGATTTGAGGCATGTTGCACCATTATTTATATACTGGTTGGATATTTCTACTATTTTTGTTAAATTCAGTTGTGTATGGTTTACTGCTTTCGTTGTTGCTGTACATTTTATTTCATTCTGCTGCATTAAACTTTGAGAAATGAGGGAATAGTTTCCCCACTATCAGACCTAGGCCCTCGCTACTAGTAGACAGCCTCTGGCATTTGGGGAAACTCTCTTGAGGTCATGTGGAGAATCTGATTTGGGGAGCTCGTTGCGTGGAACCCAGAACCAGGACGTTACATGTTTCAAAAAATATTTCAAAGATAACATATATTGAATCATAGAAATTCATAAGTTAGGGTAATAAATATGTTTCAATTTTATTTTGTTAAATAACTCTATATGTGTTTAATAGTTGAACCAAACATATACATAATTTTCCTTTTATTCTATCTAATGTACAGAAATATGTGGAATCAGGTAAACAATCAAGGAGACAAGCAATGTGATGACATCCTCCAATGTAATTTCCAATCTGATGGGAGAAAGAATCGCAAATTTATTCATGATACATGGTAAGATTACATAAGATCTGAATAGAAAAATTTATTATGAGTATTTTATAAATCCCCCACATAGCGAAAAATATGTGATTGAGATTTTTATGTGTAAAGGCCTACAACATTCAATGGATCATATGATCCCTTAATCACAGAACAATGGATAAAATCCATTAAAAACATTCTATATCATTCAATGGTATGAGAAAGAGAATGTTCTTCAGATATTTATATTATAGAAGGAAAATGTGAATAGTGATGGAAATTTATCTAGTATACAATGCTTGAGTAAGAGAAAGAAGCGATGGAGTGGAAGAAATTCTATAAATTTTTTTAATAAATATTTCCCTCACACTCTTCAACTTAAAATCGAAGGGGATTTACATTACCTCAAGAACAAATACTATGAATATATCAGGGAGTACAAGGAAAACATCCCAATATTTAAAGGGATCATCTCAAAATTTTTCATTACCCACGAATGCAAGGTTGAATTCTTCTGTGTTGGGATAAATAATATTCTAATAAAATCCCAGTCGATATGTGTCATTGATAGCTATGAGAAAATTTTCTGATGTGACCTCAATATTAAAAGGGACACCAAAAAATCTCAAGGAAATCCCATGAATAAGAAGTGTAAAGTGGATTTGAATTATGGCGGTCTTGTGTATAAATCTAATGGTGTCTATAAATTTCATCATCCAACATGTAAATGGTTTGGGATAAAGCACCAAATAAATTACCTAGGGAAACGATGAAATTATTTAGGTGGGGGAAGGTAGGTCACCTAGGTAATGATTTATGATAGGAGTGACCCACTAATATAATTTTGGAAAGGAATGGTCGGGTCCATCATATTCATATTGTTCATTTTTTCATCTTGATGAAAAATGGAACTTTTCAATTCATAACTCTTCGTCAAGGGTTTTTTTAGACAACTAACAACATCGAAAGAATTAAGGAGGGGATTTATTTCATCAAACCACAATGGTGGATCTTGATAATGAAGATATGATAGGTGTACTAATTATTAATTCCATAATATCGAATATACAATTTGATTATTGTTCTAATTACTCTTTCAAATCATGAATGTTTAGAAGAACTATTCAAACACCAAAAAATGGATATGAAGTAGAGTTATCAATGAAAATCTGAAATCAGGAAATTATAGAATCTAGAGTATATAAATCTGCACCTATCACAATATATGGGATGAACTTCCCTGAAAAACTTTTCATACACCCCTTCTAATAATTTGATTAAAATATTGGCATATACTATCTTTCCAAATATATATCCAACATTAATTCTTATGCGAAGGAAATCACTCTCCATATTTTGAACTGAACTTTAATTCCATACATGTTTAAGGAGGACGATGAATATTATTCAAAACCAATATCACTAGCATGGATATTATTTACCCTTTATAAATCATATATATATAAAATTATTTAGTTTACATAAATTACCATTATTTATGAAATTCTTATTGTGAGGGAAAATATTGATGTGTTTCATGAAAAATTTCATGTTCTTCCTACTACTTCAGATGTTAAATTTTCAATAGAGAATATACCTAGGGTGTTATCATTATACAAGACTCTATACAGAGTTGATGTTTTGAAACATGAGTGGTTGAATATACCACTATAAGATAATCTAGACAAATAATTTATATTTTTAAGTGATTCCCCATGGGGTGAACCAGTCCTCTTCGCCAACAAGATTGATGGGTCGATGCGCCTTTTCATTGATTACCATGAGCTCAAAAATATCACATTAAAGAACATATATACTCTACCACAGATTGAGGAATTGATCGCTCAGATATATAGAGAAAAATAAATCTCCACAGTGGATTGGTGGTTGGTATATTTTCATGTTTGGGAGAAGAAGCAGTACATCCCCAAGACATGTTTTCGAACAAGGTATGATTATTATGAGTTCATAGTAATGCATATCAAACTCACTAATGATATTTAAATACACATGTACTTTATGAATTGTAGCTTTAGAGATTACCTCAGTAATGTTTTGGTAGTCATTATCAATGATATTTTAATATTCTCCAAAACCAAGGAAGAGCATGAGGAGCATTGGAAAACTATTCTAAAGACCTTACAAATAGAGTATCTTTATTCAAGGTATATTAATTGTGAATTCTACTTAAAGTAAGTCTCAATAATGTAGAATATCGTCAAATTAAATGGGATATATTTAGACCCTTAACATATAATTAATTGAATGATGGATGAGGTAAACATTAGTAATAGATACATATAGTTTCTATGGATTAGCTGGGTATTATCGATGATTTTTGATAAACTTAGTCTGATATTCAAACTCTATAACCAAGATAACATGGAAAGGATTAATTTTTTCATAGAATTATTAATGTCATTTGAGATTTAGGGGGTTGAAAATGAGGATTATCACTACAACTTTTCATACTCTACCAACAATTTTATAAATTTTCATATAATTAAACAATTCTTCAGTGAAGTTATAGGGATGTGTGTTAATGTAGGATGATAAATTCATAGCCAATTCTTGAAGTCTTCTGATGATTCATGAATGAAATTAACTAATGAATAATATTGAGTTTGTTTTAGTTAATTTCACTTTGAAAATATTTAGGAATCATCCATTTTGGGAGAAGTGTAAATTATTTACAAATTAAAATAGTTTCAAATATATATTCACATAGAAAGATCTGAACATGTGCTAATGAAGATGGTAGAAAAGGTCAATGGATATGATTGAACAATACACTAACATCATAATAAATTAAATAAAGTGGAAGACTCTATACATATAAATAACCTAGAAACTATATAATTGATGTTTATTAAGAGGGATATGATCTTCTTAGATTTGGAAAGGATCCAAATGGGAATCATAAAAGAAAGAATATAATCAATCCCTTGAAAAATGATTTCTCTACTATATATTTTGGAGAGGATAAAATATTTTTAAATATATTATGTGGGAAATCAAAGAGAAAGTGGGAACTATAAAAAAGGGAAATCCCCAAAGTTCAATAATAATGAAGAAGGTGTTATAAGATTTGGGTCAAGATAATGTGTACAGTCAAATCCTGAGTTAATGAAGAAGATGTTAAATGCATGACATAGCTGAACCTTCAATATTAATCATGAAAGAAAAAAGATGTATTATGTTATCCAAAACACTATTTGTATAACAATATGAAGAAGGATATTGTAGAATATAGATAATGTTGTCTTGTATGTCCCCAAGTGATGGTGAAATAAAAAAAATCTAAGGGGTTTCTACAACCATTTCCTATATCTATATGAAAATGGGAAATCATCACCCTGGAATTTGTTAACCAACTTCCTAAGACATCTAGATGAAACAATTATATCTGGGTAATGTGGGATCATCAGAACAATATTGCACAATTCATAGCAATTCATGTGGATTTCTCACTAGAGCAATGTTCATTGATATACATCAAATAGGATATATGGATAAATGGTTTAGAAAAATCAATTGTATTATATCAATATCTGAGAATAACCTCTATATTTTGAAAAATTATCCCTCATTATATGAACACTGTGCTTATATTTAGTACATCCAATTGTCCTCAAACTGATGGTCAATCTAAGAGGATTATTCAGACACTATAAGACATGTTGCGAGAATGTTCTTATGGAATTCAAAGAATTGTGAGACAAATATCTACCTGTAGTAATGTTACCATATAAAAAATGATTCCAATCCAGAATCCAAATGCCCCCCTATGAAGCCCATTATGGGAAGAGGTGTTGAATAATAGAATGTTGGTATGATGTTGTGGAATGAAAAAACCAAGGTCCTAAAATGGGTGATGAAATAAGAGAAAACATTTAGACCAATAATCAACACATCATGGTTATTTAGAGTCGAAAGATGAGCTATGCAGACAATTGTCGAAGATACATAGAGTTTGATGTTAGAGACACGATATTCCTCCAAATATCTACATTAAAGAGGGTGATTCTATTTTGGAATATTTTAATTAATTGTCTTAGATACATGGTCCCCTTTCAGATCCCTAATATCATAAGGGAAGTGGTATATTCACTAACACTACAACCAAACCAATCTCAATTACATAATGTATTCCATGTATCCCAATTAAAAAACTACACACTATACCAATAAAATGTACTCAATCCAAAGGTGGTACCATTGGTAGATAACCAATCCTATAGGAATAATCCTATGAAAATCATAGATCATAGGGAAGAGTTCTAAAAAACATGACAATGCACCTTGTCAAAGTGGTATGGAGAATTCACATGTATGAAGAATCGATGCCAGAACCAGTGGATGTGACGAAACAAGGTTATCCTCATATTTTTTAATATGGGAAAGGAAAATTTTGAGGGTGAAATTTCTTAAGGGGTGATTGAAATTACCCAGACATTTATAAATAAAGTACCACTTTAAATTTAAATAAATATTTATTATGTAATATGGATATTTAAATCACATGGACTTCATTAATTATGTTTTATCCTTTAATATTTAAATGGAAATTATGAATTTTCACCATTGATAATATAATTGTTGAACAGTGACCACATTATTATTATAAATACAGGGTCATAAAAAATCAAAATAACATTGAAAATGGATTTGATGACATCAACCAATAGGATTGTACCCTATTAATACCATTTAGCAGAGATTTAGTGGGAGGTAAAATCACTGTGATTTTTCTATAACCATGCACAAGATGAGATCCAATAACAAATGCATGAGAGAAACCATTTACTAGCGAATTTTATGATCATCGATATAATGAACCAAACAAAGTATGTTGAACCACCCCATGAAAGAATCAGTGTCATGCACCTTAATCCTAGGGTATTTTATGGTGTATTTAAGGGAAAAGTATCAAGACCATATAATTATTATTATTTAAATTATTGTTTATAGAATAATGAATATATTTTCCTTCTTTTTATTATTAATATGTAATTTTTTTATTTTGATTCAATAATACACAAATAGTATTTTTGTTATTATTCATATTCATTTAAAGAATTTATTATGAATAATTATAGGATTTTCTAAATAAATGATATTTTTATAAAATATTATTATTAAAATAAGAATATAAAAAATAATATATATTTTTTATCAAGTCAAAATTAATTTTTATATGTATTCAAAAAGGGATATTGTCAAAAAAATACCTCATGTATAAATGAATGAATATTTGATTTAAAAATTTAAAAATAAAATATTTTGAAAATTATGTAGAAAAAATAATTATTTTTTATTGAATCATAACATTAAAAGTATTCAATTGTTAATTTTTCATAAATTTCTGAAATAGAATTTTCAAGTACGAATTAAATAACATATAAGTATATTTTGAATAATATAACATCATAATGACACAAAGTGTTATAATAAATAATATTAATGGTATCCACAATCAAATATATTTTTTAGCTTTAAAATAATTTGATTTTAAGATTATTTCATTAATTTTATATAGTCATTATGAATCCTCTAAAACCATTAATATATTTTTAGGTTTTAAAAACATTTCATTAAAATTTTGAATCACCTCCACATAAGAAAGGAATGTATTTTATTATTTTCATCCCTCAGACCTATAAAATAATTATATCATATCACATTTGTAAGAAACCATTGGAAAACCATTGGAAAGTTTGTGGTTTTGGATATTTTATTTCGTAGAGTCAAAATCATAAATAATAAATAAATACCCCTCTTTTCCTATATAAAGGCACCCGATATCCTTTTACAAATCAATAAAACTAATTAATGTGTGTTCATAATCTGCCCTCAACTCTTTAGAGTTCTACTTAGGCACCACCATCCTCTCATTAAGAACTTCCGAAGATTTTGGGATTTCAATCTTCTCATTTCGATTCAAGCACTTCTTCTATGTTATGTATCTTAAATTCCATTTTCTTATATTGGGATATGTTATAAAATATTCCTCTTACTATATGATTATGTTATAAATGATGAGATCTCTATTTCACTCTCATTAATCCTCCCATGAACCTCTATATACACCCATTACCAGACCAAAATCATGTTGTGATTATTTTATTTATTCTTGTTTCTTAATTAACTCATTCCTTATTTTTCCAATTTCTAATGTTGGGAGATGGTTCTTCATGTCCCTATTGCGTTCCATTTTTTAACAATGTGATTAGAGTCCCCATTCCCTCACATCAAACCATTTTTATGAATCATTATTTCATACAGTAATGTTTCTGAAATTTCATCATGATCTTCTATGCCAATACACTTATGTAGTGAATACCATCCCAATTTACTATCAAGGGTATCCACAATAATTTAGATATACACTTTAATTGGGGACACAAATATATGAATTCGACACTCCTTGATCATGGAATAAATTATTATGATGAATGAATCCATGTGTCACACTTAATCTTGTGAATGAAATGAAATTGATGCATTCATCCGATATTATATACAGCTATAATGCATTGGGTAATGTTTAGTATCACTAAGCTTCTTGTTTGTATAAGAAGTAAACATGATTCTTTTATGGGAAATTTTCTACCATGATGTCATGGTAGTTCGTACTTGACCTATGTTTATGATGTATTGATTGATGTTTTTGCCACATTTCACATGTTATGATTTACATGCTATGTAATGTATCATTAATCATGTTTCTTATTACTACTATTTTTATAAGCTATTTATATGCATATTTTCTAGAATGTATCACTTTATTCCATGTTTATTACCATACCGGGCTTTACAGCTCAACCATTTCTTATATCTATCATAGGTTATCCCAAGAAGATTTAAAATCCATGGAATATTATTACCATGTTATGGAAGTTCACTTTCCAAATTAACTTTTAAATTTTCAAACACTTAAATGGGGAAAGTGAAAACCATCACATTTAAAGAAAATCAAGTAGAAAAAGAGACAAATAACTTATTAAAGACAATCATAAGTTCGTTGGAATCACATTTCTCAAACAATTTCCAAAGAAAGAAATTTACCGGTCTCTTTGGATCATCATTTAAGATATCTTCATAATGATATGCTAGATAGTCCCAAGATTGTATATACTCTTCTTTACTAATCTTCCCAATTTTTAATCCTCTAACCAATATGCGATCATTCTTTTCAATCCACTCACATTTTTCCCTCGTAGTATCCACTTGGAGTAATCTTCCCTTAATTTGTTCAACATCTTCTTTCGTCACCTTAATCTTCAGAACAACCTCCTCCATTTCTTCACCAGAGTGCATGAGTAGATCCATCTTTTCTTCTAGATATGTGGTCTTCTGTCTCTGCGAGATGTCGGGATTCTGTACCTCACATTGTTGTCTAGGTAGGAGAGCACCCTCCTTCACCATCATCACCCCCTCAAATCGCAGATGTATCTCCTCTTGCTGATCCTCCAACATCTTTTCGGCATCCCCATGAGGGGTCGCCAAAGCTATTGAGGTACCATTTGCCTTAGAGACCTCATTGTCGTGCTCTTGAGACTAGATGTCTCCAACTTTCTAAACTTCCTTTCGTTCCACCACCTGGACCTCATGTTCATTTGGATTAATTTTTTTTGACTGACTGAGTCTCTATAGGTCTACGAAGGTAGGAGTAGTCTTTGCGCCCATTTGGTTTCAACTTCTTGGAAACAATGAAACTCCATGGGTCCATGTTTTCTTTATTTCCCTTCTTCCTTCTTGGACTATGCAGGCCTGTACCGACCACTCCTATAACATAATCATCTGAGAGTAGTCCATCTCCATCAGACTCAGTGGAACAAATGGAGTTTTTTTCAATCCCTCCCTTGTTACTCAAACAATCATAACAGTTGTTTATGAAGAGACTAGCCAAAGTCCTTATATTGGTGTGCCTTCTTACACCATGCGATGTCTGATGCGACACCTAACCATCCATAGACTTATTCTCTCCATTCAGTTGGACTGCCCTTCCAGAGTTGTTACTACTTTGTGCACAGAAACCCATAGCATAGGGTCATGGATTTGGGATCACATCACCATTTGGACCCCCTACAATCAAATTTTCACCAAAAGGACTCACCAGATAGCTCCTCACCTTGTTAAAATTTTAGATACCCTCGGTTTAGGAGGTAAGAACTTAACTGGTTTTTTCTTCACTGCAACCTAATGACAATAGGCTTCTTGATCATTTTGGTTGAATTAAGTGTAATATTATGTAAAAAATCATTCATTATTCTGAAATAAAGGGAATGGTTGTTATAATATGTTGACAAATAAACCAAATGGTGCTCTCAATCCCCATAGTCTAGAGACAAATGCAAGGATTTCAATACAAAGATGAGGGTATTATCTCACCACAAAGATAACTCCTCAAGAAAAATCAGTTGATATTAATGAATAAAAATTTGATTATCCAACCACTCAATAGGTGTGAAATTACAAAGAACTATAATAGATAAATGTGTTGAAATGTAATTGTAACCAAATTCAATAAATAGGACCATAAATGTCAAAATCATAGAGTCTTTGGGAAATAACTAGAACAAAAACTCTTATATTCGCCACCATATTCCAAATATTTTTTATCCATTACACGCATGACCCCTATGTGGTTTTTTCTTCTTATTAAACCTTTAATAATTAAACCATCAAAATCATGATGAAAAAGTTCATTATTGAAAAATGAAAACTAGTATGATACCACCATGTTTTTCATAATGATTCTATTACAAATAAGTTTACTATTCTAAATTTAAATAAAAAATGGAATGTAAATATTTTCATCAATCTTATAAAAATAATTCTTTTGAAACATTCCAATGGATAATGTGAAATATATATCAGCACACATGTTCATCAAATGAGGTATATATAATAATTATTATTAAAATGGAAATGGATAAGCTTTCCACTCTAGAAAGACGTGAGTAAATCATTTCGACTAATAATTATTATGTTTATGAATTTTAAATCATATCACCATTCTTAATATAAAATTGGTAATTTTTTTAGCAGGATTACCAGACTTCATAGTGAAATATGTCTTTAGGTTTACACACACTCTCGAAATCCCAATCATAGAGGGGGTTAAGTGATAATCATAGAGAAGAAATTACCCATCGTAATGATTTTTTAGTTACTATTTTCAACATTAAAATATATGTTCCTCCCTCTAAACTAAATTGGATCACATGTCATTGATGTTAAATTAACCATTAAAAGAAATATTTTCCTGTTTAATCAACCATTTTAAAAAACCCATTTAAATAACCATATTTTCATGTTTTTATAACATGAATTTCATTTCCAAAACAATACAACAAATGGTTTTCATAAATAATATATAACATTAATATAAAAAATATATAACATTAATATAAAAAATTAAAAATTTAAATCGTAAAACATTTCATTTCTAGTATTTCATTAAAAACATTATTGAATTAATTCTTATCAAATAAACACCATTTTCTATAAATAAACACTTAATTATATGTAGAATTTGGAATGGTAACATATCCCACATTCCATTCCATTTCAAAAAGTTCATCAAGAGACACAATTATATATTTAGAAATCAAATAGAAATCCAATATAAATTAAACATAAATCAATGGTTTTAATTTATAGTTATTTATTTATAAGAACGCCATAATCATGAATGTAAATGACAAAAAACCAACACATGATCCTAAAAAGGATAGTTGATGGATGGAAAAAATAATTGGGGGAGCCACAAAACACGATTATCACAAAATCTAATCCTATTAATTTTTTCTACAATAAAGTTAGGGAGATAAAATAGTCAAATTCATGATTCCCACAAAAAACCCTATAAACAATGAAGAGTATGAAACTAAATTAGTAGAGGAAATTTCCACGAACTAGGATTATGGAAAAAGATATATCTAACCTCCCTTACCCTGATCTCTAATAATAAGAACAAGAGAGAACTGAATCTCCCATATATAATTTCTAGAATGCCTAAAAACCCTTCATGAACATACCTAATCTTAAATTTTACCCAATTAATGTAGTATTATTATGTTAGATGATGTAAAATGTGTTAATTGGGTCATTATTATCTTATATAGAGAATTAACAATGTCAGATTTACCATTGTTTGTATATTAGGAGAAATTCAATCAATTAAACAACTGATACCCTCATATAACACCCTAGATCATTCCATTATGATGAAACCTAGTGTGTTTTGCGACATGGAACAACCACCTCCAGGCCTCGTTGGAGGTTATGAATACTTTTATTCGTATATAAGCTATAATAAGGCCAATCCCTGGTATATAAGTTTTGAAAATTTTGGCCTTTCAATTTCACATCAAAGACATACCACAACCACCATGTGGTCATGGTCCTAGCTATTTCTCACCCAAAAGACCAAAATATCGTTTTCAGACTCCACACACCTCCAAATATTCTAAAAATTTAATAATAACTCAAGGATCCTTTGAAGATTTGGAAAAATATAAAACATAAATGTTAAAATTGTCATTATATAATAAGTATCCCCACTATAAATGTTCTCTTCTACTGGAAGTCATATCATGAATACTTCTTATCAATAATATGGTGTTATAACTCTCTCATAAAATCCACACTCACCCCGGATTAATTAGAATAAGAACCAATATACAATATCACTAACACAAAGGTTATGATCATTCAATTAAGAAACATTATTTAGAAATAAAAATCTAAATTGGTTGATCTATGCTTGATAAATAGGGATCTATATATGTGAATTTCCTCCAAGAGTAATACATTAGAATATTCATAGGGATAAATTTTTTGTTCTTCCACATGAAACATGTTTTTAATCGACGTCATCTATAGTACAAAGATGTGAAGGATGAGGGGGAATACATTAATCTTTTGATCACCGATGACATTAATCAGCAACTCACAAAAGATGTGACGGAATCATGTAAGAATTTTCATACTCGTCATTGTTGTGCCACATAAAAATGGGATGTAATTGCATCTCTTGATAAACATTCTTTCATGTGGCACAACAAAATGATGAAGAGTATTAACATTCATTCAATAATGTAAGGGAGTTAAAATAGTCAAATTCATGATTCTCTTCAAGAACTCCTCTCAATTCTGCGGATGTGGAGGACTGTATTAAACATGTGATCCCTGATGAGATCAATCTGTTACTCACCAATTATGTGACCGATGAGGAGGTACTTTTGGCTCTGAAACATACCCACCCCACTAAGGCCCCGGGCCTGGATGGTTTCCACGCCCTCTTCTTCAAAAAATACTGGCACATTATCAGTACTGACATTTGCAATTTGATGAGGAATATTTGGGTCGGGAAAACAAGAATTACTACCACCAATGAAACTGTCCTCATCCTCATTCCTAAAATTAAAAAACCTCTAGCGGTCCATGAATTCAGACCCATCACTCTTTGCAATGTCTCTTACATTATGTTCTCAATGATCTTAGTTAATCTGCTGCGTCCTTTGTTACCTGAAATCATCTCGGAAAACCAGACTGCTTTCATGGCAAAGAGACTGATCACTGATAACGAAATTTTGGCCCATGAAGTGTTCCACTACATGAAAACATGCTCCACCATGAAAAAAGAAACTGTGGATTAGAAACTGGATGTGATTAAGGCCTATGATAATGTGGAATGGCACTTCCTTAGAGCTGTAATGCTAAAAATGGGCTTTTGTTCCAAATGGGTTGATATGGTCATGCATTGTGTCTTGACAGTCTCTTTCTGAATCAAGGTCAATGGGGAGCTCACCTGAGGATTCTCCCCTTCCAGGGGCCTTCGACAGGGAGATCCTCTCTCCTCGTTTCCCTTTATCTTGGTGGATGATGTTTTTTCTAACCTTATTTCTATGGCTACAACCTCAAACTAATGACATGTGGAAATAGTGTTCCATGTTAGTCCACTAGTTTCACATCTTTTCTTCACTGACGACTGCCTCCTTTTCTCGAGATCATCCCCAAATAAATTCTGGGTAATCATCCATGCGATCCAACAGTACGAGAGGGTGCATGGTTATTCAATCAATCATGGAAAATCGGAAATGTCTTTCAGCGTAGCGGTACCTCCTTCCAAGAAAGAAGTACTCTATGAATTTAAAGCCATCCAATTGGTAGAGAAACACCAGAAGTACGTCCAGATTCCCAGAGATATTGGCCTCTCCAAAAAATAAAACTTTTCATCCTTGATGGACAGGATTGAGAAGAAAATCCAATGACAGAACCCCAAAAAAATTTCCAAATCCAGCAAGAAGATCCTTATTAAATCCGTCATCCAGTCTATCCCTAGCTATTTATGTCCATGTTTAATCTTCTGTTGGCCATTTTCAACCTGATCCACACATGAATAGCCAACATCTGGTGGGGGAAGAATGATGGAAGGAATAAAAACCACTAAATTTCATTGAAGAAACTATGCAAACCCAAGTCTGAGGGAGGTATGGGATTCAGGAATCATTTTCACATTAATGCTGCACTAGTGGCTAAGCAAGCCTGGTGCCTGAATCACCATCCTTTATCTCTCTATGTGCGCGTTATTCGAGCAAAATACCTTCCCTACATGGACTTCCATGTCTCCTCTCTTGGCCCCCTTCCAAGCTTCCTCTGGTGAAGCATTTGGGTGGCCTGTAGTCTCCTGGAAAAAGGGATGAGTCAGAGGATTGGGAATGGCCAAACTGTTAGCATTTGGACCGACCCCTGGCTGATTGATGAGGAAGGAGTACGAGCCTCATCCCTTGTCCATCCATGGTTCTATGATTCCACGGTCAGGTGCCTTTTTTTCTGATCAGTGTCCTAGAAAGTGTTTGAAGAATATTCACACATGGTTCAATGATAGAGAGAAATTAATTATCCTGAGTACCCCTTGGGTCCCAGATGCAAGCCTCGACCATCTTGTCTAGATCAATGACCTGTTGGGAGCATACACAGTGAGGTCTGGATAACGGATCTCAATTAGAAATCATTCAGTTGATTGGGATGGGGAACCCTAGAAGTCCATTTGGAAAAACAATGTTCCCCAAAAAATCCACCACTTCTGGTGGCAGGTGTGCACGAGCGCCATTCCTACCACGAGCCTTCTCGCCTTCCGGCACATTTCCAATGATGATTCATTCCCTTTTCGCCCGAACGTCTCATAATCCCCCTTGAACCCCATCATCCAGTTCCCAAGGGCTACCGAAATTTGGTACAAATGAGGCTCTGCCTCAGCCACTTCACTGGCAATGGCCTCGGAACCCCATCCTTCCTGATGCAATGGTGTTCCTACTTCTCGTCGGCTAATCCAAGATCACTTTACACCCTGGCCTAGATCATCTGGGTCCGTCACAATGAGGTAGTTTTCAACCATGTTCATAGAACCCCCAATTTATGGATTCAAAGGGCCTCTTCGTGGATTGAGGGATGGAAGCACCACAATGGTCAACATAAGCCCTTTGGAACCCATTCTTTTCCCTCTGACTGGTGTCCTCCACGTGAAGGGATTATTATGATTAATTAGGATGTGTCTCTCCCCAAGGATGGGTCTATCTCCCACATCATCCTGGCCTGAAATCATCAGGGGAAAATCATTACGGCCAAACATGAATCATACTCCACTTTTTGGGAACTTGTGGTGGCTGAGGCTACTGCCATCCTTTCTGGTTTAATTCTCACTAAGGATCACGGAGTGGATAAAATCATCCTTGAGTCAGACTGTCTCACCATTATCGATGCTATCAATTTCAAAAATGGTGGCCTCTAGTCTTTTGAATCCCTCATCAAGATAATCATTTCACTCCATCAAGGATTATAAATATGAAATTTATCCTTTACTAAAAGGGAAGGAAACAATGATTTCCATCAGTTGGTGGCCTCAGGCCCCTATGATGTTGACAAGCTCTTGCAGGACCATTTCCCTTCATGGCTTTGCAATTGTATGTTTTCTGATCTCCGATGTTAATGAATCAATATTTTCAAAATAAAAGCTCCCAATATAGTCAAATATTCTAATGGGATAAATGACCTCAAATGGTTCCTGGTATCTTAGTTCTAACTCCCATTAATTTTTAAGTTGTCGATGACCCATCTAGGGTGAGACTCTTAAAAAAAAGGTCACCAATTAAGAACACCAAAGGGAATCGATGAATATCAATAGGGTAATTTAAATTAATATGTACCATTTTCATTCAATAATTATTTAAATAAATATATATCATTTTCTATTAAAATAAATTAGTTCTAACAGAGGAAAAACATCCAATCATTGTCCAAAAATGAAAATATATACATAGATATTAAAACAAGTCCTCAAATAGTTCTATATTGATTGATGAATGGTAGTTATTACTATTTAAAAAATCAACCAAGACTAAGATAAAATACCAATATCTTATAAATTCAAGGAATATAGAATAGATCACATCATCAAAACCTTTTATAACACATTCTATCTATCTATCTATCTAGGGATGATAGGTCTTGCTCTCCATTCCATGGGAACTCTACACCTCTATGTGGCCTCTTTAAAAATGGGATGTAAACATAGGATCCCTATTAAAAAAAATAAAAGAAATAAAATCATGCAATTTATCAGTATCGTACAAATAAATATTTCACATGACCTAACTTTTTGTGGTGTTACATATTAGATTAATGTGAGCTAATTTGGAAAATCTATCAATTACCCCCAAAATTGTCGTTCATTGAGGTGTACATAAAAACCCAACCAAAAATGTAAATAAAATCTTATCCCAACAAGATTATATAATATAAATTATATAAATCATAGAAAAATTCTGTTTATGAGAATACCAAAATTTTTTACATGTATAAAAATATGAAAAATTGTCCACAACATCTGGTTGTATAATTGGAAAATAGATTCATCCCCCCATATCATAATTTTTTTTCATATTTATAGTTTTTCTCGATCATTAGGAATTATTGAAATACCCCACCATATCCTTCCTCAAGGGAAACATAATAAAAAATTATATAGAAGAATAGGAATTTTGAGACAATTCATTATTAGTCCACCATTAAATAAATAATATATAATTTCCCAGAACTGATAATTGTGATGATGTTATTATAGAGTAATATCAAGAAGTGAGGATTCCAACTGATCAGTCAAAAAAACCTCGACCTCATACTCATGAACTCATAAATTAATATGAACAAATAGATATTTCTAATTCCAATACTAGGAATATTCATTGACTGAATTAGATATAAGATTCCTTTTCAAAGTATTAGTAATTAAATTCTCTTTACCAGAAGAGTGTGATAAATTGAAATAAAATTACTGTAGAAACTCCAACAATTTTCACTTCCAATTGTTAAATTATATTTTATAGAATATATAAATTGTTATTTATCATTTCAGTAAATGTGAACCATTTATTGAATGGTTATTTCAATCAACACTTCAATGAGAGCATCAATTAAATGTGTTTGAGTTCATGTGTGGTGTTTTTCCACTATGGTCGAAGATGATGAAAACCATATAAAACCACATGATCTCCATTTTTAATAACATACACCAAACATGAAAATGATGATTCTAATAAGACCACATAAACCTTCTAAGATTTTACAATAGTTAACACAGGTGATAATACCAAGCTACACTTCAGTTCATCAAAATAAAATTAATATTTCAAATCTTGAAATACTTTGTCTCATTTTCAAGAGAAACTAGTCAACCATGAATCTAAATTATAGACATACATAAAAAATGGTGATAAAACCATTATTAACTGAAGAATATATAAATCTAATTGACATTATGTGGTTCCACCATGCTCATAAATTTTTGATCATCTAAGGATCAACTAAAATATCATGTTCTGAAATAATGCATCCTAAAAATATTAATTCCTATATACTTAAATTGCATTTCAAAAAAATGGAATAATGTTTTGATTTCTCCAGATGACTATGTCATGACTCATCCTAATGGGGACCATATTGTGACTCCCCAAACCTACCTCCAATAGGCTAGGTGATGGTGATGAGCACCAAGTAGGAATATCTCCATCACTGGAGGCATTTCCTTAATACATGTTCACTCACACTTCTCCAATCCGACAAAGACGAAAAGTAAAATACAATATGAAATAAATTAATTAATTCCACTATAACACAACCACAGTACAAAAATAATGTAATGTACAATATAGTTAACTATGCCATAATAACAACCCACTTAAAAGAATTCATGTAAAAAAGTTCCTGAAACTCATCCACAGATAACCCTATGTAATACATCCAGAAGGAAAGGTGTTGGAAAATTTGTTTGAATCCATAGGAACATTCTTTCCTGCATGATATCAAAAGGATATGGTTAGTCTTTTTCCTCCCTATACACTTTTGCAAGGTCACCCTTCTGCACTAGACATCACACTTGCGGGCTATTCATGTGTAGATTTGAGTATAACAATACTCAGTTGAAAACCCCTAACCGAAAAATTAATACAAAAAATAATGGTATGGTCATCTCTATATAGGAATATATCTACAACATATAACAAGAATTACTAGATATACACAAACCTTCCCACACAGTATTGCGTAAGTCATAACCACTATATACCAATAGTAGGGATTTAGTTTGATGATTCCATAGAGAAAATATCTAGGATAACACACTCTTGAGTCTGATAATGTTGATGAAATACATAAAAGAAGTACCATTCATTAGAAAACTTCATGAGAGAGAGATATGATGAATGATCAGAAGAGAGATATGATACATCTGATGAGAATCAAATACAGGGCCATGGGGTGATACCACCAAAAATATCTGGATTAAAATTCTAATTAGGGGATAGATTCCTGGTTTGGTATGTAACATAAATACCGAATGCACTACCTATGGCACAAAGAATGAATAATGGATCTATACTGAGCATATCAAGGGATTCCAACAATTCTATATTAGATGTCTTGTTGAAGGGATCATTCTCCAATGATTAATAAATGACACAAAAATATTTTCAAAAAAAAATAAACGGAATAAACCCAAATGAAAACCAACCATGATTTAGTGGATGAGGGAATGAAATCATGTAGATAAAAAGGATTCGTGGTGACTAGTTGTCAAAACACTTCATACCCTTTGTCCCAAGGTACTGCTCATGTAAACGACCCATTTAGGTGGAAATATATCCATGCTAAAACACAATATTTTTATCATAAGGATCGTCTTGTTATAAGGGTCTCAAGGCAACTGACAATGCATCAATGAAACACTCCATTTGAATGTTACGATTGTTTTAGTAAAATGATCAGACCTGGATCCATTCCGGGTCTGACCCGACCCATAGTACCTGATCAACCCACTGGCCGACTGCACCCAGTCTGATCAAACACACTCGACCAGATCTTGCCTTCCTGGACTGTTCAGACCTAGCCTCGATCAAACCCAACCTACTATGCTCTATTGGAGTAGCCCGAATCCCTAGGTCCGGCCTGCATGCACACAAGCTAGTTTGTCCGCAGCCCTGAACATGTGCCATTGGTCCTATAATACTACAATTCATCTAATGTTGTCAAGACAACACGTCCATGTGCACCCCATGTGTTCCTCCTACCTACTTCATCACTTATGTTGTTGGATCCCACGTGACCCCCGATATACCACAATCTGCATCCGCTGAACACCCTGACGACGACACGCCGTCCTCTTGACCATCAACCTGGATTGGCCCCCTAGACTTGTGCCACTACTTTCATGGATAGACCGGATCATCCACCCTAGTCTCCTCCACGCACAACTACAAGAGCCTACGTATTCTACTATCTTGGATAAATCATGTCGTGCATTCAGGATCTCTCCTCTGTTGCATCATCATGAGGTCAGATCTTCAATCTAGGTATTTTGTGCAAATAATTGATGGTGAAACGATTGTTCATTCATAATCCATGTAGAACACGAAGAAGACAAAGAATTTTGGCAGAGAAAATAAAATTAAAAACCCAAGAAACTAAGATCATCCATTGTTCATATCGACCTCAATCCATTCCGTAAGAAAGTGCAGGAAAACAAAATCAAATATACATAAACAAACCCCAACAATAAACTTACCATACATTACCACCCCACAATAATTTTGAATCACAGATCAACCTATTCATTTTCTGGTCCTTGTTCATCAATGAATTCAGAAATGGGAAAGATAAATCCAAATAACACACCCTACCTTAGAGTTTGATTGTTCTCAAAATAAGATTGATCATCACATCTTTGCCTCCAGTGAGATTCATCAAAACAACATTCATCATTCCCTGATCTGCAATGACATCCTAATCCAATACTTAGAGAATCCTCCATGTTCATCTCTCTATAGCCTTTAAGTAGTATCACAGTTTTGAACATTACCCTATATTCCATCATAAAATGAAAAACAAAAAAATGTCATTATGTTAAATTAAAATATTATTATTGATATATTTTTAATCCAATTACATCCCAAAACAATCATTCACATCTGACCCATGATGGCCGATATTAGGCCTCTCATAGGGTAAATTCACTAATTTGTACATAGTGGTGCACTCATATTCTTGATCGAGGAACTAATTTAAAAAATTTCAACTTTTTTTGGAAAATAGATCCCCAATAAGGTTTAATGATTAATATTTTTCAAAAAAATTGTTCCGGGAACACTGTGCCTTAGAATCCCAGGTTGTCTCAATTCCTACTCTCTAAATAATTCCATTTAATATTTAAATATAATATAAAAAATATCCCTAAAATTACATTCTCTCTACCTTAGGGCTTTACATACTAGAAAATAAAAAAACCAAATGTTAGGTCCACTAGGCTAGATACCGTGAGAGGGGGTGAATCGGGTTATTATAGATTAACAGAATTTCCTCGTTTGATCTTGTTTTTATGTTAGACAAAACCATCTCCTATCTTCTTCATGATGTAGAGTTCAAATAAAACTTAAAGCATGCAGAGGACACATCGATTTTTTCTTTTTCACCCTCACTGGGATACATCGAAGGAGCATACACCAGAAGTGTGTTGATGTACCAGTTCCACTATAAGCACACTGTTGTGTACAAGTTTGAAGTGGAATCACTATCCCTCCTGGTTTACAACAACTCACAATTTGATATCTCACTGCTCTCCCAACTGATGTGAGCACCTGTCTTCTTCCGAAGATCCACTCATAGTTTATAGACCTGTAGGTCTCCTCATTATCACTAATGAATACATTTTGCACTGTATGTAGATGCTTTGTTGAAGTCATAATTTCATCCACTGATGAATACCACATTACCATAGATGTTCTAGGAAATTTCTAACTCTCAAGCAACCCTTTGTTGACTTTTGTGCCCCTTTAACTAGTGCACATACTCTACCTTAATTGCGGGCCACACTTGCATGCCAAACATGCGTGCCGCACAGCTTATGTGGCAAACATGTGTGGTACATTTTCACGGTACACTTGTGTGGCACACTTGTGAAGTTTACATGCGTGGTACACTTTTGTGGCCCACATGTGTGGTACACTTGCGCGGTACACTTGCAAGAGACACTTCTGCGGACCACTTGCGTGGCCCAATTGTGCGCCCAATGAACTTTTCACATCAAATAAACTAGCACTTCCAGAGATTGGATTTTCTCTAAGTGTTGAGCTCATTAATAAATGAAGAGAGGAGCCCTCTATTTATAGGCATTTTGAGGACTTACGTGCCACACTTGCACTCCACACTTGCACGCCACACTTTCACACCTCTTTCTTTCCTCTGTCATATTTTGATATGAGGATATTTGAAGTATGACATGCACACCACACTTGCGTGCCATACTCGCGCGCCACACTTCCGCGCCACTATAGGACATGCACGCCACACTTACGCTCCACTTTTGGAGTTGCGCGCCACACTTGCGCGCCACTTTTGGACTTTCATGCCACACTAGCACGCCACTTTTGGACTTGCGCGCCACTTTTCCTTTGCCAAAATTTTGATGTTCTGAATTCAAAAACATTTCAGCGTACAACAATAGAAACCTTCTTAACACAAGAGCACAACTCCGTTTTCCAAAAAAAAAATTACCCATTCTCCAGGAAAACCCTATTTCTCAAAATTTTGAGTCATTGAGACTCACTTTGTCAGCAAACAAAACATAGAGTCCTGCATTTTCAACAAACAAAATCATCCCAAAAATGCATTAATGATACCTTGAGGGATTTTTGACAAATAATATCCCAATTTGGGTTTGTTGAAAACTCTTCTCAATAAAATTCTCCACTCATTGATACCTCATTAAGGCCTCATTTATCTTCATCCACCATTCATCTCTTGCAATACATATAGCGATCAATGATTTACACAACACATACTATAAGCCCACATGAGCAATGCTCGTCATGAGAAACAAGACTATCATTATGAGTTCATATATGAGTCACTTCGTTTTTGACACCTCTGTTGAGACCTACCTGATATCAATTGAAATTTCTACTTTTATCATGATCCTCAGCTATCGTGATATCTATCCTTTGATCGATCATGTCTAGCATCATCTGATTTAATTTTATCCCCCTATCTCATTGCTCTCCCCATATCTCTCTACACACTGGATTACGATCAGAGACTTCACTTCAACTCCCAGAAATTCAAGCTGCTGTTTCATCCACAATAACTGTGTTCATGCTTGAGTGGCCGCAATATTCTCAGCCTCTGTAGTGCTCAGAGAAATGAAATCCTGCTTCTTTCTTAGCCATGAAATACAAAATCTACCAAGATATAATGTACCTCTTGACGTTGATTTTCTATCTTCTGCTGATCCATCTCTATCGGCATCTATATAACCCAATAACTCTGGCTGAGATTTCTCAGCATACATGAGACCAGAATCCATGGTGCCTTTGATATACCAATGTATTCTTTTTTACTGCGAGCATGTGGCTTTCCTTTGGATTTCTTTGGTAACGTGCTTCTTGGCATGTGGCGAAAACAATATCATGTTTTTTTGCTGTTAGGTATAGTAAACTGCCGATAATCTGCCTATATTTAGGGATATTAACTGCCCTGCCACTGTCATCTTTTGATAATTTCATCCAGGTAGAAACTGAAGTCTTATCTCCTTGGAATTCTCCATTCCAAACCATCTCAAGACCTCCTAGGTGTATTTGGATTTAGAAATGAAAGTTCCATTACTTCCTTGGGTAACCTATAAACCAAAGAGAAATGTCATCTCACAAATCATGAACATTTCGAACTCACTTTTCATGGATTCAGAATAATGTTTTCTTTGAGCTTTATCTAATCCACCAAATATTATCTCGTCGACATAAAGTAGCACCATCATCGTTTGATTACTATTTTTTTATGTAGAGATTGTAATAAACTCCACCACATTGAAAGCCAATATTCTTCAATTACTGATCAATCCTTGAGTACCATGCTCTTGGTGCATGTTTTAACCCATATAGTGCTTTTTTCAAACAACAAACTTTATTCTCGTCTTCATGAATGAGAAAACCATCTGGCTGTTCAATGTACACCTCTTCTCCCAGAAACCCATTCAGAAATATAGATTTGACGTCAATTTGAAACACTTTGATCATTTTTTTCACTACTATGGCTAAAAATAATCTGATTGTATCTAGTCTCACAACCGGTGCAAATTTCTAATCAATATATATTACCTCTATCTGGGAGTACCCATTTCATAGTATTCATGAATTGTTCCAAATCACTGTTCCATATTCATTCATCTGGTTGTGATATACCCATTTAGTCCTGATGAAATTCTTATCTTCTAGCATTGAAAAAATCTCCCACGTCTGATTCTTCATAATCTGATCTCGATCTTCATTCATTATATGAATTCAGTTTCCATATTTAGATGCATCAGCAAAGAATTTTGGCTCATCCTGTGATAGTAAACAAGTCTTATGTAGTGATTTCATTCTTCTAGTCTCAACTAGAGCTGAGTGATCACCAATGATATTTTTCCTGTCAATTTCATCTCGACTCAGCTTTTGTGCAGATAGAGATTTTACTTCCTCATGCTCATCATCAGTATATTCTTCTAAATCAACATCATCCACTTCTTCCCCCCTGTGTCTCTATCATCCTCTATTCTCTCATCATGAAATTGGTCATTTTTCTATTGAAGGATCTCCTCATTATCTATTACAGTGACATATTTTCTCTCAATTACTTTTCCCAGCCTTTTGTTAAAGCATTTATATGCCTGGATTTTTCCTGAGTAGCCAATGAATATCCCTTCATCTCCTCATGACTCATATTTAATATGTTTTTCCTTGTTGAGGATAAAGAACTTAATTCCAAATATTTGAATGTATTTTACCATTGGCGTCATTCTACACCACATATCGTATGGAGTATTTCCTTTTTTTGGACACAACAAGGCCCTGATATAAATGTAGACCGATGTCAAAACTTCTTCCTTCCAAAATTTCACTGGTTGGTCATATTCAATGAGTATCATTCTGGACATGTTATTGATGATCCGATTTCTCCTTTCATCCACTCCATTTTGTTTGGGAGTTATTAATGAAGAAACTTGATGACTTATCCCATGAATCTCGAGATATCCTTCCACTTGACTATTTGTATATTCTGTTCCATTTTTAGTACGAAGCTTCAAAATTTTCTATCCAAGAATCCTTTCACACTCCCTCCGATACATTTTTAAGCAGCTCAACACATCTGACTTATGGGAAATAACAAATACCCATGCCATTCTGCTATAGACATCAATGAAAAGAACATAGTACCTCTTTCCATCAATTTCTCTTGGTGTGAAAGGACAAAAAACATCAGCATGCACCAATTCGAGCACTCTTGTTGACTTTTTTCCTTTTCCTTATTTGTATTTCTAATAAGCTTATCATTTTGGAATGCATCAAAAATGTGAGTACGATCACGTGATAGATTAGGTAGGTCTCTTACTACATCAAACATCAATAGATCTTCCAAGGATGGTTGGAAAAGATGACGAAGTCGTTTATTCCACAACTTTTTTTCTTCCTCTCTGGACAGAAAACACATATCTTCTTATCCAATTACTATGTAGAGATTTCCCTTTTTTCTTTTTCCCTGTAGAACTAATACCCCGTATCTTCCTTTTATGACACACATCTTCTTAGTAAACCTTCTAGAATGTCCCAAGTCGCATAGTTGACTGACGCTGAAAAAATTGTTACTGAGGCCTTCGAATACTAAGACATCAGAACGTCTCATCTCTTTGCCCCAAAAATTGGCCTTTCCAGCACCAATAATCTTCAGGCCTTCATCATTTCTAAACATGAAAACATTTTCTTTGTCATATTTTACGCCTGTAACAAGATCCTTATTACTTGTCATGTGAGACATGCAACCACTATCATGGATCCACACACCAGAGTGATCAGATTCTTTAAGGGAAATTTCTACCACCACAACCTTCTCATCTTTCTTCTTTTTGGTCCATATTTTTTCCTGAACAGTTGGCCTAGATATAAACTTCTGTTCTTTCTCATATTATGATGGACCAGCTTAATCTTGCAAATCTCCAAATCTATTTTGCATTTTTAACTCACCTGTTGGTTTATTGATCAGATTTTTGTGCACATTTTTATTCTTCTTTAGAACATTCCTCTATATGGTTGAAGTGTAGTACCAATCCATGTTCCAAAATCCTCCACACCAAAAATGGTGTCCTTTGAAATATGTTCTGGAGAACCGTTCTCTGTTTGACATCCACCTTTTTTGTTGTTCCCTTTCATATATCTTGGCCATAGAAGACACATACTGTGAATGTCCCATATTTCCACGACTATAACACCTGATATAAGATGCATTCTTTGATGTTACTTCTGTACTATGAGATTACCCTTGGGATCTCTAAATATTCTTATTCTTCTTTGTGCCCAAATCAAACATCTATCTCAGGATGGGTCCTTGCGGTTTGACTTCAATTTTAACAGATTTTTTTCTGATCTAGCCTTGAATTAGCCTTAATGTCTTTGCTCAATTGCCGCTTCTTTTATGCTGAACTACTAGGCTCATCTTTCATCTTTTCATTCTATGGAATGACCTAATTTCCAAGGAATGTGTTTGGAATCAATGTTTTCTCATGGTCATTAACTTTTCTTCACATACTGACAACTTCCTCTTCAAGCTCTTTGATATTCATGACGAGATCTTTCTTGTGTTTTTTAAGCCATCGATCTCGCTTTTTTGTTCCTTAATATTGATTTTATACTCACTAACTCATTCAGAGTTCTCTGGTGTTGATGACTTGAGTTTCTCAATTTCTTCCGTCAACTCATACTTCTCTTCTTCCAGCTGCTGCATATAGAGTTTGGCATCATGAGCATATTTGTTAACTTTCTATATTTTGCTCTATAAACATTTATCTCCTCAAGAGAAGCCTCTAAATCATCTTTCATATGTATTCTACCTTCATCATCTTCTTCTTCATCTTCACCTTTGATTTAGTTCTTCTCCGGAGAACTACCAATAACTGCCACAATTGGATTTTCTCCACGATCTTTATAGTTCTCTATCTCTTCAACCTCCTCATCCTTAGACTCATCAGAACCATCGTATTCTTTTTAAATGATATTTTTCTTTTTAAATAAATTTATCGTGATATGTTTCTTGCCTTTCCCATAGGATGATGACTTCCTCTTGGGAATTTCAACTTCGTTGACATCATCATCTTCTTGGATCTTTTTGGGAAACCTTTCTTCAAGATGACCAACCATTCCACATCAAAAACAAGATAGTGGACGTTTCCCTTTAAAATTTCCTTTCCCACTTTGTTGATTTGAGGAGAGGAATGACATCACCTCATTTGTCTCTTATTCTTCCGGAGAATAATTAATCGTGAGCTTCTTCATGGACTTGAATTCCACTTCTTTAGATTTCCCCTTTTCCATAGCCTTGTTATCATCATTTCGCATTTCATATGAAACCAAGGTACTGTGAAAATTGTCCAATGTTAGATCCTTTGGATATTTATCTTCTAGTACTGAAACCTTCGGATTGAACCGAGGCAAATGTTTCCTCAAGAAGCACTTTACGATATTTATGTCTTCAATGACTTCTCCCAGACCTCACATATCATCAACAACAAAATTTACCATGTCAATTAATCCATCAACAAAATCATTCAGGTGATTTCTTATATCTTCATACTTGTTTTATAATACTTGCAGCTTCTCTTATCAGACCATTGTGTCTCCTTCATATATGTTCATCAAATTTTCCCACATTCAATGTGATATTTTTCAATAAATCACCTTGGTATATATAGAATTGGATAGGTCTCCTCCAAAAGAATTGATTCCTATTGCGTTAGCATCCATTTCTCTTCCCTCAGCTTCTGAAAATGCACCACTATTAATATCAGATGTGATGCCATGCATTATTGCTGTAAACACATCCATTCCCAATGATTTGAAGTAGTGTTGCATCTGATTCATACATAGCTGACAATTGTTCTTGTCGAAGAACGAAACCTTTTTATGATTAGTGACCTTAGTTTGAGATACAAACACTGTTATCAACCTTTCGCTCTGATACCAATTTTTAGGTCCACTAGGATAGATACCCTGAGAGGGGGGTGAATCAGGGTATAATAGATTAAAACAACTACCCCGTTTGATCCAATTTTTCTGTTAGAAAAAACCCTCTTCTCTCTACTTCCTAATGAAGAGTATGCATAAAACATAAAGCATGCACATGACACAATGATATTTACTTGGTTCACCCTCAGTGGGCTACATCCAAGTAGCATACACTAGCAGTGTTCTGACGTACCAATTCCACTATAAATGAACTGGTGTTTAGAAGTTTAATGTGGACTCAGTGTACCTCATGGTTTAAAACCACTCACAATATGAGAACTCACTACCCTCTCAACTGAAGTGAGATCACTGCTTTTTCAGAATACCCAGTCACAGTTTATAGACCTGTAGGTATCTTCATTAACACTAATGAATACATCCTCCACTTTATGTAGATCCTTTGTTGAAGTCTAAATTTCATCCCCTTATGTATAACTCTTTACAACAGATGTTCTAGGAAATTTCTAAATTTCACACAACCCTAGGGTGACTTGTGTTCCCTCTTTAACTAGTGCATATCCTTTGCCTTAGTTGTGGAAAAATCAACATGCACGCCACACTTGCGCGCCAAACTTGCATGCCACATAACATGTGCAACACACTTGCATGACATAATTGCACAATACACTTGCACGACACACTTGGGGGGTAAACTTCCAAGGTACACTTGCGCGGTACATTTGCACGGCCCACTTGTGCGGTACATTTACGGAGGACATTTTCGAACCCCACTTGTGCACCCCACTTGCGCACCCACTAATCTTTTCATGTCACATTCAATTCTTCTTTCAGAGCTTTTATTTTCTCTAAGTGTTGAGCGCATTAACAAATGAGGAGAGGAACTGTCTATTGATAGGGATTTTGAGGATTACATGCCACACTTGCGCACCACACATGTTCACATCATTCATTCCTTTGTCATATTTTGATATGATGATATTTGAAATATGACTTGTGCACCACACTTTCATTCCACACAAGCACGCCACTTTAGGAATTGCACACCACTTTTGGACTCGTGCGCCACACTTGTGCACCACTTTTTCACTTGCACTCCACACCAGTACACTATTTTAGACTTTCACACCACTATTCCTTTTCCAAGTTTTATATGTTCTGAATTCAAGAAATTCTTTCCTTACAACATTAGAAACCTATTTAACAGAAGAGCACAACTCCATTTTCCAAAAAAAACTTCCCCCATTCTCCAAAAAACCCCTTTTTCAACAGTATGAGTCATTGAGACTCGCTTTGTCAACAAACACAACATGGAGTCTTGCATTGTCAACAAACACAATCATCTAAAAAATTCTTCAATGATACCTTGAGGGATTGTTTTCCAACACAAAACTACTCAAAATGATATGGGTATTGCACATGAATCTGAGGCCCTCGGTCCCACATGTTCTCCTGGATTTTCATGTGTTTCCACTAGACACACACCCATGGAATCAATTTCCTATGTAAAATCCTCTATTTCTATTCTACTATCTCCAACATGTACCCTTTAAAATTCAATCTATTCTTGATGTCCCACTCAACCAAGTCATTGATAGGTGATGGGTCAAGCACATACCTCCTTAGCTATGACGCATGAAAGACATAATGTACCTGATACAACATCAGTGGAAGATCTAGGTGGTATGCCACCTCACCAACTCTATTAAATATCTAAAAATTCAAATAATACTATCGGATAACTTGTCTCTCACCAAAATATATACAATACACATCGACATTACACTCGAATGAACACATGGTCTCCCTCATTGAACTCAAATGGCCTCCGTCTCCTGTCAGAATATGAATTTTTCCAACATTGCAGAGTCTTCAACCACTCTTAGATGATATGAAACTTCTTATTTGTTTCTTACACCAAATCTAGTGCCATCAATGATGAAACTCCTAGGTCATTCTAGAAAATGGTGACCTATAGGGTCGTTGAACCGAGCATTGAATAGTGCCATACCAGTGGTGGGGTGACAGATTTTGTTTTATGAAAACTCAACTAGTGGTAGGTTATCTTCCCAACTACGGCCGATATCCAATGTGAAAACCCATAGAATTTCCTCCAAGTCATAATGGTACTCTCTTTCTGGCCATCAATCTAGAAACTAAAAAATGTGCTCAATAGAAATGGACTCCCAAACGCCTCCTTGAATCTCTTCCAAAACCAGGATGTGAAATGAGCATAATGATCTGGAACGATCATCGATGGAACTCTTGGAATCCAAATTATCTCCAACATGTAGAGGTTTCCAAATATCACTATCAAACTATGATCCTAGATAAGTAGAAATTGGGGAGACATTGGGAGATGGTCAGTGATCACTCATATGGTATCTTGTCCCTTGGACATACATGTTGAACCCATCACAAAGTCCAAGGTTATCTCATTCCACATCCACTATAGAACCTAAAGGGGGATTGAGACAATCTAGCATGAACTAACTGCTCATTTTTTCACTTTCCAAGATGTTTGGTAATTAGAAATGAACTATGTAACTCCATTCATTATTACAGGAGAAAAAACTGAATTCATATATCATAGAGCATATTTTCCACACATGGATATGCTGCCAAATAGGATGTGTAGAAATCCATGAGGACCTCTTGATGTAACATCACTGGAAAAACTCTGTACCTTATAAAAATAAAGTCATTCCCCCACATTCTGAATATCTATCAGGAGGTTGACATAAGGATAGATGAGCGCGTAGTGTCTCACAGTATGTATCCCCAAGATGTGCCTCCCTGAATAGTTGTAAGATTGTATGGGTAACATACATCAGCATGAGGTATGATCAACCATCTACAGCTATAGAGAATAAATGAAATTAGTTCTACTAATCTGATGACCATTCCCAATAACATTGAACTCGATCCCTTACAAAGATCTCCCACCACCACATTCCCATTACTTTGAGGTTAGACGGTCTCAATGTAATAATTGTAGAGAAACTCTAGTTAGCAACTCGACCTTAAGTTGAGAACCCTTTGATTGAATATATACTTGAGACTCTTGTGATTAGATTAGATGATAAATAGATCCCCCATTAGGTAGTGTCACCATATATTCGATTCGAAGACTACCCCTGCCAAGTCAAAAATATGGGTCATGTAATTCCTTCCCATGTGGTCTTGAATGGTCTAAAACATATGAAATCCCATATTTACTGTACATTAGGACACAAAAAATTGTGGTTCTAGTGCATCGATTAACACGATGTACTCAAAACTCTCCATTAGAAATATTATGATCAGAGTGCTTGTCAAAATATTCCTTAACTACTAAAAGGCCTACTGAATATTCTTGGTCCACATGAAAATCTATCCCTGTTAGGAAAAAGTAGTCATATGTGATGATATCGTATAGAAATTAGGTATGAATCTCTGGTAATATCATGTGAGCCCATGGAAGATTTGATCCTCTATCATGTCCTAGGTGGCTCCCATGATAAAATTTGTTCGACCTTGGATGGGTCCACTACCACTCAATCTTATAAGAAAACATATCCTATAATGTGGACTGCATGAATATTGAATTGGTACTTCAAGAGTTCCCTATAAATATGGTTCTCTTATAGTACATCTAGAAATATCCTTATGGTTTTCACATTCCCCTCTTTCGACACTAACTACATAAGGTTATCATAAAAGAACACCACCACAAACTAGTTAATATATGGTTGCGAGATCCGATTCATGATTCCCATGAACACTTTTGGGGATTTCATTACACAAACCGGCATCCCCATGTATATACAAAAACCTTGAAATCACTTGGATTAAATCTTTGGTACATCCACGTTTCGTACTCACAACCGGTTAAATCATGATCGAAGGTTAACCTTTAAGAACCATCATGCTGCTCTCAACAGTTCGAAGAGGTCATTGGTCCTTAATAGTGGATATTTTTTCTTCATAGTCTCTGAGTTCAGGCACGAATAGTCCACAAAAACCACAAGCTACCATCTTCCATCTAGGAAAATACACTAGGGCGTCCCGGGGTGATACTATAGGTATCAAGAATCCCTTCCTTGATAAATAATCATATTGAACACTCATCTTGAAAAGATCTATGAGGGAAATATTATATGTTATTGAGGATATCAGTGTCGTACCAGGGTGTATGTTGAAGAAAATGTCTATCTCTTGATGAGTATGTAATCATGTGAAATCTCTAGTTAAGAAGTCGCCTTACTCTACCACTACTTCTTGAAACTGGAAACTCATCAAATATGTTTAATCAAGGATATGGCTTGCTAATTTATGAGTGAACATATGCACCCTCATATTCATGATTACATCCTCTCTTTCGGGGCTTCCTTTTCCCCAAAAAATAAAAAATGTTTTCCATAACTATATACACACCACACACTTTTACTCAAATAGTCAATATGGGAATGGAACGAATATAACCAATCCATACCAATAATGACGTAGTACGTCCTTGACACAACCACCAAGTGGTTTTAATTAAAACACTAACCTCCAAGGGTAAGGTCGCACTGTTTTCATAGTTTTGTGATCATCGAGTCTCCTCCAATAGGTGTCTATAGGCATAAGGGGTGAGTCAATGGTTCTACATGAATATCATGGTCTCGAACAATATATGTGGAAAAAAAGGAATAACTAGCACCAATTTCTATAAGTATGATAGGTATAGTAGAAAAGACATAGATCATACATTGAATCATCCTAAGAGTCCCTAGGTCATATTCCATAACTCATATCTTTAAACCAAAATCATAGACACTCGTTCACAATTTAGTACCTACCACCTCTTATAAAACTCTATCACAACCCATCCTAGTCAAGACCATGCCGCAACTGCCCAGTACTGCCTCTAATATGCTAAGGGCTAGTGACTAGCATCGGGTGGGCGTATCAATAACATGGGAGGAATTTCCTTAGTACATGTATGCATTCACACAAATCAATTACCATAAATAAGAAACATAATCACCAATACAAAACAACTGAATTCATTCCACCATAACCCAACCAAATTATGATAGGAAGATAAATTATAATATGGTATTCCTGTTCGGAATACCATACCACCAGAAATAATGTCTATAAACATGTTCCCAAAACTCATCCTCAAAAAACAAGACATGATCCAACATAAAGGGAGGGTTCGATGAACTATTTTGAGAATCGATAATATGTCCATGACTTGTTGGATCTCACAAGGCTCCATCCGATTCTAGTATTCCCTGGACTCTGTCAAAAGGCCACTCATCTTCACAAGACATGACACATGTGGTCAAATCCCATGCATGGGTGAGTATAGAATACTTAGTAAGAAACCTCGAAACCACACTATAACACACAAATTAAATTAATAGTTATATATACATTTGTATTTGTCTATATAATATAAAAATTATATCTAGATATAATCAAATCATGCCACACACTCTAGGGTAATTCATAACCAACACATACCAACCCTGTGTTTTCATTTTGAAGGTTTCACAAAGCACACATCTGGGAGAACACATTGTTGAGTCTAATAGCACTGATGATGCCCATTAGAGTAGTACAATTCATTGGAAACCATCATGAGAGTGATATATACTAAATTATCTGAGGATATATACAATTCATCATATGAGGATTGCAGGCAGGGCAACGGGGTGATACCCAAATCAACAGATGTATTAACCGACTAAGTAAAGGATTGATGCTCTATGATGTTGGTCACGTAAATACCAACGACTATACCATGGTCACAAAATATAGAATAAAGGATATGATATGGGACCCACAACAGATTCCAAAAACTATATCCTGGAAGTCCTGATGACGGTATCACACTCTTGTGGGTAGGAAATTATGTTGACAAACCATCAGGGAGACAATAAAGGGAATGAACCCTAATGAAACTTATAAAAGGAAATGAGGATTAGGGAACCATTTCACATAGAAAATAGGGGGCTCACATTGATTAGTATTCACTCCCTTCAAAACCCTTGACTCTATGTACTTCCCATGTAAATGACTGATTTCAAGGGAAATATATCCGTGTTAAAACCCACCATTTGTCTCATAAGGATTATCTCTTTCATGAGTCCCAACTCTATTTAATTTATGTAAAATGGGAGATCTATTTGAATATAATGACCCTTTTAATAAAAATAACCGATTGGGTTCTGATCTTCGTCTAACTTGACCCGCCGGATCAGGATGGACCCCCTGTTCAACCTGAACCAGTTTGGTCGACCCGACCCAACCTAGTCCAGCCTATGAGGCATGGTCTATCACTCACATACCTGGGAATGTTTTTCCGCCACATAAGGTCCACAATGACTGGGTTTCTCATAGTCCTGAAGATCCACACCGTGTCCCACATGTTCCGACCTCTACAACCTTGAATTCCCCATGATCACCTCTTACTAGTGGTGTTGGATCTACTGTGGGCTCCCACGCAACCCCTTCCATACTATGTTCCACCTAACCTATCATCTCATCTAGTGTTATTTCGTATACCTCGCTGTCACCCTAGAATGTACCCCATGAATCACAGTTCCACTCTCTTGGACTGACAATAGCTACCACCATGTGTTTCCAACTATGATATCATACCAAACTATTCCTACCAAATCACACGATGCATTCTCCGTCACACCTACAGTGCGTCATCAAAAGGTCATATCATCAATCTCGGTTTTTTAAACCAAGAAACAAGGGCAAACCGATTGTTAATTAATAAAAACTGAAGACCATTAAAAAGATGAATAATGTTGTGGGATAAAAACAAACTAATCAACAAAAGTAAAAAACCACATCCATTTTTCATTTTAACTTTGATCCATTCCATAAGAATGATCATGAATTAAAATCTAATCTCCACAAAAAAACTGATAACAATACCTCAATATGTGCACATTTTATTGGAACGATGAACAACATATCATCCTATTTTTTTGTTGGTCCAAATTCATCATTGAATTTAGAAATAGGGAATGGAAATAAAAATAACACACCCTCTATTGTTTTTATATCATTCACTGATGAGAATTGATCATTATGTCACTGCATTCCACAAGATCTGTCAAAACTGTGTCCAAATATCTTTGATCTACAAAAACGTCATCATTCGTCACCGAGATAATCCTCTATGATCCTCTATCTAGATCCTCTAGGAAATTCTAGGGTTATGAGACTATCCATACTACCCTTCATAAATGGGTATACAAAAATAAATATCATTGCATCAATTAATAATATTTTTAATGATATATTTTTATTGCAAATATGTTCAAAAACTATATTTCATAGCCATCCCGTACCGACCAATGTCAGGCGTCGCCTAGGGTATACTATTTTTTCTTAACTAAATGGATCATTGAGATTCATGATCTGGGTGCCCATTTATATTTTATACCACTTTTATATGAAAAAAACTCACACATGCTATATAAAGATTGCTATTTTTGAATAAATTGTTCTTGGAACACCATGGCTTAGAATCGCACACCCTCCCAGTTCCTGGACTCAAAATATTTCCAAATTATATTTAAAAATAATTTTTGAAAAAATATACGAAATTACTATCCATAACTACTATAATGTGAAGAAAATGATCCTCTCTATTCTTATAGTAAACAAAGATGTCATTCAAAAATACCACTATAAAAGTGTCGATTGATCATGGAAGATCATGTTCATTAATACTAAAAGAAAAATAGGAACACTTTTCATACCCAAAGTAATAGCATGGTAATCATAATGGCCATACTAGATATGCAAGCTAGTGTTAGTGTTATAGGATTCCTTAATTATAATATTGTTATAATATGATTGTAAATTTATCATTTATAATTTCATTATCTATTTATTCTAGAAAACTTATAATCAATATGGGGAAATATATTCTTATTCCCAACTACAACATGATTGAGGTTCCATTGTTCAGCACATTTATGAAAGGTATAATAAAATATATTAGATAAACCATTAGATTATCCTAAGGAGAAAGATGAAGTCTATTGATTCCTAAGACAATATGTCATGAGATTGAGTCTTTTACTCCATAAATTCATATAGTGGCATATTGATAGAGGGAAATGAGATAAGATTCCTAACTAGTTCAAAATAAATATAAACATCTACCTCCCTCACTAGTGTAAACCTAGAAATTTATGATAGAAACAAATCAAGATAATCATTTGATAATAGAGAACGATATCCCCATGAAGAGATTTCCTCAAAATAAATGTAATTCAAAGATATCATCCTACCCAACTATGGAAGGGTAGGTATAGGTCGACTAGACCTCAGGTCCCATTCTTACTGAAAAACACGGTACAACCCCTCTTAGGTTGAAATAGAGACCCATAAAAGATAACTATCATCATAAACTCAATTAAGAATCTGCCAATCCATTATTAGAATGTATTCATAAGGATTCATATATAAAACCATGAGTTACCATTCATTATATATTTATATTAAGGAGAAACCACACGAGTTCTATCACAAAACCTATTCTCTCATTATGATGGGTGGTGTAAATTTCTCAAATACATAAGTCCAGAGAACCATATGAAGATTAAACAATTAAATAATAAGGGTAAAAATGATGCAATGTTAGGAAATAGCATCAAATAAATTAGTCACTATGGATGGAGAAACTATAATTGTACTCATCACTGATATAAGACCTATATCAGCATCCACTAGAGACTCACCCACCATTTGATGAATCATCATTCTTGATACATATGGTTCAAAAACATATTTTATTAACATCCCTATGGGGTCTAACTTTTTTATCCTAAAAGGTAATATGTGTATCTATATTGTCCAAAGAGTGGACCCCATTCATGATAACCTCTACATGGTTCAGATCTTATAGTGGGTTTTCTTAGCATGGTTCATCATATTCAATAACAAGATGTTTTTTCAAAATTATTCTTAGGTCTATGGAACTATAAAACATCATGATATAATAAGACAAACAACATCAAGAGACATGTGGTCGTCAACACTATCAATTCCTATAAAATTAGAAAATCGACATATCTGATCAATGCTTTGGAAGAAGTCTAGAATTTGCTTAAAAAACTTCTCAAAGGCTTTTTTCATTCGCAAATATGGTATATTAAGTCAAATTATATTGAGATATGGCTATGTACTCCATTATACCCACCCCTTAAATCCATAAAATTTCATCTCCTATCCAGCAAGACATTCCAAACTGTATAATAACTATAAGAAGAGACACAGAAAAACCTATGATATTAATTTTTATGAGTAGTCTTAGAAAACATACATAAACAGCAGTAAATCAATTTTGACATGACCCGATGATAATTTATGATCCATGTGGGATAGTGGAAAACCCATGGGCATCAAAACAAACCTGATTGAATGATTTTAACCCAAAGATGACTTGCCAAGATAAAGAAGTAAATATAATTTTTTTAATAATATCAAACATTCCACTCAAGAGAATGTAAAATACATATGAAGATACATGTCTAGAAAATGGTTATCTATAAAATGACATTAGATAAGAACATCAAATTTTACACCCCAGAATCTCTATGTAATATGTGGATCAAAAAATCCACTGTCCACACCAAGAGATTTTGTGAATTTATTATTTTTGATTAAATTAATCTTATTTGATGACATTAATTACAAAAAATAACATGTTGAGATGAATTATATGAAACTCAATGTTCAATGTGTTCTATATGAAACACTTTTTTAGTTTGGGTTCATGAAACACAAACATCTAACAAATTTTTTTATTAATTATTTTATATTTTACCATTATAACCTATCCATTAAATCTAGTGGTATAAATGATAATTACTAGTTTTTTGAAATTACATATAATGGATTTTTATATAAAGAAAATTTTAAAAATAAAATTCATAATTTTGGCTAAAGGATTTACAAATTTCAAAAATACTATTTTCTCAAAAAAATTATATTTCTATGAAAAATAATTTATAAAACATTAAGAGAATAAATTTAGTAAAATAAAATTTATTTTGGAATTCATAATGTAAAAGTTTTATTATGTAGAATGTTTGGTAATTTTTTTGAAATGTTTCATTTTTTATGAATTGTGAATAATATTAAATTTTAATTGAAAATATCTATTTTTAATAAATTTATTAATTAATATAATTTGTTAAATTGTATTTAAATAATAATAAAGAGAATTTTACATATATTTTTCCAATTTAGGTCATTTGAATCGATAAAATGCAATATTTAAATACAGAAACTTCATAAAATTTATAATATTCTCACATTAAAAATGAACTTTTTCATCACGTCTCTGAGATTATTTTTAATGTAATTTTTCCACTTATTTGAATTGGATTTGGAAAAATTGATTCCATATTTTGAATCAGAATAAAATATAATGTATAGTATGGTAAAATTAATTTTTTACTAATATTAATTGTAATTGAAGTGACAATTAATTACCCCAATTAAAGTAAAATGTGGTTTCTAGCAGTTAAACTAGAAAAATATGAATGAAAAAACATAAAATAACAACGTAATTTTATTTACTGTATTTATCTAGATCATTCCATAAAATTCTATATGAAATAAATATTGTTTCCCACATTCATTTTTAAATTACCCATATAATATGACATGTAATGAAAGATAAGAAAACCATTCATCCTTTTCTAAATATATGAATTTTATATTTTAAGATAATTTTTACATTTAATGGGGAGTTTTTGAGTTTTTTGACCACCAAATTTTTCGAAGCATTAAAAAATTTACATATAAATTACAAAAGGATTAAATAACCATTTAAATTAAATATAATTTATTTAATAATAATATTATATTATTATATTATTTATTTCAATAATCCATTAATTAATTTAAATGAATTCGACATTTTAATTTTAATATCAACCCAATTTACATTTTTTGTTTGGTTGAGCCAGCATCTAAATAATTTATAAATTACCAATAATAAAAAGAAAATATTAGCATTATTCTATAGAAAATTATTTATATACTCATGTTTCATTATTATTGATACATATCCCTTCAATACAATAGAAATTACTCCAAGATAAGGAGAATTATTGTGAGACTCTCATGGTCTGGTTTGATGCATGCAGATTGGGCTTTGATCCCAATGAGCTTGAAATTATACTGTAAACAATTTATCTCATAATTATGTTATTGTATATCTTCTTGGTATTGGTCAAGGTAAAATCCCAAAGTTTATATCTCTACATTAAGCTCCAATAAATGGTCTTCATTGTACATGATCCTATTAGTTGAGGTCGTCACATCCTTTTTCTGAATTAATAAGATTTTTTAAAAACCTATATTTATACTATTAATGTGATCAATATTCAATATCCACATTATCAATTTTAATGATGCTTAGAAGTATATTATTTCTAATATGATATAATAAATAAATAACTTCATACATTTTCTATAACCAGAACTCATAATAATAAATTTAATTCAAATCATAACGTAAATTTTATTTATAAATGTACGGTAAATTACAATATTACACCCTTCACAAATTTCACCGTAAAAAATATATTTTCCCACAATAAAATAGATGAGGGTAATTATATTTTATTACCTCCTACTATTCCCACCTTTCATCTCCATACAATTTTTTATTCCATTGTAGTTGGACAAGGTCCATTTTATTATTTCGGAGATCTTTGCATCTCCGATAAAATATCTTCACTGGATGCTCTTCATAAGGAAAAAATTTCTCCAATAGTAGCAACTCTAGATTTTGTAAATGTGATCAGTCTGGTATGTCATTCATCAAGAGGGACACATGTAATAAATCTTGTACTTTAGATATGATTGGTGTGAGTGATGGTCGATAGACCACCACTATAATGTGATTAAAGATCATAATGTGGATGATGTATTTTGGAATAAACATTCCCTTCATAACAAATATCATGACATTATTCCTGGGAGATATGTGAAGGAATGCCATGTATTGAATATCGAAATCTATGTCTAATTGATAATCATCAATATAGATGAATTTCAGACTCTAAGAATCCATAATGTGCTACTGAATGGTCTTAATTTTTCCCACGATTTTCACGACCATTTTAGGACCCAACAATTTTTGTTCCCCAACATCATCAAAACATGAAGGTGTTCTCCACCATTACTAATAAAAGACTTCGAAGGGATCCATTTTGATTCTTTAGTGGAAACTATTATTTAATGATAACTCAACCAATGGAATATGTTGATCCCAACTTCGTTTGAAGTAAATTGTGAATGCACTTAATATGTCCTTGATTGGCTGGATAGTCCAAATTGGCCATCATTTTGAGGGTGATAAGACATGATTAAATTAAAATATAAATTTAGTGGATATCGAATACATTTCTTGAAAAGAGTGGTAAATCCGGCACTATAATAATATACGATTGAAATTGGAAGTTTGTGCAACCTGACCAATTCTCGGATGTATATCCTTTCAAGATGATCTAGTGGAAAGTCCTCTATAGTAGAAATGAAGTGTAAAATTTTTGTAATATTATACACTATAATTCAGATAGATTTATTTCCTCTTGAAATCATAGAAGTCCCATGAAAAATTACAATGTTATGTTTTCCCATTTCCATGTGGGAATGTGTAATGGTTTCATCACTACTTTGGATTTTTTTTCTTTCTTCCTTCACTTATTAACATACTAGGAATCGTGATGAATATTACACAATATAGTTATTCATATAATTCCAACAATAGTGTGGTTTAATATCCTATGATATATTTTTTCCTTCCAGGAAGTATAGAGAAAGTCAAACTATGTGCGTCATCCAATAACTCCTTATTTTACTGAGGATTTGATGATAAAAATTGTTATCAGCCAAATATAAAAACTCCTTCATTGTCATTGAACTCTGTGTACTTCCATTCCCTTATTGTTTCCAATTTCTTTTGAATTCCCAAATAATCTCCTTGATCATCCATTATACTCTCTACAAGTGATGGTTGAGAAATATTTTTTTATTGAATTGATTAATTTCCTTGCTTTATGATTTCCATTTCCATACATTTCAAATCTAAGAAGATCATATCCCTCTCAATACTCATCAATGATAGAGTTTATGGATCATTTATACATGTATAGTCTACCAAATTATTCACATTCCCCATATGGTAGTGAGATGAGTGGTCGTAGTCTTTGATTATCACTAACCATCTTCGTTAGTGCATATTGATCTTCATCTGTGTGATTATATACCTGAGGATTTGGTGATCCATATATATTTCACACATCTACCCAATGTCATAATGTCTCTATATTTTAAATTATAATATCACTACATTCAACTCTAGATAATGCATTTTGTAATTATATTCCTGAAATTTCAACTTCCTGGAATAGTAGGCCATGACATGGTCATTTTACAATAACACACATCCCAATCCATTCTTCAAAGAATCATTGAATACCATGAAATGTCTCCAACATTTGGTTAATTTATGTTTAGGTGTATTGATAAAAATCCTTTTAATTCCCATGAATCTCTATTCAAATTTATCATTTTAAAAAAACCTAAATCCTATATATGTTATCTTTGTAATATGGTTTGAAATTAATAGAACTTTTTCAAAAATCTGATATATTACCAAGATAATTCAAGGAAAATATGGATATCTATAACATATGATGGCCCAAAAAATACATCACATTCATTTTTCATTGATGGGTCCATAGATATCCCATTACCAATGATTTTAGGATCCAACCATTACACATCCTTCATAACTAACTCATAAGTTTTGTACTTTTCATAAATAATATTCTTTCACGTGCTCCTTTGCATAGTGCTAAGATGCTCCTCATGTTCCTCCATTATTTTTCTGTATATTATAATATCATATATAAATATTACCAAACATTTATCAAGTTATTATCTAAGGACTATATTCTTTACGTATATAATTATTTTTAGAGAATTACTGATTCTTAATCGCAATACAATAAACCCATAGTACACGTACCTTGCACGAAAATCATTCATTGTGATATCATCCTTCTTCACCCTAACTTGGTAATATAGCGAATGAAGATCCGACATGGGGAAGAATTACTTTCCATATATATGATAGAACAAGTCATAAATACATTGTAGATGACACTTTTTCTTTATCGTGATCTTACTTAGAGACCAATAATCAATGTAAAGGCATATTGAGTCATTATTATTCTTGACGAAGAGGATTGGTGCACCCCTAGGTGAAGCACTTGGGTGAATGAACCCTTTACATAGATTATCATGTTTTTCCCCTTGGATGTTAATTATCTAAAAAACCATTCTATAAAGTTTCTTGGATAATTGTAATTCTATAGGTGTAATCATAATTGAAAATTCATCTTCATGACTATGAGGAAGAGCAGATAATTCTTACGGATGCACATCAATGTATTCCCTCAAAATGGGAATGTATTAAAGTATGATCCAATCAACAGACTCACAATTTTTTTCTAGATATACTTTCTAATAAGGAAATAATATCCATTATTGGGACTTTTGTGCTAAATAAGATCCATCCTCTAACTTTAACATGTACAGAATTAGTGGTTGATTCGTAATACGAAATGTTGTTTTAATCTCAAAACAATTTTTGTTGGATCTATATAGGGAAATCCTATTCATACCAATAATTATATAATATTCCCCCAAATGGAGTATGTCATGGAAGACATGGAAGATCAAACTAAAATTTTTGACAAGATAGCAGTTATATTATTGGGATGCACTAATTTCCCCTTTTTATGTCTTCATCGATAACTAAACATCTATGATTTGTGGTGACGTTTGAATAGTTCTACAATACTTTTGTTATATGATTGAATATGTAGTGTCAATCTATAATATTATGTTCCCTATTCATGAATGAATAACTAGAATTCATTTAACCTCTACGTTTTAGGGTTCCACCGCATTGGTTTTCATTGAAAAATCCCTCACTTAGTTCCTCAGAGGTTGTAGGTTTTCTCTAAAAACCATTATCTTAGTGCAATTTTTGTAAATGTTCACTAGATCCTAGAATATGATCCAATGAACAATGAATTGAAGTATGAATACAACATTATATTACTCTATCGTATTGGGGGGGGGGGGGTCTTCTAATTGGGATATCTATCTATGGGCCCTTCCATTCTGTACATATATCACTTCCTCGTCTGCATAGGAAATTTATGGGGTGATTCATTCGACACTGTTGACTAATTGGATATTGAAATTTCCTATTACTATTATATATCTCTATATGTCCACTAGAATTAAACTCCTATTTCTCCTTATTATACCCAAGATACCGTTTAGATTCTCCAATCTCCATTTCTATATTGAGGGAATATTTTAACATTTCCTCATATCTAACAATGTCCTGGATCTCTAGGACGTTTCATAGATTAGGTTTTTCTTACCAAATAAGTTATAAACCATGCATTAAAGGGTAACAATAAAGTTGTAGGTGAACCTTACAAGTCATGTTAATATTTCATTTTATTATTTAATAGACTCATTATATTTTCTATTGAGTAAAGAAATACATTTCAATTTTTAGTAAGAGAGTGTGAGGAAAGAATTTATGAACAAATAGTTTCCAGAATTTCTTCTACCCCATCACTTTAATATCTTCTTAATGTTTAACTTTAATGATTAATGTCCCCTGTTGATCATATTCTACCTCTATATAATAAAAAACTATTATAACCTCCTCGTTCAAAGAATATTTTAGGATTGTGATGATATTATCAATTATGTTCATCCATTATTTCACAATTAATAGATCAAAAAAATCCATTAAATTCCATGGGAAATTGTTGAATAGTTTTTTCAAATTAATATTTTTCTATTTTTGGAGGATCTAGTTGCTCTTCTTAATCCTGAATTATATTCAGAACCAAAGTCAACTGAGAGAGTATCATCACAATGTTTTGAATTATTTCTCATTTTGGGTTAGGAATTTTATTGGGGAAGAAATTATACTTATCACCACATTGATTATTTTCCGTTATCCTCCAATTACATTAGTTGGATAGAATAAATGGTAAATTAGGTATGACTATTCTTTATCTATTAAATACAGAAATGTAAATCCATTGACATCAAAGAGATAACATATAAATTTCTTCTATTTCCTTAAATTTTGAATTTATATTCCTAAATATAAGTTATCCACGATCTATTTTCTAACATTTATTTTTATGTGTAAATTTTATTCTCTTAATTATCGATATTAATTAGCTTATTAAGATTCCAAATAATATCCCTTAGGATGGTCAAACTAGGTGTGTAGTAAGATTCGATATCATGCACAAGTTCCTCATTGAGTTAATCTCAACATGCTGTTTTCATGTTTTACCCATATATACATATGTTCCAAATCCACATACAATTATGGAATCCATAAATGTATTTATTTTAATGATAAAACACATACTATGTACTTTTAAAACTTTCAAGATGTTTTCATACCCTTAGTCTTATTTCTAAAGCATTCACTAGACTTTAGAAATCCAAAACCCAAAAATATATAACATTTACGTTTGGTAAAACTTATGAAAATGTTATATTTATTTGATATTAATACATGATTTATGAAATTATATTACACATAATATTCCAAAAATAGATATAATTATATTTTCATCATAAATAAGGTACTTTACATAACAACAAAAAATAAGAAAAATATCATATTTATAGAAAACATCCTAAAAAATTTAGCACTTAAAACACCATGGGATAACCCGGGGTCATATATAAGAAAGAGGTGATCTATAAATCCTAGTAATGGAATATACAGGGAATAAAATGAAGAAAATAATACATGTAATAAAATAGTCTTATCAATAGGGAATAAAAATATTATGAATCATAAACATGATCAATGAGACATGATATATCGTTGTAAACATAAAGGCAACATGGGAAATGTAGAAAAAACATGAAACACTGCATCATAAACATAGGTTAAGGATAACTACCAATAAACATTGATAAAAAAGACCCTTAATGAAATCAAATTCACAATTCATCCCATCATAATGCCTTATGAGACTAATCTTACCTAATGCATTGAAGCACTATATAATTCCTAGATAACCCATGATATTTAGTTTATTCAAATGAGTAAATGTGCCTCATAGATCATAAAACCCGAAATCATTTTTCTACACTTTTAATTCTAGAGGTAAGGAGTTTTGAATACATACATGTAATCCCCCAATCCAAGATGTGTAAATTTATGATGGTGAAATCCCTTGATATGAAATCGGTATAGTATTCACCACATGATTGTTTTTCATGGAAAACCATACTGAAATTTTAGCATAAAAAAGACATTCACTTCATGATTCTTAAAATTGTTTGTTGAGATACAATGGGACCTCTAAATACATAAAAAAATTCAGTAATGGTGAAGCATAAAAACATATTCCAATACTAAAAATTATAAATATAATGTATAAGATAATGAAGAAACTTGAATATAGAATAGAAGAAGTTGATACCTTACACTGAGTCTGTGAGTTAAATAGATGGGGAGGAGATTATTGGGAGCTTGTGGGATCCATTGGTGGAATATAGAGGGAGAGAGAAAATATTAATAACATTATCCAAGGATTTTTAAAGTATATAAGTGGGAGCTTGGGTGGGTTTATATAATAAATAAGAGGGGAGATATTTAGTATTCCCCAAACATAGGTTTTAGATTCTATTTAATAAAACAACCAAAACAACAAACAATAGCATGGTTTTTCATTATGGTTTCTACCAAATAGGGGTGGTTTTAAATATTTTATATTTCCAAGGGAAGAATATAATATATTAATAAAACCAATGACATGTAAGAGATTCACACTCTTAAGGAAATGATTTTTTAACCTTAAAATATATTAATGGCTTGGAATGATTCATAAAGAATTAATAAAATTTATCAAATAATGATAAAATCACGTTTTTTAAGGAGACACATCTATTTTCTTGTGTAAAACTTTTATAATATTTATTACATTACTTCTGGGTTTTCATTATGTCACAATACGCATCGTATATTGTGATTGTAAATAATTTTTATGAAAAAAATTGAATCATGAAAAATTATTCACTGGATAATTTTAAAATTCTAATTCCAAAAACATTATTTATTTTAACCATAAAATTTTCTAAATATTTAAATTTTAAATAATAAAATAAAATCATCATTTAATTAGAAAGGAAGAGTCATTTCAATAAAATAGTTTTCAAACCCTAAAAAATTTACATTTTAATCTTGAAAAACTATATAAATATTTATATTTAATAAAAAAATATAGATTTATTTATTATAATATTATTTATTTTAGAAATACATAAACTCATTAAAATAAATTTTTTTATTGAAAATTAATATTGTCCAAAAATTACAATTTGTGTTTTTATTGAATCGAAATCAAAATCATTTATAAAGTAATAATAAGAAAAAGAAAATATAACAAATATTCTATTAAAAATATTGTGCATAATCATGTTTATAGGGACATGATCCATATACATTTGTTACAATAGCTAAATATATAAGTGTAATGTGCTTTACTATAAGACTTTCATGTGGTGGTTCGACAAAGAAGTATTGGGTATTGTTCTAGATGATCTTGAACTTCTCCTATAAATGATTTCGATCATGCTGAATATATTTGATCTCAGCTTTGGATTGGGGAATGGAAAATCCTAGAGACGCTATCTCTATTGGAATTTCTGATAAATGGTCTGCTTATAGTACAATGGTTTTGGTTGAGGCCATCACTTCCTTTCTCTATGTCAATTGGATTTATTAAAACCATATATATATACTAATCATGTGATCATTGTTCAACAACAATATTATCAATGTAAAGGATTCTCCAAATTATTTTAATTTTTATAGGATATAATAACAACAAATAAGTGCATGTGTTTTCTATTACCATAATAAAAAATAATATATTTAATTGAAATCATAAGGGAATTTTTTTATAAGTGTTAGAGTCATTTCAAAATGAATTTAATTCATGATAAGTAATTTGGGATGATCATTGATTTGATGTGAAAAGTGGTTTATATATATTTAATGAAAAATTAATTTTTTTTGAAGAGGTTTTATTTCATTGGAAGTGGATTTTCATTATGTTTGAAGTGGGTTTTCCAGACATCAAAGTAGACTGCATTGGATATTGAAATGTTTTATAAACTTTTTATCATGCTTTTGAAATTAGTTTGGAAAAATGTTCATTGATAGCCTTGGGTACATTGGGAATGATACAATGGTAGCCATAATATGTATCTTAGCACTACGAGGTGTCATTTTTTGTGATATCAAGTAGAAGTACATGATATCTATCATAATAAATGTTATGCATATTTAGGATTCCTAGTGTATTGTGCACTATTTCACAATGTCCATAGAAGAATATGTGAGGTGATATTTTATTTATTTATTTATCAACTGCACTTTTTTATAATTAATAGATTGTTATAGTTAATTATACGATATTGTAAAACAAGGATTTTTATGATATGTCATTTCTTGGACATGTGTATACTTATTTACCCCAAGATGCATGGATATTTATTCTGTTTTTATATTACTTCTACTTTTCTTATTTATTGTTCTATAAAATAAAAGGTATTTGGGAAAACCAAAGGACAAGGAAAAATGGAAAATTATTTATAAATGGTTAATATTTATGAAAATGTTTTCTAAAACTATTTTTTAAGGAAAAAATGATGCATTTTTAATATTAAAGTTTATATATAAACTGTGGTGGCATCATATTAGATATTTTATGACTCCATACCCATGTCATTAGGTGTTTTTAGTTTTTGTATTGAAATAATAAGTTAAATGGAATAGCATCACATACTATTATGTCTTTTTTTTCAGTTTCTCTTAGAACATGTTAGTCATGTAGTGACTTTTGGTTAATTGGGATCTCTAAATACTTTATAGTTTTTCTTTTTTTGGATTGGATTGTAAGTATTTTGCGGTATCTCAAATGCTTCCTCTATTTACTCTAGTTTTTTTCATCTTTTTCTGATATTCATTACCAGTTTCATTTTTCCTTTTTTAACCATATTACATGATCATCTAGTTTGGGTTTCTTGTCTTGTAGACCCTGTATGATTCATTAAAATTTCATATCAAAGGGATTATCATCCTAATATTTTATATCTCTGCCTAAGTATGGTTGTATTTTAGTCGTATAATTGAGTTAATACCATTGGAATTTAGGTAGTAGGTATGGGAAAGGGTCCAATATAGATCAATTTCGTGATAAAAACAGAGTTACCATGGGTGGCCAAGGATGTTTAACATGTTTGAGACTATGAGGATGAGGTTATTTGAATGCACTATATGGGACATTTATTTAAATTTAAAATTTATTATCTAAGTAAGGTTCATTATTGATATTTATAATTCATAATATTTTTAATAGTTTTTATTAATTCTTGATGTTGTTCTTGTGAATTTGAAATTTTCTCAAGACCTAATGGTTTGTGGATTTTTTTAGAAAATTCTTCAATTAAGAGCTCTTCCAAATACCAGAGAGGAAGCTATGAGACAAGTTATGTAGTAAAAAATTATTGAGAACCAACTTTGGTAGAAGCTGTTATCCACACTATTCTAACTCTAGGTCATGTGGGTGTATGAAACCTAGGACCCGTAGTTTTTCATGGCTCCAAATTTTCTAAGAAGAATCTACAAATATTTTTTTGAGACAAAGAATAACCGAAGTCTGAGTAATATCTCGATCAGATAGAGAGGATCATAAAAAGCCTAATGATTGTAAAATACTCTATGGTGGGTTTACTATGTACTTTCTTGCGGGATAGAGATGTTTGTCTTGATTATCTATTGTTAAAGAGAAGTTGAACATGGATCTTAATTAGAGGGGATGCCCTCGGCTTCTGGGCCTCACTCCCACTTGTCGTCTAAAACCTGAGGCTGTGAACTTAATTATAGTGGATGCCCTAGGATTAAATTATTTTAGACCTCCTTAAGTAATGGGTTGTATGGTGTGTTTCTTTTCTTTGAATAAAAAATTTATCTTGGATGGATGGATCTTACATGAGATTCCATCAAGAAAATTTTAACCAGCATTTTTTCCCTCATAAAAACCAGTCTAGGGTAATATTTTTATTTTTCTAAGTTGGTTCATCTATCACCATATCATTATACTAATGAATTCATAATGGATAAGAGGCAGGAGTTAGTACTGAGGCCAGCTATTCAATTGATGTTGATACTCATGTTCCATTTGACATTTGAAGAGGTGGTTAAATATTTTCTTTTTTACTACGTTGTATATAGATTAGAATACATGTTAATGTGGATATTTAGATTGTCTAGTGGTTATCTATGGTGTATCATCTGGCCAGAAAATAATGTTTTAGAATATTATGTATTCATCAGTACCAGTTTTAGGGGCATCGATTGGGAAGTAATAGTATTTCTACTCCTAGTGTGGAAAGAATGTTCATATCAAGCCATACTTTGTAGAGACCCCCAATAAAATGTCATCTTTATGGATGTTATAACCATTTACATAGTAAAGGTTAAATAATATATCATTTAATTTGGATAATATCTACTCTTACATAGGGTTCATAGGTTCATGTAAAAGATGTTATGGGTGTTAGGTCTAATCCAAAGAAAAACAGTGTTGTTCATGTGGCAATGAGTAGATGGCTTTATGAAATAAAGTATGTGCCATATGAATCTGTAGCTGAGTCAACTATAGATGGTGGTAAGGTGTTATTCTCGTATTATTTGATGTTTACATATACTATACATTTTTACTCAATGATTTATGGAATAAATGTTAGTAAATGTATTGGGTTCAGTTTTAGGAATTATTCTATTGTTGCAGGATCTTTCCACAAATTTATGAACGATTTCCAATAAATATTATATATGTCCCGGGTCTTGGGTGATGATAACATAATTCTTGTTGGTGTGAGACTTCTTATTGCATGATTTTGAATATTTTACTACATTACAATCATGTATTATATGATCTCTGTTAATTCTCAGATATACTATTATCACCATCAGCTTCCGTTATTATATTATGATGGGGACAATCAGGTTTTCTAGGATGATAGGGACTCTAGACTAGAAATGATAGGGAGTGTTGTTCATTTTTCTAGGGTAAAATTGTGCATGTTTTCAAAGATATTTCTTGATGTAGTTGACCTTTTCTTGGGAGGTCAACTTCCATATGTTTTGTGTGAATACAGTAAGGTGTTTCCATATTATTTTTCTAGTTTTTCTCTATAGAGATAAGATGATCCAAATATAGAATCATTTAATGGTATAATGACCATTTTTATATCATGTTACCCTATGAAACCTATTGTGTTTATAGAAATGAAGTTCCAAATTGAGCACCTCGAAGCTAATGTATTTATTCATCCTAGTATCTCACTGTGGTCTTCAAATATATTATTCTATTATAAGGAATATGTGAGCTTTATACTTTGTTTTATTTTCCATAAATTGAATTATATTACTATTAGGAACAAATGACATTTTCCAACAATTAAATATATTTTAAATTATCTTAGTGGAGCTAGTGGGTTTTCTATTTTATTAATAGTCAGGGTATTATCAGTTGATATTTTAAGAAGCGGATATACCTAATATATTGTTTAAGAGTTGATATGGGATTTCGAATTTAGGCTTATTACCTTACATATCACTAATTATCATGATGTGTTAATAGATGTGATAAAGTTGATGTTTCATCTATTCTTTGAATGTTTTTAATATTGGTCAATTAGATGATATTTTGGATTACACTATGTCAGATGAAGAGAACATGTTCCATTTTGTGTATCAATATTCGAACAGTTAATGAACCATGTCTGAATGGCAATCTGTCAAATTGTTTGTTTTGATTATAAGAAGTCATGTTTTTAGGGAATTTTTTATCATATACGAGCATATTTTTATATCAGGAAATGGTATATGAATTTATGTTCTAGGAGTAGCCCCGAAATGAGTTTCAAATATGGAGATTCTTGGGTTTGGCTTGTTACTCTAGATATTTTTTTCATAACATCCCTAAGACAACATATTCAATGAAATATTTAACCCATATGGGTGTAATGTTTGAATTAAATGATAAGTGTTAGATATCTTCTGAGGAGGTGATGATAATGTTTCCATTAACCCCTATTTTGATTCATTTCGTACAAAGATCGATTTATGACTTTTTCTATGATGATTCCTTATATGGGTTTGGGGTATTTCTTAATGAGAGGGAAAAATATGTGGATTATGGATCAATAATGATAATAAATCAAGAGAATAACAACCCTACCTATTCTCTTGGGTTGGAAATGGTTATTCATGTAATAAAATTGGGGTTCTAGTATCTCTTTAATGAATAATTTATAGTATATTTTGATTATAAGAGACTGAAAAATATCATTTACTCAGAGGGATCCGAATTTATGATAGCAGTGTTGTGTAGAGTATCTTCAAATTTTTTGATTTTGATCTTAATTATACTCTTGAGAATGATAATGTGGTCACAGATGCATGGAGAATAAAATTTATGACATAATCTTTAAAGAAATTATTTGAGGATTGTTCTATAATGAGTTTTTTTACAGAGATGATATTTAAAGTGGAAGAAGAGGGTGGGTAGTATCTCAAATTTTTTGATGAAACATGGAACTAATTTTGATGGGAATTTTCGAATTGAGATGGTGGAAGACATCAATTTCCATGTATTCAGTGAAATACATTAGAGTAGAGACCCTCATGTGAGTAGTCTTGGACTCCTAGGGGATCTGTGTGCTTCTATAATATGTTGGTTGTTTTGTTTTCCCTGAGGAAGGAGTTTTTTAAAGTTCAAATCATTCATGATGGTTTATGAACCCCCTGGATACAATGAAATATAATGACATGTGGCATCAGTTTTGGTGGAACATGATGAGATGGTTGGTAGAGGATTTTTTTCATGGTACCTTACTTGTCAGATAACTAATGAAGAGGGCCAGGAACCTGTGGGGTTATTGATGCTCTTATCCATTCTAGTGTGGATGTGCGATAAGATTTCTTTGGATTTAATCATAGTTTTTACTTGGAATACTAGTTGGAATAATATTTTTAGGGTGGTCATTGGTCAACTCATTAAGTCAATACACATCCTAAAAATCAAGTAGGTGATGAATGTGGAATGTAACGCCCTGAAATGAGTTACCCAAAGTCATTGCCAAGTTTTAATACATTAGCATGATTACAAGGAATCAATTTCTAATGTACCGATCAGTTTAGCTTTATTGGAAAATAGATTACATATATTAACTTAACATCACAATTTCAATCATAAAATAGAGCATAGATAGTGCTTGTAGAACTCCATTATTCTATTTAGGATAAACATTCATATTAATCAAAATACACTTCTTGGAATCCTAGGAAAATATAACATAAGAAAGGGGTGAGCTCAGATTCTTATTAAAGAAAACAATATAGTGGAAACTTTCATAAATAAGCATAATCATTTAAGGTAATGTATAAAACTAAAATAAATGATTGTTAAACTTAATATTCAGCATAATATCTCAAAGATACAATCAAATAATGTCATTTATTTCTTCACAGGGATATTATACTTGTCGAATAATCACTTTCCATATTAATAGCCACTTTCATAATGATAGAATTCATAATGAAAGACTTCATAACCCCATAGTCAAGGCCTTGTGCTAAGTCTAAAAATAAGTTTTTTTCTATGCATTATGCCAAGACAATAGTTTGTCTCATGAGACTTACTGATGCATCGAGGAGCTTTTTCACGCTCTGCCCATCACTTACTAAGTTCAATGAATTCCTCAAATGAAAAGGTTTAAACATAACATAAACATTCCTATTAAAACTATCATACGAAATGTCAATACATTATCCATAAATCATGAATGGTGTAAAAATAACGCATCCATAGTAAAACATATCACAAAACCTTCAATACAATATAGAAGATTTCAATCATAATAAATCAACTTCAAAAAAGATTAAAATCAATCAATGGATATTAACATAGATGAAATGAAAACTATTTGAAATAAACACCTCTTTATATTATAAAATCATTTAAAAGTAACATAATTATAAATGTAAACATTTATTTTGGAAATTTTCTTAAAAGCATTTATGGGAAGCTTCGACGATGATATAATGGCAGAAAATAGCCACACACACTATATAACTTAAAAAAAAGATATTCATACCCTAATTTTGTCGAAAAGTTTGTAAACTACCTTGTTTGGAAAATGACGGAAGGATTCCTTTCAAACTATTTTACAAAAAGTAAAACAATGGTATAAATGACATTAACTCATATTCTATCATGTATTAGAAATTTTTTGAATTAAATTTAAAAAAAACATGGATGTGGATGTTAAAGAGGTCCCCGTAGATACTTATGTAAAAATAATCTCTGATAATAAAGAGATTGGGAAATTAACGCATACCTTGCACATTATTTTGGTCGAGGGAACGTTTATCATCCTATGTAATGACCATAGTGTGTTAATAAATTATACCAGAATCATATTCATATTTATTATATCATACGAGATTCATTTATGACTTTATACTACCCAATTAATAATGATTTCCACGTTACATTATCATTTTGGGTAATAATCATTTTTATCGTACAAGTTATAACTTTTTATTCTTGATCATATCAATTAGATCATGATTTAAATACTTCCAGAATATAAAACTTTATTTTTATATAAAATATATAGAGAATTTAATTAATTTTAATAGATAGATATATGAAATGTAAAGCACCGTTTATTGAGATTGTATGTCGTACGTATGCATAAACGTTGTTTCCATTTTCATATCATATTGAACGGAAGTAAGTGAATCAGATATATTAATTATATACATACATATATATATAGTAGAAATATTATGTCATATATTACATACTTATTAATCATATATATTTTTACAATCATTGATGAATGGTGAACGTGGGAAGAAATTTCATCGCGTCGTGGAGACGGTAATCCGTACGTACGCACGGGCGAAAATATCATTATATTGATTGTGAAATAGTATGTAATTTTATTGTATATAATATATACAGAATCATTAACATGTTATATTTATTATTTAAATTAGTTATACTCTTCATTATAACCATCCAAATAATGAAGTGTTTGAATAACAAACTACACCACGACGTGGAGACGGTAAGTCATACCTACGCACACATGGTGACTTTGTCATTAATAGGATGGATAGAATAAAAATATGGTACTAAAATATTTATAATAACATCACATAATGTAATAGGTACTAGATTTATTATTTTGTTATGGAAACAACAAAAAAATGGGACGTGGAAGAAGAAAAGAACATGAAAGAGGTTGGTGAAATTATTACCTCTTCATCAGGTGTTTTCTTTTGAATTGATCCAAAGGGCTCCTTAGGGTTGCTTTATGATCAATGTAAGGAGTCTAGGTCGATGTACGGGATGTTGGGAGAATATTTGGAAAGTTTTTGGTGGAGAAAAATGGCAATGGATGTGTGAGTTTTTGAGAAGGGGAAGTTCCATTTCATAAGAGGGGTGAGGGTCACTTTCTTAAAAGATTAAAATATTAATTTATTATACAATCATATTCGGTTTCTAATGACTCCAAATGAATTTATTTCGAGACTTAGGTGGTTATGGGTTGAAATAAACTCAAAAATAGGTTTTAGACATGTTTAGGTTACTATTTTAACATTACCATTTAGTTTTAACTTTTAGTTAAATAGTTTAACTTTTACCGTGTCTTCTTCTATTATTACACTATATGGTTAATAAACAAACTATAAACATCCAAGAGAACCTCAAGTGGTTCATTAATTAAATATATAATATTATTTAAGCCCTCTGACCTAACCATTAATTGTATGGAATATTATATCAACAAAAAATATAGTATTCGTTTTAAAAACTTATTTATGTCAATCTTAACACAATTTGGTATTTTGTTTTTGTGAATGTCATAAAAACCTTATCACATACAAAAAATTATCTATTCAACCCTAACATGTCATATTATACTAAAAAATAAAAGTAATTCCTCAGAAGCATCAATTTATATTTATTTGGATTTTTATAATATCAATTATTTTAATATTTGTTTAATAAGGTAATTACTATATCATCATTGTGTCATAAATAAATTAAATAATTTAATGCCTAAAAATTATAAATAAAATACCATTATGTAGGAAATATTTTTTATCTTTATAATGAATATTTATAGTCGAATTTATATAGTTTGTATCCCTATATAAAAAATGGTTTAATTATTAAACTTTGAATTTAACACTTTTAACTCTTCATTAAAATAATAATAATAAATGTTCTATTATAATCCATGTGGACCAAAAAGGATCATATTTTATTCCAAATGCTTTTTTTAGTCGAATTAAACTTATTTAATGGAATTAGGACATGTGTTAGGGTAATTATAATCTTATTTTACCCTTAATAACCATATTTACTTTTATCCGCGTTAAAAAATTACAAAGTTACTATTCACAAAAAATTATCTTCATCTTATTGACCCAAATATTACTTAGTTATTTAAACCATGTCTCTCAGAATTTTGAAATTCAACTCACAAAAGCGGTAAAATTAAGATTTATGCAAATTGGGAAATGCTCCTAGAAGGTGGGTAAAACACCGTTAAAAAGTTCAATAAAATTTTATACATTTAATTTTATTATAAAATGACTCCAATTAATTAAATTAAAATTATATAGGTATTACATATCTATTTTGACATAAAATTAATTTATGTAAAAAATATAATTATTTAAATAAAAATTCGGTTTTAAATAATAACACAATGTTTTCCACTATTCATCAAAAAATAAATTTTATCAGAAAAATATGAAAAATTTACCCTAAGGTAATATTTATATTATGAATTCAAAAATGAATTAAATTTTACCAAATTCAAAAAATAGATGTTTCATTTATTAATTTAGAATTAATACCCGTTGTTAATACCAAAAAACATGTTTTTAAAAAAGTAAAAAATATCCATAGATTGACACGTGTTTATGTCAAATTTAAAAGCGTAATTACTTATAATGTCCTAAATTGTATTAAATAATAAAAATATAATATAATTATACTTCATAAACATTCAATTACCTAATTTAATACTATAAAATAATTTGATTAAAAATGTTGTTTTGAATTAAAAAAATATTTTTCACTATTCCTCAAAATGTGAATGTTATTAGAGAAGTACCAAAATATTGTCCAAATTTTTTTTATATCCAACATCTAAATAAGAAGTTTATTTTGTCAAATTTGATATAAAAGTTTCAGATATTTAATTTAAAAAATGTCTGTATTAGTAGGCAGTAAAATTACATTTTTAAAAAACAATTCGTTATCTTAAAAATTAAATTTATTCTTATATTATGTCTAAAAAGGACATAATATGGGTTTTAAAATTATATAGAGTATATAAGATTCTAAATGCAGTTAATATTATTCATAAATGATTTTTGAACGGGTGGTTTGGTAAGTTGTGGTGCATTCAAACTCAATGTTGCATGTAGTGTATGCTATTAAATTACTTTATTGATATAATATACTGTAAAATCATGGGGGGATAAATTCTCCAATCCTTCAAAAAAAATTTCCCTCACAATTTCATATTATTCTTCTAAAATAAAGGGTTAAAAATAGAAAAATACCTTTTTGGAAAACCCACATCGAACATTGGCTCAATAAAATTTATTCTTAATTATAGGGTAAGGGAAATGGAAAAGTCACCACCAAATTATGATCTCGATTATGAAAAAATTGGTTGCATTTATAGACACATAATTAGAGTGAAAATGTAAATATTTATATAGATTGATTGAGGTCATCATTCACAAACACGTGTAAAATTGAGGTCCTGAAAGCCATCTATCTAAGATGATGTAAAATATCATCTGTTCAACAAAACATATGGTATTAGGGTAACACATTTTTGGTTTTAAAATCCCTTCCATAAATTTTGAGAATTATTTTATTCATAGAATAAGAGGAAAAAATATAATTTTATTCTTTAAAAGTATAGTTTCATCCATTAAATAATTCCTTCCACAAACTGATCTTTCACTCCAAAAGATAATAGAATTAAAAAGCATTCTACTTATCCTTATCGCATAGTGTTCCAAAAATAATGACTTTACAAATAATTTTTCACACTATTTAAAAAACTACATTACAAAAACCAGGACATAATGTAGGCTAGTGGTAGGTGATCCACCCTTGTCACCCTTCGGTTATGGGTTCAAGTATCACGACCTTGCCAGACGTGACAGGTTGTCTCCTTACCTCTGGGTTGTCATTTTTATTACATTCCAAAAATAATCATATGAAATTGTTTTAGCTAAAAAATTATATCCAATGTCAAACATAATCGATTCCACACTTCATATTTATCCAAAATACGTCTATCCAAACTCATAGTACAAAATTTATAAGGAAGTTAAACACAATGAAAATCCTATTTCCTATATTATAACATGTGAATAACTTCATCTTTTATTCATTTAATAAACTATAACACCCTAAATTACCACAAACATTTGTTTATTACATTTTTTCTCCCTTATTCCTTATATAATACTAGATATACTTCTGTCTATCCATAAATTTTGTAATCTTCAACGATGATGGAATATACAATACATTAATCAGTTTCAAGGTAGTCATGAATATCCAATATAATTTACCAAAATCAATCATATATTATTCCAAAATCACTACCTCAGTATCAGAACCATATTATGGATTATCTTCCTCTCAACCATATATTTTCTAAAACATTTAACCTGTTATTGAGTCACTTTTATTGGTTCCACACAATCTCAAGTCCTTAATGAAATAGTACTACAGTACAATCCTTTTATACACTATAATTCTTATAACATGTATATCATTAACACAATACTCAAATGACACAATACATTAATAAAAACATACAAAATCTAATCATTCCCTTTAATCTTTGTTAATATCATAACTTGATTATTATCCAATAAAAGCATTTGGGGTATACTTTGATTAGTTAGTCATTGCTTCACGTAGTGTCCCAACTCCTTCCAGATGAAGCAATGTACATTTGAAACCTATTTCATACCGTTTCACTCACGTACTTGGTGTCCTTTTTCCCGACACATATATCAAACTCACATTACCTTAAATAATTTACCAAGGTTATTCATTCCACAGTTATCGCATATGGGAAAATCCTTTTTCCCCTCATCCCTTTATCCAACTTTCTCGCTTCCATCCTTTTATTCCCTTGCTTCCCAAAAAGCCATAGGACCCAGAGAATTCTCTAATTAACATATTAATACACTATACTATTTCTTCATAGGATGAAAATACGTGGGAGACTATCTCCCTTTTAAATTTTGGCTTAATACCATGAAATATATGATCCTTCATAATCTTTCAATCATGCGTATTACTGGAATTCTCATTCCTTCTACTAGGCACCATTTATATACAATGGCATACACTAGGTTAGTTTATTAATCGCAATGCATAATTACAAACTTGTAAAATACTTAAAATAAATTAAAAATATTATACATATAATCTATAATCATAAAAAAATTATTGAGAATGTATTTACATCTAAATACTTCATATTGTCCTGTAATTAAAATGTGAATTATCCTAAGGATATCTCCCAGGAGTGTCGTAACCAAGAGTGACGAAAGTCCTGTTGTCATGTATAGGATACCCTGGGTCAATCCCAAAACTCCTTGTCAGAGTTTTCACTCCTAGGTATATATGTGGCTGAGCCGGCTCTACCTGATTATATCTAGACAGGGATTTATTGCATGGAAAATACACAAAATATCTACATTACCAAAATTATAGGATGTTCTTCTGTACTAATTATCATAGTCTATCATAGGGTAATGTTCTCTGATCGGATTTTATCTAAATCTTTTTCCAAGGTTGTTGCTAAACATCATCTAATACCATGTGAAACACCCCAAACCCAATTACCCGGATCTGGTGCATTATTTTAAAACATTTTCATGATTACAAGGATTTAATCCCGAAGGGCCAGTCTGTTTAGTAGGATAAAAAAATAGATTACATACCTTAACTATACATTAAAATTTCAAATATAAAATACACCATAAATAGTTCTTTGAGAGCTCCATTATCCCCTTTTTCATAACCCAACATATCAATCATAATACACTTCTTGGAATCCTAGGAAAATAAAACATAAGAAAGGGGTGAGCTCAGATGCTCAAAAAATATAACAATATTGTGGATACATTCTTAAATAATCATAAACATTTAAGGAATTGTATAAAACTAAAACCAAATAATTTTAAACTTAAAAATTTTCATAATATGGAAAAGATAAAATAAACTAATTCCATTTACTAATTCACATAGATATTATACTAGTAAAATAATCACATGAAATATCAATATCCACTTTCATAATGATGGAATGCATAATTCCAGACTTCATAACCACATAGTAAAGGCCTTGGGCCAAGAATACAAATATGATTTTCTCAACGCCTTATGCCAAGACAATAGTTTGTCTCATTAGACCTACTGATGCATCAAGGACCTATAACGGACTCTACCTTTCACTTACTAAGTCCAATGAATTCCAAATATGAAAAGAATTAAACATAACATAAATATTCGAATTAAAACAAGCATACAAAATGTCAATACATTATCCATAAACCATTAATGGTGTAAAAATAACCCATCTACAGTAAAACATATCACAAAACCATTAATACAACAAGGAATATTGGTATAATAGTAAAACAACTTCAAACAAGTTCAGAATCCCTCAAATAATGTTTACAGAGATAAAATTAAAACTATTTGAAATAAATACCTCTTTATATTTTGAAATCATTTTAAGTCACTTTTTATAAAAGAAATCATTTATTTTAAAAATATTTTTATAAGATTATATGGGAAGCACTGACGTTGATATAAAGGCAGAAAATAGACAAACCTGCCATATAAGTTAAAAAATATACATTCTTACCTTAATTTTGTTGAAAAGGCCATAAAGTACCTTGTTTGGAAAACAATGGAAAGATTCCTTTCAAACCATTTTATAAAAAGTGATACAAGGGTATATAAATGACCTTAATACATAGTCTAGTAAATAGTAGATATGTTTTGAAATACTTTTTAAAAATACATGGATGTGGATGATAAAGAGGTCCTAGTAGATACTTACGTAAAAACAACCTCGGATAATTAAGATATTGTGAAATTAACCATTACCTTGCACTTTCCTTTATTCAAGGGTACATTTAACCTCCAGTATAATGACCATTGTATGTTATTAAATTATACCAGAACCATATTTATATTTATTATATCATACATTGTAACACCCCAGGTAAATAAAGAATATGAAATTTTTATATTTATCCATATTTTTGAATAAAATGTTAATATTAATTTAATGGGAACGCTATGCTCGATGGTGTACGGAATACGCAACAACGAGTTTTTTGGAAATCTTACGTTGCACTCTAATAATAAAATAATATTATTTTAAATTATAGTTAACGCCTAGTCGTTGTAATGGTGGGAATGAACAGAACTAACTAAAAAATGATTATATATGTTTGTAAAATATTTTTACTTTTATCCAATAAATGTTAGAGGCTTAAAATGCGAATGAATCAAATTTTAAGCGTAATTATTCTAATATTATTTAAAAGGTCGATTAACCGCATTTTGATGGAGACCCCTTTTTAAATCCACTTTTTGACAATTTTATACATTATATTCGACCAAATAAAATACTTCTTTAGAACCGGGATATAAAAATTTACTTTGTGTAGGTTTCTGTTATTTTTTTATGATAAAGTACATTTTTAATGAATATGTGAAAGTTGTTGTATTTTAATTCAAAACCTCTTTTTAATCTAATTTATTTATATGATAATATCATCTTATGAATTGGTTTTAAAGTGAAATTAGAATATATTTTTACCATTTAATCCAATGGAGGTTATTGGAATTAATTTCACTTTGAAATTGTATTTAAACTAGTGTCAATGTTTTAATATATATTGTTTCTTAAAAACACACTATTTGTTTTGATAGAGGGAATTAATTATTAAATTAAATAATGAAACATATATGTTTTGAATTCTGTAAAATAGACATCATTTTTTAATGCAGAATATCAAATATAGCTTATGGTGAATTTTTTTCATTTTTCATAAAAACTTCAATTTTTGATGAATAGTGAAACCACTAAGTGGTAGTTAAAAAATTGATTTTTCATTTAAATGAATCTTTACAACTTCTAGGATTTTAATTTCAAAAATCCGACATACATGGTTATCATTAGGATGTAAAATGTTCTTCAACTGGATTAAAATAATTTTTTGGTGAATAGTAACTTCTATGTTTTATTAATCATGATTAAAGGTAATTAGTGTAATTTAAGGTAAAGATAATGTTATAATAATATGAAATTACCTTGACACATGTCATACCCTTATTGGATGAGTCATGGCCGACCAAGAAAATCCTTGGGTCAACTTGAGGACCCCATGAAGCCACTCTGGTTGGAAAATGACATTAATAACTTTTTATTTAAAGTTAAAATAAAAATGTCAAAAACATGTATTGTTTTAATAAAACAATTTTTACATGGGGTTATAGAAGTTATATTTTTGACTATAAATATTAATTATAAAGCTAAAAATACTTCCTATATCATGATATTTTTTTTATAATTTTTAGACATTAAATAAATTCATTTATTTATGACACCGTGATGATGCAGTGATTACTTCATAAATGAACGATTTAAATAAAATGAGAAGAGAGGATAAAATATAAGTATCACACTTGTCAAAAACCAATTTTATTGGTGGATTTAGAAACCATATCACCTTATCCTCGAAATATTTTAATTTGGGTCCTTTAAAATCTAAAACATATTTTAATATAAAGAAATATTTTATAACATTCCAAGAGTGCCCCTCATCTCCTCTTATAAAAGGCCCCCACCTATACCTATTTTGACACACCTATAAAGCCATTGGATTGGCCAAAATCTTATAATATTACCTCTAAACATCCCTCTCCCCATCCTAGAATCCTTCCCTTAGTCAGAAAGCTCATCAAGAAATCATTTTGGTTCAAACCAATGGGAGTTACCTGATTTAAAGGTAAAGTCTTCCCTAATGTTCTTTTGTTTTATTTTTCTTATCCAACCCCGTAAACTATTTTTATTCATTAATTTTGTATCAAAACTAGTATCTTAAATATACTAGTATGTTGTTATGAGAGATATCCAAGCTACTCTTACACACACCTCCTTTTAATGGTTAAAGAACAAACTGTTTCTGTTGATGGAGAATTACGGCGTCACGAAACGATGATTGTTCTATCTACTCATACCACCTCTCATGGTGGCCACTATAATGCACTATTTTTTATATGATATATATTATATTTATCTCCTCTCTATGATTATTTATTTTATATTTAAAACATACCTTTATGCTTTTAATGTTGTGCAAATGCTATAATTTCATACGAGGAAGTGTAGACTACCACCCCCTCAAGCGATGTGACTCATTCATGCAATACATGGAATGTATAAAAAACGAAATTAATGAACTTATGAGACCTATATGACATATATATTATACTGGAATTATAATATATATCTCTCTCATTTAGTTTTCATTCCATTAAATATGAAATATAAATGAAAGTAGTGTTCATGCGCACGTACGGCTTACCGTCTCCATGAACGGTGCATTACATTTTTTACCTTTAAATGTTATGTAATATTATAAATTCAAGTATAAAATGGATATATATGATATATATGATATATAAATCATGAATATAATTCTCTATATAATGGATATTTTACCACACGAACAAATTGTAATTATAAGATGTTTATTTTTGACTCATTTACCAATGATCGAAAAAACGACCGTCATTAACTTAAATAATTACATAATGTTACTAACATAGTAATAAGTGATATAAAAGGAATAATGAACCTGAAAAAGGTTATTATGAATGTATAAATTAACTCTAGCTTATTCTTCAATAATATAATGAAATTAACAAGACATGTCAGACTTGACGTAAGGGATCATACCTCTTTCTTTCTTTTTAAGTACTCTTTTTTATGTAACATACTTTAATGTCAGGTTTCTTATGTTAGGGGATGTTATTTTATATTTATATTTCTTTAAATTTTATTTTAATATGATGAGAGACCATATTTTATCTCATTAATCAATTTTTCAATGTTTAATGTGGCACCGTTAGGCTGCCGAATTTTCATAAGGGGATTTTCATCTCACTTTTTATTCCCGTGAGATTCATGCTACATTCTCCACTATTTCATTTTTTTGTGGTGTATGTACTGCCCAATATTTTACTATTTGTATAATATAATCTCATTTATGTGTATTTACATCTTCATTGTATAACCCTTCTTTCATGGGGTGTACGTTTCAAATGTTTCCCAAATCGGTAAGTGAACCTTTCACACTCCTCTTTTTAAAAGACTTATTTTGTTATGTATTTTAATTTGCATATTTTCATATTGGGATATGTTATTCTATATCCTTATTGATGTAAATTTTATTTTCAAGTGTTTATATACCATTTTCTTTCACATCAAATAATTTTAGGAATTTTAAAGTGACGGCGTTAGGCTGTCGAATTTTACCAAGGGAACTTCTTAACCCAATTTCGATTTCTTTGGCATCAACATGTAATTATTGAATATGTTATCCTTTTAATATGTGTGAATGAAAATTGATTGTTTTACACATAATATCCAATTATATTTGGTGTATTTATATTTTTCGCACATAATTATGAGATTGATTTATCCTTAATTTAAGGATACCTTCTTTATATGGGATTTCAACTCATTTTACATTTCTATTGAGACTTCATTGTTTTTATGCACCAATTCCCTCATATATTCTGTATATGCTATCCTTTGGAATATTATATCATGAATCCCTTTATTCTCATGATATTATAAATCTCTGATTAAATGTTACTCCTCAATTATTGTATTCAAGTGTTTCTCATTTTGTTAAAAACCCTTTAATTTATATATCATTTTTTAAATGTTTTAATGATTTATTCTTATAAATATATATCACTAATATCCATGTTTACAAAGTGGTTTTAAGTATTAATTTATATGGATATTAATGGTTTAGAATGTTAAAAACATCAAAGTGGTAAGGGACTTCGTCTCAATCTCCTTTCATTGAGGAATATTTTGTTTTATTCAAAACTTTCATTTATATGGTGTATAAACAACATTGTCTTTTAAATCTATTCAAAAGTATCTTTTTTTATATGAAACATTTAACTAAACAAAAAAAGGAATGTTTTTTTGTCATATGTATGCAGCGAAAATTACTTCTCCACCACCGTGAACATTATTTGAGTTTCGGGTTCTTCTACAAGCCATAACTTTTTTTAAATGAAAAATAATCACCATGTATGAATTTACTTTTATTTTGGTATTGAAAATGGTTTTCGTAATTTTTTATTATATCAATGTGTTGTATTTATATCTTGTGATTGAAATGTGGAAATGTTATGTTTCCTTTCTACATGTTTTATATGATATGATTATGTTATGGTTCTTGGGCATTATTATGAAGACGGGTGGTTCCGTGATAAACTATGGGTGGGTGGGCCCGATATAGCTCTCCAATGCATTGGGTAACGTGAAGGAGTTATACTCTAAGGATTGTCCGAAGAGATATAGGGAATATACTGTGATGGGTATTCCAAATGTAACCATGCTGGTTACTCCCTACGTAATAATGTTATGAATGCCTCAAGTTACCTTTATGTCTTATGATTTCTTTGAGTTATTCCTAAATATTTTGATTTAATGATGTATGTGAAAGTTATTATGTTTTATAAGTAAAGTATGATTTCATTGATTTATGTATACATGGACTAATGTTTTCATTCCTTATTGTTATAACCCGTATTGAGCTTATTATGCTCATCCCAAGTTTTTGATATGTTTTCCACATGACTTAAAGTGTAATATGGTCAAGGATGGGATCAAGGAAATGTCATGATGTCTAAAGCAATGAACTAGACATGAATCCTTTGTTCAAGAGTTTTTATTTTCTGAAAAAATGGAAACAGAGTAGATTTGTCTACCTTGTAATCTTTGAGATGTAATAGTTATGTCCCAATTCTCTAAAACTCTAAACCTAAAAAGATCCTCAATGTGAATTATTAATTTAATTCAATATTAAGTAATCTTATAAGGTCGGTTCCTTATTGTTGGCAACAGAAGTCGATTTAGATAACATTAGAGGTTAGGGTATTCTTTAAGCATAAGTGAAATTACCATAATGGCTAGGATTTCAAAAAAACTAATAGTTTTTAGATAAAGTGAATCGGTAAGTATATATTAGTGTTTATCTTCCACATTAGTACATGATGATTTTTTTTATATAATCACACTGACATTTTTTGGTTTTAGTAAATGGATGGATCTTCCAGGAACCAATGTGACAATGGGAAAATGTGGTGATTCTCGGATTAAGAGACTGGATGAAATGGGGGATTCAATGTGAAATACAATGGTTATTCTAAACCAACTATCAGGAGTCATGATGAACCACTTGAAACTTGGTGTGTTCTCTAATGCATCATGCATGAGAGAACCAACTCGATGTGGATGTTCTGGTAATAATTATAAAGGCAACCATTAGGGATTATATGATCCTTACTTTTGAGATAATTATGGGTTACTATATTATAGAAGATGAAAGGAATGAGGTAAAATTGAGTTTAAATTATGTTATGGTTATTTTTGAAGATTTTATCTCCTTTTGGGTAATGTTGTAAGAATTATGTAGTTCTGGATACAGAACAACACGTAGACCATGTGACAACCTATCGCGTCGGAACAAGCTGTGGGAATCGAACCCACAACCAAAGTGCTACTGATATTTATCGCCTACCACTGGACTATGTGAATTCCTTGGTTAGATTAACTAATTTTTTTTAGTTAGATGATCTTATGAATATAGAATAATTTTATTTTGGGTTATTTATGGAAATTATTATCCTATCATGGAGGATATGTGATTTGGTTAATTACTTTTCAGTATGAGACTTTAAGAGTAACTGATGTTATTTGGAGATAAATGTTAAGGTTTATCTTGGAAGTGTATGTGATTAAATCCTTCAGAGATTTGGGTTTCAATCGTAGTTTTTATTACATTGAAGAATTTTATGGATAGATGTTTATTGAATGGTCTTTGCTGAACTTTGTTTATTGTTTGAAATGTTTTGAAGATTAAGAATTGATTTTTTATATAAAGGATTATCCTATTTGGGTATTATCTGATCTTTTACTAACATTTTTGGTTTTGGTTTTGGTTAAGGTCTAAAGACATGGGGAGTATATAGTTCTCTTTTGTGGATTAGGTGATTCTACAGAAGTTTATTATAGTACTCATAATGTGAAAAAGTCTTCCTAAATACTCGTCTTTTGAAGAAAATATGATTTTGTGTAAGAAATATAGTAAAAGTTGAAAGTCAACATGAAAAGCAAGTATGTTTCCTTATGATTTAGTCAATCTCATAAATAAATTCCTCAATGAAATGTAACATAAAAATAAAATGTTTTCTGTTAACCTTTCCTACTGGGGAATCAAATATCGTTTAACCCATCACAAGTTTTTGATTTTCTGGTGGTTAACATTATCCTAAATATGTTTTCTATCACTCTCCCTTAGAACATGACCCTTTTTGTTGTCCCATATCCATGTTTTCATACATGGAATCCTAGTATGGGTGAACTCAGGTGACCTCTATACTTCTCTTTCTTTCCTTTAAATTGATTGTTTTACCAACTCTTGTTCCGATGTGGGACTTTCAATGAAGTTTCCGAGCCCAATTTTAAAATTGTGAGGATGCAATTCCCAAAAGGGGGGAAGGATGTAACACCCCAGGTAAATAAAGAATATGAAATTTTTATATTTTTCCATATTTTTGAATAATATGTTAATATTAATTTAAAGGGAACTCTATGCTCGATGGCGTACCCAATATGCAACAACGAGCTTCTTGGAAATCTTACGTTGCACTATAATAATAAAATAATATTATTTTAAATGGTAGTTTATACCTAGCCGTTGTAATGGCAGGAATCAAAAAAACTAAATACAAAATTATTATATATGTTTTTAAAATATTATTACTTTTATCCAATAAATGTATGAGGCTTAAAATGCGAATGAATCCAATTTTAAGCGTAAATATTCTAATATTCTTTAAAAGGGGGATTAACCGCCAATTGATGGAGAATCCTTTTTAAATCCACTTGTTGAAAATTTAATAAGTTATATTGGATCAAATAAAATCCTTCTTTTCAATCGGGATATCAAAATTTACTTTGTGTAGGTTTCTGTTATTTTTTTGATAAAGTCCATTTTTAATGAATAAGTGAAAAATGTTGTATTTTAATTCAAAACCTGTTTTTAATCTAATTTATTTATATGATTAGATCAAATTTTGAATTGGTTTAAAAGTTAAATTATAATATATTTTTACCATTTAATCCAATGGTGGTTATTGTAATTAATTTCACTTTGAAATTGGACTTAAGCTAGTGTCAATCTTTTAATAGGTATTATTTCTTAAAAACACGCTTTTGTTTTGACAGCGGGAATTAATTATTAATTTAATTAATGAATCTTATAGGTTTTGAATTTTTTAAAATAGCCATCATTTTTTAATTCTCAATACCAAATATATATTAGGGTGAATTTTTGGAATTTTTCTAAAAAACTTCAAATTTTTATGAATAGTGAAACCACTAAGTGGTAGTTTAAAAACTGATTTTTCATTTAAATGAATCTTTACCACTTATATGATTTGAATTTCAAAACTACGACATACATGGTAGTCATTAGGATGTAAAATTTTGTTCAATGGGATTAAAATAATTTTTTGGTGAATTGTAACTTTTATGTTTTATTAATCGCGATTAAAGGTAATTAGTGTAATTTAAGGTAAAGATAATGTTATAATAATATGAAATGACCTTGAAACACGGCCTACCCTTATTTGATGAGTCATGGTCGACCCATAAAATCCATGGGTCAACTTGGGGACCCCATGGAGCCACTTTTTTAGGATAAATACATTAATAAAATTTTATTTAATGTTAAAATAAAAATGTCACAAACATGTATTGTTTTACTAAAACAATTTTTACATGGGGTTATACAAGTCATATTTTCTACTATAAATATTCATTAGAAAGATAAAAATATTTCCTACATAATGATAGTTTTTTAATAATTTTTAGACATTATATAAATTAATTTATTTATGACACCGTGATGATGCAGTGATTACCTCATAAATGAACGATTTAAATAAAATGAGAAGATAGGGTAACATATAAGTCTTACACCTATCACAAAACTATTGGATGTGTGGATTTAAAATACTTATCACCTTATCCTAGAAATATATCAATGTAGGACCTTTTAAATCCGAAACTCATTTTAATATAAACAAACATTTTATAGCTTTCCAAGAGTGCCCCTCCTCTCCTCTTATAAAAGGCCCCCACATATACCTCTTTACACACACAAATGAAGCCATTGGATCAGTCAAAATATGCTCATTTTACATCTAAACATCCCTATACTAATCCTAGAAGCCTTACTGTAGGTATAAATCTCTTCAAGAATGCCTTTTGGTTCAAACCAAGGGGAGTTACATGATATAAAGGTAAAGTCTTCTCTAATGTTCTTTTGTTTTATATTGCTTCTCCAACCCCATAAACTATTTTTAGTAATTTATTTTGTAACAAAACAAGTATATTAAATATAATAGGATTTTTTTATGAGACAAATTTTAGCTACACTTACACACACCTCCTTGTAATGGTTAAAAAGCATACTATTTCTGTGGATGGTGAATTACTACCTCATGAAACGATGATTATTCTATATTCTCCAACCACCTCTCATGGTGTCCATTATGATGAAACTATTTTTTATATAATATATATTATATTTATGTCCTCTATATTCTTATGTATTTTATATTTAAAACATACCTTTATGCTGTGCATGTTGTGCAAATGCGATAATTTAATACGAGAAAGTGTGGAATACCGCCCCCTCAAGTGATGTGACTCGTTCATGCAATACATGGAATGTATAAAGAATGAAACTAATGATCTTATGTTACCTATATAACATATATATTATACTGTAATTATAATATATATATCTAATTTAGTTTTAATTCCATTAAATATGAAATATAAATGAAATTAGCGTTCATGCGTACGTACGGCTTACCGTCTCTATGAACGGTGCATTTCATTTATTACCTTTAAATGTTATATAATATTATAAATTCATTTATATACTGGATATATATGATATATATGATATCTAAATCATGAATATAATTCTGTATATAATGGATATTTTACCACATGAACAACTTGTAATTATAACAAGTTTATTTTTGACTCAAGTACAAATGGTCGACAAAACAACTGTTATTAACTTAAATAATTACATAATGTTCATAAAATGTTAATAAGTGATATAAAAGTAATAATGAATTTGAAAAATATTTTCAAGAAAATATAAATTAACTCCAGTTTATTATTCAGGAATATAAAGAAACGAACAAGACAAGTCGGACTTGAGGTAAGGGATCCTACATATTTCTTTCTTTTTAAGTACTCTTTTTATGTAACTTACTTTAATCTCACCTTTATTATGTTGGGGATGATATTTTATATTAATCTTTCTGTAAATTTTATGTTAATATAATGAGAGACTATATTTGATCTCATCAATCTATTTTTGGAAGTTTTATGTGGCGCCGTTAGGCTGCTGAATTTTCATAAGGGGATTATCATCTCACTTTTTATTCCCGTGAGATTCATGCTACATTGGCCACTATTTTCTTTTGTGTGGTGTATGTACTGCCCAATATTTTACTATTTGTATAACATAATCTCATTTATGGGTATTTTCATCTTCATTTTATGACCCTTCTTTCATGGGGTGTACGTTTTGAATGTTTCCCAAATCGGTAAGGGAACCTTTCACACTCCTCTTTTTAAAAGACTTATTTTGTTATGTCTGTTAATTTACATATTTTTATGTTGGGATATGTTATTATATATCCTCATTGTTGTAAATTTTATTTCCAAGTGATGAGATACCATTTTCTCTTTCATCAACTAATTTATGAATTTTAAATTGACGCCATTAGGCTGTTGAATTTTACCAAGGGGAATTCTTAACCCCATTTCGATTTCTTTGGGTTCAACATGTAGCTATTGTATATGTCATCCTTTGAAAATGGTTGAATAAAATTTGATTGTTTTACACTTAATATAAACATATATTGTGTGTATTTATATTTTTCAAACATAATTATGAGATTGATTTATCCTTAATTTTATGATACCTTCTTTATAAGGGATTTCATCTCATTTTACATTTCAATTTAGACTTCATTGTTGTTATGAAACAATTCACTATTATATGGTGTATATGCTGTTGTTTGGAATATTATATCATCAATCCCTTTATTCTAATGATATTATAAAGTTCTGATTAAATGTTATTCCTCGATTATTGTATCCAAGTGTCTCTCATTTTGTTAAAAAACCCTTTAACTAAAATATCGTTTTTAAATGTTTTAATTATTTATTCATATAAATATTTATCATTAATATCCATGTTTTCAAAATGGTTTTAAGGATTTATTTATATAGATATTAATGGATTAAAATGTTAAAAGCTTCAAAGTGGTTTGGGACTTCGTCTCAATCTCCTTTCATTGAGGTATATTTTGTTTTATAGACAACTTTCTTTTATACGTTGTATAAACTCCTTTGACTTTTACGTCTATTCAAAAGGAATTTTTTTTATATGCAGGATTTTAATAAACGAAAAAATGAATGTTTATTTGTCGTACGTATGCGGCGACAACGACTTCTCCACCACCGTGACCATTATTTGAGTTTCAGCTTCCTCTACAAGTCATAACTTTTTTTAAATGAAAAAAATACCCTGTTATAGTTTTATTTTATTTTGGTATTGAAAATGGTTTTCATAATGTTTTTATTATATCAATGTTTTGTATTGATATCTTGTGATTGAAATGTGGAAATGTTATCTTTCCTTTATGCATGTATTATGTGATACGATTATGTTATGGTTCTTGGGCATTGTTATGAAGATGCGTGGTTCCGTGATAAAATAAAGGCCGGTGAGCCCGATATAGCTCTCCAATGAATTGGGTTACGTGAAGGAGTTAAATGCTAAGGTTTCTCCGAAGAGATTTAGGGAATATACTGTGATAGGTATTCCAAACGTAACCATGAGTGTTACTCCCTACGTAAGAATGTTATGAATGCCTCAAGTTACCACTATGTATTTTGATTTCATTGATTAATTCCTAAATCTTGTGATTTAATGAGGTATGTTAATGTGCTTATGTTTTATAAGTAATGTATGATTTCATTGATTCATATGTATACATAATCTAATGTTTTCATTCTGTATTGTTATAACCCTTACTAATCTTTTTATGCTCATCCAATGTTTTTATATGTTTTCCACATGACATAAAGTGGAATACGGTCAAGGATGGGATCATGGAAATTTCATGATGTCTAAAACATGGAACTAGACATGAATCTTTTGTTCAAGAGTTTATATTTTCTGAAAAAATGGAATCTGAGAAGATTTGTCTACCATGTAATCTTTGAGATGTAACAGTTATGTCTTAATTATCTAAAACACTAAACCAGAAAAGATATTCAATATGAATTATTCATTTAATTCAATATTAAGTAATGTTATAAGGTCCGGTCCTTATATACATGATTCATTTTTGTCTTTATAATACCCATTTAAGAATGATTTCAATGTTAAATTAACATTTTGGATAATAATCACTTTCTTTATCGAACGTGTTTTCACTGGTTATTCTTGATCATATCATTTATATAATGATTTAAATAATTTATAATATAAATCATTATTTATATAGCAAATATATTTAGAATAAAAATATTTATAATATATGGGTATAAGAAATAGAAGTCTCTGTTTATGGAGACGGTAGGTCGTACGTACGCATATTTGTTGTTTCCATTTTCATACCGTATTGAATAGAAGTAAGTGAATAAGATATATGTAAGTACATACATACATAAATATATATCTCCAATAGAATTATTATGTAATATATTACATACTAATTAATAACATATACTTTTATAATCATCATCGAATGGTGTGCGTGGGAATGAATCTAATCGTGTTGTGGAGATGGTAATCCGTACGCATGCACAATTGACAATATCATTATATTAATGGTTAAATAATATGTAATAGGATAGTATATCATATATAAAGAATAATTAACATGTTATATTTATTATTTACATCAGTTATACTCATTATTATACCCATAAAAATAATGAAGTGTTTGAATTAAAAAATACAGTAGGACGTGGAGACGGTAAGTCGTATGTACGCACGTATGGTGAATTTCTCATTTATAGGATGGATAGAATAACGAATATGGTTTTACCATATTTATAATAACATCACAATATTTTTGATTTATATGACCTTTTATTTTGGTATGGAAAAAAATAATAGGGAAGTGGATGAAATAAAGAACTTGAAAGATGGTGTGAAATTATTACCTCTTCTTCGGGTGTTTCCTTTTGAGTTCATCAAAAGTGCTCCTTAAGTTGGAATTATGATAAAATTTAGGACTATAGGTTGATGAGATGGAATTTGGGAGGATATTTGTTCAGGGTTTGGCCGAGCCAAATGGCTTTGGAGGTGTGATTTTGAGAGAAGTGGAAGTTCCCTTTTATAAGAGGGGTGATGGTTAGTTTATGGAAAGATTAAAATATTAATGTATTATACAATCATATTAGTAATATAATGGCTAAAATGAATTTGTTTTGATCCATAGGGGGTTATGGGTCTATATACTATCAAAAAATATGTTTTATACAAATGTAGGTTTCCATTTTAAAATTATCTTTTAGATTAAATTCTTAGTTAAATAGTATAACGTTTACCGTGTATTCTTGTATTGTCACAATATATGGTTAATAAGCATACTCTAAACATCCATGAGAAGCTCAAGTGGTTCATTAATGACATATAAAATATTATTTAAACCTTTTTTTGAAAATCTTATATTTTTTCTAATATCATATCAACCAATAATATCGTATTTGTTTTAAAAACTAATTTATATCAATTATGACACTATTTGGAATTTTGTTATTTCGAAAGTCATAACACCAATATCTCTTCAAATAGAATTTATCTAATACACACTAACATGTAATATTAATCTCGAAATTTATTGGAAATCATCAGAAGTATTTATTGACATTTATTTGGATTTTTATAATATCAATTATTTTAATATTTCATTAATAGGGTAATTTCTGCATTATCATTGTGTCATTAATAAATTAAAATATTTAATCTCTAAAAATTATAAATAAAATACCATTATTTAGTAAATCATTTTTTATTTATAATGAATATTTATAGTCAAATTTATATTTTATTTAGCCCTATATTAAAAAATGATTTAGTTATTAAACATTGAATTTAATGCTTTTAACTCTTGTTTAAATAAAATAATAATTAATGTCCTAATCTAATCCAAGTGGACAAAATAGGATAATACTTTATTACTACGGTTTTTTTAGTCTAATTAAACTTATCCAATATATTTAAGACATGTGTAAGGGAAATTATAATATCATTGTTACCCTTAATTAACCAATTTACTTTTAACTGCTGTAAAAAAGTTAAAAGTTACTATTCACCAAAAATAATTTTCATCTTATTAAACCACATTGTACTTATTGATGTCATTCATGTCACTCAGAGTTTTGAAATTCAACTCACAGAAGTGGGAAAATTATGTTTTATATAAATTTACAAATGCACATAGAAGGTGGATAAAAAAGGTAAAAAAGTTCATTATAATTTTATACATCTTATTTTATTATAAAATTACTCTAATAAATTATATTTAACTTATATAGGTATTATATATCTATTTATTCTGAAAATAAATTTAATTAAAATTAATAATTATTTAAATAAAAAGTCTGTTTTAAATAATATTGATGTGTTTTTCACTATTTATCAAAAATTGAACGTTTTCAGAAAATTACTAAAAATTTACCCTAGGAAAATTATGATATTATGAATTCATAAATTAAGTTGATTTTACAAAATTCAAATCATAGATGTTAAATTTGATAATTTAAAATTAATTCATGTTTCAAAACCAAATAGTAGTTTTTAAAAAAAGTAAAAACTATCAAAAGATTTACTCATGTTTATGTCAAATTTAAATGTGAAATTACTTATAAATACCTACATTGTTTTAAATGATAAATCTATAGTATAATTATACTTCAAAATCATTCAAATTAAAAATTTATCACCATAACTTATTTACATTAAAAAAGATTGTTTTCAATTAAAACAAATTATTTTTTACTATTCATCAAAATATGAATGTTATTAGAACAGTACCAAATATTTGTCAAAACTAAATTTTTATGTTCCACTTCTATATAATAAGTTTATTTTTTAAACTTTTATATAAAAGTTTCATGTATTTCATTTTAAAAAATTCACTATTAATAGGCAGTAAAATTTCAATTTTGGAAAATACTTCCTTTATCTGAAAAATATAATTTGTTATTATAATATGTCTAAGAAAAAAATAATATGGGTGTTAAACTTTTATAGAGTATATAATATTCAAAATAAAGTTAATACTATTCATAACCTCTTTTGGAAAAACTAGTTTGTTAAGTTGTGGTGTGTTCAAACTCGGTGTTGTGTGTAGTGCGAGCTATTGATTTACTTTAATGAGATAACGTATGATAAATTATTGGGGTGTTACAAGGAACCACTTGGAGAGTTGTATGTTTAATGGATTCTGAGACATCATTGTGTTCCATCAATATTTGTTCATTGGAAATATATGAGGATCGCATCCAGGTTTTAGAAAGGGTTTTAAGAGGTGATTTTTTCCAAGATTATATTAATCACATCTTATCATCCATAGTAAGATGGTTAGATGGAGAGGGATATCTAGGCACTAGAATATATGCTTCAGGATTGTGTGCGTGATTTGAAAGGATCTTGGGAAAATAGGTTTCCTTTGGTGGATTTATCTTATTAAAATTGTTATCATGAATACATAATTATAGATCCATTCACGGATTTTTATGTGTATCCATGTATATATCACTTGTGCTGGGATGAGTTGGTAGAGTGGACTTTTATTGGGCCGATAGTTTTTTTGAGATGAAGGATATGGTTCAGTTGATCCAAAGTAATTTTATAATGGAAGAAAGACATCATAAATCATATTAGGACCATCAATGTAATTCAATGGAATATGAAGTTAGTGCTCAGGTGATTCCTAGACATTCAAATTTCTTGGGACATCAGTGATTGGGTATGTTTGGTAAGATGGAACCAAGGCTGGTCAGACCCTTTGAGATCATTGGATGATTGGGGAGGGCATACTATCGATTTCACACGCTATCTAGTTTGGAATATATACATGATATGTTTTATGTTTCGTATCAATGGAGTTACAAACCATATCTTTACCATGTGATTATATGAGGGGATGTTGATATTGATCGCATTGACACTTTGGTTGAGAAACCAGTTAAATTTATGGATCTCCATTAAAAGTTATTCCATGGTAAAATTATTCCAACGGTTTTGGTATAATTTTTGTATGGATTGGATAGCCAAATTTTGTGGGAGTAAGATTCATTGATTGGGAATCAAGGTAATTAGCTTTATGTAGATCTGAGATCTAGAGGTCTTTCAAGGGGAAGAAATCAAATATGACATAGAGATTTTAACACCCCGTTATATTTTTATTAATTATTTTAACGTTTTTTTGTTTCCTTTTTAATTGTATAATGTCAAAAATGAATTGGGAGGATAAATATAATGGTTGAGGCAAGGATTTTTTTGGTAATTTTTTACATAATCTTATAGTTTTTCACATCACCAGGAAATTACACACCATGGAAGAGTAACTACGTAGAGCATTTGAACTCGATATAAAATTTGAATTTTTTACATTCTATGTATATGTTTTAGGTTGTGAAAGGTTATATATATTGTTTTATTTAAAATGTTATGTTTTATTTGGTTATTCTGGCCCCTCTGAACTACATGATTTCTAATGGGATGATACAACATGTAAATTTCATGATCTATGGTTTTTATCGTAGTTTATTTTTGATTTAAATTTCAATCCACCTACATCCTTACCAATCTGAAAAATGTTATTACCCTTTGAGATTATTTGTGTCTCCTTTCATTCAAGATTACTCTATTCAGTGATTGATAGCCATTAGGGTTGGATTTATTCTCTCCTGGTATGTAATTCTTCAAGGAATTATTTGGATTTGTTTATATTAATGGGGTTTTCAATGTTTGTGCCTGGATATGGGTTTGGATTGTATTTTTTATTGATCCTTATAAATTTCTTGGCATCCGTTTTCATTTGAAGGTTGTGCTCTTAGTTACTGATCACCATTGTTGAAGGAATCTTGGTTTTTACAGTGTTGAGTATGGTGTTTCTCTAAAATTGGTTAATTTGATTAATTTCATGATGTTAATGATAATTCAATTGTATCCTTCATTTATTTTAAGGGATTAATGGTTTCAAATGATTTCATGGAATATCAAATGTCATTAAATTTTTTTTTTCTCTCTAGAAATGTATTTTCTTGGTTTTGGAAATGGGGTATAAAAATTTGATGTATATTGGATATTATTTGAATTTTTTTATTAATGTGTGCCTAGATTTATGAAATTTATTTTGAATATTGAAAATTGGGAACCTTGGTTTTATGCGTTTTGAGCCATTGGTAGCCTTATAGTGCATTTTACCAATAGAAGGCAGTTTTTTTGGGATATCATCTTATAGGACTCAATAACTATTCGATTTATTATTAAGATTTTATAAGATTTTTAGTGTCTGCAACAAATTATTCCTGAGTCTAGATACAAATATGTGATGTCCATTATATATATTTTTATTTATCACATGATCTTTTTATCATGTATTTTATTCTCATATGTTTTTTTGTTAGTTCGTATCAAATAGCTTCACATGTTATATATTTTCTCGGATACATGTTTTCTTTTTAACTCTTGATGAAGGATATTATTTAAATTTTTATATAACTTTTTCCTTTCATAATTCATCTTTGAGAATATGAAAGGAATTCATGAAAACCAAAGGGGAATAAAAAATGGGAAACTATTTATAATTTATTTGGATTTAAGAAATTGCATTGTAAAAGTATTTTATTTTAAAAGATATAATAGTTGAATTATATATATTATACTTTTCATAGATCAATTCTAGTATCCTACTGGGATTTGCATATAACGTTACATCATTATTCATTCATCTTTATATGTTTTATTTCACTATTTAGGTAAAGGGAAGATCATATTGTAGCATCATGGATTCTTCTATTGTTGTCTCTTTCAGTTCAAGTCGGTCTGGAGGAGACTCTTGGTGATATGGGATCAAGAATTATATTTTTTATTATCATTTTTTGTTTGGGATTGTATAATATTTTTGGTATCTCATATGTATCCACATTTTTACTCTAGTTGTTTTTGTTTTATACTAACATTTAGGATTACTTTCTGTTTTCATATTTTACCCACATTTCATGATGGTCCAGTTCATGTTTCCTATAAAGTTAACCTAAGTTTTTTCATATCATAGAAGAAATGAAAAATCATAATGATATTCTCAAAAAAAATTTTCATTCTATAAACCATGTTGAACTTCCAAACACGAAATTTGGGTAATGTCGTTCTTTATGTTCTTTAATGATGTGATTACCACCATTTTTTGTGGATATAATGATCAAAAAGTTGATAAGAAATGGGTTATAACACTACAAATAAATTTCACATTCATTAATATTTAGAGTATAAAAAATTAATTTTGGATATTTTATATTTGGTAGATGAATCCAATCAGTGGTCGACTTATATTGATATCTAAATAGATCAAGAAGAAAATAAATCTATGGAATGTGAATTTTTCAGTAAATACTTCCCTCTTATTATATAATAAAATATGGATAATGAATTCATTTATCTTAGAAAAAATGATTTTTTATCAATTCTTACTAATGATGATAATTTTAGAAGATATTCAAGTTATGATTCTAGTTAAATCATAATACTTATAAGAAAAATGGACCAATTCTTTGGTGTCCTAAGTCAAATTCGTAGAAAGGACTTGGATATAAGATACATTAGTAGATACCAATAATTTTTTCAATGTGAATTAAATATAGAATTAAAAATTTTATATTTACAACCTTATGATGATTTTTTCAAGAGTTGTGAATATCAAGTATCTTGAAAATTTAAATAGTGGGTAAAATTCCAAACATCTATATGTTTGAAATGTAGGGAGAGGCATCACGGGAAATTATTATATGGAACTAGGAGGTTCATCAAATATGTAATCGATGGTCATAATTTTTTTCAATTTGTAAATATGATTATTGGGATACTTGTTAAAAAGAAGGCGGATATGATACAAACTAAACCACCACCCACACATAAGTTTTTCATGAGAAAATATCTTTTGAACATATAAATCAAGATCCGAACAAATAACCTCTAGAGAAAAAGGACAAATGGAAGTACTATTAAGTCACAATGGATGAAGCTAATCATGATAATAGGTGAACTCTTTTCCTCATTGGTTGGGACTTTCATGTTTGATTATATATGAATGATCCATATGAAAATATTTTTGACTATACCATTTTAAAATTGCATGTGATTATATCCCTCTACATGGATTCAATAATATAAAATTAGCACTTAATATTCCATCGGCAAAAGGGTGAACCCATTATCCTAATGAAAAAGTTATTTCATAAGATAAGATAATATTTATTATATAAAGGATGAATTTTATTTTGGAAGAATATATGTCTATAGGTATGATTATGTCATGATTTTTGGATACCATCAAGCATTTTTGAGTTTAAAAATGATAGTATGTCCATATATTTTGAAACCCCTTTTATGGTTTTATATGATGGATGTTTACCAAGATTAATGATATTTGAGGTGACATTTATGAAATGGATCCCTTTTGTATCTTACATAGTAAAAAATGATTTTAATTATGAATGCCTTTATAACTTGTTTACTTATATATAAATGAGATTATAAGATATTTTTATATATTTCAAAATTAAATGGGATCCAAACATTCATCGAGGTAATATTTCTTATAAAGATAGATTTCACATGAGAATTTAGATAGTTCTTTTTGAAGGTATTTTTTAAAAAACGTGTAAAACATGAACCTAATAAAGTGAAGTTCTAGTAATAATTCTACCAAGACATGATAAAGCTGATTAGATGGATGAGAATTTTAGATCCATTCAACAACACAAAAAAGAATTAAAAAATTTGATTGAATTGTTATGCTGATTAAATTCTTTATGATAAAGAATTTGATTTTTGGGGAATGTTATTTTACTAAATTTTAAATGGATGAAAGAAGGGAAAACTAATACCTAGTAATATTGATCCCCTTAAAATAAATTATTATATCATTACAATATCTTATCGTTTCCATAATTTCTCTCTAAAGATCCTTATTTTTTCCATGTATAAATATTGAGGAAGTATATACCTAAACCATCACCTGTACTAAACTCAATGGTCATGCTATTGTATCATTATTTTTTCTTATAAGGAACAACCTATAGAAATATTTGAACAAATAAATAATGTTATAGGAAATAAGACCACTCTCAAGGTTAATGTTTTTTAGAAAAACCACAAATATGAGGAATTAAAATGGGATCTTGAGAATATGATGAGGCCGAATTATTCTAATTTATTTTTAATAAAGTGGTGAATTTTGAGTGTATAATTTATTTTAACTGGGGTAGAATGTAACAACGTGTGTTTTTATGAATTCTTTTCAATTAAATTAAAATAATCAGAAAACTAGGGTTACACACAGTACCATGTTTTTATTTCTTTATACATAAAAATATATTAATCTTGTTCTAGACACACGACTAATTTAGATTACATTACACACAACACTAACATTTATCAAAACCATTATATATAATTAATTTGTTTAAACATGACTGTTATAACCTAGTCATTAATATCGATTATACAAATTGTAATTAATACTTTTTAAATGTTATGTATGATGGATTTATATAATGAAAACATATTAATAATAAAATAAAACACTTTCTATAAAGACTTCACATTTTTTAAACATATGATTTTCAAAAAAATACCTCTTCTGTATATTTGAGAACAATAAGTTATGACTATTATATAAAATAATTATTTTAATTTAATCTTCCTTTTTAAACTTATCTTCCCCAAATTATCTTAAGGTGAATTTTTATTATTTTTCTGAAAGCTTCCATTTTTATGAAAATTGAAAAATAAAAAAGGTCATAAGAAAATCATATGTGGTACAACATGGTGTATCATATATATATGAATACCATTATATAATAGATTTAAAATAAACATATATTTGTTATACAAATATTTTTAGCATGTTTGAGGGAAGTTGGGACCCAAGGTATGAAATTTGAGTCTCACTTTTGTTTTTCTAAGATAGATTTTCCTTCATTACCACATGTTTTTTGTGGTTCATATACATGTAATAAATGTATATTATTATGTTTCCACATTAATTTATTTTTATTTAAAAACCAATTGGAGGTTATATCTTTCATGGGGTTTATGAATCAATATTTAACAAATTAGTTAAGGATTTTTGTCTCTATTTTCATTCCTAGAAACAATCATTATGTTATCCACCTATATTATCTCAAAATGTATAAATACATCCACTTTGACATTTAATATAATTAATTTATTTATCATCATTATATATTATGTTTCATTATATGGTATTTTTTCCAGGGGATTATTATTTCAATTTTGCCATAGTGGTCAATATTTTAGGTTACAGTCTCCCTGTTTATTGGGGTTATTTAAGATTAAGACTCCAATGTCGGAAAACCAAGATATAAATCTCAATAATTCTTTGGAAATTCATTCTCCTCTATTTATTCATGATATCTTCATTTAACGGTAACTTTTTTCAAAATTTTCCATCACAATAATTAAATAATTGTTTTTATGAAAATATGACTTTACATCACTTGTAGGTCATAAAATATTGGACTTTCGAAACCATGTTTTCTAAATATGTTTTCAAATTTTTGTTCTTAATTTTTTTATTTTTAAATTAAATCACTACCAATGTTTCACATTTTTTACAGAATATTTCTAAATGAATAATGATTTTGTTTCAAAACAATCTGTTTTGGCATTTACAACAAATTTGAAAGGAACATTCCTTTAAATGTTTACATCATACGAAGAATATTAGGAAAACTTTACCATTAATTTCATTGAATGTTACATTAGAATTTTTTATGATTATTTTCAATGAATTTTTTTTTCAATGTTTATTATCTTTTAAGAATTTTTTAAATAAAAAATGGTCTTTTCCTCAAGAAATGTTTCAAATGATCATCAAAAACTATTTTGCACCTATGATGAAACCCATTAGAGAAATTTATGACTTATTGGTGATAATATAATAGGATAACATTAATATTATTTCCCCAAATGGTTTATGAATTTATGGAATGATATTTATGAAACATGTTTCTCCTCTATGAGTTATACCATGATAAAATTCTTATGAAACATTCTTCTTTTCATGCATTATTCTGTGATGAAATGATTATGAAAATTGTATCTCTTCAGTAGGATATGATATAATGAAATGCTTATGATACCCATTTATTTAATGGGATATTTTATGATGAATGTTTTTGATATTTTTTAAGACCTATCTATGATTTCATTAAGTGATGGGTATAACCTATATCACAATCGAATTAATTGGGTAAATATTTATATGCAATGAGATTAAAATGGAAATCAAGTAATTGAGACTAACCCCCTATGTGAAAAAGGTTAGTCCTTAGCCACTATGGAAAACAGGTTTGTCCTAATCCACTATGGGAAACATGTGTGTTCTAGACCACTATGAATTGGGTGAATCCTGATCCACTATGTTGATGGAAATGTTACTTAACCATTACACATGAAATGGTTTCTTTCAATAATTATTATGTTTCCACAATTTTATGACATAATATTTGATTCATGATTTATTTTTTATAATTTATCACTATCGTGGTCCATGTTTTCAAAAATTATACAGTTTAATTCCATGAATTATTATGATCTTTGACATATTGGGTATGAAAATTGTATGTTAATTTATAATCACAAACCCTCAGAATTATTGCAATCATTCATATAATCATAGATTGAAATCTTTTTTTACCCTTAACAAGCCTTTGTGCTCACCCTATATTCTATTTCCTTTCCCTTGGAATTGAATTGTGGTTTTATATAGGGTGTGTCTATTAATATTAATAAATTACAAGATAATTGTGGGAATAATTAAAGATCTTTCACTAGAGTAGAATATTGTGTTCCTTGTTTCCAAATACACAAAACTATTATGGTCGTCAAGTGTTTTTTTGTATAACATTATCATTATTCATCAAAAAAGATTTAAAAAGTATGTATGAGGCGACTAGGTTATTCTAACAATGGTATGTTCTAACTCCCATGTCTCTCTAATCAAGTCCCCCCATATTGCTAGAGTACGGATTTTAATTTTCAAGGACTTGGTATAAGAAAATCAATACACAATCAAAGAAAAATAAAGTGTGTGAGATACAAATACCATTAGAATTTCACCAATCATTTCAGAAGATAAATATAAAGAAACTAACTTTTCCATATTTAAATAAAACATTACCTGGTAATATTATAATAGTTCAAATCAAAATAATATTTTCAAAACATTTCAATTGATATTTTAAAACAGTTTTAAAAGTAAAATTTTATCAAATAAAACAGATAAAACAATCATTGTCAATACAAACATGAATAATCATTTCATTATAACAAACATGAGTAAATAATTTATATAAATCATTACATTTTTTAACAATTTTCAATAAAAGAACCATAGATAGGAGACAAACATTTAGTTTAGTATAGGAATTCTCAAACATCAAAGTTAAATATAGATCTATGGGAGCACATTATTTTATATCCCATGACTAGGGGAATATGGGTGAATCTAAGAGAATTTAATATATCCCATAAAGAGGGTATAATTAATATTTACTTCATAAATATATGTGTTTGTCTGACCAAAAATCCATTGATACCATATAAATCAAGGTAATTCAATCAAACATGGGGATATCATCAATTTCAAATAATAATTTTAGATAAACCATTAAAATATCCATTTGCTCATGTTTTCAAAACATCTCCTTCATTTCAAAAATTAATCATTAAATGGTTTTTACAAAAAAAAAGGTTTCTTTAATTTTAAATAAACTCATTTAAAATCACAAACTGTGTGATTATATTATATTTAATGAAATTCATCCATCAAAATTATTGTTTTTATGTCAATTCCAGTTTCCCAAAACCTAATCATATTGTTCATTTCTTTTATCATGGATACTCATCTTTAAAAAACATTCCATTTAAAATAATTCATCATGAGATTTAATTAAAGCTTCATAAATCAATTGAAACCCATATTTAAAATAAATATGCATCAATTGTTTAAATTTATAGATATTTATTTTTTAAACCATCTTGATCAAACACCAATCATTGGATCCTAAAACAAAGTGTCTATGGTTGTAAAAGATCAAATAGGGATCCTTGAATGAATATATTCATATAAAAATATTTAATTCATCCATTCCTAAACAAAAGGAGGCAGATAGAATGATCAACACAATAATTCCAGATGAACTCACCACAAATAATGAAGAAGAAGGAACCAAAATAATAGATAATTTATCCACAAGCTATGATCAAAGAAAAATAACATCTATAATACCATGCATTGTTAACATGAATAAAAAATATTGGTGAAGAAAACCACCTTTCAGCAGTAGTTGGAATTCCTTAACCCCTTCATGAAAACATAGACTCCCATATATTAAGCAAATAATTGAGAATGTTTGGTTCAAATAATTTAAAATGATTTAATCATAGAATTAAAACATTCTATTAATTTCACACAGGGATATAGTAACCATCCATAAGAGATTAGGATATATTTGAGAATTTCATAAATTAAAACCCTCAAAAATGCTATCATTCATGCCTTGGTGATCACTCCATGTAAATTTTGGGCCTTTAAATGGAATCCACCCCACCCTAATAGACAATGTAAAAGTAAATATAGATGGGGTAAATACCAAGAGTCTACTCCATTGACCACACCAGGATATAGATGTGTAGAAAAATTTTATCCTAGACATTCCACACTAAATAAAGACCAAAACCACCCCCAGGTCATGGTCCTTGTCATTAGTCACCCAAAATATAATAATCGGTTTTTAATCCTTCGAACACCTTTAAATCTTATGAAACCCAAAATAATTAATCAATTCAAAAAATAAAAAAAATAAACCTAAATAAAATAGCTGGATGTACAGGTTGAGATGTTACACAACCCTTCTTGATCTGATTGTTAATTTAGCTGATGTTTTTCAAAATAATGAAAATAAATATTCCAAAATCACATACAATTTATCTTAATCATCAATACCCCCCCAATATCAAACACCTTCATTTCTTATAAAAATTAATTTATACAACTCTAAAATAACTAACAATACAAAGGGGTTTAACTCAAGAAATATCAAATCAACGGATTTGTGTATATAGAATAAATGTATGTGTTTGAAAAATATATAAGAACATATAAGTGATTTATTAATCAAATAGACATTGGGAGAATACAAACAATAGTTTTGTGAGGATTAGATCACTTAGTGTTTTAGCATTGTATTGTCCCAGAATTCAGTGGAAATTTTTTCATAATTTTAATAGGCTTTTTATGAGACTAGGATCTGAGATGACACATAATTCTGAGACCGATTGAGTTCAAAATATATTTTTAAATTTTTTTAATTATTTTTAATTAAACGTGAGAGCAATATTTTATATCTTTAAAATAGGTACTAAGATTGAAAATATGAGGGCATCATTGAACTCAGAACGATGGGATTCACCTAGAATGAACTTAACATCAACTGACGTAGGCCGAACAGAAAGGATAGTTCACAGAATTTTAAGAAAAAATTAAATTCAAAATAACTTGTTTATTTAATTTTTTGATTTAATTTGAAATAATTGTAGCATAATATATTTCCAACCAAGAATAAATAATATGTTATTTCATTTATAAAACAATATACAGACACAACAACGCAGTGTCACCAAAATGTTGCAAAACATTTTCATTTATTTATATGTTGGGTTAAAGAATCAAGCTACAATTCCACTAATTAATGTTGAAGGGATTCTCTCTAATGTTGTACATAGAAGAAATGAGAATTGGTGATGATATATTTGGTGATCAGAACTGAGATCAGATATTGACGATCCCAACCGATGACAACGTATAGAAGTTCTTTATCAGTGAATGAACTTTTAAAGGTAGGGTTTTTTTTGTTTTATGTTTCCCTATTCTACATTTTAAAATGACGAATACAAATAAATCCTCAAATTGGTTGAGCTGTGGATAACTTTATCTTGCAGAGTGTAATTCTTTTGGGGTTTTTCATCGAGATTATTTGATTAAATTTTAATAAAACATCAAATCATTATCATATTTTTTTAATCCTATAATGCAGTGGGTGTGGGATAACATGAACAATGCTTAAGACCCTCCTCCTTTTGTGTTTTTTTGTTCTTCATGACCATGTAATTAATTTGATGGTAAGGGGGGTTTGTGGCCATCGTGGGGATTATTGAATCCCCATGTGGTTAGAGACGCAAGAGGCGGGAAGAACATATAACAAGAATAGACCTTGTTGTTTGTGGATGAACGTGCTGGTGTGCTGGTACTGATGATTATAGGTGGGGGGTCGCGGAATGGAGGGGACACGCTAGAAAGAACCACCACAGTAATCTCAGATAGTGGCGGTGCAACAAGAGATATCTATTTCCATGTTAGTTGCTATCGGTAGCTGCAAACGACTACATAGCCACATCGTCGCACCGAAGACATAGAACCATGCTGATTCGCACGTGGAAGATCTATGATCCATAGATTGTGGTTAGATTGCTAGACCTGCGGGGAACGCATGAGGTAGGGGCTGTCAGACGTGGCATCCAGCTGCAACCTGACCAACCAAAGGCTGATCCTCCCTAAAGAGGAAAAGGCAGTGCACAAGCCTTCCCAATGGGATGGACCCACCCAATTAGGCCAAACACTTTGACCAATAGGCCAAACCATTGGTCAAACGGGAAAGACCTAGTTCGTTTCGAGTCTAGGTCGAGTCAACTGACATGGGTTGGGTTTGTTCTACCAGGTGTTACCGGGCATAGACCCACCCGACCCCTTTTTGAAAAAACTCTATTATATTTTAAACAGAGCATTTGTTTGAGGATCTGCCAATTTTGTTGGGAAACTTTGAATGAGATGGTCATTTTGAGATTATCTATGTCAGTTTTTGGAAAAACATTTGGATGACCTATTTGATTTGATGAGTACCCTCTCCCTGTACAAGTAGTCTTTGGGCAGAATCAGGGTGACTATTATGGTGAGATGTTAGAATGGTTACAACATTGATTACTGAAGGCATGAGTAATCATTATCACTCTACTTTGATTGATTTATGACGTACCGCATTTTCAGTGCAGTTTCTTTTTATATTGAGTGGTTTCCTCTGACAAGACTACTCCCCTATTGGATTAGGACCTGCATCATCAATCCTTTTAGTTGGTACTCTCCAATTGGACTACGGTGTGAGTCCTCCATATCAAATTATTATAGAGTTTTTACTCCCCTACTAGGTAGGGAGAGGGTCCTATATTTTAGGATTCATTACTCCCCAGCCATTCCTGGGTGAATGTCCTTAAAAACAATTACCAGGACAGAGTCGGTACTCCCTTGCCATTCTAGGGAGTGACTCCTCTTATTTTGGGTCAATACTACCCAAATGTACTATAGTGTGGGTCCCCCATAGAGAATGAACTGACAAAGTCGGTGTTACCCATCCATGCAAGGGAGAAGGTCCTCTAGCTTGGGGTCATTACTCCCCTAACGTAATCGGGTGCATGTACCCCATAGTGAATAAAGTGCCCGAGTCAGTACACCCATTCCCTACCAGGAAGCAAGTCCTCTACCCTATGGTTGGTACTCTAGTAATATAGTAGGGTGCATGACCCCCACAATGAAAATACTAGAAGAGTCAGTACTTGCCTATATTACCATAGGGTCGGTCCTCTAGTCACTGAGTGGTACTCCCCTACCAGGAAGGGTCTAGGTCCTCGATATATGAAGTTGTACTCCACTACAAATTCAGGGTTCAGGTCTATCATGAGTAGTACACCCCTGGTGAAACAAGAGCTCGAGTCCTCACTTACGGAGTTGTAATTCCCCATCTTTGAGTTGTGACGTGGAGAAGGTCCTCTATTAGATTTTGAGATCCCTCGACTTCAGAAAATAGTTTCGAGGAGCGATCCACTCCACATCAAGATTTTGATACCTAGATAGAGGTTAGCTATCCCTTGATAGACTGAGGTGTGGGACACTCTTTTTGAGAAAGACAAATGTATCATTGGACAGACATGAGCAATGCTCCCTCAAACATGCACAGTGGAAAGGGGTGGGCCTCTTCACTTGGGTTTCATTAGTCTTTCATCAGGCGCAAGGCTATGAAAACTAGACCTCCAGTGTCAAGTACTAGAGTAAGACCTAGTTGAATGCTCTTGATGGAGCACGGTATATTGGATGTACCATTCAGAATGGTAGGATTGTACCAAATGGATTTCATATCTTAGTGGGTGGCATCAGGGATGGCTAAGATCGTGAAGTTTGATATCCTGGTTTTGGTAAAATGAATTAATCCTTCGATGAAAATCCTAAGCCATGTTATGTGTTTGGGACAACATGTTTTCTTAGTCATGGAAATAAATATATCCTGATTTTCGTGGAATATATATACGAATATACCCGATAATTGATTATTGTGATTTACTTTATGGGTTTTCTCTTGTGCTTTACCATTGTGGTTTTGGGCTCCCCAACTGAGTATTGTTTTACTCACCCATTCACGGTCATTTTCGGCTCATGTTGTGTCTTTTGTAGACGACCCGCACATTGATAGATCCAGGATGAACCATGGACTAGAGGTGATCAGTGATATCAGACATATAAGGTTCACATCTACATCTTTAGGCATATACCCTTCACCAAACCTTCATGTAGGTTTCCTATAGGATGAGCTTTTAGGGTGTGGAGTTTTACATTTGTTCTACTTTTCTATTAGTGAGCTGCTATACTGGCATGAGTTTTTACCCAATACTTTACATTCAATTGTACTCTGGATTATCTTTACCTAGTAGATCTCTTGCATGGTTTCCTTGGATTATACATTCTAGTACTATCGGATGGGTGTAGTGTGCATGTGTGTATGTACTTAGGAAAATTCCTCTCGCTTGTGGGATAATGCCTTTGGCACTAGTATCCAGCCCCTGGCCTTTGGGAGGTAAGCTTGGGGACATAAAGGAATGTGCCCATGTGGATGGGTCATGAAAAATGGGTATCATAGAAGATTGGTTCTACCTCAATGATCAAGGGTCGGTTGTTTTTGGTTTTGGGAAAAAGTGTTATGTTTTTTGAGTTTAGATTTTAGGCTAGGGACCCTAGTGTTGTTGTGTCAGGTGACGTACCTGTACACCAGGACTCTGGAAACCTATTTTTTAAATTGATACAAGGGAACACATGTCGCCGGTCAATAAAGTGTACATGAATCATATAGGAATGGTTGTGATTTCCATGTCCTTCTTGAACTAGCTCTCCAGATATAATATTTATCTTTGGTTCGTCATGATATATTTCAGGATTCTACCACGATTATATCTAGATATGATTTTAAAACATGATCATAATGATGATCCACCCCTAGTAGAGGATTCAGTGCATGGCACTATTTCTGAGGTGTTACATTTGGGTGGTGCACAAGTGATGCCACCACCCTTCGTTCACCCGTTACCATCGATAACTGTAGGGATACACGCAGGCTAACTACAGAACATGATTTCCAGAGGTGGAGACCTCCTAGATTCTGAGGCGAAAGAGATACTCAAGTAGCAGAGGATTGGAGTGAAGTAGTTACACAATCCTTTCACCTAGTGAGGGCACATCTCGAACGGATGGCAATTTTAGTCGTGATCCTTCTTTCAGGCACGGTAGGGAGATGGAGGAGCTTGACGATACAGATGCAGGATGAGGTGACCCTTACCTGGATTTAATTTGAGTGCCTATTCAGGGAGGAGTTCTATTTGGAGACATTACACTCTGTGCATATAGTGGGGATTCTAAACCTACAACAGGGAAAAATTATGTTATCATAGTACTCAGTGAGATTCATGAATCATTCTCTATACTATAATGATATGGTTCGGGACCCTTATGTTAGGTCAAAAACCATTGAGAAGGGACTATTCTAGGAGATCAGGGCATTGGTGATACCCCTTATCATTCTGAACTTTTCTGGGGTGATGGAGCGAGCCCTGGTGGTTGAAAGCTACCAGGAGGAGAAGCAGATAGACGTGACCTACAACAAAGGTCATGAGGTAGAGGCATCTTCTAGAGATAGAAAAAAGTAGGTGATAGGATCAAAATGAAGAAGGAATGCCCATTCTTGAACATAGAAACAAGGTTCAGTGGTGTAGGAGGAGCGCCAAGGAGCAGATTAGACATAAGAGAGGCAGTATTACGCTTACAAAAGCTAGGGGAATCTCTCTATTGATTTTCCGACCCATAGCGCCACTGATATGAATCTATTATATGGGCATCATTAGGGGATACAACACTTGGGGAAAGGAGTTCCATATGTTGTCAGAGAAGGAAGAGGGGACGAATGAGCAACTTGAGGTGATCAGTTCCAGGCTTAGGGATCTGGAGGGTCAGGATGAGGACAAATTCTCGTGGTATTGGCTTATGATCAAGATGATCCAGGAGAGGTTCGAGGTACGATATGTGTCTTTTATTTTGGATTCAATTTTAATAGACACATGTGTTGGACATTCTCATTTTCTGTGAGTTTTATTTTAGATGTAGAGGGTTCAGTTGGACCATAGACTTGATCCTCATGATTAGAGACTCCTTCTGGGGTAGACCTGTCCATCACACACTTGCGCTCATAGTGTGACCTAACTCTTGGAAACGAGAGTTGCGCTTCAGATCTCTTAGTCATTTTTTTGAGGCCATATGATGTCATTATAGGTATGGAATACTACCATTTATACCTATATTGATTATATGAGGAAAATTATGTGGTGTTTTCTTTTTGGTAACGAAGATTATTCCCTTGCAATGAATGGGAAACCCAAGCAGTAATGGTGGACTCATCCAATTATTATTGATTGGGAACATTCCAAGGTGGTAGAGTTAGACCCCATAATGGTTTCATAGTATGAAACTATTGTGTACCATCCATAATCAGATGAGATACCACTAGTGAGTGTGTAAGTGTTCCATTTTTTAGCTAATTTGGGTAACCGCTAGAGGTTATAGGCAGAAGGACTAAAAAGACCAAACGTTCACTCATACGTAGCCCTATTTTATTCCTAAATACCCCTGTTTGTTCAGTATTAACCTTGAATGTATAATTCTTGTTGAGGCTTCAGCACAGTTCATCCAGGGGTGGATGTGAACTATGTGTTTCTGTTAGTATCTACATCAGGTTATCATGGAGGTGAGACACAAGACCCCATGACTACAAATTGATGAGAGTGCATAGTTTATTTCCAAAATTTTTTAGAGAAAGTGAAAAGTTCACATCATTTCATGATGTTGATCTAGAATAAGATAGAGACGAAAGTGGTCGATCTCAGTGGTTCATCGAAGTGTGTGCTTGTAAGCAGCATAGAGACCCTTGATGAACTCAGTTTTCATCTCATTTGTTTAGTATTTTTCATTTTGTGGATTAAAATCCTTATGGATGGGATAATTTAATATCTAATAATTCTTTGAATATGTTTTCAAAATTTAAATAGGGGTTTAATGAGACCAAGATCTGAGACTGTATGTAATTCCGAGACCCGGAGTTGGTATAATAGATTTATAAACTTCTTTAATGTTTACTAATTAAATGTATGTGCGGGGATTTAAAACTCCCCAAGTTTTTCTAAAAATAAATTTAAATTCATAAAACATTGATTTATGAATATTTTTATATCTATCCTTTTAACATAATTTTTACACTTCTATGTTTTTAATTTCAAAAAATGGTCATCTATAATTGTCTTTAGTAAATTAATTGGAGTCTAGTGGAACCAAGTTGATTTTTTGTGAATAGTAACCTTCCCTTATGTAAAGTAATATGAATAGTGAAATGACCAGAATGAATAGTATATTTTATTATTATATTATTTTCTCAAGTATTGATGATAATGGAATCTTGGTTAATTATTAACTGTTATATGAATGCAGTTATAGATTTAAAATTGTCAATTTTTTAATTAAGTATGGTTTTATTAAAAATTAAAATTAATAATATTTAAATAAATATTTTCAAAAAATGTAGTTCATTTTTTAATTATACTTGTTGAAAAATGGTTGGGGTGATTTTTTGGGATTTTTTAGAAATAGTTAAATTTTCAGTGAATAGAAAAATACAGTTTTGAGTTTCGATCGGTTTAATGACATCATTAATGTTGTAATAATGATGAAATAATTCTTTTAGACTTGAGTAAATTAATATATGACATGATTTGTCTTGAGTGGAAATTTCAATGAAAAAGTCTAGGGTTTTTCAAAAACAACTAATGAGGATTCCCCTGAAAATTACTAAATTATTGCCTCACTTTTAATATAAATACCAACACATTTGTTCATTCAAATTATTAAAAATTATTCCCCAATTAATCTCTGGCCTTATTACCTACCCAGTAGTCCTTCCAAGGTGTCATAAAGACCCCATGGTCCCATCCATCATGTTAAAAGTGTTACTCTACATGGTAAGGGAATCCACCACCCTTAACTTTTTCAAGCTTCCATATTATCTTATTCTTCTTAATTTACATTGGCTTAGGTTGGGATATGTCATTACATATCCCCTTAAATCCTATATTATGTATGAATAATTAGAGACCCCATTTCTATCATCAAAATATTTTATGAAATTTTAAGCATAGCCATTAGGCTGCAAAATTTGTGTAAGGGATTTCTCAAGTTTTAATTTATTTAAATATCTTTTTCTTTTATTTTTCTTTCCTTACATTCACTTATACATGAAGCATAAATTATCTATAATATTACATATTCTGGATTTTATCATGTTGTTTGAATACTCACTATTATATTTCATTCTCCTCCCCCACTTATTCAAAAAATTAATACTCTGTTCGTGATGTGTCAAATAACTGACATCATGGGTGATGTGATTTCAATTATTTTTACTTACTTATAGTCTAGTCATGAAATAGTTATTAAGGTTTAAGCAAGTTATAATTTATTTATTATAACTTATATAAGGTTCTGGGATCATATTTTACACATGTTATTAATTTATAAAACAAAATTAGGTATTTACGATATAAGAATCACCAAAATGAATTAAAAAATATCAACAATGATTTAACTTATGAATCATACTCATCATGTAATTAAAACTGATAAAAAGAATAAGTTTTTGTTTTGGAAACATTTCAATACCACTCCATTCAAAATCTGGTGTTTCTCTTCCAATCAACAAGAATATCCATCATGAACCGATCATGGAAATCAGGGAAATTGTGTAAGGAACCCACACAAAACTAAGAATGAAACAAAATAATAACAATTAAATGGTTAAATCATGTAATGAAATGATCATATAAGGTATTATAAAATTAATATGTTTATGTAAGATATTAATAACAAACCTTTAGCCATTATACATGTGGTTCAAAAGATTTTTTACTAAGAAAACCCTGAGGTAAAAAAAATTTTAACCGAATTTCCAATATTTGGGTTAACCTTATACATCAACATTTATGTGGTATTAAAATTTTTTGTGTGATAAAAATTGTTTATATAATGATGAATTATTTTTATTTATAGTGTATATATATATTCCATTCTCTCTATTATGTCTATCTTCAATTATATGTTATTTTAAGGGGCTTTTCTTTTAAAACCCTTTTTTAAAACTCTGTTTTTCAAAATTAAAAGGCAATTATTTTATGCTATTATTCATATTTAATAATTATGTATAGGTTCTTATGAATTCATTATGATGGAATTTGGGACCTATATCTCCTTCCAATGCATTGGTTATGTGTATATTGGAGGTTTTCTGTATGGTTACACCATGTGTAACTATGATAGTTACACAGATTGTAAGGTTGTCGTGAGGGTTAAAAATTATGAGGTAGCCAATGGGGTAACAAGATAATTTATGTAAATCCCCACGAACCCTTCATGGTTCTATGATTTCATGTGTTACGTGAATTCATAGACTAATGCATTATATTATTCTTTTTATATCCCTTATTAAGCTTTATGTTACCATTTCTTGTTTTTAAATGATTTCTACTATTTATAAGGATGTGTAAGACAAATATGGAAGAAAAGATAAATGTTTGAAAAATTGTCAAAAAAACCATGTTTTATTTGAGTTGTTTTATATCTTGGGAGAAATGAATAATGTTTTTATAGTATTCACTCTGTATTAATGTGTAATGTTGTGAATGTATTATGTCCCAATTATCTAAATATCCAAACATGAAAGGATACTCAATGTTAAGTGAAGTTATTTCTAGTCTACATTCGATATTATGTATTGTAATAATGTCGAGTCCTTATAGTTAGTATCAGAGGATGGTTTAGATAAATTTTGGGGTTAAGACAATGTTAAAAGAGTACCATAAATGATTTTTAATCTATAGTAATTTGAAATATTATAGCATTTAAAGATTACCATGTTGCATTTAAAATTACCATATTTCATCGACTAAGATGCGTCTGTTTTTATATGTATTTGTGCAGTAATCATTATCAGATAGTATGATGAATGTGTAGAAGGTAGACCATGAGATAATGAAAAATGTAGAATTGGTTAAAATCAGATGTAATGAAGAATATAACCTTGATAAAGAATGTTTTTTATGATTTGGATAAAGGTTATGTGTGTCGTGTGATTCCTAAATGAAGAATGATTTGTTGTGTGAATTTTATAGTTCTCCATTTTCAATTCATCGTGGCAGTACTAAGATGTACAGAGACCTTCGAGAGTATTATTCGTGTGATTGAAAGAAAATGGATATTTCTTATTTAACAAAGAAATATTTGACATGTAAACATGTTAAGGTAGAGTGGAGGTTATCAAAGGGAATACTTCATCATTTTCCAGTTCTATAGTGAAAATGAGAGAATTTATCCATGAAATTTGTGTTGGGACTACTAAATACTTCTCAAGGAAATAATGTGATTTGGGTTGTTGTTGATTCGCATAAAAGATAAGCACATTTTTTTCTATTCGAGATATAATGTCTTTGGATATTCTTTCTCTACTGTACCTCAATGATATTATCAGGTTCCATGGAGTTCCTCATTCCATTGTATATGACTGGGATACCAAGTACACTTATAACTTTTGGAAGTTGTTTTAGAATTCATTGGGCACCAAATTAAATTTCAGTAAATATTTTCATCCTAAATTAAATGGGTAGTCAAAATGGTCTATTTAGACATTGGAGGAAATGCTTTGATATTTTTCAATTGACTATTCTGAATGCTGGATCAAAATATTTATTTTGTTGAGTTGTATTATAATAACTATTTTCATTCTAGTATACAGATTGTGCCTTTTGATGAATTGTATGGAAAGAAGTGTTGGGGTCCAGAATCTTTGGATGAGGTCAGTGAAAGAATGTTGATGTTGCAATAATTATTAGAGGTAGTGGCTGAGAAATTGAAGATGATCCTGCATCAAATGAGCATAGATTAGATCAGGGAGAATAGTTATGCTGACAATGTAATGAATGGCTTCTCTTTCGAGGTCGGTGGCAATGTTTTCCTTAAAATATCTCAATAGAAAAGAGTGATATGTTTTGGTATGAAAGTGATGCTATGTCTATAGTTCATCATTACTTTTTAATTCAAGGAGAAATATAGACAAATGGAATACCGATTAGCTTTCCCTCTGAGTTTATCTTAGGTACATAATGTTGTTCATGTTTGGATATTGGGGAATTATGTTTCATATTCAACCCATATTTTGAGCCCAGAACCAATTCAGATGGAAGAGAGCCTTTCGTATGGAGAGAAACCAGTTCAGATTCATGATCAAAGGGATCAGGAATTGTAGAGTAATGTAATCTACTAGGTAAGGGTTTTGTGGTGAAACCACATACCTGATGAAGCAACATGGGAATCTGAAAATGCTATGAGGTAAATGTACCCTCACTTGTTTTGTATGTAAATTAAATTATGAGGACACAATTTCCAGAAGGTGGGGATAATATAACTCCCCATCATTTTATAAAAATAATTTGAAATGTATTAATCCTTTTTATGTAGATATTTATAACTACCATTAAACATACTTTTTCCACTTCAATGTTTTGAATTTTGAAAAATGGTTGTGTACAATTGTTTGGAGTAAGTTATTTGGAATATAATGGAACCAACATGATTTTTTTATTGAATATTAACCTTCCATTATGTATAGTAATATGAATAGTAATATGGCTATAATGAAATGAAAATTGAATAATTATTTTATTTTTTAAGGATTTAAGATAATGACATATTAGATAATATTTCAATATAATAGGAAAACAATTATAGATTTTAAATATTTAATTTTTGAATTAAGTATAATTTTATTAAAAAATTAATTAATAGTATTAAGAATATTATTTTCATAAAAATAATTTAATATTTGAATTAGACACGTAAAAATGGGTATAATTAATTTTTGGGATTTTTCTGAAATAGTTGAATTTTCAGTGATTATTAAAAATATAGCATTGAGTTTCAGTCAGTTAAATGACATAATTAATGATGTAATAATGATCATGTAATTCTGGTAGACTTTTCAATATTAAAATATGATATGAGGTGTACCATGTGGAAAATACCATGAGAAAATACCAGGGCAGGCCCATGGTTTTTCAAAAACCACTAATCAAGTGTCCGTTGGAAATTAATAATATATTCCCTCATTTCTGCTATAAATACCAACCCATTCTTTCATTCCATTCATTAAAAATCCACCCACAAAGAATCTATTTCCTTTTTACCTCCCTAGTGTCCCTCTTAAGGTAGTATAAATCCCCCAATGTCTCAACCTTCATGTTTTAGGAGTCACTATAAAAGGTACTAGAATCCACCACCCTTCCATTTTTCAAGCATTCATTTTTGTTATTCTACTTAATATCCTTTGGCTTTGGTTTTTATATGTATTTACATATCCCCATTATTACACATATTAAGAAATAATTTTGAATGAAAATTTTCTATCATCAATATATTTTATGAAATTTTAAGCGACACTGTTAGGCTGCCTGATTTTCGTAAGGGGTTTTTCAAATTTTCATTTATTTTATGATTACAATATTTTATTTTTCATTCTTAAGCTATCCATATCCAATAGGAATGAATGATAAAGTATCTAAAATATTCTTTATTTTATTATTATAATATAATACTCATCATTATATATCTTATCCTCTCCCACTTTTTTAGGAAATAAAAACACAGTCTATTCTGTGTCAAATTACCGACATCGTGGACGATCTGATTTCAATTTATTTTAAATCCTTCAAGACTAGTAATAAAACCATTTTTATGGTTGAAAAATATTATAATTTATGTATTATAACTTATAAATGGTTCTGGAATTGTTTTTTTAACACATTTTATCGCTTTATAAAACATTATGAGTTCTTTACGATCGAAAAATCACCAAAATAACTTATACCAATATCAATAATGCTTTAATTCATGAATCATACACATGGCATAATTGCAAAAAATAAAATAAATAATTTATTGTTTTGGAAACCATTAAATACCACTCAATTTAAATTATGTAGTTTCACATCCAGTTGACATTAATATCGATCAGAAACCTATCCTGGAAATCATGTAAAGAACACACCAAAAAATAATTCAATGGACAAAATACTATCAATGAGAGGGTGAAATGATGTAATGGAATGATCATATAAGTTATTATAATGATGAATATGTTTCTATAAGATATTAAAAAATCACTTTTAACCATTATAATGGTGGTTTAAATGATTTTGAAATATGAAAAACCTGTGGTAAAGGAATTCTTGAGTCGATTTCCAATGTTTGGGTAAACCTTCTACTTCATTATTTATGTGGTATTAAAATTTGTTGTGTGATGAAAATTGTTTATATTACGATTATTTAGGTGTATTTATTGTTTATATAAATATTCCATTCACTCTATTAAGTCTCACTTCAATTAAATAATATGTGTAAGGGGATTTTCTTTTAAAATCGTTTTTTAAATTTTGGTTTACAGAATTCAAAACCAATTTCTTTATGCAATTTTTTTTATGATTATGTTTTGGTTCTTTGGATTTGTTTATGAATAAGGGTGGGACATATATCTTTATCCAATTCTTTGGGTATGTGTATGTTGTAGTTCAGCAATATGGTTACTCTAAGTGTAATAATGATGGTTACATAAATTGTAAGGTAGTCTTGAGGGTTACAAATTATGAGGTAGATGAGAGGGTTACAAGATTATGTATGTAATAACCCAAGATACCTTTGTAGTTATATTATTAATTATTTTAAAATTATTCATGGACTATTGTGTTCTTTCCATATTTTTATATAACTTAATGATGTTTTTGTGCACATCAAATGTTTTTAATTTATATTCATAGGTTATAAGGATGTGTCAGACAAAGAAGGATGACAAGTAAAATGTTTGAATAATTTTAGATTAAATCATGATTTATTTGAATTGTTTTATATTTTTGAAGAAATGAATACTGTTTTTATGGTATCCAATTCATATTAATGAGTAATGTTATCAATGTATTATCTCCAAATTCCTTAATGATATAAATTTGAAAAGAACCTCAATCTAAAGGGAAATGATTTCATGGTCAAATTCGAGATAATGTAATATAGTAAGGTCAGGTCCTTATAGGATTTATATCTTTTGAAATGATACTCAAATTGGAAATAAGAGGGGACCATTGAACCTAGAACGACATGATTCCCTTAGAAAGTACTTAACCTCAACCTCCATGGGCAAACAAGAATATATAGTTATTAGACATTTGAGAAGAAATAAAAATAAAATAAAAATGTTTATTTTTTTTTGAATTAGAAATCATTGCAGCATAATGTATTTCCACCGGATCTTAACCGATAAGAAGTTTCATTTATGAAACATCATAAGGACATGACAACATAGCGTAATAAAAATGTTACAACACATTTTCATTTAATGAGATGGTGGGTTAAGGATTCATGCTATAATTTCTCCAACGAATGATGAATTGATTCTTTATAATGGAGAACATCGGAGAACTGATAAGTGGTGATGATGGCTTTGAATATTGGAATCGGGATTAGAGATCAACGATCACAATCAATAATAATACAGAGTTGTTTTTTAGTTAGTGAAAGAACCATTTTATGTAGGGGTTTTTTGTTTTATGACTCCTTGTTCTCTGTTCTAAAATGAAGAACATGGTTCAACCCTTGAACATTCTAATTCATGGATCACTCATTGTTGTGGGAGAGTAAATCTCTTGTGGTTTTGCACAGTGATTATTTAATAAAATTGTGACAGTACATCATATTATTATTTGATGTTTTCTAAAACCATAATGTTAAGGGTGTGGGATGACACGAACAAGTCTCGAGACCCTCTTCCTTGTGGGTTTTGTACATTCTTCGTGACTCTGTCTTCAAAGAAGAGGTAGGGGTATTTGAATCCATCACAAGAAATATGACATCCCCAGGAGGCCATAGGAGCAAGCAGCGCAAAGAATTAACCATCGGAAGAGACCTAGTGGTCCACATAAGAACCTTCTGATGCCAGAAACGATCATGGGCAGGTCAATACGTGCCAAGAGGGAAGGATGGAAGGAACAAAAATGTTTTCTCAGACTATAGTGGTGCGGTAGGAGCCGTCAGCTTCTATGTGGGTGGATGGCGGTTGGCAGATGCGGCACCTGTCCACGTCTATTCACTACAGACGCGGCACTACACCACGTCGCACACAGAAACCCCTCGATCAATCAACCATAGATTGAGAGCTGGCCTCGCAGATGACCCACATGGTAGGGGAATGTCCGGCTGGGTTGGGCCCAGGCTGTGTGGGGTTCATGTCAGGTTAGTCCGACTAGGTCAGACCGAACCCAGACCCCATGGGCCCCTTTTGAAAAAAACTCCAATATCTTTTAAAGGGAACATTATTTTGACGGGACATCTACGATATTGGGATGACTGGGACAAGATGGTCCTCTTAAGATAATCGAAGGGAGTTTTTTTGGATAATGTCTGAGGATGCCCTATTTTGTTTTAAGAGTATGATCTCCCAATTTAAGCAAACTTCGGGCAGAATCGGTGTGACTCTTATGATGATAGGTCGGGATTGTTACTCCGTTAATGACTCAAGGAGCGGGTACTCCTTATAGCTCTACTTTAGTAGGGACATTAAACCCCATGTTTTGGGTTTAGAATTTTTTTCCATTAATTTCTTTTATCTGATAGTGTTACTACCCTGTTGGCTTAGGTTGTGTGTTCTCTATCCTTGGAGTCGGTACTCCCCAATTAAACTAGAGAGTGGGTCCTCTGTGGTTAATGCTTATAGATTTGGTACTCCCCTATGGGGTATGGAGTGGGTCCTCTATTGGAGGATTTAGTTTACCCCTACCATTATATGGTGCATGTCCTCCGTATGTAGTGTTATGGGAGAGTCAGTACTCCCCTGTCATGCTAGGGAGTAGGTCCTCTAGCCTGGGGTCAGTACTCCCCTAACGTACTAGGGTAGGGGGCCCCCGTAGAGAACAAATAGACTGAGTAGGTACTCCCCTGTCGTGCCAAGGAGTGGTCCCTCTATCCTAGGGTCGGTACACCCGTAACCTAAAAGGGTGTGGGTCCCCCGTTGTCAATAAACCGCCAGAGTCAGTACTCTGCTTCTCTTCCAAAGAGCATTTCCTCTAGCATGTGTCCAGTACTCCCCTAATGAACTAGTGTGCATGTCCCCTATAGATAATAGACTTATATAGTTATTAATCCCCTATATTACCAAGGGGTAGGTCCAATAGTCATTAAATGGTACTCCCCTACTAGGTAGGGTTTGAGTCCTTGATATACAATGTTTTAATACCCTACCAATTCGGGGTTCAAGTCCATCATATGTAGTACTCCCCCGGTGGAACTAGGATGCGAGTCCTCGCTTACAGAGTCATAATTCCCTTTCTTCGTGGAGTGATGGGGAGTGGTTCCACTATAGGATTTGGAGCTCCCTCAACTACATCCCACGGTTACGAGGAGCAGTCCCCTCCACTTGAATAGATTGATACCTAGATAGGAGTTAGTACTCCCTCAATAGACTAAGGTGCAGGTCACTCATTTTAGGAGCGATTGAATTATCATAGGATAGATTGGCCTAGAACTCCGGGGCCGAGAACTAGAGTCGGACCGAGTTTTATATTCCTAGTAGATCATGTTCTATCCGATGTACCTTTTAAGATAGTAGGATTGTACTTTATATAGTGTATCTTTCGGATGGGTACCCTTAGCGATGGATGATATCAGGGAGTGTGATCTTGTGGTTTGTTTGTTATGACTTGAGTCTATGATGAAAATCTGGAGGGTGGTTGTGTGGTTGGGAATTGATGTTTACATAGTGGATGAAAGGAGTATATCTGGATATACTTGGTATATATTTGGGCATTTACCCTAGAAGAGGTGATTGTGAATTCCTTTGTGGGTTTTCTTTGGTGCTTTACTGTTGTGGTTTCGGGGTCCCCCACAAAGTATTGTTTTACTCACCCTTGTATGGGCTTTTCCCAAACGTTTCATGCCTCATAATGATTACTGGTGCTTTGATGGAGACTAGAGAGGATTGCGGCTTGGTGTTATTCAGTGAGATCATAAAGATGATGTGCACTTCTACAACTTCAGGCAGCTACTTTTCACCCACCCTTCAGGTAGGATTCCTAGAAGATGAGCTTTAGGGATATGGTGGTTTACTTTTGTTATGTTTTTTAGTGGTATTGTATAATGTCCTTGGTTTCACCCATGTACATTACATTCTTTTGTACTCTGGTTGTGAATTATTTAGTGGATTTAATGCATGTATTCCATGGTTTTTTACATTCAAGTACATATAAATGGGAGTTGTGTGCATGTGTATAAGTACTCAGGGAAATGCCTCTCACTTGTGGGATATTACCTTCGGTGCTAGTTACCAACCCCTAACCATTGAGAGGTAGGATTTTGGATGTCACAACACATGTCATAGTATATGAGTCATTAAAAGGATATACCACTTCATATAATTGAATAAATTTGGATGGTTTATTTTTTTTAGTATCAAATTTAATGTCCATATTTAGAGAACATATCCTTTTAATTTCCCCAATAAATTATGATAAACTAACTAATGTTATTATAATCATTATATGTTACCTCAAATTCATAATGGTCATCTACATTCATAAGAAAGGCCCTTTTTTATAATATGTTATCATGAACATAATAATATATAATATATATTTTAATGATGAAAATATTATTTTTGATATTTATTTCCACATTCATAAAACCCATAGACACTTTCAAGCTATAACCTTTCTCTCCAAGATGCCTTCCAAACATCATTGGTTCAGTTTATAATGTTTATAGTGTTACCAAATCTAATACCCATAAAATCCAAAAAAATATCACTATTTTAATATATTAGAGTGCATCCACTAGGATTCCTATTCCTAAAATTCATAATGTTTCTTTTTAACATGATATAAAATTACATATAAATGTTCCAACCACATGAATCTAAAATATATTGTTATCATCATTAAATCATTATGCAAAAAAATCAGTGTACACCGTCTTTCATAGATTTAAACTACAATGATAAATTCATTAAATAAATTTTTATTCCCTTAATATAAGATTAAACAATAAGGATAGTTTTGGAATTGTAATTATTATTTTTTTATTAGGTGAATTTAAACTATAATGTTACCATATTATCTTTATCCCATAATAAATATTTTCTTAGACCATTGACATCTTCTATTGAAAAAAACATTATATATATTCTTATATGTAATTATAAGAACAACCATTATAAAGATATCTTGTTTTTGGAATTGTAACATGATTAATCAATAGATTTGTCGTTTCTGAAACTCATTAGATATATTCATTAGGACAACAAGAATAAAAGTGATTAGAAAAAAAATTTAATAAAAAAATAGACCATTTTTTGAATTATAACACGATTAGACAACATAGCTCATTTTATAAGAACAACAATATTAAACACCATATTTTAATTATTAATTAATTTTTTTTAGATATTTTGTTTAATTTTTATAATAAAAACATGAATAAAAAATTAGACATATTTTTATAACCGTATACAAGATTAAGAAACATAGATCATTATTATTATTATTATTATTCAAATGCTAAATATTATTTCTTAAGGATAATTTTTACTTGTGTTCTACATGGTTTTAATTTTCATATAATCCAACAAAATATTTTATTTAAAATGTTAAGCTATACATTATTACCTACCAACATGGATTTAAATAAAATACTTGTGTCTAATGTATGATTGTCAACATATGATTATATGATTTTAAACTAAATTTTAGAAACTTCTTCTACGGATAAAATGTGCATGATTCATTTTATAATGATGAGTTCCAGGTATTTTTCACATGGAATTAAATTGTATTAAACCATCTATACTACATGGGGTTTTATTCTCATAATTAAGAGTCATGGGAAACCTCATCATGTTTAAATATTATCAAACTATTAAATGATGTTCATTTTCAAAACATCTTCACCGTCTTATTTGAATTTAATCTATATAGATAATATTTTTTAACCACCAGTATAGATTTTAAACAATATAAAAACTTCCTCATTAGGTTTCCCTTAGTGAACACCTTCCACCCTCAAGACTAATGGGAATGAGAATATTAAAAAATTAGCTTTATGTGTTTGTATTTTAACATTGGATTTTTAAAAATTGACTTTAAAAGAACATTGAACAATAGTTTTTAAAAACAGAAGCTAAAATATACTTTTTGGATTTATTTTTTCTACATTATACTTTGGTTGTTTATAATCCAATGTTAAAAAAATAAAAAATATTTTCAATGTTAGTTATTTAGAAACTGTTGGAAAGGATATTTTATAAAAATTTCTATCATTAATTTTCAAAATAACTGATTCTAATAATATATTATTAAAAATATTTCACATTAATTATAAAAGAAAAATACTAAAAAATTATTTTTTGAATATTTTTAATAAAATTTTATTATATAACTGATAATAGAAACATGAATAAACTATATGTAGTGTCATAGGTTTTTCCATAGGATTATATTTTTTTGGTCATAATGCCAAAGGACATACTTATAAAATTTAATGGTCATTATTTGTTGTCATAAATACAAAAACAACCCCTATAGATATTTCCAACTTTATATAGTCATGAATTTTTTTCTATAAGTCCATTTTGGATCCATGACTAGTAATATCAATACCTATGAACCCAAAAGTGTATCTATCAATGGTTTTAATAACAATTTTTTGAAACTCTTTATAAAAGAAACATTTAATGTTTGATATTAAAAAACCTATTTGAAAATACATTTCTATAATGGATTTTAACAATTAAACATTGAAAAGATAATTTTGTTGTTGGTTTTTTTAAATATTGTTAATAGTGAAAATTTAAGGTCATTTTTTAAAATTGGGGCTAAAAAATAATCTTTTAATGTTGGTTTCAAAAAGCTCAATGTGAACCGGAAGAGTTGAGATTTTTTAAAATTAGTGAGTTGTTGATTTTCAGTTTTTCACACTACACAATTCTAATTTTTTTCTTCCTTCATAAAAAATCATGGCATGATCGTGAATTTTTTTCATTCCAAAAAACAAACTATATACTCGATCATTTCACAGAAAATTTAATTTTCATTCTTTTTAATTTCTGAAAATATTTTTATTTTATCTCATTATCTTTTTCAAGTGGTAATAAATCTGTATTATAGTTATTATGATAATTTTGATTCATTATATATATATATATATTTGAATTTTAAATTTTCTAATTATGATGATGAATTCAAAAATGATTATTATTACTTGTTATATTTACAAGGGAGATCTCAAAATTTATTTAGATATTTTAATCATGAATCAACAGAATATAATGAAATAATATATAATGTTATACGAATTGAGTGAATGTATATAGAGAAGATAAATCATTAATTATTATTATTTTCATTTGGATTTTCTATGTTCTAAATGTTTCCTTATTTCTTTAATCATAAATATTTATTGCGGTTTATAAAAAAAATACTTCATTAGAGAATTGAAACTTCTTATAGGCATAACATTTAATCCAGAAGTCCATTTTCACACCACGACCTGTAAAATTGAAGTATGTGACACTAATTATGATTTTGATAATTGTGGTTCAATTTTTAATTTATTATTATAAAAAAAATACATTGAAAATATTTGGAAAATAATTGTAACGTACATTCTTTATACCCCACATTAAATGTGGATTCACATGTTGAAAGTGTTCATAAAACAACATTTTATTGATTTTAATGTCATTTTCATATAAATAATATTAAATAGTATTCAAATTTTTGTGTTGAATAAATCATTTTAGAAATTAATGTTAAGATAAAAATAACATGACATTAAATATCAGTTTTTCAAACAAAATTACCCCAATATAAAAAATCATTTTTATACTAGTATAAGTATACTGTTATTGATTTAGTACACTTGTATTTTGGTTCATAACGAGCCTACAATTGAATATATTTGAAATGATAAAGGGTGAATAGTATAGTTATAAGATAGAATACATGATCCATGTGTTTGATGTGTGAAAATATCTATCTAGAGAAACTCCCCCTAAAAAATATATCATCAAATTATTTTATGGATTATTAATCAAGAAAAAACCGTTATCCTTAATCATATAGATTTAACGTATAGAATAAAACAAATTCAATCCATTCTGACATTAGACTAGGGTTTCAAACCTATTTATATACTACAGAAAATGAAACTATAAACTAGTATGTATGTTCTATATAAATAAAACATTCAATAAATCATTCCATTACTGTTTAAGGAATGCAGTATTATCCATGTACATCATGAGTATACACAATAATTAAATGGTACTCTATGAATGATTTTGGGGTCACCTCAAAATTAATTTAAATAACATAGTCTCCACCATTATTTTGTATAAATTGGGTGACTTACTATATAAATTTTAGATCTAGTATAAACATTCCACTTTATATAGTTCATTTAAACCAAAACATAATCATGAAATGTTCTTATACGTAGCAACCCATCCTTGAAGCCCAATATTTGTGTCTACTATTAATTATAATGGCATGATTAATAAAAATCAATCCCTAATGGTTAGACTAGTTTAGTTGTATTGGTAATCTAGTTACATAAATGAGTCATGTATTCCAAATAACTATAGAAATTACATCATATTTTTTATTTCTAAAATAAAAATAACAATGAGGGTAACTCAAATACATTTAATAAATAAATGAATATCTAAAATTGGGCGCTTCATTGATACATGATGAATGAAACATAATATGGGTGAGATCAAATGCAAAGTAAGGGTATGTATGGTGGAAGCAATAACTAATCAATGGAAATAAATTAACATGAAATGGATAATAATTTATAACCCTAGAAATTCAAATAAATAGACAAAGAAAAGTCAATACAAAAGGGTAAAAAAATATAAATCATGCCCTCTAAATCAATAAAATGAGAATGTAATGTATACATAGAAATGCCAATGTTAAATATCATGGAATAATAATAACTGAATCCTGAAAATGAAATTCATCCATATATATGTCAACACAAAATATCATGTATGAATAATAACCTACCATGAAAATGGAATTCATCCATAGATATGCTGATAAAAATTATCATGGATGAATAATAACAAAATAAAATTGAGAAAAATGATGTATTATTGGACTCTATTTTAACCAGTTATGTGGAAGTTTTACTATCTAGACCTTTCTTAAGACGACATACAAAATGTTGGGTAAAAATCCGTATAAGGCGGCTAGAAAAATGACTTATTAGTGTCGTACAATTACAATACAATCTTCATATATCGAATAATTGATTTAACAACATGGCTTATCAAACATATGTATGGAGAATGTGATATAAGTTTATTGATAGTCACCCAAATAATCAAATAATGGTCAATTTATACACATTATGTGAAAAGGCATTTAGTTTAGGCAATAGTAAAATCCATGATATGAAATAGACAATTAGGAGAATTTCAATATTCAATGATCATAGGAGATTGGATATTTTAAATAAAAAATGAAATAATGGAAGTAAATTTGAAAATTATCCTTGTCCAAATTATACATAAACAATCCTTACGCCTATTAAGGATAATATCAAAACAATATACCCCAAGTGGAGTAAAATAAAGGGTTTTTGTTGTTGATTAATATTAGTATTATAAAAATATATTTCCAAATCATTATTAAGGGAAATATCGATTTTTTTAAAAAAACTTTGGAAAAAACTTTTCAATGAATATAAATTTAAGAAAAGATTCTTTAAAAATTATCATTTTAAAAATTCCAAGGATGCTTTGATGGAATAACGGTTGATAAATCAGTACTTTCCATAAAAGGTAAAAATAACATTCCTTTTTCATGTTAAAAAGTTAAGAACATGACTTTTTGGTTAGAAAGAATATGTTTCCTTTGAAAAAATTGGTAAACTAAAAAAATGGTTAAAAATTTCTTAAACAAATTGTTTGAAAACATTTTTTTAAAAGATCTTAATAAATCATTGTTTTTAGTATAATATAGGTTCTCTAAATAAAGATAAATGAAGTTGTGTTTTTCTAAAAACTTTATTAAAACACTTTGAGAACAAAAGATTGAAAAAATGGTGCAAATACATGAAAATGGTATTGAATAACAAGGGTTTATAAAATTATTGGTTTATTAAGAATGAAAATAATATTTCAACCAATTGAGGTTCAATTAAAAAATCATTATATTTTTTATTGTGGGAAATAATCCTAAAACCTTCTAAAGTGTACCATAGAACATTGATACATTTTAAATAATAAACCTCATGAAGGAATAATATTAAATGTATGTTTAGAATACCATGAGTATAATATTATTAATTATATAATATAACTATATTTTAAGTAGATACTCCCAAAAAAATGTAATTGGTGTACAAAATGTTTATCCCATGGATGTAAAAAGGTGAAATTAACATCCCATAACTTATGTTTCATTTTGGGGGAATGTAATTTCAAATCTAGTGTAGTAAACATAGGTTAATATTATACATTCTTGAGAAATTTTTTTATTATTTCAATTATTCTATTTCACTTTTTAATATGTTGTATTAAACTAATAATAAAATTAATACTACAACAATTATTTTTACGAAATTCGGTTTATGTGTCAAAAATAACTTTGGTTGGTAAACTATGACCGAATGGGTAAATATATTACATCTATAGAATAATAAAAAAGAGGTAATTATCATATTTATACAACAATTATACTTTTACAATCAATCATTAAATACGGTTATGAAAAATCAACCAACATAATAATAATGGAGATGGTAGGCCGTATGTACGCGTAAGTGACATACTCATTTTTCAATGTTCATTTTAGAAAGATGGTAAGTAGAATTATATCCTTCCAGAATGAAAATAATATCAGGAATATAATATTATTTAGTCATATATAATTATATATAAAATTCCCATGATGTAAAAGCAATCACATCCTGTTGAGGAGGTGGTAGTCCACATGTACACGATTAACATTATCAATTTTTAGTGTGTGTAATGATAATAAATAAAAAGATATATATATATATATCCAAAATTTTATTATTTAATAAATAATATATCTATTTTTTATGTCTCATATATTCAGTTATAGTCATCTTTTATACATTCAACCGATCGTGTGAATGAATCACATTGCTTTGAGTGGGCGGTAGTCCACACTTCATCAAATGATGTTATCGTATAAATAGATGGAACGTATAATAGTGTATTCTGTAAACCTATTAAATAAGATTAATGAAAAAATAAATATCTTATATAATATAGATAAACAATGTTCCAATCAAAATAGAAAACTGTGAATGTTGGAAACTAAAAAATGAACAATCGTCATTTTTAGAGGCCATTGTGCTCTATACACAAAAATAATATATTTGTTACCCATTAGATGGATGTGTGTGTAAGTGTAGGTATAAATATTAACATAAAAATATCCTAGTATATTTATAAAACTTTTTTAATGTAATAATAATATAACATATGTATAGAGGACAAGGAATCAAAATGAAAATAAAAAGCATAAGAGAAGACATTACCTCTTAATTGAGTGCCTTATTTTGGATTTAACCAAAATATTACTCAAATTGCTTTATTCCCAAGATAAGGATTCTACAAAAATAATAGGTTTGATTTAAGAATACTTGGTCAGAGTTTTTTCAAGCCAATATGGCTTGAGTGGTGGGATGAAGGAGTATAGGTGGAGGATTTATATAGGGAACGAAAATAACTCACATGGAATTTTTTGGAAACAAGTTAGGAGTACACATGTTCATAACTAAAAACCCGCATTAAAAACTAACCAAAATAAATTATCTAATGTTCATGGTCGAGATATGGACATCCAATATTGGTTGAAAAATTGGATAGTTGATTTCAGCCATTAAATTTAATATTTAGTCCATTTTTAGTGTAATTACAAATTAATCCATATAATTAATTCTAATCACATTGAGTAATAAATTTCGTAAAAAATTAAAATTTTTATTATTAGAATCAAAATATAATCCATATTAAAATGGTTTAAGTATGTTCTTTAAAATTAAATTAACAGATGTTAAAAGATTTTTATTAATTCAAATCTCGCAGATGGACAGATTAACTTGTTTTAGATAAATATATTTTTTTGAAAAGATTGATACATTTTTTTATTTTATTTCATTGTAAATTTTTTCAAATAATCTAAAATAGTAATAATAGATGTATAATTGATCCAGTATTACTTCATTACATATTTTTGGTATAATTGTGCATTACTATTTATTTAAATGATAAGATAGTTATTAACTAAAATGCTACATTTTCCACTATTCATATTAAATTAATGTTTTTCATAAAAATAACAAAAATTATCTGTAAGATAATATGGGAATTTTGAATTAAAATTTTATATTTATTTTATCAAATTCAATTTTTAAATGGGTAAAAATTAAAAATTATAATTTTTTCTTAATTAAAAGTCGCTAAAATCGTATTTATAAAAATATAAGTTTTTATGTGTACATTATGGTTTGTTTATATATTATTCCTATTAAATCTAATGTATGATTATAAAAAATATTTGATTGAATAATATATATATATATATATTACATTAACTTCAATCGATAATTAATTTAATCTTGTTGTGTAAAATAACTTCTTTTGCATAATTTTTTTAAATAAAAATATTCAATTTATTATCGACTACTTTTTATATTCACTTATACATAATTTCTTACTAATTAATTTGTAATATATTTTTATAAATCTTTAAATTTATAATATAATTATATCTATTTATAACAAATAATGTCACAAAATGATTATATCTCATTATATTTTAATAATATATCATTGTTTGATGAAGCTTGGTCCTCTGTATATGAAAGATATCGAGGAATGTTTCCCTTTCATGCACCAAAAGCTATCTTTGTAGGTATCTCTTTTTTGTGAAACATTCTAACTCAGTGTTTCATGAATTGATATATATTGTTTATATTTTAAACAATAAATATATTATATAGTATCGAGATATTATATTACCTCACACCCTTGGCGTCGCATGTCATACATGCTTTTGAATACAAGGTTATTAATTTGGTTTATTAAGGTGTCATATTCTCTCCACCTTTATTAAATTACATCCTCAAAATTTAAATTGGATCATTGTGATTTATTTTTTGATACTTCCTATGTTTCAAATCACACATCATGAGAGAGGATCATAATCATCCACTATAAAATAGTGAAATGAAGGTATAAAGGTTACATGGTCTTCCATGTAACTAGGTCTCTTACTATGAGAAAATCCATGGTAAGTATAGATATGTACATGGATGAAATTTATAAATATTTAAATAATGTTAATGAGGTCATCAATAAAAAAACAATCAAGTTGTTAATGGAATGATAAGGGCCTCAAATCCATTAATATGTGATAATTTAAGAGACCATAAATTCAACTTAAATTAATGTATTAAGAAAACATTTTATTTCTAAGTCATTATATTACATTTGGGATCTTTTTTTACTATCTATGAATATAAAGAATTATTTTTACATGATAGGATCCAATTTCATATAAAGAATCATTAATTTTGGTTGTTCTTTGATAAAATTCTAATTTAACCCTTTACTCCCAGATATTAATTACCAAAAATGTACTTTTTTATATTTGAAGAATTAAATATACTTATTTGGATGAAAATCCCTATAAAAGAGTTACAAGTCTAACTATTTCTCTTTAACTATCTTCCAAAATCAATATGGTTCATAGATGAATCTTTAATAAAAAAATGTGATACTATTGGATCATCGTTAATATATTTTCATCAAATTTTTTAATTAAAAATAATGAAAATTAACTAGGAAATTTCATTTGTCACTGTTTAGAGTGAAAATCTTATCTTTCTTCGGTCATGGGTTCATAACCCGTGGCCATACCAGATTTGATTGGTCTTAACCTGACGTACAGGTTTTCCCTCTCTGAAACCAAATTAATATAATTTTTCAAAGTAAATATGAATAAAATCCATGATATTAGGTTAATAACCAAATTTAATTTTTACTAAGGACTTCAATACATCCACAAAACATAAATACTTCATTTTTTTCACACATGTCATTCCTTGGTCATGAGTTTATCCCTAATATCATTTATTGGATTTTTAAACCACAACACTTTATCATCAATCTAAAACACAATAGGATTAACCTAGGTTATTCATTTTTATTATTAATTTAAATTATACATCATCGTTTGTGTAGAAAACTTTTATTGTCCAAATCATATCCATCAAGAGTGCCAAACTTGGAGAACGTCATGTCTTGTTGTCATGTACCAGGTATCCCCGAGTCAGTACTGGAACACCATTCCAATGTTATAACTCTTTTGAATATCTTTCCATAATCCATGTACACTTGTAGTATCCATACATGGATATATTTCTTGGAAGACACATATAATAAATACAATACCAAAATTATAGTCTGTTGACCTATACATATCCTCAAATTCTAAATTTGGGATATGTTCTCAAACCTACATTTTCATAAATCATGTTCTCAAGGTTGTTAATAAACTTCTTTTAATTCCAACCATAGTGACCCATCCTAGAAACCCAGAGACGGTGTCTACAATCAATTACCATGGCATGATTATATGGAATCAAGCACTAAATGATGGATTTTTTTGTTAGTATTGGTAAACCAGATACATAAATGAGTCTTGTTTTACAAATGAATGCACTAATTTAAACAAATCTGTTTGTATTCCTTAAATAATAAATATATTTGAGGGTAACCCTCATACACATTGTAAATCCATGCATATCATTCGTAGTATTCTTCATGGATAACTCAGGAAAGAATGAAATTAATATTGAGATCAACTGATCGATAAGGGTAGGTAAAACAGAATAAATAATTAATAAATTGTAATAAATTAACATGGAAAAGAAAATAATTGATATAATTTTCATTCAAGTAACGATATAAGGAAAAATAAATATGGTTGGGTATGAAACTATAACTCCAGCCATCATAATAAATAAATTGAGAGTGAAGTGTATCTATAGATATGTCAATGAAATATCTTAGGGATGAATAATAATTGAATCCAAAAAATGAAATGAATCCATAGATATATCGATGCAAAATATCCTGGATGAATAATAACCGAATCCTAAATATGAAATGCCTACATGGATTTGTCGATGAAAAAACTCATGGATCAATAATAACTCAATATAAATGAGGGAAATTATTAATTAGTGGATTCCATGTTTTCTAGGTACACAGTACATTTACCATCAATACCTTTCACAAGATGATTTACAAAATCGTGGATTAAAACCATCTAAGGTGGCTAGTAAATTTACTTCTCCCATTAGATTATTGATGCATCAAGAGGATATCTATAACTAGGCACCACCTGTGTTGTTCTAGTATAAAACATTTCATATATATTAAATAAATGATTTAACAATGTTACTCATAAAATATTATTATGAAGTAGGAGATACAAATTTTTTAATATTTACAAAAATTATAAGTTAATTTCCATTGTATACACAAAATGTAAAACGATATAAAGTTTACCCTATAGTAATATACATGAAAAATGAAATGGATAATTAGGGGTAAATTAAATGTTCAATGATGATAGTTAATTGAATATTTAATGGGAAAAAGAATTCAAGGATGTGAAATTGAATATTATCCTTGTATAAATAAATCATAATATATCTTTTCCATGATTAAGGATGGTCCCAATACAACATACCCCATGTGGAATAAAATATTGTGTTTTTTTAAATGATGAAAAAAAATATTATAAATGATATTTTTTTAAAAAAATTTAAGGAAAATATCAATTTTTTTTACAAAACATCTGAAAGTAAAATTCTTTGAAAGTGAATTTAAAAAAATTATTCTGTATAAATTCACCGCTATAAAATGCATAGGAATATTCCAATGAATTATAGCTGTCAAATACATACATTTCATACATGTTTAAAATTAAATTACTTTTTCATGGTAAAATGGTAAGAAAATGTCATGTTTGGAAAGAGATAAGAAGATTCTTTTGAAAACATAGGAAAAATCTATTAATGGGGTAAAATTTAAATTTCCAAATATTTTTAAAATATTTTTGAAAACATTTTATTATAACATGGTTTGTAGAAGAAAATATGTTTTTCAACTAAAGAGGGATAGGAAGTCATGTTTTAATGAAAACATTTTTAAAACACTTTGAGTACCAAAGATTGAAAAAATTATATTAATACATGAAAATGGACATGAGTTAAAAGAGGTTAGAAAATTAAAGGTTTCATTCCAAAATGGTTATAATGTATCCTATAATTTAAATACCAATGAATGATCATTTAAGTTGTTATTGAGGAATATAATCTTTAAACATTCCAAATTGTCCCATAACACATTGAAATTTTTTTAATCATATACCGCATGATGAAATAATAATAAATTAACAATTAATATACCATTAATATACAATTATTCCTGATATAATAAAACAACATATTCCTTATATACACAACACCAAAAATTTATGTGGTGTACATGACATTTATCTCACAGGTGTAAAAAGGTGAGATGATAATCCCTTACCTTGTGTTTCATTTTGAGTGAACTCCCTTTAACATTCTATATAATAAAATTATCTTAATTTAAAACATTAATGAGAAAAAATTTCATTTTTCTCATTAATTTTATTCACTTATTACTATGTTTTATACAAATACTTAAAAATTTATTCTTATATGAGGTGTATTTGATAAAATTGGTTTATGTGTCAAAATTAAATTTGGTATGTCAAATATGGTCAAAGAGGTAAATATATAACATCTTTAGATTAATAATGACGAAATAATTATCATATTTAAACATCAATTATACTTTTAAAATAAATAGTTATATACGGTTATGAAAATTGAAGCAACGTTACAATCATGGAGACAGTAGGTTGTATGTATACATGTGTAACATTCTCATTTTTCAATGATAATTATGGAATGAAGGTAAGTGTAATTATATATTTATATAATGATCATAATATAATGAATACCATATTATTTATCCATATATTATTATATAAAAAGTACTCATGATGTAAATGGAATCACATTTGGTCGAGGAGGCAGTAGTCCACACATCCATGACCGACGTTATCAATTTTTAGTATGTGAAAGGACAATAAAGAAAATGATATATATATATATAGATATAAATTTACATACTAGTAATTATTTCATGAATATAAAATATATTCTTTTTATGTATCATATGTTAATGTATAATCATCTATTATGCATTTAATGAATCAGGTGAATGAATCACATCCCTTTGAGGGGAAGATAGTCCAAAATTTCTCAAACGAAGTTATCGTATTAAAATGAAATGTATAAGAGTATGTTTTTAAAGGAATTAGATAAGCTTAAATAAATAATATATATAATATACAATATATATATATATGTGTGTGTGTGTGTGTGTTTTTTTTCCATCATAATTTCCCACCATGATTGTTGGAAATGAAAAAATTGGCAGTCTTTGTTTGGTGAGGCGATAGTTCTGTGTAAAAAGAAAAAGTAATTTTGTTACGCATTAAAAAGATGTGTGTGTAAATTTAGGTTTAAATAATAACATAAAAACAACTTTTTATCTTTAAAGTAACAGTGTTGATATCTAAGAACAATATAATTATATAATAGTGGTAGAATAAATGAAAGGAAACTAAAAATCCGGAGAGAAGGCGCTACCTCTTAATCGGTTAACAAGTTCTGGTTTGAACCAAAAGCTTCCTTGGATTTATTTCTAAACCATCTGAGGATTATAGGGTGTGTTGAGGGATGATTTAAGAATAATTTTTTGTAGGATTTATGGTATAATGTGGCTTGAGATTTGTGATTATGGGGGAGAGGTGGTGGCATTTTATAGAGACAGAAAATGATACACTTGGAATTTTTGGAAACAAATTACATGTACACATGTTATTACCTAAACATTGTCATTCCAAAAAATCAAATCTCAATAATGGAAGTTTATTGGCTGATATACTCCCATATAATAGGTTTTGGACATGTTTCCAGGTCATTTGTGAACATAAATTTGGGGTTTAGTCCCTTTTTAGACAAAATAAACCTTAATCACTATAATTAATTTTAATAACATTCACATATCATTTTGGTAAAAAATAAAGCTATTATTTTCAGAATAAAAATATCATAATGATTAAAATTTTTTGTGTTCTGTTTTCAAAATTCAATTAATAGATGTAAGAAAATTTTGATTATTCCTATTATCAAACATGGAAGAATCAACAGGTTTTAGGAAAAAATTGTTGAAAACATCGTTTTATTTTTATTTCCAATTCCAATGAGATATTCATTAAAATAAAATATTTTTTATTAATAAGTTATAATTTTTATATTATTATGATATTAAAATTTAGGAATATAAATTATCATTAATAATTATATAAATTAAATGATAGTTTTTTACTAAAATGATGTATTTATCACTATTAATAAAAAAAGATGTTTCGCAAAAAGATATTAAAAATTAACCATAATAAAATTTTGAAATTCTAAATTATATAATTAAGTTTTTTTAAAAAAATAAAATTCATAAATTTTTTCAAAATTCATATTTCAAAATTTTCCCCATTATAACGACAAAAATCCCTTTATAAAAATATATGTTATTATTTTTAATGTACAACATATTCTTATATTGTGCCTGTAAAACCTAATGGATGAATATAAAAAATATATGATATAATAATATATTTATATATATATTACATTAATATCAATCACTAATTAATTTAATCTATTACCATAAAAAACAATTTGAGCATAAAATTAGTTTTATATAAAATTAATCAATTTACATTCAATTGCTTCTTATATTTTTATTTATAATTAACTTAAAACCAATTAATCAATTATATATTTTTATAAAAAATTATATTCATATGTTATTTATTAGTATTCATAACTTGTAATTTAATGCCTTCCTTATATCTCATTATATTTTAATAATATATCTTTTTTTGAAACTCGGTCACGCATTTGACATAAGCTATCAATGAAGGTCGATTTTTCCTATAACACAAGATATCAAGGAAAGTATGTATTACATGTAACACATGATAACTCATCATTTAATATGTTTAAATATATAGATTATATTTTTAACATTAAATATACTATAATGTTTCTTAATTTTATATATCCTCACATACTTGGAGTCACAAGTCATACATGTTATTGAATACAAGGTACTTACGTTAGATTTTTGGGCAATCACAGTATATAGATTTAAAAAGAAATTTCAATCTACTACCTTAAACTATTTATTTAGACCATAATTTAAGCCTAATTTCTATTATAAAAAGAATTAAAATCTAGTAAAAACATATCTTCATTCAATAGTACTTAATAAAATTTCATGAACCTCATTTTATTTTTGACAGAAATTAAAATCTAATAGAAAATAATAATTATTATACATATTGTTAAGAATAATGTAATTCAAACCACTATTTTGGATTTATGTATTCAAAACTATACACTTATCACATTCCCATATGGATTTAAAAACTAAGAAAACCATATCATTATATTTATATTATTAATCTACAGAGTTAATTCCTACATAGATGTATATTATATACTAAATTACTTATCCTTATATAATGATAATAGAATTAATTATTCTCAATGATATAGAATATTTCACTTGTATAGTTCCCAATTTTTTTGAACATTATTGAAAACCATTGATAAAAGGTATCCACCATACTCAAGTTTTGGGGAATATAATTATATGGGATGTATCATTAATGTTTATATTTTGATATCTAAAAGGTGTATCTATTTAAATTATATTTTATTAGGATGTTAAGTCAAGATATAATATTATTGTAGTATATACATGTTATTGATGTTAGTATTAGATATAGAATAAGTCCTTAGTAGTCTTAGATCTAAAAAAATAGATAGTGATGTGGAAATCCATAAACTACAGAGTATCTTCATAAAACATAAAGGAAAAACATTTAGATGGGAAATGGAATTAGATTTTGAAATAATTGTATAACTGTTACTCTTCCGAATGTTTCTCCACTATGAAAATGACATAAGCTATTCACAATAGTATTCATGTTAAGAGTGATGGAAAAATAGAATGTTATTATGGTATTTTCACAAAAAAATAATATTTTAATGATCTATTTCACCAAATTACACATTGGTTATAATGTATCCTTAAGCCTAATCTTTAAAGTAACTTTCACTAAATTTATTCTAATATTATAATATGCATCATGAACTTCACACATTCAGTGCACACATCTTCTACCTCATAGGTCGAGTTCATTCATCTACAACCTCCAATTCACGATGTTTCCGTTCATTATTAGACTATTATGAAATGATTAATTATATATATATTTCAATTGAATGGTTATAATATATTCATCTAATGTATTGTAATCTATGTATATTATACATTTTATATAGTCAAAAAATTTATTAAAAATATATTTTCAAAGATGATTTTATAAAGGGATATGATCTCTCTTATTGTGGATGTAGAATAATAGTTACTTTCTTAAATTTATTTTTTATGTTCTACTCAATAAAATTAAAATATTCTTTGAGGGTTTCAATGATGATAGGTTAGGATATTCCTTCATGTATTTTATAAAAAGATTGAGAAAATAGAGAAATCATCTTCAATATTAATGAAACATGCTTAATTTACATTATGTTAGTATCCCAATATATATTTCTTCATATAATAAAAATATACTATTTTATATGGGAGACAGTTACAAAGATCAAATTTTGGTTAAACCAGTTGACCAGATGATTCCTGCTATATGTGTTAATACATTTTCACATGTGGTTTTATTAATTGAGTCATACAATTATTTTTTTATCTTATTGGAATATTTTCTATATTGAATAAAATGTTTTATTTTCTCAAAAATAAAAATGAGTAGTACCATTAAACTATTGAAGAAATACTAGTATCCTAACACCAAAAATCCTTTTAATAATTTTGTGATATCATTTTTATCATTTTTTTAATTTTTTGGAGTTCTTTTTGGTATATTTGACTTCCTATGAATTTGTACATAAATAATAGTGGACACTTTTATAATGGGGAGCACAAGAAAATTATTTCTAGCTAGATAAATTATGGTGGCACAAGATCTTGTGATTCCAAGACAAAATCACAATGCAATGTATCATAGCTTGTGGTTTATCAAGGCTCAATATCATAATTGATAATAAACTCAGTTAACATCCCCATTTTAATTTTTTTGATTCATTGGTATTCATTGTTTTATATGTACTGGATTTAAAATAAGGTATGGTCTAGATAGATATATTTTACTTAACAAAATTTGAATATCTAGAGATGGAAGATTGAAAACAATATAATTTAAAAATAAATTTAGGTTTAATTGATTGGCATGAAACTAGAAATAATGGAAAATTAAGAATGGGAAGCACTAGAAAAATCCACTTAGATTGATTCAGATATATTCATAATGATATTATATCATTAAAATCTAGAAAGTGAACACTATAGTGGGGTTGATGAAGACTCTAGGAGACATGTATGGAATGTTGGAAACATTGAATCATGTGTACATAATTCATAAGGTGTTTTACATGAGGATTTTATAAGTAATAGAAATAACTAATCAAAGGAATTATATTTTTATAATTACAATTCAACCCAAATTAGTTAATATAATGATCATGGAATATTAGTGGGCCCTATTTTTATTATCATACAATTTAGAGTCATGCGATATGATGGTAAATTTTTTAAGTAATTGTAGTGGGGAATTAGAAAGGGTATTTAATGATGTTTTTTATACCAATTTTAACGATGAACATATATAATGAAATGTCTGAAATATTATAAAAAACAATATGGAAAAAATTATTTTAAATTTCCCCCATCAAAGTGGTACAGAAATATAACAAGATAGATCAAAGGAGATATTTATAAAATGATCAACTATGCCTGAACCCAAACATTTTTCTTATGTGATGAAAGGATTCTTAAAAAATATTACCTTGATCAAAGGATAAATTTTGAGAATTTAGATTCTAGATGTTAATATTCATTAAATTAATTAGATGACAAGGCTTTCATTTTATTAATGGGTTTACATATATAATTGGAATCATGAATGATTGTTTGGGGGTGTTATTCCATCCTATGTATGAGAAGGGATGCATGAAAAATTTTATCTCTAGATGACTCAAAATAGTTAACTTCAATAATGATAAATCTATCATGATTATTTGGAAGGATGATGTTAGAGTTCAAATAATGATAAGAAGATATATTAGTTTATAGGAACTGAGTCACATTCCATGTTTAATATAGAACATAATTTCTATTAGTTAGATAGATAAAACATGTTTCAAAATTATATTTTTAAATTGAATATGGTACATTATGTGGTAGTCGATGGTCATATTTATATGTGTAGAATACAAGAAGTTGAATTTGAATGGAAAATAATTTTTTTAATCAATTTAGATAATGATAAATTCTGAAATACTAAAATAGTGTCATTATTTTCTTAGGTGAAATAATGATAAGACCATATGAGATCTAGTAGAAAATGGTATATTGATACGTGATCAATTTAGAATTTATGTTTCGTATTGTTTTTATACAAGAAATGTAGTGGAGGGTGTCTTTCAACATGAATAGAAGGACACCAAAAACCTGGGAGTTTGTTATTTTTCACATGGTAATTTGGCGACCAACACCAAAATATTCTTATTATGGGCCACTTTTTATAGTTAATTTCATTGGTTATTATAAAATAAATGTATTAGTTTTCTTCATCCAAAAATTTATCATATTTTTGAACTTTTTTAATGAATACAATGGTGGAAACATAAAATGTAAATAAACTTAAAATATCAAGGAATGATAATTTTTAGGAGTAAAGCTGTATGTTTTTTAATAATTTTTTTGGAGTGGAATTATGTTTAGGATTACTATACATAGAATTGATAATCAAACATTAATTTAAATGGATTGGATCATGGGACATACTTTTAGAATATAAAAAAGATACTTTTGTGGAAGGATTAAATTTTGTAAAATGCCTTGATATTATGGTTCCTTTAGTACTATTTAATTAGTATGATGAAGAATTATTATGGTATGGAAATCCAAGAGAAGTTTTTCATCTAAATGTTTTTAGAATATTACCGAATGCCCTTATTGATACAATGAAACTTGCAAAACTCCAAGAAAATTTAGAAGTATTTATATTTATGGGATGTGGTGATTTAAACAATGGTTTTTAACTATTGGATAATTAAAATTAGAATATCATTATAATACTTATTAATAACATTAATGAGACAGCCCTGTGGAAAGATCAAAAGATTGTGGAAAATAAATTTAAGGGAAAATAATCAACTTCTATTCCAAAAAATATTTGAATCAATTATCTAGAAATATTTATGTTTTTTAAGTATTAGGATACATGAATGTTTGTAAGATTAATTTAGGTTAGTGAAATATTTATTGCAAAGTCGTAGGACATTTCAATCTAGATTTAGACCTCTAATAGTTTGACCATCAAAAGATGATTCTCTAGAATGTGCAGTTCTTGAAAGAGAGAAGTTGTGGGATAAATTGAAGAGATATACCAGAATCAAAAAACCATTTTAGAGGTATAGAAATGAAAATTTTTATTCTATTCTAAAATATGGAGGAGGGTCATAATTCCTAGAATAACTTTCTATACCCACGGATTATGGAATGTGAGAGTCAAAAATTAATGGTTAGTTAGATTTACTGAATAAAAAATTATCATGAGTGTTAAATAAATAACTATACGGTGATAAAACATTAGAAAAAGTTGGTCTTAATTCAAAATGATAGAGATGATGGTAGGTAATAGTAAAATGAAAGGGCGACTGTGAAATATTTTCAACAAAAAGTAGTATAATTCAAAAAAATCACTTGTTAATAAATAGATAATCGTCTAGATACTATTGTGTCTTGAATATATAAATATATTTCATAAATAATATTGTTGTGTGAAGAAAAAACACCATCAATTTGACTTATATGATTGATTATAATTTGTGAAAATTTATGGCTTCATTGAAAAATAAAAGAAAAATTAATGTGTAACCATAGCAATAGTCTTCATAGATTTAAGAAATGACCATAGTAGTGGAACTAAATATTATACTCCCTTATATTAGAGAAATGGGTTTTCAATAGAAATTGATATCATTATTTTTACTAGGAAATATTTATGGATGAAAGATTTAGCATTCCTATTATGTATATCAATGGCATGATTTGTTAATGTGTGAACAATAAATGGTTTCATAATATTAAATGTTATTTATCTGATATATTTGAGATGTAATGTCATTATGAGTCTATGAAATTTTGGGGGATGAGGAATAATATAGAGATGAATTAAATTTGATTGTCTTATCATAGGGGTGTTATATATCAAAGGTACTAAAAATATTTGAAATATGGAGATGTAATTTAGTAAATACATCGTTTGATGGAGACATTGTACTATAAAAAGTGGAATCAATGGAAAGAGAAGATGTGTTCAAGTATATTGTGAATGATTCATTTTTATATGTTGTAAGAAACATGATGTATATAATGGTTTATACAGAACTGAAAATTGAATTTATTATTTGTTTCATAAATCGTTTTATATAGAATATTGGTAAATACTACTAGGAATATATAAATCAGTCTCTAAAATATCTCAAAGGATTTTAATATATACCATTTTTTAGAATGGAAAAATGTTATAGGGTTATGTGGATAAAAACATTAGATGAGACTTGAACACATGAAAGATGAGACACCCCAAACCCACAGTCCTTGATCATGTGCAAGAAATAAAAACATCACACTTATGATATGATACTATGTGATATTATAAGGCCCCATCCTTAAACCTTACTTAATCTTGAATTAAATTGAATAATTCACCTTGAGGATCTTTTTAGGTTTTTGGTTTTCGGTAATTAGGACCTAGCTATTACATCTCAAAGATTACAAAAGTAGAAAAATATACATAGTTGCCATTTTTTCCACAAAATAAAAACTCCTGAACAAAAGAGTCAAGTCTAGTTCCTTTTTTTAGACAGCCTGACATTTCCTTGTTCCCATCCTTGACCCTATTCAACTTTATGTCCTGTGAAAACGTTTAAAAAACTTGGGATGAGCTTAAAAAACTCAGTAAGGGATACAGAAAGAAGGAAAAATGTTAGTTTCTCAAAACAACAAGTAAACCATGAGTACTTTACCAAAGTAATAATTTTCACCTTTATGAAGTAGTAAAAACTCTTCACTGAATAAAAGACCATTACGTACCATTTTTTAACCAAAAGATTACCATAAAAACTATATAAGGAACACATAAAATATAAAGGTAACTTTGGACATTAATATACTTAAATGAAATAACCATACGGTCGACTTCCACACATACATAATGGAATAGCCATACGGCCGACTTCCATACCGAATGCATTGGAGGTTATAACGTAACCACCCGTCCTGGTATTCACGGCACCACCCGTCATATGGTTTATCATGTAACCACCCGTAAAATTTCCAAGTACCATTATTACACATAAAATATATAAAATATAAACATTTCAAAAACAAAATTTCATTTTCAATCACAATAAGTAATTCCAAGATATTGAATTAATCAATCCATTTTCAAAAACCATTTAAAATAAATTTTTCAATCAAAGTGTCCCATACCACTTTGATGATTTTAATAGAATTATAATTTTAAAACATTAATGTCCATATAAATAAATAATGAAAACAATTTTTAAAACATGTACATTAGATATAATGATTTAGAATAATAAATCTTTAAAACATTTAAAACGATATTTTTCTTAAAGAGATTTTAACAAAATGAGAGACACTTGAATACAAATAATTCCAGAATAACATTTAATCAGAACTTTATAATATCGTGAGAATAGTGTAATTCATGATATAATATGTCAAAGGACAGTATATACACCATATAAGAGGGAATTGGTGCATAACAACAATGATGTCTCAATGGAAATGTAAATTGAGATGAAATCCATTATAAAAATGGTATCCTTAAATTAAGGATAAATCTATCACATAATTATTTGTGATAAATTTAAATACACCCAATATAATTATATATCATGTGTGAAACAATCATAGGTCATTCACAGATATTCATCGGATGACATGTTCAAGAAGTACAAGTTGATCCCAAAGAAATTGAAATTGGGTTAAGACGTTCCCTTTTAAAAATTCGACAGCCTAACGGCGTGACATTAAAATTCATAAAATGAGTTGATGAGACAAAAAGGGTATCTCTTCACTTGGAAATAAATTTTACATCAATAAGGATATATAAGAACATATCCGAACATAATAAGATGTAAATTAAAAGACATTACAAAAATAATTCTTTTAAAAAGAGGAGGGTGAAAGGTTCCCTTACTGACTTGGGTAACATTCGAAACGTACACCCCATGAAAGAAGAACTATAAAACATTGATCTAAATACTCATAAAATAAGGTATATTACATAAATATTAGAATAATGGGCAGTACATACACCACTAAAAGGAAATGGTGGCAAATGTAGCATAAATCTCACGAGAATAAAAGTGAGGTGAAAAATCCCTTGCGAAAATTCGGCAGCCTAACGGCGCCAATTAAAACTTCCAAAAATGGATTTATGAGATCAAATAGGGTCTCTCATAATATGAAAATAAAATTTACAGAATTCGGAATATAAAAGAACATCCACAAACATAATAAAGATGAGCTTAAAATAAATGACATCAAAGGGAGTACATAAAAAAGAAAGAGAGAGGTAGGATCCCTTACGAAAATTCGTCAGCCTAACGACACCACTCAATACTTCCAAAATGGATTGATAAGAACAAATAGGTTCTCTCATCATATGAACATAAAATGTAAAGAATGAGGAATATAAAATAACATCCCCCAACATAACAATGAGGATCTTAAAAGAAGTGACATAACAACAGTACTTAAAAATAAAGAGAGAGGTCGGATCTCTTACCTCAAGTCCGACTTGTCTTGTTTGTTTCTTTATATTCCTGAATAATAAACTTTTTTCAATTTATAATTGATTAATTACCTATTTTAAAGATTATTCTACTGTTCATATCACATATTATAATGTTATAATAATTGGTTAATAATATGAGTTCATATCAGACGTTTTTGTCGATGTTTGGTATGTGAGTCAAAAATGAACTTGTTTGAAAATGATTGTCCATATAGTTATAAGTAAATAATCTCCCGAATATTAATAATTATTTAAATATCATATATTTCCAGTACATATTTATTTTATACTACTCCATAACTTTTGTAGATAAAATGAAATGAAATGCACCGTTCGTGGAGACGGTAGGCTGTACGTATGCAAGAACGCTACTTTCATTTCTTTTTCATAATAATGGAATTAAAAATAATTTAGAGATATATATATTATAATTACTGTATAATATATATGTTATATAGGACACATATGTTCATTAATTCCATTCTTTATACATTCCATGTATTGTATGACCGAGTCACATCACTTGAGGGGGTTGTTGTCCACAATTCCTCATATGAAATTATCGCAGTTGCACAACATGAAAAGAATAAAAGCATGTTTTAAATATAAAATTCAGAAGCATATATAAAACATAAATACCATATATATCATATATAAAATATAGTGACATCATAATGGCCACCATTAATGGTGTTCTGATAAGATTGAACAATAATCGTTTCATGAGCCAGAAATTCGCCATCCACAGAACAGTATGATCTTTAACCATTAGATGAAGGTGTGTGTAAGTTTAGCTCAGAATAATTCACATAAAAACATCCAAGTATATTGAATATAATGGCGTTGTTACAAAATAAATTAATAATACGAATTTAGGAGTTTGTAGAAGCAAAATAAAACAAAAGAACACAAGAGAATACATTACCTTTAAATCGGGTAACTCTTTTTTATTTGAGCTCAAAGGATTCCTTGGAAAGGATTCTTCCCAAAGGTGAGGCTTCAATTATCAATAGATGGATGTGGAGAGATGAAATGGGTAGTGGTTTTCCGAGACAAAGGCTTTAGAGGGGTATTTAAGGTGGTAGAGGTGGGGGCCTTTTATAAGAGGAGAGTAGGGGCACACTTGGAATGTTATAAAATATTACTTTATTATAAAATGAATTTAGGATTTTAAAGTTCCCAAAAGGATATATTTCTAGTATAAGGTGATAAGGTTTTGAAATCCACCCCTATAATAGGTTTGTGACAAATTTTGGTCTTAGATTATACATTATCATTTCATTTTATTTAAATCGTTAAATAATGAAGTAATCGCTACATCACCATGGTGTCATAAATAATTTAATTTATTTAGTGTATAAAAATTATAATAAACTTATCATGATGTTGGAAATCATTTTATATTTCTAATGAATATTTATAGTAAAAAATATGACATGTATAACCCCATGTAAAAATTGTTTTAGTAAAACAACATATGTTTGTGACATTTTAACTTTAACATTAAATAAAAAAGTATTAATGTCATTCTCCTACCAAAGTGGCTCCATGGGGTCCCCAAGTTGACTCATGGATTTTCATGGTCGGACATGACTCATCCAATAAGGGTAGGACATGTTTCATGGTCATTTCATATTATTAAAACATTATTTTTACCTTAAATTACACTAATTACCTCTAATCGCGATTAAAAACATAAAAGTTACTATTCACCAAAAAAAAATTTAATTCGATTGAACCACATTCTACATCCTAATGACAACCATCTATGTCAGATTTTTGAAATTTAAATCACAGAAGTTGTAGTGTTTCATTTAAATAAAAAATCACTTTTTAAACTACCACTTAGTGGTTTCACTATTCATCAAAAATTGATGTTTTTCAGAGAAATACCAAAAAATAAGCCTAAGCTATATTTGAAATTATGAATACAAAAAATATTTCTATTTTTAAAAAATCCAAAGATATAAGTTGCATTAATTAATTTAATAATTAATTCCCACCATCAAAACAAATAGCGTGTTTTTAAGAAACATTATCTATTAAAATATTGACACTAGTTTAAGTCCAATTTCAAAGAGAAATTAATTCTAATGACCACTGTAGGATTAAAGGGTTAAAATATATTGTAAATTCACTTTAAAACCAATTGAAAAGATAATCTAAACATATATATAAATTATATTTAAAAGAGGTTTTGAATTAAAATACAACATTTTTCACTATCCATTAAATAAATTAACTTTATTGAAAAAATACCAAAAAATTACACAAAGTAAATTTTGTTGTCTCAATTCTAAATAATAATTTTATTTTGTCAAATATAACACATAAAATTGTATAAATGTGGACTTAAAAGTGATTCTCCATCAAAAGGCGGTTAATCGACCTTTTAAAGAATATTAGAATGTTTACGCTTAAAATTGGATTCATTCTCATTTTTAATCCTCTAAAATTTATTGTAAAAAGTAAAAATATTTGAGAAAAATATATAATCATTTTGTAGTTAGTTCTCGTTATTACAACGGATAGGTGTTAACTACCATTTAAAATAAAATTATTTAATTATTAGAGTGCAACGTAAGATTCCAAAAAAACTTGTTGTTGCGTAATGGGTACGCCATCGAGCATTGCGTTCCCTTTAAATTAATGTTAATATTTTATTGACAAATATGGATAAATATGAAAATGTAATATTCTTTATTTATAAGGGGTGTTACATCCTTCCCACCTTTTGTGAATTTCATCCTCGAAATTTTAAAATTGGGCTTGGAAACTTCATTGGAAACCCCACGTCAAAACAAGATTCAGTAAAACTATCACATCGAAATAAAGAAAGAGAAGTACAAAGGTCACCCGAGTTAACCCATAATAGTATTCCATTTAGGAAAGGATGGACATGGAGGAAAATGTAAAGGGTCATGTTTCGAGGGAAAGTGATAGGAAACATGTTTAGGAGAAAGTTAACCACAAGAAAATCAAAAACTTGTGGTGGGTTAAATGGTATTCGATTCCACAATAGGGAAAGTTAATAGGTAACATTTTTGTTTTATTTTACTTTTCATTGAGGAAATTATTTTTGATCTTAAGGAAACATACTTACTTGTCATGTTGACTTTCAAATTTTACTAGATTTCTTACACAAACTCATACTCTCCCCAAATGATGAGTATTTAGGAATACTTGATTACATTAAGAGAGCTATAATCAACTTCTATAGAATCTCCTAATACAAAAAAGAGATATATATAATTCTCATGTCTTTAGACTTTATGAAAAACCAAAACCAAAAAGGTTAGTACAAGATCAGATAATCCAGAAAATGATAACCCTTTATAAAAAGAAAATATATTCTTAATCTGCAAAATTTGTCCAACAAAACCCAAAGTTCAACAAAGACCATTCGATAAACAATTTTTCCATGAAATTCTTCAAAGTAAACCAAACTAAGATTGAAACCCAAATATCTGAAGGATTTAATCACATAGTTTTCCAAGGTACAAATTAACACTTATCTCCAAATAACATCAGTTGCTCTTAACGTCTCATATTGAAAAGTAATTAACCTAATCACATATCCTCCATGATAGGTTAATAATTTCCATAGATAACCCAAAATAAACTTATTGTAGATTCATATTATCATATAACTAAAAAATTATTCAAACTAACCAGGGACTTCACATAGTCCAGTGGTAGGCGATAAATACCAGTCGCACTTTGGTTGTGGGTTCAATTCCGACAGCTTTGTTCGACGCGACGGGTTGTCACACGGTCGGTGTGTTGTCCTTTTTCCAAACTATATAATTCTCAAAAAATTCCCCAAAAAGAGATAAAATATTCAAAAATAATAATAACAAATTTTTACCTCAAGTTTATCTCAAGACTTTTATTTTCCATCATAACATATAGTAACCCATAATTACCTCAAATGTATAGATCAAATAAAACCTAATGGTTACCTAAACTTCCACATCGAGTTGGTTCTCTCATACAAGATGCATTAGATAACTCGCCAAGGTTCAAGTGGTTGATCATTACTCTTGATAGTTTGTTTAGAATAACCATGGTATTTCTCATTAAATCCCACATTTCATCTAGTATCTTAATCATAGAACCACCACAGTTTCCTTCAAACCCATTGTCACATTGGTGCCTTCTAGATCCATCCATTTACTATAACCAGATATTTCAGTGTGTGTATTTCAACAAAACCATAATATACTATTGAGGAAGATGAACATTAAGATATACTTACTCATACAATTTATCTAAAAACTATGACTATTTCTGAAATCCTAGCCATTATGGTAATGTCACTTATGCTAAAGAATACCCTAACCTCTAAAGATATGTAAAACAACCTCTAATACCAACTATAAGGCCCCGACCTTAAACCTTAATTAATCATGAATTAAATTTAATAAATCACATTGAAGATATTTTCAGGCTTAGAGTTTTATAGAATAAGGACCTCGTTATTACATCTCAGAGATTACAAAGTAGAAAAATCTACTTAATTGCCATTTTTTCCACAAAAGAAAAACTATTGAACAAAAGAGTCATGCCTAGTTCATTGTTTTAGACAGCCTGACATTTCCTTGATCCAATCCTTGACCCTATTCAACTTTATGTCCTATGAAAACATTTAAAAAACTTTGGATGAGTATAAAAAGCTTATTAAGGGATACACAAAGAAAGAAAATTGTTAGTTTTTCAAAACAACAAGTAAACCATCAATACATTACCAAAGTAATACTTTTCACCTTTATTAAGTAGTAAAAACTCTTCACTGCATAAAAGACCATTACTTACCCTTTTGTAACAAGAATATTACCACAAAAACCACATAAAAAACACATACCATATAAAGGTAACTTGGGACATGAACATACTTAAATGGAATAACCATATGGTTGACTTCCACACATACTTAATGGAATATCCATACGACTGACTTCCATACCCAATGCATTGGAGGTTATAACGTAACCACCCATCCTGGTATTCACGACAACACCCGTCATATGGTTTATAACATAACCACCCGTAAAATGTCCAAGTACCATCATTACTCATAAAATATTTCAAATATAAACATTTAAATAACAAAATTTCATTTTCAATCAGAATTAGTAATTCCATGATATTGAATTAATCAATCCATTTTCAAAAACCATTTAAAAGAGATTTTTGAATCAAAGTGTCCCATACAACTTTGAAGATTTTAATGGAATTATAATTTTAAAACATTAACGTACATATAAATAAATACTGAAAACCATTTTGAAAACATGGACATTAAAGATAAATATTGAAAATAATAAATCATTAAAACATTTGAAATGATATTTTTGTTAAAGAGTTTTTAACAAAATGAGAGACTCTTAAATACAAATAATTGTGGAATATCATTTAATAATAACTTTATAATATCATGAGAATAAATTAATTCATGATATAATATGTCAAAGGACAATATATACACCATATAAGAGTGAATTGGTGCATAACAACAATGAAGTCTCAATGGAAATGTAAATTTAGATGAAATCCATTATAAAAATGGTATCCTTAAATTAAGGATAAATCTATCACATAATTATGTGTGAGAAATATAAATACACCCAATATATGTGGATATAAAGTGTGAAACAATTAGAGGTAATTCACACAAATTCATTGGATGACATGTTCAATAAGTACAAGTTGAACCCAAATAAATTGAAATTTGGTTAAGACGTTCCCTTATAAAAATTCGACAGCCTAACGACGTCACCTTAAAATTCTGAAAATGAGTTGATGAGACTTGGAGAAAAAATTAAATCAATAAGGATATATAATAACATATCCCAACATAATAAGATGTAAATTAAAACACATAACAAAAATAAGTCTTTTAAAAAGAGGAGGGTGAAAGGTTACCTTACCGACTTGGGTAACATTCGAAACATACACCCCATGAAAGAAGGACTATAAAACATTGATCTAAATACTCATTAATTAAATTATATTACACAATGATTAGAATAATGGGCAGTACATACACCACTCAATGGAAATGGTGGCAAATGTAGCATAAATCTCATGGGAATAAAAGTGAGATGAAAAATCCCTTACGAAAACTCGGCAGCCTAATGGCGCCACGTAAAACATCCAAAAATGGATTTATGAGATCAAATAGGGTCTATCATAATATGAACATAAAAATTAAATAATTAGGAATATAAAATAACATCCCCAAACATAATAATGATGAGATTAAAAGAAATGACATAAAAGGGAGTACTTAAAAAGAAAGAGAGAGATATGATCCCTTACCAAAATTCGGCAGCCTAACGGCGCCACTCAAAACTTCCAAAATTGATTGATGAGATCAAATAGGGTCTCTCATCATATGAATATAAAATTTACAGAAATTGGAATATAAAATAACATCCCCCAACATAACAAATAGGAGCTTAAATGAAGTTACATAACAAGAGTACTTAAAAATAAAGAGAGAGGTAGGATCCCTTATCTCAAGTTCGACTTGTCTTATTTGTTTCATTATATTCATAAATAATAAACATTGGTCAATTTATAATTTCCTAATTACCTATTTTAATGATTATTATTCAGTTCATATCACATATTATAATGTTATAATAATTGGTTAATAATGTCAGTTCATATCAGTCGTTTTTGTCGATGTTTGGTACATGAGTCAAAAATGATCTTGTTTGAAAATGATTGTCCATGTAGTTATAAGTAAATCATCTACAGAATAGTATTACTGACTTAAATATCATATATATCCAGTATATACTAATTTTATACTACTCCATAACATTTGTAAATAAAAAGAAATGAAATGCACCATTCATGGAGACGGTAGGTCGTACGTACGCATGAACGCTACTTTCATTTCTTTGTCATATTAATGGAATTAAAAATAATTGATAGAAATATATATTATAATTCCAGTGTAATATATATGTTATATATTTCACATAATTTAATTAATTTCATTCTTTATACATTCCATGTATTGCATGAACGAGTCACATTACTTGAGGGGCGGTAGTCCACACTTCCTCGTATGAAATTATCGCATTTCCACAACATGAAATGCATAAAGGCATGGTTTAAATATAAAATTAAGAAGAATATAGAATACATAAATACCATATATATCATATATAAAATATAGTTACATCATTATGGCCACCATGAAAGGTGTTAAGAAAATATTGAACAATCATCGTTTTGTGAGGCAGAAATTCGCCATCCACAGAAACAGTATGTTCTTTAACCATTAGACGAAGGTGTGTGTAAGTGTAGCTCGAATAATTCACATAAAAAAATACTATTATATTTAATATAATGTTTTTGTTAAAAAATAAACTAATAAAAATAGTTTAGAGGTTTGTAGAAGCAAAATAAAACAAAAGAACACAAGGGAAGACATTACCTTTAAATCGGGTAACTCTTTTTTATTTGAGCTCAATGGATTACGTGGAAAGGATTATACCCAAAGGTGTGTCTTAAATGATTAATAGAGGGATTTTGAGAGATGAAATGGGTAGGGGTTGGCCGAACCAAAGGCAATAGAGGTGTGGGTATGGTGGTAGAGGTGGGGGCCTTTTATAAGAGGAGAGGAGGGACACTCTTGGAAAGTTATAAAATAATACTTTATTATAAAATTCTTTTCGGATTTTAAAGTTCCCAAAAGGATAGATTTCTAGGATAAAGTGATAAGGTTTCTAAATCCACTCATCCAATAGTTTTTTAACAAGTTTAGGTCTTAGATTTTACATTATAATTTCATTTTATTTAAATCGTTAAATAATGAAGTAATCGCTACATCATCATGGTGTCATAAATAATTTAATTTATTTAGTGTCTAAAAATTTTAAAACAAATATGATGATGTAGGAAATATTTTTCTATTTTTAATGAATATTTTTAGTCAAAAATAGGACCTATATAACCCCATGTAAAAATTGTTTTAGTAAAACAACACATGTTTGTGACATTTTAACTTTGACATTAAATAAAAAGGTATTAATGTTATTTTCCTACAAAAGTGGATCCATGGGGTCCCCAAGTTGACCCATGGATTTTATTGGTCGGAAATGACTCATAAAATAATGGTATAACATGTGTCATGGTCATTTAATATTATTAAAACATTATTTTTATCTTAAATCACACTAATTACCTCTAATCGCGATTAAAAACTTAAAAGTTACTATTTACCAAAAAATTATTTTAATCCCATTGAACCACATTTTACATTATAATGACAAAAATGTATGTTGGATTTTTAAAATTCAAATCACATAAGTGGTAATGTTTCATTTAAATGAAAAATCAGTTTTTAAACTACCACTTAGTAGTTTCACTATTCATCAAAAATTTAAGTTTTTCAAAAAAGTACCAATAATTCAACCTAAGATATATTTGATATTCTGAATTAAAAAATGATTTCTATTTTACAAAATTCAAAACATATATGTTTCATTAATTAATTTAATAATTAATTCCCACTGTCAAAACAAATATAGCGTTTTTAAGAAACAATATCTATTAAAAGATTGACACTAGTTTAAGTCCAATTTCAAAAAGAAATTAATTCCAATGACCAATATTGCATTAAAGGGTAAAAATATATTCTAATTTCACTTTAAAACCAATTCAAAATATAATCTAATCATATAAATAAATTATAATAAAAATAGGTTTTGAATTAAAGTACAACAGTTTTCACTATTCATTTAAAAAATGAACTTTATCGGAAAAATACCAAAAAATTACACTAAGTAAATTTTGATATATCGATTCTAAAGAAGACTTTTATTTTGTCAAATGTAACACATAAAATTGTCAAAAGGTTGATTTAAAAGAGGTTCACCATCAAAAGCCAGTTAATTGTCCTTTTAAAGAATATAAGAATGTTTACGCTTAAAATTGGATTGATTTGCATTTTTAATCCTCTCACATTTATTGTAAAAAGTAAAAATATTTTACAAACATATATAATCATTTTGTAGTTAGTTCCCATTATTACAACATCTAGGAGTTAACTACCATTTAAAATAAAATTAATTTATTATTAGAGTGCAACATAAGATTTCCAAAACACTCATTGTTGTGTATTGGGTACGCCATCGAGCAGTGTGTTCCATTTAAATTAATATTAATATTTTATTCACAAATATGTATAAATATAAAAATATCATATTCTTTATTTAACTGGGGTGTTACAGATATAACTCAAGCTTGATACACATATATTTTAAATCATTTACATAATTTTAACATTTCATTATAAATTTCACAAAATCATTAGACCCAAAGGATTAGTGTATTTAAAAATTATATATGTAAATGTCATGTGGTAATTATTTCATAAATATCTTTCAAAAATAAAATTATAAATTTCAGTCCATTTAGACACATAATAAATTATATTAGTCATTATATAAAGATAAATGGAAACATAATAATGATTGAGCTTAAATAAAAAGTATTTGAAAAGAATATCAATGTGACATAGAAGATTTGATCATATGAATATTATAAATTATTATCATGATAAATATATTTGATTAGAACAAATAGATTCTATATAGTTTTTAATAAGTTATAATAGAAGGACTTATAAAATCAAAACAATCATCATGAAAATAGAAAAAATTCCATGAATAAATAAAACAGGTACATGATTCAACAATCCTTGGATATATGGACTAACATAATCATGAGACATAACAATGATATTTTTCATAAATGTAAGTATAGTAATACATTAATTTTTCTAGGATAATGACTAATACAAACATTTCATAATGGATTTGGCTAAAAACCCACCCAGAATATTATTTAATTGTATAAACAACTCATATCCTATTTCCATTTGGATTTAGGAAAACTATCCAATATGATAAAACATATTAGGCTAGAAACTTATGTCCCATAACTTTTTGTACTTTGGATAACCTCCAATACCCCACAATCTTTTGAAATTGTATTAACCACCAACATCTGATGAATCCATATCCTAATATATGGAACTTTACCTCAATTTTTTGGAATATATAATGGACCCACCCATCACATAATGATAAAAAGTATATATTTTTACCCTAATAACATCAAACCAGTCATAGATCTTCCATATATTAATTTAACCATTTGGTGGAAATTGGATCCATGAATACTTACTTAACAAATAAACATTATACATCTAGAGAATGATGGTGGATAGTATTTTTATAACATATCTCCACTAATGTGTAAAGAAATAATTCATGTGGACATATTTTAATTGAAAAATTATAAATGATTTAAATTTTCACTTTAAGAGGTATCCAATATTTTTAAATAACATTTATTTTAACACAAAAATTATTCCATAATAAGTCCATGTCAACTAAATCAAAAATTTATAATTTTAAATAAAACATGGTCTGGAATTATTTTTACATTTTAAAACAAAACATTATTTTCAAATCATTTCTACAACAACAATGAAACATGTATAAAAGTGTTTTTCTTAAAAATATCACGTTAATATGTATCTCTAACAAAACACGAATTAAAAAGTAATTCAATAATCATTAGAATTTATAAATAATTTATGAATAATTAATTTTCAATCTTATCACCATAGTTAAGATGCTTTAAAAATGTTTTGTATAAGGATTATCAGATATTATGTGAAGCAATACTCCATGTGTTTACAATGTCCTAGATATCAAACTGTAGTACCCCAGGTTTTGGGTATATAACCCCTTTCCTCACATTTTTTTATAATTGGTGTGTATAAAATTGAGAGTTACCATAATATAGATTGTTTCCATTATGTTGGGTGTTTCTATAATGTTGGTTGATTCCACAAATTGGGGTGTTTCCATAAAGAGGGATGCTTCCATAAAAAATGTGTTTCCATAAAAATGGTGAAGGTTGATGATGGGAGAGTTTGGGGGTTTTACATGGAGTGTTGGGACCAAGAGGAAGGTTGCATGATCCATACATGGTTGGCCGAAATAGTGTGGCCAATCCATGCACAGAGGTCAAATTTAGATCCTATTTTCTTAGAGATTACACGTTTTTTCTCTATATTTTTCTTTTTGCCTTGAAAATGCCAATATTTTGAGAATAATTACCATAGAAGTCTGGATAACCCTCACCACTAGAGTTGGATCCATACCATATCCTTCCCTTGGTGATTTTGAGTCCTATTCTTGAGGTAGGTCACAATTTTTTCTGGATTTGCCATGTTTTTTTGACCTGGTTAGATCTACTTCTTTGATCTCCATTCATTCGAAGATCTGAACATATATTGGGTATATCTACGTTTTTGGATTCCATGTTATTCAATTTTTGGTCATTATCCTTCTAGTATAAGATAACTAAGGATGTTCTGGGAGAATCGACTTGCTTTCTTGTACATTTTTTATTTATTGTCAATGTGTCATCAAAACTGTTGAGGTAGGTGGATTCCCTCTCAACTCCTCTTTGATATGATTTTTTTCTCATAGATTAAAATAGGTTTATTGATTTTTAAATTCATAGAAAAATCTTCATTTGGGATGATTTATGGTTTTTGTTAAATTTTGTGATCTTGGTGAATAGTTGTGCAAAGGGGGTTTAGTTTAATGTATTTAAAATGATGAATTTAAATTATTGATTTTCTAGAATTTCAAAATGGTTGATGGAAAATATATTTTTAATATAAATGTTTTTCAATAAAAAATGTAGTTTTATGGAAATGTTTTGGAAATTAAATGGTTTGGCATTGAAATGGTTTGGACTGAAACGATTTTCAATAAAAAGTGTTTTTATTGAAAGGGTTCTTTTGCCACGATTGATGGGAATATGTGGTGTGTGTTCATATTGCATATATGTGGCTTGGTTGAAATAAGACCTTGTTCTCGGTGCCAATGTTTTGATGGAACATGGGAATTTTATACACGGGGCATGGTTGAAATATGACCTTGTGCTCGGTGCCAAAGGGTTAATGGAACATGGGAAAACATTACCTGGTGACAACTTGGTAGATAGATGAGAAACCGATCATGAGTATCGAACGAACATAATGTAGCATTAATTGTTGGTTTCTTTGGTTTGAGGGATGGTGGGGTATGCTAATAAAAGTATATTTTGGAATTGTTGTAAATATTGTTTAGTTGTTTTTATGGAAAAATATCTTATTGGGAAAAATTGGTTTCAATTGCACTTATATGCATTGGTAATGGATAGTTTTGGGAACATGAATATATTTAAATATAAATTTATTTTGAGAAATTGTTTTATATAAACTATTTTTTATAATTGTTACTAAATTTTCTATCCTACTGGCATGAATAAGAAAGTCATTGGGGAAAACCTACTGAGTTTTATACATACCCCTACTTTGGAACTTTAGTGCTTTTTCAAATGATATCATCTAGGAGAAGGTCAAAGGTAATGTTTCACACATGTTTAACACTAACAAATGGTGTTTGGGATATTCGGAGATTTTTTAGCTTGGAGCTTGTGGGGCATGGAGTCTTGAGAGTGTCTTTTGTAGTTTTTCTACTGTGTACATTGGTACTTGGTTATTCCTCTGTTTTTTCTTACATTGATGAGGTATTGAGACACATGAAGTTGTTGAGTTGTCTTTCATTTGTTTATGCATCATATAGTGAATTTTGGTTATGGTTGGTATGTTTATTAGTTTATTTATTAAAGGAGAAATTGCTCCACACTTCTATTTGTAGCCCTTCAGCATTTATTTATAGACTTTGGCATCTTGGGGATGTCACTTATGGCCTAGTATTGACTCGTTTTACTCTCAAGCTAGTGAGAATGGGTGGGTCATTACAAAGGGTATCAGCTTGTTCAGTCTTTTTCTTACAAGTAGTCATTAGTGTTCTTTTTCTGGAAGTTTCAATCACTTCTTATCTATTTTGTGGTTCGGACTCTTAGAAAAGAGTTGGATTGTTGGAACGTGAATGGTATAGAATAAAATGACATAGATAACCCTTTTATGCTATACTTCATCTTACCAGGGAGTTGGGTAAATAATTTTTTGAAGACACTTCTTGGATTTTGAAATCTAATAGTCATGGGTTTAGCCAATGAGACGGGCATGACATGCATTATAGAGGAATGACTTCCCACTATGAGTGCATACATAATTTAGTGGAATGAATCTTGTATTAAAAAATTATTATTTTTTGAAAAGTATGGAATTGGTTTTCAAATGAATGATTTTGAAAACGATATTTCTTATCAAATTTTGAAAATTGTTTAGTCTTCAAAAGCATGTGATGTGGTTTCAAAAATAGTTGAACATGGGAAAAATGTTTTTTTGGAAAACAATATTGTTATAGTTGATGAGATAACATTTGAAATACTAAGCCAACAGTTCGTAGAGAGTGGGAGTAATAGTTTTTTTATTAGTTCAAAAAATGGCACCAGGTAGGTGTCGTCGAAACCAACCCAAAAAAGTTGTGGAGAATGTGGTTGCACCTGCACCAAGTGTGAACCTAGAGCTAGTTCAGGGTATTGTACAATCTTTTCAAGATGTGGACATAAGGAACATGAGGAATGAGCCACGACATGTGTATCATATAATCCAATTCAAGAAGCATAATCCACCAAATTTTGAGGGTGATTATGAACCCGAGAAGGTGGAGCTGTGGCTATGTAGGATGAATCATATCGTCAACTTTATCAGCACTTCTGTTGAGATAATGGTAAAACTAGGGACGTATATGCTAAAGGATCTTGCACGTCGGTTGTGGGATTTAGTAGTGCATGCTAAATTGGATGAAAGACTTACATGGGAGTATTTTGATGATTTTTTCAACAAAACATTCTATGCTCACATGTTCAAGATCTAGAAAATGATGGACTTATTCAGTCTGAAACATGAGAATCTCTCTATCATAGAGTATACGACAAAGTTCATGATCATAGTATTCCTTGAACAAGATGTGGTGAAAACCGACTCTTTGAATGTACACATCTTCAAATTAGGGGTACGACTGGAGATTCGACCAAATATTGTAGTTCATTGTATTACAGATTATACAGTGATGGTGAATAGAGCGACTGTGGCTAAACATGATATCTCAGGATATAGGGAAGGATACATTATGATATCTATAGGAAATGGTGGGAACTCAACCACTGGGAACAAGAAGAAAATGGACACATATTTCCATGGTGCATGTAGAAATAATAACCAGATGGATGGATCAGTAAACCTTCCTATAAAACCCTAGAGCAGTGCAGATTGTTTTTAATGTGGCTCTTATGACCACATAAACTGAGATTTTACAGAACAACCTAGATCATGTCATAATTGCAATAAGATGGGATATCTTCAGTGATATTGTCACAGGGATCCAAGGTCAGGTGCTCAAGACACTTATCTGGTGTCGCAAGCATCGTATGATTCGACTGGATGAGCACAGCAGAATCCATCTCATCAGCCAAGCAGAGCTATCCAATGTGATTCTATAAATTCCATGTCTCCTAAACTAGGGAAACCTTAGCAAGGAAACAAGGAGAACAGTTTAGTGGAGAAAAAATTGTATTGAGCTGAGAATATGATTGTTGATGATTAGGCTGGACCATCTACAATGAGAGATACAATTCTATTAAATTATACCTTTGATCAGGTTTTGTTTGATATTGGTGCATCACATTCCTTCATTTCTTCTTATGCTGTTGACATGCTATGTTTAAAACTCTAAATGATTCGTTCCATTTTGAAACTAAAAAAATTCTCTTGGTGAAAGTGATTGTCAAGCCTTTTATGTAGAGCATGTGCTAAAACACTTGATGGAGATGATCTAAAATGGGACTTCTCGATGTTAGATATGGATGTCAATGATGTAATCTTGGATATGGATTGGATGAAAATGTTTATGGATCAAATTGACTATTATTGGAGAACAGTTAGTTTGATGACTAAGGATGTCATCGAGCATCACATTAGAGGAGAGAGGATTGTAATGAAGGGTGAATAGAGTTTGTTGGAACCAATGGTAGGAATGATCTCTTAAAATTTGGTAGTGTTGAATTTGGCTTCAAAATAAGAGATCAAGGAAAATAGTTTTACAACTATTGTTGAACATTTTCCAGATGTCATTCCCAAGAACTTCTAAGGGTTACCACCTCTAAGAGAATTGGAGTTTATGAATGATATCCTTCTGAGGAACAGTATTATTTCCCTCCCATCTTATAGGATTGTACCAAGAGAGTTAGGAAAATTGAACATGTTTTTAGAGGAGCTTGAAAGCAAGGGTTTCATTCAACCAAGTACGTCTCGATGGGCCGCCCCAGTTTTTTTCATGAAGAGTTAATATGGAACTCTTCGGTTGTGTGTTTATTATTGTAATATTATCCAAGTTATGATAAAGAACAAATATCCTCTTCCAATCATTAATGATCTATATGATCAATTAATGGGAGAACAATGTTTCTCCAAGATTAACTTGCGATCAAGATATCACTAATTGAGAGTTCGAAAATATGAAATTCCAAAGAAAACTTTTAGAAGTAGATATGGCCACTATGGATATGTTTTCATAACTTCCGGTCTAATGAATGAACCAGTGGTCTTCATGGAATTGATGAATCAAATATTTCAACAATATCTGCATTGTTTTGTTATGGTCTTTGTGGATTACATTTGGTTCTATTCAAATATATGTGTAGATCATGAGGTGCACCTGGAAACAGTGTTACAAATATTGAGAGATCATTGTTCATATACCGAATTATCAAAGTGTGTTTTTTGGATATAAGAAGTATGTTTTATAGGCCATTTCACTTCTGAAAAATGAGTTTCTTTGGATCCTGAAAATATACAAGTGGTAATATTGTGGAAACCACCGAAGAATGTTTCCGTGATACGAAGTTTTCTCAGTCTATTTGGTTATTATCGACGTTTTGTGCGTGATTTCTCACAACTAGCTTCAAAAATGACATCTCTGAAAAAGAATAATTCTACATTTCAATAGATAAAGGAATGTCAGATGTCATTCTAGGAACTAAAAGTTTGGCTTACATTAGCACCTATCATTATCTTTCCTGAATTAGGGTAGGGGTTTGTGGTGTATTGTGATGCTTAGGGATCAGGGTTGGGATTTATTCTTATGCAAAGAGATCATGTGGTTTCTTATGGTTCAAGGTATTTGGGGGTGCATGAGAAAATTTCCCAACACATGATTTGGAGTTATCTGCTATAGTACATGATTTGAAAACATGGAGACATTATCTCTTTGTTGAGAAATTTACTATGATTATAGATCACAGAAGCTTCAAACACATTATCTCACAGTGATATTTGAATCTGAGGCAAAGGAAATGGATATAGTATCTCAAAATGTTTGACATTGACTTAATGCACGCACTAGAAAAAAGAAATTTGATGCTCAGTTGGTGAAAAAAGCTTTATATGAATGGAATTTTATGTCATTCTTAGACGAAATGCACGTGGAATGTGAAGAAAAAGGTGATGATGATGTTTCATTTTTAACTACACGTATTCCTAATTTAGTAAAAATGATCAAACATGCATAATCAACTGATGCAGAGTGTCTGATTATAAGTTCCAAGCACAATTGTGGGGGGAACATTGATGGATGGAAACTTGATGGGGGTGCAATTTTGTGTTTCCTATATCACATTGTTGTAATTATGGTTTTTCAGGAACAACTACTTCATGCATACCACCATTATTTATGGTATTTTCATCCAATTAGACATAAGATTTATAAGTCATTGAAGGTTATGTTTTGGTTGAGAGGAGTGAAAAGGAATGTGGTCGAGTTTGTCTCGATGTGCTCAACTTCTCTGCAGGTTAAAGTAGAGCATTAGAGACCAGCTGGTATGTTACAATCTTTGCCCATCCTAATTTGTAAATGGGATCAGATAGGAATGGATTTTGTTTCAGGTCTCTCACAAATGGTCTAGAAACACGATGCCATTTGTGGGATAGTGGATCATCTATCCAAGTCATCCCAATTCATCATTATTTGTGAAACTCATATGGTGGATGATTTTTCAAAAATATATATCTGAGAAGTGGTAAAGAGGAATGGTGAACCAGTTTCAATAGTCTTAGTTAGAGATCCAAGGATCATGTCTTATTTCTGGAAATCCATATAGCAAGCCCATGGGACTCAGTTGACTATGAGCATGACATATCATCCTTAGATGGATGAGCAATCCGTGTGGAATATACAAACATTAGAAGACATGTTTCCAGCTTGTGTAACAGATTTTGGTGACACATGGGTGGAGTATATACCCTTATTGGAGTTCTCATAGAAAAACAGCTATCAAGCCTCGATACACATTGACCAGTTTGAAGTATTGTATGGGCGTCCATGTCGTTCTTCACTATGATTTGTGGAAACTAGTGAAACATCACTATTTGGACCATGCCTTGTCCAAGAAACAATGGAGAAGATCCAGTTGATTAAAAAGAGGATGGGTACGGATCCGAGTCATCAGAAATCTTATGTAGATCACCGTCAAAGACCATTGTTGTTCGATGTAGGTGATCTGTCTTCTAGAGTATCTCTCCAAGGCTTGGACATTGTCGCATTGGGAAGTGAGGCATGTTATCTCCTGGATACATTGGCCATTCTGGGATACTTGAATGAGTTATATAGTTGGAATATCAGTTGGCATTACCACCATGGTTTATTTCGGTGCATAACAAGTTTCATGAATCCCATTTGAAAAAGTATTACCCTGATCCTGACCATATGATCAAATGGGATCACATTGAGATAGAACCAGATGAATCACTGGTACATATCCCAGTCTGGATCATGTATTGAGAAGATAAAGTCAATAGAGGGAAAAAAATTTCCTACTGTGGGTTTAGTGGAATCATGGTCAGATTTAGGAAGAGACTCGGGAACGTGAGAATGAAATGAGAGAGTAGTGTCTAGAAATCTTTTTGTCCAGCGAGGGTTTTCTACTATCCGAGGACAGAATGATCAATGGTGGGGAGAATGTAGTACCCCTGGTTTTTGGTGCATAACCCATTTCCTCAGGTTTTTTTATAAACAATAGTGTGTATAAAATAGATAGTTTCCATAATATAGAGAGTTTATATTATGTTGGGTGTTTCCATAATATTAGTTGTTTCCATAAAGATTGGTGTTTCTATAAAGTGGGATGTTTCAAAAAGAAATATGTGTTTCCAAAGAAAGGGAAAAGGTGAAGGATGGAATATATTGGGGGTTTTATAAGGATTGTTGAGACCAAAAGGAAAGTCACATAATCCATTCATGTTTGGCCAAAATGGGGTGGTCTAACCTTGCACAAAGTTCAAATCTAGATCATATTTTCTAGGAGATTACTCATTTTGGATCTATATATTTTGTTTTAGATTAAAATCAACCCTGTTTTGAGAATTATCTCCCTAGAAGTTGGGATAACTCTCCCTATATGAGTTGTATCCAACCCATCGTTTTCTCTGGTTGATTACGAGTCCTATTCTTGAGGTATGTCACCATTCTTTCTTGATTTGACATGTTTTATTATATCTTCTTAGGTCTACTCTATGAACTTCATTATTTATTAGATCTAAAACTATAGTGGGTAGATCTATGTTTATTGATGACAAATAATTCACTTCTGATTCGTGATCATTATAGGATAAGAGAACTAATGTCCTTCTTGGAGAATTGACCCGCTTTCTTTTGCGTTTTTCGTCTTTTGTCAAAGTTTCGTCAAAACCTTCAAGGTAGGTGGCTTCTATCTCAACTCATCTTGATATAATTGTTTGAATTAGATTCAAATTGATTTATTTATAGTGAATTTCATGGAAAATCTTCATTTTTGATGATTTATGGTTTGTGTGAAATTGTTTGATATTGGTGAATAGTTGGGAAAAGGGGGTTTAGTTTCATAAAATTAAAAAGATGATTCTAAATTATGGGGTTTCTAGAATTAATTAATGGTTGATGGAAAAGTTATTTTCAATAGAAATGGTTTTATATAAAATATTCATTGTTATTGAAATTGTTTGGAATTGAAATGGTATGTAATTGAAATGGTTTTGACGGAAATGGGTTTCAATAAAAAGTTGTTATTAATGAAAGGGTTGTTTTGGCATGATTGTTGGGAATTTTTGGCGTGTGTTCATGATTCATATACGGGGCATGGTTGAAATATGACATTGTGCTTGGTTCAAAAGGTTTAATTTCACATGGTAATTTCATACACGAGGATTGTTTTAAATATGACCTTGTCCTCAGTGCCAAAGGGTTAATGGCACATTCGAAACAATTACATTGTGACGACATGGTAGAACAACGAGAAACTGCACATGCATGTGGAACTATCAGAACGTAGCATGCATTATTGGTTGCATGGGTTTGAGGAATTGTTGGGTATTCGAATTAAAAGATATTTTGGAATGGTTGTAAAGATAGTTTATTTATTTTTCTAGAAAAATATGTTCATGGGAAAAATTGGTTTCAAATGTATTTATATGCATTGGTAGTGAATGATTTTGGAAATTTGTTTACCTTTAGTTATAATTTTTTTTATAAATTGTTTATATAATCTAGATTATATAATTGTTTCTAACACTTTTATCCAAGTGGTGTGAGTAGGGAAGTCATTGGGGAAAAAACCTACTATGTTTTATACTCATACAATTTTGGTTGTTCATAGATTTTGGTGCTTCGAGCTTGTGGAGAATGGAGTCTTGAGAGAGTCTTGTGTAGTTTTTCCACAGTTTTCTTCGATACTTGGTTATTATTCTATTGTTGCTTAGTTTGATGAAGTTTTGAGATACACAAAGTTGTTGAGTTGTGTTTCGTTTGTTCATGAATAATTTAATAAATATTGGTCATGTTTGGTAGGTTTTTTGGTATATTTCATAAAGGTTAAATCATCCCCCTGTTGTATTTGAAACACTTTGGAATTTATTTCCAACCTTTGGAGTTACAGTTAAATTTTTATAATTTTTTTGACAAACTAATCCTTATTTAATGAATTAAATTAAATTAATGACTATGTTTATCTTGGGTTATATGCAATAGTATGTTAATCTTTCAGTGCATGTAACACTGACTAAGCTTATATTACATTCAACATATAATTTTTTTAAAACATGGATATATTAATAATTTATTTAAATCTGACCATTATAACCTAGATATTTAACCTAGAAATATGAATTGTAATAACTTTTAAAAAATAATAACATATAATATATTTATACAAAGAAAACATATTACTAAAAAAATGCATAATATTTGGTAATATTTAATATGTATTAAAAATATTATTCACTCAAATAAAAATATATATTTTTATGAATAATAATATCATAATTTTTTATAATTTTTTTGTATAAATAAAATTTTATTTTTAGAAATCTCAATTCCAAAATTATATTTTGATAATTGTTTTCTATTTTTCTTAAAATTTCTATTTTTTGAAGGTTAGTTAAAAAAATTTATTGAAAATTTCCTTTTGGTTTAATTTAGATTTAATGTTAAATTATATTTTATATTGTTGTTATAGAATAATTAATTCAATTAAAAATATGTGAATGTAATTTATGTCATTGGGATCAATTACCAATTTATTTTATAAATTACATATTTGTAAATGTTTAATTTTTTTACTTTAAAACCCCCAATTTCTCATCACGTATATAACATTAATTTTAATTGTTTATTTTAAATATATGAATTAAATTTGGGGAAAATGAATAAATATTTGGAATCAACATAATTTATATTTTTTAATAAGTCTAAAATATTTTCTTACCAAAATTAACAACGAATGAAATGAATATTTATTACCCTAATAAAAGTGAAAATGGGTTTATCGAGACGTAAAAATAGAAAAATGAGAGTGAAAATGACATAAAATATTAACATTATTTTATTTGTGGAATTTATATCCATATTATCTATCAATTTTTATGAAATACAGAAATATTTCCCCTTTCCATTGAATATTACCCATACAATAACTATATTAAATATAAAAAACTGAAAAACAATACCATTTTTTAATATCCATAATGGTTTGAGATAACGGAAAAATCATTTATCAGTTATAAATATTATTATTAAAAAAAATCAAATAATTTTATAATTAAAATTTTCATTAATTTATAAATATATAATATAAACTTTAAATTCTTATGAAACACAAGCATATTTATTTTTTAGACAAATGTAAAATAAAAAAAATAATAATAAAAAGGTTAAAAGCGATTTGAATTTAATAAATTTTTATCTTAAAAAATTAGTTGAATATATAATTCTACAAAGCTATGAATGTAATAGACTATAATTCTAAAATTTTCTTGATATATTTTTATTGAAATTAATAAAATAATATCAAATTTGATATTAATGCAATTTTATAATAAATGATATCTAATTGAATGATTTAAAATTATTAAAAATGCTATATTATAATAATTGATTTTTAAATGCTAATAATAATTTTCTATGTTCTATTATTGTACCAATTTTGCTTTTATAATGACTATGTTGATCCTTAAATAGTAAAAACGATGTTAGCATATTTTGGTTAAAGTTGTGTTATTGAACATTTCAAGCACTTTTGTTAAATTTAATTTCCAAAACGCGTTGGACCTATATTTTTTAAATTATATATAACATGTAGAATTAAATTGTACAAAATATCTATTTTTTCTCACTTTAATTTGTTCTGAACAGATAAATTACCTATGTTAGAAAACATGTAACAATAGTGAAAAAATTAAAATTGAAAAAAATATGGATACATATAAGTAAAGGAATGAAATGATTAAAACATTTTTATCATTGTGTTTGGGAGGTTTTCCTAGAATAAAACATCCCTTAAAACCTTTAATTATCCTATTTCTCACCCCTTGCGGTATAATTGACCTCTAAATAGTGAGTACTTTTAATTATTTTAATGATTGTCACTCCTCTTCTGTAATAAAATGGATCTCACATTACCAACTTCTATATGACTTTAAAACAATTAAAATAAAAAATTAAATAAAAATTCCCAACATCCCTATGATCATCATAGAGTCCTAATTATGTATATATTTAAAACAAAGAGAGGATTTAGTGAACACCTATTGATGATACCCGAAGCATATGCAATGTTCTTCATCGAGCGTTATCATTTTATTTTTTCCTCAACCCAATTGAATGATTTTTATACCATGACTATATAATAACATCAATATATTATATATATTGACATATTTTAATTTTATTGGTTTTACCTAAAACCAAACATACTTCAGTCAAATAGGTTATGAAGTCATCGTTTGTGTGGACATAGTATTACCGCCTCGCAAACTGATGTCATTGGCTTTTCCATTACCACCTTTAATGGTTAGGAATAATGATGGATTAATAATTTATATGTGATATATGTATGTGATTTTTATGATTTTAAAATTATTTATTAGTTATTATATCACACATACGATCATTCTTTCTATTTTGTCGTAACATGATAATATCGTTTGTGTATATAAAAATCTATATCCTGGAAAAGCGAAGAGAATTGTTCATGATAAACATGGAAAGTATTAAGGATGGGTTTAATTAAAATATATGATATTTATGATATAAAAAATTATAGTATAATGATAATATATATTTATATCATTTACTTTTCATTCTTTCATTATAATAATAAAATGGAAATAGTTTTCACGTGTATGTATGACCTACCATCTCGATAAATGTTGTATATCATTTCTTATCATTAACATATAAATTTTAATAAATAATTAATAAAATGTCATATTAAAATGAAATATGATAGGATATTTAATTACATGGTTCTATACTATATTTATAAAAAATTATATTTATCATACAGGATGTTTTAATGAGTATGATGGAAGTCAAGACATATGGTAAGGAATTTCCATCTCACTTTTATTTTTTCTATGAGACACTATCGACGTTCACCATATTTTTCTTTTATGTGGTGTATATACCACTAAATAATTTTTATTATTAGTATTATAATTATAATTATAATAATTTAAAAATTAATTTTAGTATCTCTCTATTATGGGTTTTACAGTTCAAAATAAAACTATTCAGTAAGAGATTTATGCGGAAAAAAATTTCTTTGATACATACATTAGGTTATGTTATTATATTGTTTCATCATGTGTAAATACAACCCCTTTGAAATGAAATTTCTTTAATTTATTAATCCTCATGATATTATATGTTTAACTTTATGTTATCTATTCATGGGTCCTATGATTCAATATTCCCAATGTGGTGATGATTTTATTTCAAAATCTATCCATTTAGTTAGATTATTTATGGTCATGAATGAATTATTAATATATCATGATATACCTACCACAAATTTTCATTATTTTCTATCTCCTCTATTAATTTTTGAAATATTAAATTAATCTTCCCATTCTCCGCTAATTTTCAATAAAATAAAGCAGAAATTGTTTTTATAATAATTTGACTTTTTTCTCTAATCTATCGAAAAATATTCATTCTAAGATAGTATTTCTAAAAATAGATTATTATTTATTTACTAATTATTTATTCTTTTAAAAAAATATTACCCATGTATTACTTTTTTAAAAAATAAAGTAATATTCATTACATTTTACAAATCAAAATCTGCTATTTATTACTATATATGTAAAATAAACCATAATTTTAATGTGTGTGACATGAGAAGTATTTATCAATTTCCCTTTTAGTCATTGATTAAAAGAATAAATTATATGAGTTAAAGGTTATTTTTGAAGAAAATAGTTATAAGAATTTTGTATGTTTTCCAAAGAGTTCCTTAATATGAAAGGAAATTATCATCAAGAAAAGTTTTAACTGATATTTCAAATTTATTTTCCATCTATGTTGACACATGTTTGTTTTACCTATGAATTAATAGTGATATAATCTAAGGATACAATCAATATTATTTATTCAAATGGTTGATGTTTTTATGGAATAATGTTTATGAATACTGTTTCTCTTCCATAGGCCATACCATAACGAAACTCTTAAGAAAACTTCTTCTTTAATAGGGTTATACTAAAAATTAATGAATATGAGATAGGTCTATTTTTCACTAGTTTTGGTATGATGAATTAATTATGTTACCCATTTCTTTTTTGGGGTAATGAAAGGACGAATATTTATGATCATTTGGAAAAAATGTATGATTTCATTAGAAAATGGGCGGTACCTATATCTCCCTTCAATTAATTAGGTAAGGATTTCTATCTCCTGAGAAGAAAATGGGAAACATGTCAATAGGCTTGATCCATAATGGGAAGAAGTCGCATCCTAATCCACTATAAAAAACATGATATTCCTGATCCACTATGGAAAATGTGTCCATCCTGATCTACTCTGGTTATGGATTTGGTGGTTATCCTTTACACATGAAATGGTTTTTTTATATGTTGGTATGATGATTTTCGAACATGAAATTATGGTTCATAAATTACTAATGATGATTTATCACCCATCTGGGCCATGACTTTATAGATTATAGAGTTTTATTCCATTGATTATGTCTATGATCTATGATAGTTTTGGTATGAACTTTGTTTCTCATATTTATGATCACATACCATTTAACTTATCTCATTATTTCCTTGGATAATATATTGATATGTGTTATGTTAAACCGTACTGAGCATCTCAACTCAACCTTTATTATGTTTCCTTTTCCATGTTCTAAAGAATAGTTTTATGTATGGAATGTCTATGTAGTGTACAAAGTGGGATGTTCTATATGGGAAGTGTTGTATATTTTTTAATAAATAAGAATATTGTGTTACTTGTTTGAAATGGAACTAAACTATTACGGTACTCATGTTTGTGTTAATGAAAAGTAATGAATAGTCATAAAAAAAGATTAAATATCCATGTATGAGATTCTAGGATATCTGCATTTGGTATTTATAGAAATTTTTATTTAACTCTTGGGAAATAGGATGAGAAAACGTTTTTGATATCCCTATGTATATTTATACTTATAAGTATCGGGATTTATCAAATAATTATTTTAAGCATGATCCAAACTATATAAAACATTCATGTAATTTTGGGAAAGGAATGATTAATGGGATTCCCATAAATTAAATCTCTATATGTTTACTAAATCTTGATATGTGTATATAAAAAATTTAAATAGGGGTAACAACATTGAAAACACCCTATTGAGCTAGACTTGATTGGGACCTGGCACAAGACAATGATCATTGATGCTCTCATATTTTGGCACTTGGGGGAATATTTTTTTGAAATTAACAAACTCTTACGAACCATCATGAAGGATTTGAATATATTATGATAGTTAATAACCCATGATAAACATAGGGTGTCATTGATTAAATTTAAATGTGTCATTAATTATGATTCTTATATGTGTTTTTTATGATTATATGGTTTCCCACCAAGATTAGGGTTTCTCACACTATATTTCTAGTTTTAGTAATAACATGGCATTGGAATGAAGTATCTCAATACTTAATAGAATAGAAAACACTATGATTTTCCTCTTGAGAAAACAAATTATTTCAAATCTATAATTCTGTATATTATTGTTATTATCCAAATAAAATTATAAATCTATGGATCTTATTGATCATTCAAATAAGATAAGAAGGAAATAATGTTTTTTTAACTCATTCATATAGAAACATGCACCGTATTTTAGTGGTTCCAATGATGAAATATTTACTGATAAATGGATCAGTACCAATGAAATGATATTTTCATTTTTTTAGTCTTATAATCATGAAAAAACAATTTTATTTTTTATTAATAGGACGGTCAATTGTATCAGTGGTAGAAAATTTTTAAGAACACAATGGAATAAAAAATAAATTAAATATATGGAATGGAAAGAGTTTAAGTATAAAATTTTAAATAAATACTTACATCATAATCAATGAAAAAATATGGTGAAGTAATTCCACGAGATTTTTAATTAGGATTATGATCATATTAGTAATTATTAAAATACATTTACAAGAACCTTAAATGTATAATTATTATTTAATCATCATCCCCAAAAGTAGAATTGATCAATTCATTAGTACTATATTGCAGAGTCTTCAAATATTCCTTGTATATAAGAGACTTTAGTAGAAATGATTAGGTAATTCGATGTTCTATTAAGGTATAAATATAAATTTTAAATTATCGTCTTTTTTGAGTTCTCAAACAGAAAGGGAGATTGATTCTCATGAAAATTGAAATGATGGACATAATTTCTGGGAATTAGTATGCTAAAAATGTTGGATAAACCATCAGGAGAATTTATTTAATGGAACTGGGAGGTTATTTAAATTTAGAATGGTATTTTATATAGTTTATGAATATAAAATTATGAGAAATTAGATGGTCATTGTATAAGGGGATAATTGGATTACAAATAATGAACCACCCAAACTTCACTATTTCAAGTTCAATTTGTTTGGGAATTATTGGAATCAATTCTCCAATAAAAGGGATAAAGTGGATGATAAGACACAAAAATAGATAAAGATAATCTAAAAATTAGATGTTTATTCAATCATAATGTATGAAGTTAATCTTTATTATTAGGGAACTCTTATCATCCTTGTATGGGAATTAGATGTTTTATTTTGAATGAATGAGCCTTATGAAAATCATTTTGTCCAAAATTTACTAAAATTGAATGTGATTATATTCCTCTACAAGGATTATGGAATAAAAAATCTCATTTCTTATTCTATAAGTACAAGGTTGAACCCAATCTTGTATTTATGTTTTTATACTATTGGATATTATACTTTAAATAAAGGATGAATTATATTTTAGAATTATATATGTCTCGATGTATGATTAACATAGGATTTATGGATATAATAATATTTTTACGACTGTATGGTTGATCTAGAGTTTAGAGTTTAGATTATTTGGATCCCACTTTGGAGGTTTTTTTTATGTGAGTTTATCCATATTAATGATATTTTAAGATACATTTATGCAAATAAAATACTTTTCTATTAGATGTGTTAATTTTTTTAAATGAAAAATCCAATTAAAAATTGTGGACATCTAATTAAGGGTAACTCTAAGATATTTTACTAAGGATTCGATGGTTTTTTGGGAGAAACACTTCTATAATGTTGAGTTTCCTTAAAATGATAGCTTGCATATGGGAATTCATGTGGATCATTATGAATCCCTTTAGTGATGGGAGTGTAGAAATCCAATGTAATGGATAGAAGTTGTAGATATAACGATATTGGGAACTAATAAAGATAATGATACAGATAATATGGTTAGATCATTTAGGCAACATGTAAGGATATAAAAATTTTGATATAAATTTTTAACAGATAATCATCAATGTGTCCAATAATTTAATTTTTGTGAGGAGCATGGCCTTTGAATTTTTCAATGGTATAAATAAGGGAAATGTAATCCATAGGTATATCATTTTACATAAAATAAATGGCCATATCAGGATAATAGATGGTCATTTTCACTATTCATCTCTTAGTTTCATGACATGTTCTAAGTATCACTCTTTAGTAAGTATATACCTTACCCATAAAATTTCCAAAAACAAAGATGTCGTACTGTTGGAGAATGATTTTTTCTAGTATGGAACAATCAGTAGAGATTTATATATGTAGAGAAAATTTTATCTAATGTAAGACAACTCTCCTGCTTAATTTTGTTTGAAACCATCAATTTGAGGATGCTATATGGTAACATTGAGATATTATGGAGAATAAATATCATCATTTTTAAATTAATGTGGTGGATTTTGAGTGTGAATTTTTTTATGTGGGGTATAATGTTTCTACCAAAGTATTTATGAATTAATTATTTATTAAATTTGTATTATTTAATGAATTAAATTACACACAAGAACAAGTTTATCATGTTCTATATGAAACACTATATCAATAATTCTCTACATGAAATAGTTGATTTTCTTATGTTACAAACAATATTTAATTTTAAAAAAATAATGATATATTTTTCATTTATATGAATGAAACTATTCTAACATAGAACATAATTATAGAAATATGAAGATTAATAAATAATATTAAAATATTAAGTATAATGGTTATGTATAAATATATCATATAAGTATTTAAATACCTAATATTTCATAAAGTCTTGATATTTTTCAAACATGCTATTTTCTCAAGAAAAAATTTTCTATCATTTTGTAGAAAATAATTTCCTAATTTTATATTAGATTAATTTATTCAAAAAATTTTATTTTTCAATAGTCATAAAAAATTATCTTATGGATGTTTTTTGGATTTTTCTGAAAAGTCCAATTTATTGATGAATAGTAAATGAACTACATTTTAATTTAAAACATACTTTTTTATTAATTTATATATACAATTAAATTATATTTCGATTTAAATTATAGAATAATTATTTCAATTACAAAACTATTATTTTAAATTAGTCCATTTTAATATATTTCATAGTGAATTTATGTGTAAATTTTTTTTCAACATTTTACAATTTTCTCTTTTAAAACCATCTTTCATATAACTTCTACATTATTAATTTGAAATTATTATTTTTCCACATATATGAATTTAATTTGGATAAATAGATTACACATTTTGAACCAAAATAATTTATATTTTCTAATATGGTTAAAATAAATTTGGACCAAAATGGATAGTGAATTTAGTTAAAATTAATTACTAAGATTAAAGTAAACAATGGGTTTATTAGGTGTTAAATGAGAATTATAATGGTGAAAATGACAAAAAATATTATATTAATTTAATTTGATTAATTTATTTTTTTATTTCCTATCAATTAATCTGACGTATGAATGTTTCTTGCCACTTTACTTTGAATATGACACATATGTTAGGTTAAATAATAAAATAAACATATCTTTCTTTTAAAATCTATAATACATTGGGATGGGGGAAAATAATATTTCATTAGTTTTTAATATGGGTTTTAAATATAAATGAGTTTTTTATAATATTACTTTATATTTAATTCATATATATCAAATATTTACTTTAAATTCTAAATAAACACCAAAACAATAATTATTTAGCTAAAAATTATATAAAATAAGGAACATTAAAAAAATTAAAAGATAATTAAATTGAATAAATTTATTTATTTCATTATTATTAGATGAATATATTGTGTAACAAATATTTTTCCTTAATTAATTGCAATTTCATAATTTTGGTGAGATTTTAAAATTGAAATTAAATGAATAATGTCAAAATTAGCATTACTTTTATTTTATAATAAATGACATTTAATTAAATTATATATATATTTTAAAAATATTGTATTATTAAAAGTGATTTTTAAATTTAATAAATATTAACCATGTTACATTTAAATTCAAATAGATCTTTATAATAATTAAATTGATCAAAAAATAGTAAAAACTCTGTTAGATAGGTTAAGGTTAAAGAGATGTTTTTCCATGTTACAGGCGCTTGTGTCAAACATAATATCCACAAAAGAAATTATTTATATTTTATAAATAAGATATCATATATAGAATAAATGATTCTAAAATATATAATAATAATCACTTTAGTTTATTCTTAATAGATAAATTACCTAGTTTTGAAAACAATTTAGCGTATTGAAAAAATCCAAATGGTAAAATTAGGGATACATATAAGTTAATGAATAAATTTTTTAAAATGTATTATATTGTTTTGGAGTGGTGTGTTTAGACCATATAATGCCATAAAATCTTTAGTTATCAGATTTTATTCCTCTTTTGGAATGATTGAACTCCCAATAGTGAATTTATTTTAGTATTTAAAATAATGAAACTCCATGTCAACAATAAAATGCGCTCTCTGCCCCCAATTATTCACCCCTCCAAACCCATTTTGATCAACCAATGTATAGCCAAATAACTTTAAAAATTCCCTTCCAAAATTATATAATGTTTATTTATGACATAAATACAACCAAGAATGGATTTATGAAAAACCTAAGAGGATACCCAAAGAAGAGGAAATGTTCGTCAACACTCATTTTCATTTTATTTCTTCATGAACCACATTTAGTAATTATTATTACATATTTATATAATAAAATAATTAAATTATACATAATAATATGTTTTTTATGTTATGTTTATGACATAAAACCTCACAATATTCCATCAAATGGGTTACTAAATCATCATTTGTGTGTTCGACAGACTACCTCCACATGAACCGATATCGTTTTTTCTATTACAGCCATTCCTGGTTGGGAATAATGATGGATTCATATTTTATATATTTTATATATTATATTTATGTTATAATTATGATTCTTAAATAATTATATTATAAAAACCTTTTTTCTTTCTATGTAATGTGAATTTAATAATGTAGTTCGTTTGTATAACGGATTACCACCTCACGAGGTGATGTGATCTATTCACTCTTTAAATGAAATATATTAAATAGAATATTTAGTAAAAATATGTGATATATATGAAATAATAAATATAATATATTGTTTATATATGTAAATATCATTTACATTTCATTCTTTTAACATGATAGGAAAATAGAAACAGTAATCATGCATATGTATGGCCTACCATCTCAATGAATAGTATATATAATTTCCTATCAATAAATATAATGGAATAATATAAATAATTATACATTGAATATATATTTTATTTAAATAATTTTTTACGTTATAGAGATGATGAATACGTGATCGAAGTAATAAGACTAATAAATAATAAATCGCAACATATATGAATAACGAAGCGTTTATTACACAAAATGTAATGTTAACATGGAATTTTCAATAAATGAGTAATACATGGTCATAAAAATAATATTTTTTATGATATATATTAATATGGTTCTATAAAATATTTTAAAAAAATAATATTTATTATACAGGATGATTGAATGAGTACAACAATGTGAAGACTTTAGGTATAAAATTTATGTATTGCATTTATTTTTATGTGAGAGAGGAGCATGTTCCCTACATGTTTCTCTATGATGTATATATTGTTACCAAGAATGTATATTATAAATTTTTAATTATTATCATTAGTATTTATATATCCTTTCTATTATATCTCTTTCATGGGGTATACAGTTCCAAAGTTAAAAATTATATAAGGGATTTTGGTCTAAATTTTCATTATTGAGATGTATGTTTTGTTATAAACCAATTTTATTTCATGTGGTGTACATAAATACCCATTAATATGTAATATATTGGATTTATTCATCCTTGTGATATTTTAATTTTCATTTATTTTACTTTATTATGGGTAATTTGTTTCGGTGTTACCAAAGTGGTAAATATTTTATATTACAATCTCAACATTATCAGTATTATTTATGATTAATTATCCAAAGTTAAAATTACATTATATATCTATAAATAATTCTAATTAATTTTATTATGCTCTATATATTATTAATATCAACTATTAATGGTAGTTTGATTTCATACATTTGTACTTGAATAGTGAAAAATATTTGTGATAACAAAATCTGACATTATTTCTCTTGTCGATTGGAATTATGTTTTGATTCAAGACCATATTTTCTAAAATGTGGTAAAATAAATTTTATTACTAAAAATGATTTTTAAAATTCATTTTTACCTATTTTTTTTAATTTTTTTGAAACAAATCTTCATGCAGTCTTATAATAAATTATTGTTTTTCTTTTTACAAAAACATGAGTTGAACCTTCACATTAATTTTTATGGAATGAGATTTTGTTTTTATTTGATGAACAATAATTTAGTTTAGTATTAAATTATATGTTTTAAGGGAATATTAACAGAATATGGTTTTCAAAATGATTTATGTTTTTTAAAAAAATTATTCCATAAGGATATTTCTACAAGAAATGTCTTAAATGATATTTCAATAGTATTTTATTTATTAGACGACATCCATTATTGTTACCAATTAATTAATGTGGATATGATCTACAGAAATTCATTAATATTCATACTATGAAAGTTTTATTTTTTTTAATGATCTTTATAAAACCCATTTCACATCCACATATTATACCATGGTCAAATTATTGTCAAACCCACTTCTTTTCAGGGGTTATACTCTGATGAAGTGAATATAAACAAGTCTCCTTTTTATAGGTTATGATATGATATAATGTATTTGATACCCATTTTATTTAATGGGTTATGATATGATTAATATTTATGATTATAAGGCACACATATGTACGATTTCATTATGTGATGGGTGTGACCTATATCTCACTCTAATGAATTGGGTAATGATTTGTTTCTGATGACATAATAATAAAAAATATTTTGATAGACTTAATCCAGTTTGAAAACTATTGTGTCCTAATCAACTAAGGTAATCATGTGTTTCCTAATCCACTCATGGAAATTGGGGTAAACATATCCAATATGATGAATAGATGTATTCAAATCCACTATGTTGATAACCTGGGTAGTTAAACATGGAACATGGATTTTTCTCTATAATTATGATTGTTCTATTCTTTTATGACATGAATTATAGTTCTTGATTTATTTATGATGATTAATCACCCTTATGGACAATGTTTTCAATATTGATAATTGTTTATTCGATGAATTATGTTTATGATTAATTATAGGTTTCGTAAAAAATTATTTTATGTTTGGGGTCACATACCCTTATTCTTATCTAATGATTTCATATGATCATAGATTTATATCTGTATTATTTATCCTTTCTGATAATATTATCTCACACGTTCTTATGTTTTTTCTCCATGTTTTTAATAATGGTTTTATATAGGGTATTTAATTGAAGAGTAATAAATGGGAAGATATTTGAAGGATGAATTGATGATATTTAACTAGATTAGAATATTATTTCCATGTTTCCAAAGGAAATATGTTATTATGGTCATCATACATGTGTTTTTTATTGTAAAGAATATTCTTCTAACAATATGTAATAGAAATGTATGATAATTCTATGTCATTATAAGATAATTCCACCACCTTGTTATAGTTCATTAAAAATACTCATCATCAATCAATTTCTCAGTAGAGAAAATACAAACCTAGCATGTTTTCTTCCAACCTAACTACCCAGACTCCCACACACTTCAAGAAATCACACATATAATCTTAGATCCTTTATTTTAATCTATCTCAATTAATTTAATTAAATCATACTAATTGGGCCAAATTTTGTGATTCAAAACATGCATACTATTACACCCAATTATTGTATACATTTTCATATACTCTATTAAAAAATAAGAACATATTTTCTGCAATTACCTATTTCATAGGGAACAAATAATTGGATTTTTGTGATCTTATTCATTTCAAGGATGTTTATGGAAAAATACACAAAACCGGGAAAAACTCAGAAAAAATTTACAACTACATGACGTGTACCTATATACATGCCTTGTACATTCAAGCTCAGACACTGGTTGACTGGGACAAGTAGATGGGCAACTAACCAGAAGATGGTACACACTGTGTTTAAAATATGCACTTCGTGTATACCATTCTAGAAGCAGTTGGTGGGAGAGAAGTGTCTACATGCCCATGTTGCTGGCTGAAGGGGACATGTATTGTTCTACTGATACATGCCATGTATACATTTCTGGATGGGGTTGGTGACAGAAAAATTAGACTACATGCTAGGTATTGTGAACTACACGCCGTGTACATTCACCTACCAGGAGGCATCGTGTTCCAAGTCAAAGACAGTGTGTTAGGACACCTATTAGCGAAGAAAACAGATGAAAAAGCTTGTTGACAAAAGTACACAGTGTGTACATTGTCTACATGAAATTTACATATTTGTTTCTACAAAAGGAGGCCTTGGAATCCATACCAAAGGTGTGTATGTGATAGTATTGTGTGGAGAAAAGAGTCAAAGTTCAGAAGGAGTGATTCTCTACCATCGTACTACAATCATTCCATCGTCTACCGAAGAATCATTTCCACCTCGATGTTTCAATCATGATCACATCAGGTATCAAGAGTCCTATGTTTATCTTTACCTCCATGTGTCACTAAACACCAAGTGTGTTGGGGTTGTAGGATATGATGAGTTGTAATTTTAATTAAGTTGTTATGAATGTGTTTGTTCAAATAAACTCTTCTGATTCTTTTTAAATAATTTCATCTTATCACTTGAAATTATGTTCTGGACCAAGGGTAGAATTTTTAGGGATTCAGAAGAAGAATACCGATGAAAAATTTCATGACCATTTTAATTATTCGTTGACTTAAAATGAGCTAAGACAAATAAAGATCTGTTAACCACTGATCAGTAGAACAAGGAGTTAGTTTCCATATCTCTATATATAATGTTTACCAAACCAATGACACTTTATTACAAATCCAACCCAGAGTGATAGTTTAATATGAACAATACAACCTCATAAGAAATTTGATTTAAGAAACATCTCATAAATCCAAAACCCCAATGCATTTCCATCATTATTTACATCAAAATAAAATTTTCTCGTATTCACTTTCATTTCAGTAATTAATTTGTTACAAGAAACATAAAACCAATTATTCTTTTGTATCCAAAACAATAAAAAAAATATACTCTAAAATTCAGAAGCCTTCACTAAAACAAAAAAAATCTATGTTAAACAAGATAAAAATAACTCCATTTTTCTTGTGGATCTACCCCTTACTAGTTTGGGTATAAATAATTTCAAACACTGAAAACATACCTTTGGTGAAACAACTCATCATATTTTGGCGCAATTTCTGGGGAACTTAGAGTTAATTGTATTCTTGTTTTAATTTAATTTTTATCAAATTTATTGAAAATAAAACTCATAACTTCACAAAAAAAAATTTCTATTCTCATTTCTGTTTATCTTTATTTTTCCTCATTTATATTTGGTCTTTTGTTTTGTTTTGTGCATTCCTTTAGGTGTATGAGCAGTCACCTAACGTGTTCCAATGACACTAAGTCATTCGGTCTTTTCCCAGCTGACCCGGAGATTGAACAGACGTTTTTATGGTTCCAATGAGCACTAATGGCTGAACACAACCAAACCACTCCACTAGTGCATAACGAGGAAGGAAATCTAGCTGATGTCCAAGGATCTGGAAAACAGTTAGGATCATATGACAATCAGAACCCTCAAAACCTCCAACAAATCAAACCAAAGTAGATTCCATATTTGAACCATGGTCAAGGGCCATTCTACGCCCCTCAAAACCAACAATTCATGCTAGTTCCTCTTCCTCAGTAGCCACCTCCACATCATTCACTAATGGAGTATGACCTTCCAACAATCCACGGAGCTGATATGAGAATTGTATATCCACCGGTGTAGGCCCAATGAATCAATATCAGGCTTGCTATCATATCTAATACAGAACACCGTTCAATTCAGTGGCCAGCCCAACGAGGATCATAATTCCCATCACTCCAATTTTCTAGGGGTCTGTGACACATTCCTCTGTCATGGAGAGTCCACAAGTTCCATCTATCTTCCCCTCTTCCCCTTTTCTCTAATGTATAAGATGAAATATTGGATTACAGTATTGACGCAATGATCTATCCTCACATGGGAGGAGCTAGCCCAAGATTCCTGACCAAATAATTCCCACCTTCGTCGATGGTGACCCTGTGGAACGAGATCCAAAACTTCCAAAAACATGACTTAGAATCATTGTATGGATCATGGGTGTGCTTCTAGAAGATTTTGTGTGAATTCCCACAAAATAGACTTCCACTTTGGATGCAGGTCCAAACCTTCTATAGAGGTATGACAACTAATACCATGTCCATGGTGGATTATGCTGCTGGAGGTACGGTAATGAGGAAGTCCTCCAAATAACTCTTTGAACTACTAGAAGAAATTTCTACAAATAGATTACAATGGAATTCCACATGGGTCACCCAAAAATGAGGTATGAATAACACTGATTCCACTACCATGCTAGTGGCCCAGTTGGACGCTGTTTCTGTGAAGATCGACAAGCTCAATCTGAATAGCACGTCACAGGTACATGTGGAAAATCTTCCAGCGTGTAGTGTATGTGTTGATAATCACATCATGGGAGAATTCTCATGTTCTGCTAGAGGCCCATCAATAATCGAGGAATGTTATGTTGCATAAAATCGAGGGCCAAACTAGTACCAGTAGTACCAGAACCCGACATGGTGTGATCAACAAAATACAAGCTGGGGCTAAAAATAGCAGAATCCACCACCCTAGTGACCACCCAGCTATAACCATCCTCCTTATCATAACCAATACCAGAGGCAGAAACAGCCCTAACAGGGCCCCTATCAATAGAAAGGGTATCAAAACCCTCACCCATAGCAGCCATGACAGCCACCACCTCCAAAAACTCAACAACCACCTCAGCAGGAGAACACCTCAAGGTTAGAGAATCATATGACAAAATTCATATCTACTATTGAGAACAGGTTCCAAAATCATGTGGAATAAATTAGACGCCTAGAGAACCATACAATCCATTTCGAAAATAAAATCTCGAGAAGGAAACTTGGTACTCTACCGGGAAACAAAGATAAGAAACTCATAGAGGAGGCACATGCTGTCATGCTCCAGAGTGGAAAAGATATCCAACAGAATGAACCAGCCCAGTTAGGTGTATCCACACACCCTGATGATGACGATGTTACCAATAATGACCCCTCCTCATCCAAAATCCCACAGAATGTGGCTTCCCAGAATAAAGTGATAGAGGTTGTTGAAATCATTTAACCTGTCTTACCCTTCCATGAGAGATTGAAGCAATGAAATATAGACCACCAGTTCAGGAAATTCCTGGACGTATTTAAAAAGATGCACATAAATATTCCATTTTTAGAGGCACTTATGTAGATGCCCATTTATGACAAATTCATGAAGGCAATACTCTCCCATAGAAGAAAAATGGAGGATCAAGGCACCATTTTCCTAACCAAGGAGTGTTCTACAGTCGTCCAACATTCAATTCCTCCCAAACTCTAGGATCCAGGTAGTTTCACTATTCCAAGTACCATTGGACCATGCGAGTTTGGGAAGGACCTCTGCAACTTAGGGGATAGCATGAACCTCATTCCCCTTTGAGTTTTCAAGATTCTAAGACTTAATGACTTGAAGCCTACTCGAGTAGCCCTTAAAATTTCTAATCGATCCATCAAACATCTGAAGGGACTACTGGAGGACATTCTCATCAATGTGGGAAATCTTATCCTTCCTGTAGATTTCATCATCCTTGATATGGAAGACAACCAGGAGGCACCTATCATTTTGGAATGGGCTTCCATGGCAACTAGGAAGGTACTAATTGATGTGTACCAAAGAGAGATGATTTTCTAGGTAGAAGACGAAAGAGACTCTTACAATGTCCTCAAGTATGCCAAGCATGCATCATCACCTGATCATGAGGGATGTTATACGATAACTACCGTTAATGATCCCTTAGTGGACAATCTGGTATGTTCTTTTATTTCTAATTAATTTATCATTCCAGACATTCCAGTTGAAGTAGAGCCATATAACCTACAAATCCTAGAAGGCCAGGGTGGCTACTATTGGGATCATCATCCACCACAGAGAACTGGTGAATGAGGTATGTAGGTCGATCCAACGACCTAAAACAAAGGCATTTCCTGGGAGGAAAACCAGAGGATACACACCGTGTTCCACCTATGTCTATGGTGTGTACTTTTTCTTTTCATTTAATTTATAACTTTTTTATATATATAGGTTCACTAATAAATAAACTGGGATGATGTTGGTGCTGATGGTACGGTCAGTGGATTTTATCTGAGCTGTCATCGGTTCAAATCCTCCCGACCACTCTTTGGCACAGGGTTCCTCTTTTTTATATTTTCATATAGGGAGGGTGAAGTAAATTTAATATATATATATATATATATTTGATTATATGAAATCCTATGATGGAGGTGGATTGGATGGCCAAGATCATAACCCAGTTCTAAAAGACCTGGGTTAGAATCTTGACAACGGCCCAATTTTCATCATTTACCCATTTAATAAAACCACTTCGCATGTATTTCGATATAAGACGTGTGGGACATATTTTTTCATACTAAATTTAAATAAAATTCCATATATGTTAATTCATATAGATGAAGTTGGTAGATTGGAAAAGTCTCGGCCCTGGATCCAAAAGACCCGAGTTCGACCTCAGCTAATCTTAATGCTTCAACCCCTTCTAATATAATTAAAAACCACCCATAATGATTTTTATTCTTCTTGTGTAATATAAGTTTTATAGATTAAATATATATAAATATTTAATATGGAACGTAGGACAACCTTCGCTCTAGTGGTTGAGGGCTTCCATTCGGAACGGTCGATCAACAGTTCAAACATCACCCCAAGCACCAGACCAAAGGTTGTACTTCTTATTTCCCACTTTTAAAACACATGCCATGTATTTTCCCACTAAATTACGTGTATTGTTTTTTTATATTCTGTGTATATATATATATATATATCCATTATTATTATTTTTAATTATAAATATTAACTATTATATAGTTTATTAATATATATTTATATATATATATTAATCTAAATTTTTTTTGAGATACATGGTGTTTAGTCTGGATGTACACGTAGTGTACCTCTGCTATATAAGTCGTGGCCACCCGTCTTCAGGCCATGTTGTGCAGAGTCCCCTTCTTCCCGTTTTCATCCCACATACGATACCTGAACCACTTTAGCTCAAATTGGTGGATTTTGGGCGTTTATGGTTCTAATTTCTCCTGCATTGAGATCATCGGTCCATGTACGCCCTTATACACCATCTCTTTCATGTTATTAGAAGAGTTTGTGGTGATTTTGAGATCATCTGACAATTCCACCTCTGCAGTACACAACCACTATATGATGAACACACGCCGTGTACGTTTGTACATGGCCACACACTAGATGCTTTGAAATTTGATACTAAACGGTGTGTATGTTCGGTACAAACCATGTACCTTCCCCCATCATGCATGAGTATTTTTAACACACGGCCTCACACACCATTTTTATATACACGGTGTGTGTGTTCAGTACACGCTGTGTATTCATTTTAATTTGGACCATCTGTGTGTAGCACTTCACACAGCCTCACACCCCATATTCCCGTAAATGGCATATGTATTCGGTACACACCGTGTATGCCAATTAATTTGACCATCTAGTGTCTAGACCCCCCCATACGACCATGTTCCTCTGGTAATGAACACTCCATGTCTGATCCGTACACAGCGTGATATTAATTTTTAGAACTGTTAAAAACATGGTTGTCTCTTAAAATATACACGACCATGTCCTCTTAGCATGAACATGGTTTGTATGTTCAATACATTTCGTGTATCTATTCATGGTCTATTCCAGGATACCATGGCGTGTTTATCTAGAGAACGTGGGATGATACCCTGTTTTCACTACACATGTGTACTCTAGATGTACATGCCGTGTACTTTTTATTTTCCTATTCTCTCATATTTTCTTTGTTTTATTTTATTTCCTTTTTATTTTGTTTCGGTTTTCATTCTATTTATGGTTAATGGAAGACCGAGATCCTTCCCGAGAGAAGCGGTCTGCCTCCACCACTGAGGGAAAGAGGCCCATTTGTTGTCAGATACAAATCTATCATTCAACGAAGCTAGACCCAGATGCTCCAATATACGATCTCCCACAATTGGCCATACTTCCACCCTTCATTCGCTTAGTCGTGGCAGGTTTTAGTAGCGTTGAAACTACACCCCCCCAAACCGAGCCTCTGATCACCATCATTTCATCGACACTAACTACCACACATCTTGTGCCCCCTTCAGTAGCTGTTGACCCTACAACAACCAATTCATCCAGCGGGCCTCCGTCTACTTCAGCAGATCCACCGCGAGAGCTAGCTCCAGCTGCTGCACCTCCACCTGGACCGGGACCTAAAGGTGTTCCCTACCCGTTCATGTTGTTCCTGGTCTCCGACTTAGCACATGAGAGGATCTGATGCTTCTCTCGCAGCCTGATTCCATTGAGTGGAGGCAACCTCGACAGCAACATTCCACAACAGCGCAATATTTGGGGCGAGTTGGAGGATCTTCTCGGCCAAAGTCCATTACTTTCGATCTTCCAGGTCAGCACTCATATTTTTCTCAATTTATTTTTGGTGTTTGATGCCTCGTTCATGTTCGATGGGGCTGAGTACTGGGAGACACCTGCTGATGTGGTACCCATTTTTCGGTTTTGGCTGGGCGTCTGACGATTTTCCCTTACCATGACCGAGTTCGGCCGAGGGTGCGGTTTCAACCCTCATCCCATCACCCCACCACTGGTTTCTACCCCAACTAGTCCTGAGTACTCTGAGATCATTGCAATGTGACATAAGATTGTTGGACCTGACCACCACTACACCCCTACCTCGCAGAAGAGTACCATTATCACTAACCTTATCCTTCGTTTTACCCACTGGTGCTTTAGCACCATTCTTTTCCCCTGCCATGAGGATATGGGGGTCGTGACCGGTCATGACATGGATCTCCTTACATGTGTCATCTGGAAGGACGACTGGGACCTCACATACCTCAACACCTCTTACTTCCATGCCATGTTAACTGGTCGTTAGGGCAACCTGAACGGCGGGTTGTATGCCACCCGCCTTTCCCATAACCTCATGGTTTTTTAGCCTTCTCTACCCCATGAACTGTTAGGTTTACCATAGCAGATGGAATATCTCATGCTTATTTTCATGGTATTGGTCCGGAACCCAGGGTGCCCACATCCTTGCCCAGGCTCCACCCCGCCCACCTGCTGACCCTCCTACACCGACCAATGCCCCCCTCCTCCATCCTCACCCCCTCTAGCTTCTCCACCCCAACCATGTCATACTGACCCCACATCTTCTAGCCTTCCTTATTCTATACCACCACAACCCCCACCTACCCCCACACCCTCGGTCGATTTGTCCCTTTCCCTCTACCTAGTCGCGATTGAGTAGAATAAGGTTTGTATTGCCAGCCGTGAGGACCAGTTGGAGCAGATGTTGGGGCATATTCTTCAGCACTTGGGTATTCCACTAGCCCCCGCCACCTACCTCTACCTCGGTTCCTGGACCTTCTGCTTCTTCTCCACTGCCTTATACTGCACTGGCCAGGGATTACGTTCTCCTGTCTACTGTGGGCCCAGTTGTTGTTGCTGCAACTACCACCGCTGCTGCCAGTCCGGGGGGGGATGTCGAGCTTCTCATTCTAGGCCCAGCACCTGTGGCTCCTACATCTTCAGCCTCTCTACCATGTGTAGATTCTGAGCTTCCAGTTTCCACGACTCTTTATCCTTCTCAACCGGATGGTTCAGTACTGGATGACGCCTCTTCTGAGGAAACCCCCAGAATGGTTTTTGGGACACATTATTTTCATCGTATATATATTATTTTTGATATCTTATTCCTGGGTCAATTGTTTATACATACATTGTTCTCTTTCTTCCCACCACACAGGTACTCTGGAACGTTTTGGACTTCACTTTTATATCACATTCCATTTTCTTATGCCTAGAAATGATGGGATTATTCATTTTTACTTAATTTCATTTCATTTATAGTTTCCTTCTTTCCTTACTTCCCCTCGGTCTGGTCCACTATTGTGTCCCCACCATACCTTATTCCTCTTTTTGGGCACTTGGTGGACCACATGTGTTTTTAAGAATAGAGGGTGGGGGGCGTCTGACGACCTCTTTAGTCTTTTCTATTTTTACCATTCTAGGAGACATCAATTTTAGAAGAAATATTTTAATATGTGAGGACATTTTTGGTTAATCATATTTTTCAATAATAAGTTGAAAGTGGAATTTTTTTAAAAAGAGTGCATGCTTATTTTGGTTCTTAAGTGTTTTAAAATGATTTCTGATATTATTTAAACTGCAACTTGTAATTCATGTATAATTACATCAATCAGAATAATCAATCATTTGCAAGTCATGACCTGATTGTCTCTTTATTTGTTTTTCCCACTCCCTAGAGGTATTTCAAACCTTTTTTCATATTCTTCATAATTCCCTCTTTATTGAGAGATTCTTAGAATACACAATACTACCCGAATTTGAAATTTTTCTTTTCTAAACATGAGGAATTTTTGAATTGCATTAAAATGATTAAGGCATTAGATTATTGAAACCACTTTATCTTGAGACCTACCCTACATAATATCTTTGTAAAGACACTAGAGGCCATTAATAGCCTTAATAGGAATCCATATAATAATCCTTTTTTCATTCCTACCCAAATTATTTTATGATTTTGCACGATTATTCATTTGAGCTCAAAAGAGGGGATTGGAAACACATGGTTTAAATTAATGAATTGTTAAGAAATTAATTATGCGGGAGATCGTCTAGATCATTTGGGGAAAAAGGGTTTTAAACTTCTATTTTTTGAAATTCTGAAAGGATCCCATTATGTTCTATATAAAAAAAGAAAAAACAAAAAAATTGATACAAATAAAGGGGCCTTATACACACTTGTTGGTTTGTATCTCCTAATCAACTAATGGAGATGGTGGTGTTAAGATTATTTGATAAAGCTTGTTGATAAAATTTTTACATTGAGATTAACATTGAATATCATGCATTGTTAATTAAATAATTTATCCTCCTCTTTCAAACCTCAAAGTTATTTTCCCATATTTACCTACCATCCTTTATCCAAAGAAACATCTGATCCAAATTTAAAAACCCTCATGATTTTTGTATGTCAATTTTCTTGAAGTGGAGAACTAGATTTTTTGCAAACCTATAAATAGAGTGTATATATATTTGATTGAGAATAACAATGATTAAAAGAATTATGAGTGTAAGTATGTTTTTGGTGAGGTAGACCATCAAGTGGCTTTCTTATTAACGAAAGGGTGGAACATGTGTTAAAAGAGGATGAATGTAGAGATTTGAATTATATACAAGGCACAGTTAAAATATCTCTTGGAATGAAAATGTTTTGCTTCATTTTTGAAATTATATCTTGTAACTTATTATTTACATTTATGATTAGCTGAATTCTTTCTATTGAAAATATAGACTCTTTTATTTACATGTTGAGATCTGGTTAAGGTCAAGAAAATGACTATGTATGGGGGAGTTTGATGCCCCCAATTTGTGTTTACATTTTCATATACTCAATAAAAAAATAAGAACAACTTTTCAGAAATTACCTACTACCTAGAGATCAAATACATTTATTTTGGTGATCTTGTTCATTTCCAGGAAGTTTATAGCCAAATACACAAAAAGTAGATGAACTGAACAAAAATTTACAACTACTATTGCACCCCAAACATTTTATGGTATTTTTCTCTTAAATACATTCTATTCATCATTGTGTTCCTTTTAAACGAAACTAGGTTATTTAGGAGATAGTCAAAACCTACAATACTGGGAAGCTGGGTTTTACCAATACTTATATGCCAACAGATCAATAGAACCGTTGGTATAGGGGTATAAAACAAGTATTTTGCAACGGTTTGAAGAAACTGTTGGGAGATATAAGAATTTTTCTCCCTTTTCTAACGGTTTTTACAAACCCTTGGTGAATTCCATGACTTAGGAAGGCTTTCCCAAAAGTTTGTGTAATTCTTTGGTAAAGCTCACCTTTCCCAACAGTTTTATAAAACCATTGGGAATGATTTCCCCTAAAATCCTAGACAACCTGATATCCCATCCACATGATTGAACTAATAATATTGAGACCTAAGATCTCTCTCTCTTGGACAATCATTCCACCAGATCCATATTCAATCACAATTTTTTTTTGTTCTACACATCAAATCTGTAAGTAGTACGTTATGTTTAATGTTTTGCATCTAATTTTTTTCTTTTCTGTTTTGATTTGGCTTAAACCTATGGTTCGTGCAGTATGGTCTACCAAAAAATTTCAATTCCACTTCTCATTTGTTTTCTGTTTTTGTTCTGGTGTCATGTGTGAATCAATTTTTTGTTTTGTTTTTGTTTTATGTTTTTGTTATGGTGGGAGGTGCTGGGGGTGCAGGAGGTGGGGGAGGGGGGTGTGCTGGTGGGGTGTTTATGTGGGGGAAGGGGGTGTGCTGGTGGGGTGTTGAGGTCGAGGGTTGTACAGGTGGGGGTGGGGGTGGGTTGTGCAGGTGGGGGTGGGGGAGGGGTGGGTTGTGCAGGTGGGGGTGCAAGTGGAGGGGGGGTTTTGTGCAAGTGGGTGGGGGGGGAGGGGAGTGTGCAGGTTTGGGGGGGGGGGGGCTGGGCAGGTCAGAGACTGTTGGGGGGTGAGGTGGGGGTTTTATAGGTGGTGGTGGGGGTGGGTTATGCAGGTGGGGGTGGGGGAGGGTGCTGTTCAGGTGGGGGGTGAAAGTGGAAGGGTGTGCTGTGCAAGAAGGTGGGGGGAGGGGAGTGTGCAGGTTGGGGGGTGGGCTGGGTAAGTGGGAGTCTGTTGGGGTGAGGTGGGGGTGGGGTGTATAGGTGGTTGTGGTGGGAGGTGGGCTGCGAAGGTGGTGTGGGGGGATGGGGGGTTGTGCAAGTGTGGGGGTGTAGGTGGGGGTGGTAGTGCAAGTGGGTCGGGGAAGGGGAGTGTGTATGCTGGGGGTGGGTTGGGAAGGTGGGAGTATGTTGGGGGGTGAGGTGGAGGGGTGTACAGGTGGCGGTAGGGGGTGGGGGGGAGGGGGTTTTGCAAGTGGGGGGGGGATGGTGTGCAGTGGGTGTATGGGAGGGGGCTGTGCAGTTGGGGGTGGGGGAGGGGGGGTTGGGCAAGTGGGGGTGCAGGTGGGGGGGGGGGGCTTTGTGCAGTCGGTGGATGGGAGGGGGGATGTGCAGGGGGAGTCTATTGGGGGTGAGGTGGGAGGGGGTCTGTTCAGGTGGGAAGTCATAATTTCCATAGTTCACCATTAAGCACAGGGAATTCATCACTTCTAGAGATTTGGACTGTTTTGAGGCCTCTTTGGTTTTGGTTCTTGTCTAGACATCTTGATGATTAAGGCATCAAATTATCTAGAAGTGACATCAACTATATAAGATGAATTCCTTCTCCCAAAACACATTTTTCTAGAAATAATATATCCTTGTAAGGTTGTGGGAGGCTTTTAGAATCCAATTCTCTAACATTTTAACAATTTCAAACTTGATTCCATCATGTAATCAAGTCACTAGTACTACAAAATTGTATTGTCACTAAAAAATACTATACTAATCCTTAACACCCATCTTTTGTTTTTCGTAACATGAATCACAACCCAATTAAATCTCATAGATCTCAGTCACACCCCTGTGGACAGCTCGCCCACCCCCTGGACACCCCTACCCCCTGGACAGCCCTGCCACCCTCGTGGACAGTCCGCCAACCCCCTAGACACCTTGTACCCCCGTGGAAAGCCTTCCCACCCCTGGACACCCCCTACTCCCTGGACAGCCCCCCAACCTCGTGGACAGCCCTCCCACCCCCTGGACACTTCCGCCCACCCCCCAGACACCCCCACCCCCTGGACACCTTCTACCCCTGGAAAGCCCCCCCCCCACCCTCGTGGATAGCCCGCCCACCCCCCCCTGGACACCCCCTCCACCCTAGACAGCTCTTCCACCCTCGTGGATTGCCCACCCACCCCCTTGGACACCCAATACCCGCTGGACAACCCGCCACCCCCTTGGACAGCCCACCCCAGATTACACAGAAGAAAATAACTATGCATTTCCCCCCATTTCCAGAGGCCCCACACATAGGTGAACCCTAACCTAAGGTCTTCCATCTGATCGGCTGCAACTCCCCCATCCAGGTTAGACTCCTTCAACCTCTTCCCAAATACAGACATATAAGCCCTCATTGAGGTAATTGACATGGTCTGGGTAGTGGGGTAGGTGGTTTTCCTTTTTTTAGTGGGGTGATATGGTACTTTCTGTGGACATCAGTTTGGGTGTTATGAAATATACTAACTGTTCACAATATTTCCCTTTTTTAGAATCAATAACTTATTTAAAAAACTCTCTTTACAGATTCTATATATTTCATGAAAAGCCTCCACTTTATAATATCTTGTACAATGTTTTATCAGGTCTATGGTGTCTTCTTGGTATGTGATAAATGAAAAAATTACATAACACATCACACCTCAAATATAGGCACACATAACTGAATTAATTAGTATATCTTTAAATTTTTTAATAGTTCACTACATCAACTAGAAACTTCTTCCTTTATTGTTTACATAAATGCATTTTCTATTAATGTTCAATCCTATTGAATTTTTATGACAAAATGACTTATATAAATACTTATTACAAAAATGAAAGATTTTGGATGTATGAAACTGATCGGATCTCAAGAGATTTTCAAATGAATTTGGAGAGATTTATAGATTTTTCATTTCACAATTCTTCAGATAGTGGTCGTATACACTGCCCATGTTCCAATTGTGTTGGTATACCTTAGTTGAGCCGTGAAGAAGTCAGCTACCACATAACCAAAAATGGATTCCAAGAAAACTACTTTGTGTGGTATAACAACGGGGAGAAAATGAAATATCAAATTGGTGATGATCGAAATGAAAAGACTGGAATGGAGAATTTGTTAGATGATCGGTTTCCATTTATTATTCATCATAAAAAAGAAAGGATTTTGACTCAAGAAGACTTCAATATAAGGACAGCTGATTCATCTAGGGAAAATGACGATATTGATAGGGTGAAAAAATTTAATGATGATGCCACGACTCCAGTATATCGACAATGCGATAAAATGAAAAATCTGGAATTTTTATTCCGATTGTTTCATGGGAAAACTATGTATGGGATTTCTAATACAGTAATCGATTAAATTTTTACCCTCTTGAATGATTTACTTCCAGATGATTTAGATATTCCCTCAAACCACGATATGGAATGGAAGCTAGTTAATGAACATGGATTTTAAAGAAACAAAATTCATGATTTCCCGAAAGATTGCAGTTTTTTCTAGGAGGAAACCGCAGAACGAAATGATTGTATAAAATGTGGCACATCCCGCTGGAATTCAAAATTTGGTAGAACACCATCCCGCATTCCACATAATGTAATTTGGCACTTTTCAATGATCCCCAGACTCCAGAATATTTTTATGTTTGATGACATATCAATAAAAAAGAGATGGCATGATATCGAGAGAATGAAGACTAATGATGAGTTGGTTCATCATGAAGATGAATTTTCATGGTAGAGATTTTATGCTCGACATCATTATTTTTTAGCTGACATGCGTAATTTGAGGATGGGTCTTTTATGCGATGGTTTTAATCCATTTGGGAAGATGCTTACTTCACACAGCACATGGCCAGTTTTTATACACATTTATAATCTTTCCCCATGGTTTGGAATAAAAAAACCTTTCACTTTCATGAGTATACTCATATATGGTCCTTCTGATCCTGGATTTGATATTGATGTCTACATGCAACCTTTAATAAAGGAGTTGAAACTTCGTTGGGATGTGGGTGTGCGCACATACGATGCATGTTCGAAATACATATTTCATATGTGTGTTGCGCATATGTGGACAATCAATGATTTTCCAACATATGCTATTATGTCTGGATAGAGCATAAAGGGGAAATTGTCTTGCCCAGTTTGTATGAAGAATACACGATCCAGAAGACTGAAACCACACTGTAGTTTTAGTTTTATGGGACATTGAAGATTCTTACCAAATCATCATCCATATAGAATGAATTGTCGAAGATTAGATAATACCATAGAGACCGATGATCCACCTCAGCGTATGTCTGGAACTGACATTCATAATGAATTGAAAGATTTCAATTTTTCATTCGGGAAGGGTCAAATGAAATCTACAAAGAGAAAGAATGTTTCCACTAAAACCTGTTACAATTGGAGGATTCAGAGTATGTTTTTCTATTTTCCTTATTGGTCAACCAATTTCAGATATCATATGTTAGACGTAATGCATATTGAAAACAATATATGTGAAATGTTTCTTTCGGTTCTTCTAAATGTCAAGGGGAAGACAAAAGATGATTTACGATCTCAGCATGACTTGGTGGATTGGGGCATCAGACCAAAATTACATCCTGTGCATATTAGTGAAAATAAATGGCATCTTCCATGTGCTTCTTATGTGATGACACATACGAAAAAAAACAATTTTTTTGAAGTATTAGAGACTATTAGAGTTCCTGATGGCTATTCAATAAACATATCTAAACTGGTCAACAGAATATAGTTGAAGCTAAAATCTTTGAAGACTCGTGATTATCACATTCTACTACATGAGTTTCTTCCAATAGAAATCCGTCATCTTTTTTCAAATAATTTAAGGTTGGATATTATTCGGTTGTTCCATTTGTTTAGAAATATTTTTTCTAAGAAGTTGTCCAAGTCTTTTTGGAAAAAAATGTTGACAGATGCCCCGTTAATTTTGTGTGAGTTGGAGAAAATATTTCCTCCAACATTTTTCACATGCATGCTGCATCTGACTATCCATATTCCAATTGAAATACTTTCGGAGGACCTGTTTCTTTTCGTTGGATGTATCCAACTGAAAGAAATATGTTCACATTAATGTCTTATGTCTGAAACCGAAATCATCCATAAGGTTCTATCATGAACGGTTACTTGGCTCAAGAATGTATGGAATTCTACTCGATGTATTTGTCTGATCTTACTACAATACTGAATAGACCAATGAGAAATGAAAAAAATGTATGAGAAAATTGAACCCAGTTTTCCATCACTTCCTCAAACAAGAGAAATTCCTGGATCATATACACAGAAGATATTAAGCCATGATGAGCGGGAGATGACACATCGCACAGTTATTTTCAACTATGATTTGTTCGATGACTATATCAGGTAACTAAATTGATTATGTATATCTTACATATATATATCTGTTAAACTATTCATATTTTTTATCTACAGGGAACATAAAACAATGATAAATAGGAAGCATCGTTCTTTATCTTTGAGAATGAGAGAGACTTTGCATATCAATGAGTTTTCTGATTGGTTAAAATTGAAGGTATAAAAAAATTAATGTTTAAAATAATTATATCAATATTTAATTTAGTTTAAAAGTAATTTATATTGCAGGTATTGAGTTTGTCTGTTGACTCTATCTCTGAGGAAATATGAGCATCAGATTTTGGTCCTAATACCGTGGTTTGTGACTGTAAATCAATTGTTATCAATGGGTACAAATTTATTTTCACTGAACGAGAAAAGAACACGAGAACACAACATGATGGTTTTATGGCTACTGCCACAACAGATTGTTATGCCAGTGCATCAAATAGTAGACCGTGATTTGGAAATTTGGGTTATTATGGAGTTGCTGAGAAAATAATAATATGGGATTATTACTATAATGGATGAGTCACAATGATGAAATTCCATTGGTTTCATTCAATGACGAGACATGGAACATTTATTGATGATTGTGGATTTCGAGTAATTAATATGACTCGCACTCCTGCTACCGAAGAACCATATGTGTTGGCATCAATGGCTAAACAATTTTTTTATGTCAAAGACCAACTTCGACCTAAATTTGGTGTCATAGTTGAAGTAATTCGAAGATATATTTTTGATGATGGTGATGATGGAATTTAAATTGTTCATAGTTCCATTGGAACCAATCCATTTATTTCTTTTGATGACTCAAATATCTCAATTGTTAGTGTTGATTGTGAACCTAAATTTGTGGTTGAAAATAAATAGAATCGTTCACTCATGTTCTCAAATAGTTTGGTTTACCTCGTGTTGGGTTGTTAAAGTTGGTAATATTCAAATTGATTTAGTATTGATCACAAATATGTTTTATCTGTCTTGAATGGTATGTGAATTTTCAATGTTTATTGGTTGCAGTTTTATTTGAATTTCATTTTCTAATTTGTAATTGAACTGTATTCAAACATAGTCAAACAATATTTCTAACTTGGTGAAAATTACAACTTGTATGATTTATTAAATCCATTCAATCTCTTCTAAAACAATTGTTAGCTGACTTGACCGTTATGTTAATTTTCAATGTTTATTGGTTGCAGTTTTATTTGAATTGCATTTTCTAATTTGGAATTGAACTGTATTCAAACATAGTCAAACAATATTTCTAACTTGGTAAGCATTACAACTTGTATGATTTATTAAATTCATGCATGCTCTTATAAAACAATTGATAGCTGACTTGACCATTATGTGAATTTTCAATGTTTATTGGTTGCAGTTTTATTTGAATTGCATTTTCTAATTTAGAATTGAACTATATTCAAACATAGTCAAACAATATTTCTAACTTAGTGAACATTACAACTTGTATGATTTATTAAATTCATTCAGGAACTTCTAAAAGAATTGATAGCACACATGACCATTATGTGAATTTTCAATGTTTATTGGTTGTAGTTTTATATGAATTGCATTTTATAATTTGGAATTGAAATGTATTCAAACATAATAAAACAATATTTCTAACATAGTGAACTTTAGAACGTGTATGATTTATTAAATCCATTCAAGGTCTTCTAAAAGAATTGATAGCTAAATTACCAATGAATCCCCCTATTCCCTCATATATTTAGTTTTTTGGGTTACACATTAGTTTTCTTTTTCTAACTAATTACATATTTTTTTCAAAAGCACGAAATGAAGCCAATTAAAGAGAGATGAAGGAAAAAAATGATAGAGAACAATCGTCGAATGACGAAGTTGGGAATTCCATCATTAGTGCCTGTAGTGAGTAATTTATTCCAAATTGATATATTTAAATAATATATAATGTCATGTGATTAATTTTTTTGTAAATTTTTTTGTAGGATACTCCTATACGTTAGCAGTTATTCGACGGGGATCCTGGTATAGGTCCGAGTACTCAGGCCGGTGGTACGAGGAGGGATCGTACCAGAGGTGGACGGGAAGCTGCGCGTACCCGACTAGACCCTTCCCCTTCCACTGACGTGTCATCCTTCCCACATTCTGATCCCGATGTGTCATTAGGGGGACATGGGATATTTAGGCCTCTCATGTTTTCGCTACCTTCTGCACTTAGGGCCCATCATTTTCACATCCCATGATGATTACCACTCCCCAGTCAGTATCTGGTCAGACAGTTATCCCATCTTCTTTTCCTTCTACTTCTGTCTCTCCAAGCTTCTATATTCCATCGTCTTAGACTCTTATTCCAGCACAAGGTATGCCATCCGTTTCTGTGGATCCAACGGTGCTTAGATGTCAGACCGGCATAGGTATATTTATAGAATCCTAACAAATTTTTATAGAAATATTTATTTTCATTATAACATGTTTTGATAAAATATTTGTTTTTCTTTCATGACAGATACATCTACTGATAGGAGGTGTTGGTGGGGGCATACATGCATGCGTTCGGTGTGGAACCGCCGCACACATGTTATGGTGGATTATAATGAAGACAACAAAATGGTTGAGAAAACAGGGCAGCAATGTAGGAGTTTTTTGGTGATGCTTGACAAATACTTTGACACCATTCCCGTCATCCCGCTATCGTGGAGACATTTTCCACATGAGGTCAAGGATATAGCTTGGGCAGAGATATGGGTAAAAAAATATGTTCTATTTAATTCCATGAATTATTTTTGTATTTATATGAATTAATATTTTGATTTCATCTTCGATTTAATTTTCTCGATGGTGAGGGTGCATGACCGGACCGTCTAAAGGATTTAGGCGAGATTCGGAGAGCCTACAAGCATGAGCTGTATATTGGCTGGATTGTTAGAGTTGTCACGGAGTTAGAGGCGGTAACAGTGGTGGATGATTGTCTTATAGAGCAGTATCGTCAGATGATTACTCATTGGAAGATTACCCAGTTTAAGGTATTAATAACATTTGAGGTATTTAAATAATAACTTTCATGTTTTTCATTAATACTATCTGTTTCATTTTTGAATTTTATTTATGAATCATCTGGAAAAAATAAAAAGAACATTGATGCAAAAAAATATCTCCACACACTGGGACGCACTACGATGCCTGATCAAGAGAGGAAGCAGGTATGTCAATTGTTTATAAGTTTTCTTTACAACTTTCACTTTCTTTTGTTTCCTCATTTATTTAATAGTTTGGTAAAGTTTTCATATAAATTTTGTTTTCAATGTCATTTATTTATTTAATAGTTTGGTAAAGTTTTCATATAAATTTTGTTTTCAATGTCATTTTAGAGGCAAATACAAAATATTGAAGGATGTGTGACTCGATCAAAACTGTTTTGCTCGAGTAGACGGACAAAGGATGGAAGTGCTGTCAATGAAGCGACTCAGTAGCAGATTTTAAGTTTTAATCTGTTGAATTTATATTTTAATATATATTTTGTAAGTTAATGATATATTTATATTTGTAACAAGCTACTTTAGAGGCCCTCGATGCCCAATAACTAGACAATTTTTGGCCAACAGATCAATTACATCAGGTGTTGTGAGAGGAGCATTCTGGAAGAGTATGCTGCCGACCTAGGATATCCCCGATGAATTATTGGCCCTCCTCAGGTATGAGCTGTAGTGCCACCAAGTGGCAGAAAGTTAGGGCACAGGCAGAACCGGCTGAGAAAAGGGCCACAGATATGGCAGAACAGTCTGTTAGGGCAAATAGTGCGTTTATGTAATTTATTGAAGTTCTACGTCCTAATCTTCCAGGAGAGGCCATCCCAGCTTTTGATGAGTATATGTCATCGATACGTTCTATATACGGTGCACTAGGTGGTAGTTATACAGGTGGTTATGACGATGTCCATATTGAAGATGATGATGGCGAGGAGTCTGATGCAAAAGTGGAGGGAGAGGAGGAGGGAGAGGCGGCTGGAGAGGGTGAGGAGGAGGGCGAGGACGAGGAGGAGGGAGGGGCGAGGAGGGCGAGGATGATGATGGGGACGCGGATGATGGTGATGATGGTGATAGTGATGTGGGACAAGTTGATCCCTTACATTTTTGACTGATATTACTGAGAGTTGATTTTTAATCTATTCTAGTTGTTAGTTTTATCTAGACTCATAGTATAGTATTGGAGTTTAGCTATTTTTATATATTATCTGTTTTTATGGATGTTGTTGTCTTTTAGTGGTTGTGTGTTTGGGAACCCCCCTCCTTCCTGGACCCTAGACAACCCCCCACCCTCCTCCCTGGACCCCGGACAGCCCCACCGGGAAGCCCCCCAGACAGCCCCCACCCTCTTCATTGGACCCCGGACAACCCCCTTAACACCCCCCAGACAGCCCCCGGACAGCCCCCCGAACAACCCCCCGGACAGCCACCCAGAAAGCCCCTTGGACAGCCCCCCCCCCCCAACATCTTCCATGGACCCCGGACAACCCCCCGAACACCCCGAAATATCCCTCGGACAACCCCCCGATGAGCCCCTTGGATAGCCCCCCCCCCCTCCTCCCTGGACCCTAGACAACGCCCCCGGACAGCCCCCTAGATAGCCCCCGGACAACCCCCCACCCTCTTCCTTGGACCCCGGACAACCCCCCGAACTCCCCCGGACAGCCCCCAGACATCCCCCAAAACAGCTCCCCGGACAGCCCCCCCCCCCCCCCCACGCTCCTCCTTGGACCCTAGACAACACCCCAGACAGCCCCCCAGACAGCCCCCAGATAGCCCCCACCCTCCTCATTGGACCCCAGACAACCCTCCAGACAGCCCCCCGGACAGCCCCCCACCCTCTTCCTTGGACCCTGGACAACCCCCCGCACAGCCCCCACCCTCCTCGTTGGTCCCCGGACAGCTCCACAGACACCCACTGGACAGCCCCCCAGACATCCCCGCCGGACATCTCCCCCACCCCCCTTGATTTTATTTAATACTAAAAAATCTATAATATATATTATATTTATTTTCATCATGATAATCAATGTAAACCACATTTACACATCTAATCAATATCATAGATTCTCGGTATGTTATAAAAGAGATATATTCATTGGGCATGACATTGTTAGCTCTGAAATGTTTCATAGCATTATAATATAAAATATAATCCATACTAAGAATGATATAAAAATATTTTATTTAAATATCCACATGATTTTAAGTAAATACCATTCCACTAATAGACACATGGGATTCTCATAAAATGGAAAACATTTTACGTACCTATGGAAAACTAACCAAACGCATTTGATATCCATTGAAACTTTAGTAGAACGATCCATGGGTCATCTGTGACGTGTACGAATCAACCCCGCCTCAATATGAGGTGCGGTGTGGCCTCCACCACTCAAAGTGTCTGCCTTTTGTTTCAAAAGGACGTCATTTTAATTGAAAAACATTAACTGGCATACTGAAAACCGACCTAACGCATTCGGATTGTGTTGATACACTAGCACAACAATCCATGGGTCATATGTGACATTTACAATCAACCCCACCTCAATCGGAGGAATGGTGTGGCCGCCACCACTCATTGTGTTTGTCTTTTGTTTCAAAAGGACGTCATTTTAAGTGAAAAACATCAACTGACATACGAAAAGCCGACCAAATGCATTCGGGTTGTGTCGGTACTTTAGCACAACAATCCATGGGTCATATGAGACGTGTACAAGTCAACCCTGCTTTAATCTGAGGCACGGTGTGGCCGGAATCACTCTATGTGGCTATCTTTTTCTTAAAATGGACAACATTTTATATACATATGTAAAACTGACCAAATGCATTTGGATTCAATTGAAACATTAGGATAATGATTCATGGGTCATATGTGATGTGTACGAATCATCCCCGCCTCAATATGAGATGCGATGTGGCTGGCACCACTCAATGTGTCTGTGTTCGGTTTCAAAGGACGTCATTAAAATTGAAAAACATCAACTGGCATACGGAAAACTGACCAAACCCATTCAAGTTGTGTCTATACATTATCAAAATGATCCATAGGTCATATGTGACATGTACGAGTAAACTCCACCTCAATCCGAGGCGCGGTGTGGCCGCCACCACTCAAAGTGTCTACCTTTTGTTTCAAAAAGACATCTTTTTAATTGAAAAACATCAACTAGCATACGGAAAACCGACAAATGCATTCGGATTGTGTCGATACTTTAGCACAACGTTCCATGGGTCATATGTGATGTGTAAGAGTCAACCCCGCCTCAATCTGAGGGGTGGTGTGGCCGGTACCACTCAAAGTGTCTGTCTTTTGTTTCAAAAGGATGTCATTTTAAGTAAAAAATATCAACTGGCATACAGAAAAGCAATCAAGCGCATTTAGATTGTGTCTATACTATAGAAAAATTATCCATGGGTCATATGTGACATGTACGAGTCAACCCTACCTTAATATGAGGCATGGTGTGGCTGAAATCACTTTAAGTGGCTCTCTTTTGTTTAAAATGGGCAACATTTTAAGTACATATGGAAAACCAACCAAACACTTTCAGTTTCCATTGAAAAATTTGGATAATGATCCATGGGTCATATGTGACGTGTACGTGTCAACTACGCCTCAATCCTAGGTGTGGTGTGGCCCGACACAACACAAAGTGTCTGCCTTTTGTTTCAAAAGGACGTCATTTTATTTTAAAAACATCAACTGGCATAGAGAAAACTGACCAAATGCATTGATGTTGTGTCGATACATTATCACAATGAATCATGGGTCTTATGTGACACGTACGAGTCAACCCCTCCACAATCCGAGGTGTGGTGTGGCCACCACCACTCAAAGTGTCTGCCTTTTGTTTCAAAAGGACGTCATTTTAATTGAAAAATATCAACTGGCATACGGAAAACTGACCAAACAAATTTGGATTGTGTTAATACTTTAGAACAATGATTCATGGGTCATATGTGACATGTACGAGTCAACACCGCCTCAATCCGGGGTGTGGTGTGGCTACCACCACTCAAAGTGTCTATCTTTTGTTTCAAAAGGACATCATTTGAAGTGAAAAACATCAAGTGGCATATGGAAAACCGACCAAACGCATTCGGATTGTGTTGATATATGGCACAACGATCCATGGGCCATATGTGACATGTATGAGTCAAACCCGCCTTAATATGAGGCACGGTGTGGCCGGAATCACTCTAAGTGGCTCTCTTTTGCTTAAAATGGACATCATTATAAGTACATACGGAAGACTGACCAACGCATTACGTTTATGTTGAAACATTAGGAGATCGATTCATGGGTCCTATGTGATGTGTATGAATCAACCCCGCCTCAATATGAGATGTGGTGTGGCTGGTACCACTCAATGTGTCTGCCTTTTGATTCAAAAGGACATCATTTTAATTGAAAAACATCAACTGGCATACAGATAACCGACCAGATGTATTCAGATTGTGACTATACTTTAGAATAATTATTCATGGGTCATATGTGATGTGTAAGAGTCATCCCCCGCCTCAATCCGAGGCGCGGTGTGGCCGCCACCACTCAATGTGTCGGCCATTTGTTTCAAAAGGAAGTCATTTTAATTGGAAAACATCAACTAGAATAATAAATACCAACCAAATGCATTCGGATTGTGTCGATACCTTAGAAAACGATCCATGGGTCATATGTGACGTGTACGAGTCAACCCCGCCTCAATTCGAGGCGTGGTGTGGCCAGCACCACTCAAAGTGTCTGTCTTCTGTTTCAAAATCTCGTCATTTTAATTAAAAAACATCAACTGGTATATGGAAAAACAACCAAACACATTCATATTGTGTCGATACATTAGCACAAAGATCCATGGGTCATATGTGATGTGTACGAGTAAACCCCGCCTCATTCCGAGGTGCGTTGTGGCCACCACTACTCAAAGTGCCTGCCTTTTGTTTCAAAAGGACGTCATTTTAATTAAAAAACATCAACTGGCATACAGAAAACCGACAAACACTTTCGGATTGTGTCGATACATTATCACCATGATACATTGGTCAAGTGTGACGTGTACGAGTCAAGCACGCCTCAATCCGAGGTGCGGTGTGGTCCGCCACCACTCAAAGTGTCTGTCTTTTGTTTCAAAAGGACGTCATTTTAAGTGAAAAATATCAACTGGCAAATGGAAAAGCAACCAAATGCATTCGGATTGTGTCGAAACATTACCACACCGATCCATGGGTCACATGTGAAATGTATCAGTCAAAACCGCCTTAATCTGAGGCACGGTTTGGCCGGAATCACTCTAAGTGTCTCTCTTTTGTTTAAAATTGACAACATTTTAAGTACATACGGAAAACCGACCAAACGAATACGGTTTTACATTGAAACATTTGGAGAACGATCCATGGGTCATATGTGACGTGTACGAGTCAGCCCCACCTCAATCCGAGGTGCGGTGTGGCCGCCACCACTCAAAGTGTCTGCCTTTTGTTTCAAAAGGACGTCATTTTAATTGAAAACATCAACTGGCATACGGAAAACCGACGAACACATTCGGATTTTGTCGATACATTAGAAAAATGATCCATGGGTCATATGTGACATGTACTAGTCAACCCCGCCTCAATCCGAGGTGCGGTGTGGTCGCCACCACTCAAAGTGTTTGTCCTTTGTTTCAAAAGGAGGCCATTTTAAGTGAAAAATATCAATTGGCTTACGGAAAAGTGACCAAACGCATTCGGATTGTGTTGATACAGTAGTAAAACGATCCATGGGTCATATGTGACGTGTACGAGTCGACCTCGCTTTAATTTGAGGCACGTTGTGGCCGGAATCACTCTATGTGGATCTCTTTTTAAAAAAAATGGACAACATTTTAAGTACATACAGAAAACTGACCAAATTAATTCAGTTTCCGTTGAAACCTTTGGTGAACGATCAATGGGTCATAGGTGACGTGTACGAGTCAATGTCGCCTCAATCTGAGGTGCGGTGTGGCCGGCACCACTCAATGTGTATGCCTTTTGTTTCAGAAGGATGTCATTTTTAATTGAAAAATATCAACTGGCATACAGAAAACTGACAAACGCATTCGGATTGTGTGGATACATTAGCACAATGATCCATGGGTCATATCTGACGTGTACGAGTCAAACCCTCCTCAATCTGAGTTGCGGTATGGCCACCACCACTCAAAGTGTCTATCTTTTGATTCAAAAGGATCTCATTTTAAGGGAAAAATATCAACTGGCATACAGAATAGTGACCAAACGCATTCTGATTGTGTCAATACTTTAGAAAAACGATCCATGGGTCATATGTGACGTGTACGAGTCAACCTTGCCTTAATCTGATGCACGGTGTGGCCATAATCACTCTAAGTGGCTAACTTTTTTTATTAAAGTGGACAACATTTTAAGTACATATGGAAAAATGACCAGACACATTAGGTTTTCGTTGAAACTTTAGGAGAATGATCCATGGGTCATATGTGATGTATACGTGTCAACCCTGCCTTAATCCGAGGTCCGGTGTGGCTGGAACCACTCAAACTGTATTTCTTCTGTTTCAAAAGGACATTATTTTAAATGAAAAACATCAATAGGCATATAGGAAACTGACAAAACGCATTCGGATTGTGTCGTTACTCTAGAAAAACGATCTATGGGTCATATGTGACGTGTACGAGTAAACCCCGCCTCTATCCGAGGTGGTGTTGTGGCTGCCACCACTCAAAGTGTCTTCCTTTTGTTTCAAAAGGATGTCATTTTAATTGAAAAACAACAACTGGCATTCGGAAAACCAACCAAACACATTAGTATTGTGTCGATACATTAGCACATTGATCCATGGGTCATATGTGACGTGTACAAGTCAACCCCTCCTCAATCCGAGGCACTGTGTGGCCGTCACCACTCAAAGTGTCTGTCTTTTGTTTCAAAAGGACGCCATTCGAAGTGAAAAACATTAACTAGCATATGGAAAACCAACCAAACGCATTCGTATTGTGTTGATAATTTAGCACAATGATCCATGTGTCATATGTGACTTGTATGAGTCAACCCCACCTCAATCCGAGGCGTGTTGTGGCCACACCACTGAAAGTGTCTATCTTTTGTTTCAAAAGGAGGTCATTTTAAGTGAAAAATATCAACTGGCATATGGAAAAGCGACCAAACGCATTCGGATTGTGTCTATTGGTTGTCTTAATGGAAATAATAAAATAATGAAATTAAATATTCAAAATTTACCCCTCTCCTCCACTGTAAAGCCCCCCCCACCACCTCTTCTCTTCACTCCTCTAGGCCTTGAAGCACCTCAATGTTCTACACAAGTACCCTTCCCAAGTCACTTCCCCACATCCTGGTGTTGTTGGTCTCCCCAAAAGACCAAAACCAAAGCCCATAAGAAGGATCTCAATGAGAAGAGATCAAGAGGTAAACAACCACTTTTATTTTCATTCTTTTCTTTTATTTTATGTTATTCTCTTCCTTTACCTTTGGCTTGTGTTGGGATATTTCATTAAATATTCCCCCTTATATTCAATATTATGTATGAATGATGAGATATTCCATACATTTCATCAAACTATTTTTATGAAATTTTAAGAGACGTCGTTAGTCTGCTGAATTTTCGTGTGAAATTTATCATATTTACCTTCAATTTTAGATTACTTGCTTTTCTTCTTCTTTACTTACCTCATCCTAACTAAAAAGAATGTATGCTCTAGAATCTCATATATTCTGTATGTTTTAATGTTTATGGAAGATTCTTCATCATTATTTTTCTCCTCTACCGCTTTTTTAAGGAATAAAAACATTGTTTGTGATGTGTCAAATTACCGACATCATGGAAAATGTAATTTTAATTTTCATTAATTATTTAAAGTCTGCTCATGAAACCAAATATATGGTTGAACAAGTTCATAATATATATGTTTTATCTTTATTATCATTCTGGAATCTTTATGAATTCATAATGTTGAATAATAATACAAAACAAGTTTATTGAGCACAATACTGCCAAGACAAATTCATGTGTTTTTAACTCATCGAATGAGTCATCTTCATGGTATAAAACTAGAATCACTATAAGATCATTTATATCTATTTAATGTCACTAATAATGTATATTAACAATTCTGTAATTTTAACCATATTTCATCCAACTTCCATTCATGACTACAAGTAAACATATCATGAAACCGAGTAAAAAAATGCTTCCAAAACAATAAAATTGAATCTATTAAATCCAAAAAAAAGGCCATTAATGAACATAATATGGTTATAACATATCAATTACATATAGAATAGTTTCTGTATTTATGAATTATTATTCCTACTTTGTTTATTCAGGTCTTTAATAACAAGTCAAGAACACCTTCAAGCACAAGGTAAGAGGTTTCTCATCTCACTTTCATTTCTATGAGATTTACATTGTTCGCCAATGATTAATTATATTTGTTATATGTGTAATTATATTTGGTATATAATAACCAGATTATATTTATATTAATTTTATTCAATTATTTATTTGATGTTCATTAAGATCTGGTCATATGATTCAACTGATTACATTGTGGTAAGAGACTTTGTCTCAACTACATTTTCCTTGTGACTAACTTTGTATTGTGCACCTAATAATCCTTATGTGGTGTACCTAATACCCATTTGATATCAATTTTTATTTGAAATAATATTTATATTAAATATCTATAATCTAATCTCATGGATATGTTTTTTTTCTAAACCGTATACCATTTTACATACGGTGTTTATTTGGAAAGTTAATTTAATTATGGAAATATTGATGAATCTGTATACTCTAATCTATACGGATATTGAAAGGGAATATTGATATTGTATTGAATCAATGTATAAAAATGATTTGGACATGCAGTGGAAGGTGGTGCCCATTATAGCCCCTCTATGAATCGGTAGGTCTAATGAGACAAAACAGATTGGTGACAGACCTTTCGAGTTTGTTTCCAAAAATCAGACGAGTTTCTACCCACAGAACTAAACTGATTTAATGGTATTATGGTTTCACGTGCTAGATACATGACATCCAATTAATAAGTATTATATTTATTCATTATCACTTATTATTATTATCCATGAGGTTTTCACTATGACAAAATCGATGGATGAAGTTTTATTTTAAGTTTATTAATGGCATTAGTTGTTCATTTATTCACTACGCCATATTTATTATGTCAGATTGATTGTGATTCACTTATTATTGTACTCATGCTTCCGCAATTTGTAACCCTTACTGAGCATTTGAGCTCACCCCTTTCATTGTCTACCTTTGACAGGTGATGAAGACATGGTCTTCTTTTGAGTTCATGTGGATGCAGTTTTGAGTTTTTTGTTACGTATTGTATTTTATAACCATTTCCAATGAAATTTGAGTTAAATATATGTAGATAGTTTTTCAAATAATACTAAAATGATCATTACGTTGGGGTTTTCATTCATTCTATCCATGCCAATATCACAAGTAATGCACCGGCTCCAGCCTAGAGGAGTCGGGGTGGTACAGTTGGTATCTGAGAAAGTTTAGTAGAAAATGGGAAACTAGACTACGAAATTTATAGTAGGGAACAAATCCCTAAGATAGTATATGAGGATTGACATACAATAACATCATAGTATTTTGGTATGGAATAGATTATATTTATATTTTAAGCAATATGTCCATGTCTGGATATGAGCAGGTAGAGGCAGCTCTGGCACAGATGTATCTAGCGGTAAAACCTGAAAACACCACTTTGAGATAGAATCGAATAGGAACTGGTACACGACAATAGGCCTTGATTCACTCTTTCTTACGACACTCCCGGGGGAAATGCTTAGGATAATTCATGTTTTTATTACAAGACATTATGAAGGAGTTAGTGTACATTTTTCCATAGAGAAACCATGATTATAATCATAGCTATACATAGAATTGCAATCTATGTTAAGTGAATTTCTATTTGAGATTTATAAACTAATCTAGTGTACCCATTATTTAGAAATGGCATCTAATGGAATAAGGGGAATAAATAATCGTGGGAAATGTAGGGATCTCCCCACTGAGCAAGTTAATACGATGAACGTCAGAGCAGATCAAATCATGACCATATTGGGACAACATACACATGTTGTAACAAATAACCATTAAACACCTGTGTTGGATCATTTCATGCTGTAGAAGCCCCCATATTTCAATGGGACTACAAATCCAGTAGTTTCTGAGCAATGGATCCAGTCCCTTGAAAAGTCATTCATGGCGTTAAGATACAATGAAAATGAAAAGGTAGTACTGGCAGTATATTGTCTCAAGGGCGATGATAATAAATGGTGGTCCTTGATTCAAAATACCACAGAGGAAGAAGAGATAGAGGATATGGAATGGAGGACTCTTAAGGAAATATTCTTCGAAAAATATTTCCCTCGTGAGCAACGAAATGAAATGAAGAGGAAATTCCTTAGCTTGAAACAAAGGGAAGAAGACAGTGTTACAGAGTATGAGGCTACCTTCACAAGGTTAGACATGTATGCCGTGGATTACGATCGTGACTCAGCATACAAGATTGATCACTTCTTCGATTGTCTTAAGCCATGTCTTTAAAGGGCACTTGCTTCTCAAACATTTTCATCATATGATGGAATTGTATCAAGTTCTATCAAAACAGAGAAGGAATTTGAAAGATCAAATCTTTTTAAAGGAAACCAAGATAAGAAGAGGTACTCTGATAACAAAGGAAAAGGAGAAGCACCAAAGAAGTGAAAGTAAATGAATAGTTTCCCGTTATGCTAGAACTGTGTAGAAAATCATCTCGAGAAATGCATGAAAGGAAAAGGAGTCTGCTATAACTGTAGAGAAAAGGGTCATCGATATGATGAATGCAAGGGGAAGAAACAATTCAGTGTTGTTCAATGATAAAATTCCATAGAGATGGAACACTACGCAAATGATTTTCCTAATCACCAAGGAAACATGCCTCAGAAAAATCCAGGAGAGAAAGGGAGAGCCTATGTGATTACAAACGCAGAGGTTGATGTTCTTAGTGACGTGGTGGCACGTACTTTAATTGTTTTCTAAAACTTAGCCAAAACTTTATTTGATTCTAGATCATCACATTCATTTATATCCTCTTAGTTTTCCAAGAAAATTAGATTTGTCCAATTTGATTTAAGAAAGGATTTGTCAGCCAAAACTCCTGGGGGATGTATCATTGCAACAAAGGCATGTTGACTAGTCCCCCTCCAAACATAAAAATGTGCTTTAGTTTCTAACCTTATCATCATACCCATGACTGAATTTAATATAATTTTTAGAATGGATTGGCTGTCAAATTATGATGTGAGGATTTATTACAATAAAAAGGTAGTTATAATTTTTGAAAATGGTGCAGAATCCCTTGTCTTTATGGAAGAAACTTCGCCACTGGATTCTTATCCAGAACCACCACCAGTAGCTCTACTGAATGTAACACCTAGAGAGGAAGATAAACCAATATCTATGGGAGAGGAAATAAATCGTCAAATTTAAGATGTGCACATAGTAAAAGTGTACATTAATGTATTTCTATAGGATTTACCTAGACATCCCCCAGAGTGAGAAGTTGAGTTCTCTCTTGATTTAATTACTGATGCAAGACCTATATCAATGAACCCATATAGAATGACCAATGTGGAGTTAATGGAGCTGAAGAAACAACTAGAAGAGTTGAGTGAAAAAGGATTTATTTGACCTAGTGTTTCTCCATGGGGAGCCCCAGTCTTGTTTATAAAGAAGAATGATGGATCCATGAGGCTTTGCATTGATTACTGGTAAATCAATGATATTACAATAAACAATAAGTATCCTCTCCCTCGGATTGATGATTTATTTGACCCACTTCATGGAGCTCAATACTTTTTTAAGATTGACCTTCGATTCAGATATCATCAACTACGTGTGATGAAGGAATATATTCTGAAGACAACATTTCGAACAAGGTTTGTGCATTACTAGTTTACAGTGATTCCTTTTCGACTGACAAATGCAGCCTCTATTTTCATGGATTTAATTAATAGAGTTATCAAGGAATGTATTTATAACTTTTTTGTGGTATTCATCAATGATATCATGCTATACTAAAAATTATATAAAGACCATGAGGATCATTTACGAACTATTCTGAAAACTCTGAGAAGTAATCAATTATATGGGAAGTTTAGCAAGTGAGAATTCTAGCTTCAGTCAGTTTATTTTCTAGACCATATTGTCTCTAAGGATGGAATCCTAGTTCATCCTAGAAAGACAAAGTTAATCTAAGAATGGTGCACGCTAACAAACATAACTGAGGTACGCAGTTTTATTTGCTTAGCAGGTTATTATCGAAGTTTCGTTCAGAATTTTTGCTTGACTGGATAATCCGTTGACCAAGGTCACACGCAAAGGAGTTATGTTTGTGTGGAAAAAATAGTGTACTGAATGCTTTGAAGAATTGAAAAGAATATTGTTCAATGATCCAATTCTGGATCTTCCATCTTGAAGTGATGGATTTGTGATATACAATGGTGCATCAAAGAATGGGATGGGTTGCGTCCTTATGAAAAACGTTAAAGTTATTTCGTATGCATCAAGACAGTTGAAGACTCATGAAAATTATTATCCAACTCATGATCTAGAGTTATCAGCTGTAATCATTGCTCTGAAAATATGGAGGTATTATCTATACGGAGAGAGATGTTAGATTTATACGGACCACAAGATTTAGAAATATATTTTCACACAAATAGAACTCAATATAAGGAAACAAATATGGCTCCAGTTACTCAAAGATTACTATTTTTCAACACACTACCACCTAGGAAAGGATAATAAGGTGTTATATGCATTAAGCAGGAAAGATCATGGACTTGTGACTCAAATTAGGATTGAAATATATCCTATGTTTATGGATCTACTGAAGATTGATATGGGAATTGTTATGTGGAAACATCACACATGTTTAAAATGATTGCTCAAGCATCATTACTAGAACAGAAAAAAATTTCTCAATCTGATGATGGGAATCTGAAAATTAAAATTAATGCAGATAAGGATGGAAGACTGGCTGACTTCGTGTATGAAGAAGGAATTATGAAGTTTGGGGAGAGGTTATGTGTTACATCAGTGCCTGAGCTAAAAAGATAACTATTAGTTGATTCTCATAGCTCAAATTTCTCTATACACCCTGGTAGCACCAAGATGTATAAAGATCTGAAGGAATATTTTTGGTGGAATAATATGAAGTGAAAAATTACTGACTATGTTTCAAGGTGTCTAGATTGTCAACAAGTGAAGGCAGAGAGACAACATCCCAAAGGAGTGCTGCATCCTCTACCAATTACTATGTGGATGTGGGATAACATTACGATGAATTATGTCACCGGACTATCGAGGACACCAAGAAGTAATGATAAAATATGGGTAATTGTTGATCGTCTCACTAAAACAACACATTTCCTTCCAATAAGAGAGGATTTACCACTAGAGCACCCGACAAGACATTATATTAATGATGTTGTGAGACTTAATGGTGCACCTCTATCAATTGTCTCTAATCGAGATCCCCGATTTTCTTCAAAATTATGGAAAATTCTCCAGAAGTCTTTGAATACCGAGCTTCATATGAGTACCTCATATCACCCCCAAACTGACGGAAAATCTAAAAGGATTCTTCAAACTCTAGAAGATATACTGACGTCGGGTTCTCATGACTTCCAAGGTATATGGGATCAGTACTTGACTTTGGTGTAATTTTCATAAAACAATAGATTCCATTCTAGTAATCAAATGTCTCCATATGAAGTATCATATGGAAAGAGATGTAGAACTCCAACTTGCTGGGATGAAAATGGTGAGAGGAAATTTATAGGCCCATAACTTATTGAAGAGACCATGAAAATGGTGAAGAAAATACAAGCCCATATTAAAGCATCACAAAGTAGGTTGAAGAGTTATGCTGACAACAGGAAAAAGGAATTCGAATTTCAATTGGGAGATAACGTATTTCTGAAATTATCTCCATGGAATTGCGTCTTAAGGTTTGGTAATAAAGGTAAACTGAGCCTCAGGTACATAGGACCAATATAAATTTTGGGAAGAATCAGAGCATTAGCTTACCGTTTAGTGATGCGTCCAAATCTCTCCAGTGTTCAGGATGTGTTCCATGTATCGTTGTTAAAGAAGTACATTCCAGACCTAATGCATGTACTCAAAAATGAATAAATAGAACTGGAACCAGATTTATCATACTGTAAAAAGCCTATCAGGATTCTTGACAAAAGGGAGCAGGTATTGAGAAATTGAACCACTCATCTAGTAAAGGTTCTTTGGAGAAATCAGAATTTGGAGTAAGGAACATGGGAACCAGAGGATTTCATGAAGAAGAACCACACCCATCTTTTTGGTGGGCTATGTACATAAAATTCTGTATAAGAAATTTCCGGAGGAGAGAATAATGTTGTACCCCAAAAATTTTATGGTATTTTTCTTTTAAATAAAATCTATTCATCACTGTGCTACTCTAAAAAAACACTAGGTTATTTAGGAGACAGTAAAAACCTAGCCGTTAGATATAAATTTTCCACTTCAATGTTTTGAATTTCCAAAAATGGTCATCTAGAGTTGTGATCAGTAAGTCATTTGGAGTCTGATAGAAAAAACATTATTTTTGTGGAATAGTAACATACCTTTATGAATGGTAACATTAATTGTAATTTGACCCTTATGAATAGTAAATAATAATATTATTTTATTTTCATAATGCAGTATGATAATGGGATCTTAATTATTTTTTCAATGTCTCATAAAACTAAATGCACTTCTAGATTGTTATTTTTTGAATTATTTATGACTTTATTTAAAAATTAAATTAATAATAATTAGAAAATTATTTTTGAAAAATGGATTTCACTTTTGAATTCTGCACGTCGAAAAATCGTAGGGGTGAATTTTTGGGATTTTTCTGAAATTCTTGATTTTTTGGATGAATACTGAAATACGGTAAATACCGTATATTCAATTTATCAGTAAAAAACACTATTTATGACATCATAAGTGATTCAAGGTAACGTGGTCTAGACTCACATTCCATTATTACTATTACGGATCACATGAAAAAATACTATTGTTTGTCATAATTGAAATAATAAAATAATGAAATTAAATATTCAAAATTTACCCCTCTCATCAACTATAAACAGCCCCACCACCACCACTTCTATTCACTCTTATAAGCCTTTAATATCTTCATATTTCCAACCAATTACCCTTCCCAAGTCTCTTCCCCACGTCATATAGCTTCTGGTCTCACCAAAAGTCCAAAACCAAAGCCCTTAAGAAGGATCTCAAGGAGAAGAGATCAAGAGGTAAACAACCTCTTTTATTTTCGTTCTTTTCTTTTATTTTATGTTATTCTATTCCATTACCTTTGGATTTTGTTGGGATATTTCATTAAATATTCCCCCTTACTATCCATAATATGTATGAATAATGAGATATTCCATTCTTCTCATCAAACAATTTTAATGAAATTTTAAGAGACGTTGTTAGGCTGCCAATCATTCATGTGAAATTTATCAAGTATTCATTCATTTTTAGATTACATTATTTTATTATTTTTTTCCTCACCTCATCTTAACCAAAAGTAATGTATGGTCAATAATCTTGTATATTCTGGATGATCTATTTTTTATGGAAAAATCTCCATCATTATTCTTCTCCTCTCCCACTTATTTAAGGAATAAAAACATTGTCTATGATGTGTCGAATTACCGACATCGTAGACAATATAATTTCAATTTCCATTAATTATTTACAGTCTGGCCAGGAAACCAACTATATGGTTGAACCAGATAATAATATATGTGTTTTATCTTGATTATCATTCTGGAATCTTTATACGTTCATAATATGGAATAATAATACAAAACATGTTTATTGATCACAGAACTACCAAGCGAAATTCATGTGTTTTTAAATCATCGAATGATTCATCCTCATGGTATATGACAAGAATCGCTATAAGATCATTTATATCTATTTAATTTCACTAGTAATGTATATTAACAATTCTGTATGTTTAACCATATTTCAAACCAACTTCCATTCATGAATACAAGTAAAGAAATCATGAAACCAAGTAAGAAAATGCATCCAAAACAATAAAATTGAATATCTTAAATCCAACAAAAATGCCATTAGTGAACGTAATAAGGTTATACCAATTAAATTATATAAAAAATAGGTTCTGGATTTGTGAATTAATAATCCTAATTTTTTTATTCAGGTCTTTAATAACAGGTCTAGAACACCTTCAAGCATAAGGTAAGGGGTTTCTCATCTCACTTTCATTTATATGAGATTTCCATTGATCGCCAATTATTCCTCATATTTGTTATATGTGTAATAAAATTTGGTATATAACAACATGGTTATAATTATATTAATTTTAATAAATTATTCATTTGATGATCATTAAGTTCTTGTCATATGATTGGACTGATTACATTGTGGTAAGGGACTTTCTCTCAAATACCTTTTCGTTGTGACTATCTATTTATTGTGGTCCTAATAATCCTTATGTGGTGTACCTAATTCCCAATTGAGATCACTTTTCATTTGATATTATATTTATATTAAATATCCACAATCTCATGTCATGGATATGTTTTTTTCTAAACCGTATACCATTTTACATACAGCGATAATTTGGAAAGTTATTTTAATTATGGAAATATTGATGAATCCGTATACTCTACTATATACTGATATTGAAGGGTCATATTTCTCATGTATTGGATAAATCTATAATGAATGCTTTGGACATGAAGTGGTGGGTGAGGCCCGCTATAGCCCCTCTATGAATCGGTAGGTCTCATGAGACAAAAAAGTTTGGCGACAGACCCTTCGAGATTGTTTCCAAAAATCATACAGGTTTCTACCCACAGAACTAATCCTTTTTAAGTGTATTATGGTTTCATGTGCCAAATACATGATGTCGAATTAATAAGTATTCTATTTATTCATTATCAGTTATTATTATTATCTATGAGGTTTTAACTATGAAAAAATCTATGGATGAAGTTTCATTTTCAGTTTATTAATGGAATTAGTTGTTCTTTTATTCACTATGTCATATTGACTATGTCAGATTGATTGTTATTCACTTAATATTTTAATCATGATTCCTCTATTTGTAACCGTTACTGAGCATTTGAGCTCACCCCTTTCATTGTCTACCTTTGAAAGGTGATGAAGAGAATGGATTTTTTTTAGTTCCTGTGGATTCAGTTTTGAGTTTTTTGTTACGTAATGTATTTTGTAACCTTTTACAATATAATTTTAGTTACATATATGTATATAGTTTCTTCAAGACTAATAAACTAATTGTTCCATCAGTATTTTCATTCCTTCTAACGATTCAAATATAAAAACTAATGCACCAGCTCCATCATTGAGGGGTCGCGGTGTTACGACTACACAACATGTACCTATATACACACTGTGTACATTCATGCTCAGACATGGGTTGACCGAGACAAGTACATCCCCTAGTAACAAGAATCTGGTACACATCGTGTTCAAAATATACACACCATGTATACTATTCTAGAGTGGTTGGTCGTCTATAAGAGTTTACATGCTCATGTGGCCAGTTGAAAGGGACACGCCGTGTTCCACTGATACATTCCAGTATAAATTTCTAGATGCGGTTAGTGACCGAAAAATAAGACTACACGCCATGTATGGTGGTGCTACATGCCGTGTACATTCATCTACTAGGAAGCACTGTGTTCCAAGTCAATGACGTCATGTTAGGCCACCAACCTGTGGAGAAAATGGATGCAAAAATGCGTTGACAAAAGTACATGGCATGTAATTTCTCCACACGTCGTGTACTTATTTTTCCTATAAAAGGAGGCCTTGGAATCCGGAAAAGGGAGTGTGTGTGATAGTAAATTCTGGATAAAAGAGTCGACATTCCAAAGGAGAGATTCTCTTCCATCGTACTACCGTCATTCCACCTTCTACAGAAGTGTCATTTCCAACTCGAAGATTCAAGCATGATCACAACAGTTATCAAGAGTCTTGTGTTTATCTTTACCTCTATGTATAACTAAACATCTAGTGTGTTGGGGTTGTGGGAGATTATGAGTTGAAATTTAAATTAATTTTCTATGAATGTGTTTTTTCTAATAAACACTTCATATTATTCTTAAATTATTTCATCTTATCATTGGAAATTCTGTATGGGACCAAGGGAAGAATTATTAGGGATTCAAAATAAAATTTCCGACAAATAATTTCATGAACATTGAAAGTATTCGTTGACTTACAAGGGGATAATCCAAATAAATATCTATTAAAGACTAACTAATGGACCAATGAGTTAGTTTCTTAATATATAATTAATATGTTTACCGAACCATGGAATCTTTATTACAAATTGAACCCAGATTGTTGGGTTATTATGAAAAACACAACCTAATAAGAAATTTTATTTAAGAATCAACTTCTCATAAATCCGTAACCCAAATGCATTTCATTCTTTATTTACATCAAAATTAGATTTTACCATATTCACATTCATTTCAGTAATTTATTTGTTAAAAGAAACTCAAAACTAATTATTCTTTTGTATCCAAAACAATCAACAAAAATCAACTCCAAAATTTAGAAGCCTTTACTAAAACAAAAATAAAAACTATGTCAGGCAAGATAAAAATAACTCATTTTTTCCTATGGATTGACCCATTACAGGTGCAATACTTGTTAGGGTAAAAATAATTTTGGATATCGAAAAAATACCTTCGGTGAAACTACTTTCCACAGACTATTTTCTAAATCCATCATCAAACAGTTTTCAACAAATTTCATGCCACTGAAAATAAATAATTTCATTTCAATCCATAAAAATGTTCTTATATTTGTTAGGAAAAGATAATCAAAATCAATATTGGAATAATACATATAAATTCAAATTAATTTTTTGGAAATGAACACTGATTGGATAATTCATAACATAATATTTCAAAACACACACACACTGAATTATATATATCATTAATTAAGATTCTCAAATAAATATATTTTGAAAAAATTTGGGAAATAAATTATAAATATATAGGATGAAATGATTTAAATTTATAGGAACTACCTTATGATACCACCTAACTCAATCAAGGTATCATCAGTCACTGATACTAAATACTCTATCAGAAATTCCAAAGGGTTAAAATAAATCTTTTAGGAATCCCAAGACCACAAATCAAAAAATCAGTAAATTTTTCGACCAAATACATAAGGATACACAACTATAAAAAATTATAGAGAGAGGATGAAAGTAAAATTAATAATCAAATGATGATTCAACCAACTGGAAAAAACTCAATGCATCATCTAGATCATTTCTCTGTGATGTTACTGGTTTATAGGTTAAAAAACACCAAAATCTAGTCTCAAATGTTATGTGTCTCAAATTTCATTAAGGGAGAGTGTATTATAATTAAAATATAATATTTTGGTTGTGTAATTTGGAGACCTACTGATGATTACTATCTAATCTCAATGTCACAGGCTATTCGTTGGCTAACACAAGCTAGCCAATTACACATGTTGAAATTATTTTGCCATTAGATGTCCTAATGGATACCTGATTGAATTCCACAAGTGGGATGGTGGACATCCGGTAGTAAATCTTATCATCCACCCTACCAAAAAAATAATATCAGGGTTCCTATAAGAAGACTGTATAAGAATGATTCCACTAGCTAGCCAATGGCCCTCACCAACTTTTCTATAGCCCACACCTGGTATCCGGTAGACTACATGTGGGTTTCTTCCAATATGTTCATTTCAACTCATATCATTATCTATATTCTAAATAAAGAATGAAAATGCACTCTCAGTACATTGAAAGGATAAAATAATATTTAAAAACCATTACCCAATATTTATAATGTGATATAAATAAAAAATATGTTAGAAAGTAAACCAAGTATAATTCTCAAAAAAAGATGTCATGATGTTTTAATTATTCATAGTATGACATCATTATAACCCCAGAAAGTCAATCAAAGATAATGATCCATAAATATATAATTTCACTAATATATGATAAATTACCCACTCTCCTATGTAAAATAAAATTTAGAACCATTCTTCCATCAAACTAGAACTAGATGTATGGAAGTTCAGTGAATATCAATCGTATGAGAATCAATAATCCAAACCAGCTATTCAGTAATGGGAATAGTATGTCCTACATGAAGGTCCACCCAATTAAAGAAATGATACGTGATTGAAATATATTTCCCTACATGATATATTTGAACCACATTATGTATTTATATCTTATAAGGTTGGAAAGACATAATTTGTTCCCCCTTCACAATCATCTAAACAATCTAACATGGTGTCATCAATATTGGTGACAACATACATTATTTTCCATGATGCCACTTACCCAACTGAAGATAGACTATAAAAAACATAGTAATCAATTAATAATTCTAAAGGGAATTGATGATGATTTCTATAATATTTATATCAGCTTTCAGCCATCACAAAACATTGCCATATAATCTAGATATTCATGGTCATCTCCTAGTCCAAATTTGGTCCTAGAAGGGAAGATTCACCAATGTAGTGATTATTGAGAAGAGGTTTACATGGATTACCATAACATGATGAAAACAATTCCATTTTAATGGATTCCAACTTACTATTTTTTAGAGAAACTTGACCAAACCAAAATGGAAATCTCAAAATACTACAATGTTATGGACAAAATCTGAAATAGTGTATTTCAGAATCTATACAGCCTATTCCATCTATATGTACATCTAAGGATGGTTCATTTTGTTAGAATTAATCGAGGATTTCATATCCTCC